>ML675617.1:16815184-17283396 GCA_007922155.1 Mesoclemmys tuberculata | reverse complement strand
CGGCCGGCCGGCCCCCGCCGTGGGTGCGCTCCCGCCGGCGCCGCCCCTCCACCCGCCGCGTTCGCCGGGGCCCTTCCGAAGGGGCCCTCTGGGGCCAGCGAGGCCGGGGGCAGTAAGTGTAAGCGTGTGTGGACGCTCGGCCCAGAGCAAGGCAGGCTTGTGCCCCTTTCCCTCAGCCCTGCTCCGCCTTGGCAGAGGGACGCCTGGGGCCCGGCCCCAGCTAAGCCACTGGCTCGCTGGGCGCCCTTGGCCTAGTCAGCTCGCCCCCTGTGGGCCAGTTTAGCAGTGCCGACTGCTTTGTAAAGCGCATCCAGCCCTGCGGGTGAAAAGAGCTACTTAGAGGTGAGGTGATGTCCTAACAGGGACTATCTCCACCTTGCAGGGGGGCAAAGTGAGGCACGGTGCACTAGACAGCCTTCCTAGGCTCCAACAGTGAGCCTACCGGAGGTGGAAAAAGAGCCCATGAACCCAGACTCCCACATCCCTGCCTTAATCATTTAATCATGTTGTCCTCTCCCATTTAAATCATGGTTCCTCCTTATTTTCCTTCTAATAGTGTTGCCCATCTTGAAAAGCTTGGTCACTAAGGAGAAAGAGAAATTTTGTAACTTAACAGGGTGAAAACAGCAGAAAAAAGAGTTAATTGTCTCAAATGAGTAATGCCTCGTCTACACTAGGATATTTGGCCAGTATAACTAGGTCACTTGGGGGGGGGGGAACCACCCCCCTGAGCCACATAGTAAAACTGACCTAATCCCCGGTTGAATGACAATTCTCCCATTGACCTAGCTACCACCTCTTGAGGAGGTAGAGAACCTATGCTGACAGAAGCCTTTTTGTCAATGAAGGGAGCATCTTCCCTGCAGTACTACAGTGGTGCAGCTCAGCTGCAACATTTTAAGCATGGACGAGCCCTAAGATATGTGTGTTCTGTTAGGCTGATAAAGGGGTATCTCAGGCCTAGTTAGGGTTAAGAAGTAAGTTAAAGTCTTGGTCAATTACAACATTAAACAGTGAAGTGTGCTTCAGGGTTTCACGGTGGGTTATTGAGGGCTTATTCCCATTGTAATAACCACCATTACAATCTTAACTTTTATTAAAGACACAGAAAAAGAAGGATAAATGGTTAAAGGGCTTGAAATTTAAAGCATTAAGTAAGGATCTGGTTTTCTTTAATTTTAACTGTTCTTTATGCCCTTTTCTTTTATGGAGCCTATAGGGAAACCCAACACCATCACTATGCTTGAGAGTCTTTTACCATGGTATTAATTGACACAGGAGGGAGGAAGTGACAGCAGAAACCTAAGGCTCATATGCAAGGTGCTCAGGATTTAGTCAAAACTGGTGATGTTCTCTGGTTTTCTATCTCTGACCTGCTGTGGTGAGGATTCTTTCAAAATCAGAACAGGGAAGGCCCAGCTATGTACTGGTGGCTCCTAGGCTTCCAGCAGATGGTGAGGGCACAACAGTTTTTTCAAATGTATTGACATTTTGGACAAAATAAATCACATATATGGATTTGCAAAGGAGCCTCAGCCCAGCCTTTACAGCCAAGGCTGTGGTTTTTCACGTTCAAGTTTTTGCACATGCCAAACCTGAGATTTGCATTCATAACCTTGAATATCCAGACCCAGGTTCTGCATGTACAAAAACTTGTGTGCAGAAACTTTGTAGATACAATTTTAGAAGCTGCTTTTGATAATTTGGCTTATAATTTAAATCAGCTTCCAGGCCAGACGGTTTTTCTCCGCATAACCAGATCATTGAGCTTCACTGATCGTAGATAGCGGTGCTACATAGATCTTATTTTCATATAGAGAAACTGTTCTTGAAGATTTCTCAACTGAGTAGGACACAAGCAGGATTCCCTTCAACAATAGGCATGCACATCTGTTTTCACTTAGCTTGCCTTCAACATGTCTTTTCCTCCACTGATGTGGATAGTATCCCATTCCAGAACCTGTATTGCAGCTTTCAGTGTGTGCACAAGATTACATTTAGGGGGGAACAGTTTATTGGCAAAACAGCCCATAAGCAATATAGGACAATGAGATGTGCAATGGAAAAATCCCATATCATTGCACATGTATTATATCTTTAGTATGACATTATCTTCCAGGCACCACTGTGACTGCTGTAACAAAACATTTATATGTAAACATGAATGTTTTTATAAAGCAAAGACCCTACACCTGTGCTAAAAAAGGTTCATTATATATGTCAAATGTACCTTGTATTTATTTACTCTTCAGTACACATTTAAGAAAGCTTATCTGAAAAAGGAAATCTGTTATCTGAAGTACAAATAAAAAGCACCAAACTAATTTAATCTTTATCAGTGAATAGAGGCTGGAGACTTTCATTTGGAAGCAAAGCATTTTGTCAAGTTTCAGCTTTAGGGCCCTTTTGAAGTAATTTTTTACAGTTTATGGATAATCACCTATAACAGACATGAGGCCCCTGCTAATAGAGACTTGGGCGTGGGCAGTCTGAATTAGTAGTCAGAACAGGAGCCCAGAAATGGAACTGAGTGTCAGAACCAGAGTCAAAGACCGGATGCCAGAGGCAAGGGTCGGACCCAGAGAGTCAAGCCAAGGGTTTGACTCAGAGAAAAGGAAGCAGGGACCAGGAACAGGGCAGGGCAGGATTAAAGTCCGGAACTGGGGACAAGGAAGGAGTCAAGTAACTGACAGCACAGTATGTTGTAGTAGGAAACCAAGATGAATCTTCTTGCAGCACAGATAACTTTGTGTGTGTCTTACTGGCTTAAATTGTGTACTAGGGCCAATCAGCAGCTCCAGAGCTCCTCCAATCAGGCTCCTGTGAGTAGTATTTTTTTAGTGGAGCATAAACCTGTGATGGGTTCCCCCCCGAGGTACAACCTGTAAACTGGGGGAATGCTATGCCTCCTTTAACTCTCCAGCCTGGGATGACTCTTACAATGCCAGTGACAAGCAGCAAGCCCCTTGAGGCATTGTTATCACCTAGTCGTAGCAACATACAGAGCCCCACATGCAGAGAGCAGGAATGTTTACCTGGGCCACCTCTGGCACTGTGATGCTGTCAGCAAGCTACATACCTCTCACAGGTATAGTATTCAGACAGCCTTCCACAGGCAGGAACTCACCCAATTGAGTTACATGAGTGCTCTGGCCAGAGTAAGTTCATTATTTAGTCCACCGCTTCTTCGATGTGAGCAGATTTCCCAAACACTTCAACCAAGACACACTGTTTTAGGTAAAGTTATAAAATAGATTTATTAACTACAAAAAGATAGATTTTTATATAAATCAAGCAGTATCTCACCCTGACAGATGATACAAGTGGTCTACAGATTCTTGTTACACAGGCGGCATCTACTTTTGAAGCCTTGGACTCCCACCCTCATTGAAAGTCCTGTGTCTTCCCAATGTTCCTTCATGCTGTGGAAGGAGAGAGAAGCCAAGTGAAGATGGTACTCCCTCCTCTTCTATAGCTTCTTCCAGCTTGGGAAAGATCTATGCATGTGATATGGGGGGCTGTCCCCATTGGTCAAGCAAACTCCATTGTGTATGTGCGTCCTCTGTAAAGTCTTTTGGGATGGCAGTTTGGAGAATGGATTCCCCTTAATGGGCCGTCAGCATGTCTGGCTTCTCCATTGTTGTACTTAAAAAGCTGGTTGTGGGTGTTTCCTACCTCACAACATGTTTCAGCAGCTTACACATAGCAAAACTTCATAACTGCACACACAGCGATAGCACATACAATCCAACAGGATATTAATGTTCAACCGATCAAGACTTTTTGAATGATACCTCACAAGGCACACTTTATACAAAACATATCATAATTATATGACAGTGTGGAATAGGGCTTCTGCAGTGCTGCTTTGAGACACAAAGTATCACAAAGGACCCTCTGGCTCTCAATTCTCCAAGCACTATTGGTGATGTGTGGATGCATGTGGGTGAAGCCCAAGAACCTGCTAGCCCAGGGTCTGGTCCTCTGACACCTCCTATCTGTTAGAGTCAACATGTCTTTACTTGTTTAGCTGAGCAGTTCTCTGCTTATGTAAAGCTGCAGTCTGCTGCTGATTCGTCATATCCCCAATGTCTGGAGTAAATATCTCTGCTGCCTTTAGGAACTGAAAAATACTGCATAAAGTATACAGGTTATGTAATCATCTCTCACGACAAGTTACCAAGACAAAGTATTTCCTATAGTATACTGCAGAAAGACTTCGAAATTTAGCTTGCTATTAAACTACAACATTCTGCCAGCAGAAGAGTGAATTTGAGTGTGAGGAGGGAATGGGGATTATTCTGGTCCAAATCAGAATATACCTGCATTTGGGTTATTTCCCCCAATATTTTTTGAGACATAGGGCCTGATCTACCATAGAGCCAATCAATTCAGAAATATCTTCTAGATACAGATTATTAAAAAAATGTACTGGGAAAAGTGCAATGTCATCTCAAGTGTATTCTAATTACACCACAACCCTCTCCAATAAACCATTCTTTTTAAAAAGTATCTTGAATACAGACTATTAAAATATAATTTTAACTAGAACAAGGCGACATTCTGACTTAATTTGGAATACAGAAAAAACAGTTCAAATTTTAAATGCATGAGTAAAACGAGACGTTCAAAGATGTAATGCAAACTATTTTAAAAAACTAGAATTTATCCTATAAAAATTTTAAAATTCTATGTTAAGTTCTAACATCTTTTGACAAAATCTAACTTGTAATACAACAACTTTGAAGGTCTCTTGCCTTTCTCATGCATTCAAATGCTAAACTGCAATTTTTAGTTTCTCTCAAACTATGGCCCAAGTTGTTTCACTTGGACAGACTCTACACCCATTTGGAGCCCCATTGACATCAGTGGGGCTTCACGAAAGGGCAGGGATATACCTGCACCCAACAATTTGTGGAATACAGGAGTGAAGTTCTGGTCCCTCTGAAGTCACAGAAGTTTTGCCATTGACTCCAATAGGGCTAAGATTTCATAAACTGCCTATATCCTTGGACTGCACTTCTAATTTTTTGTTTAGACTAGAATACAAGCAGCAACTGGGTGAGAGACCCACAAGACAAGTAAGAGCCTCTTGCCTGATCTAGAAGTTGTCGTGTAAGGTGGGGATACCCAAAGCAGAGTCAAAACATCCCAGAAATGAGGCCTGCAGCTTTTCTCCAATACTTTGACTCTGTTTTTATCAGTTGCTGAGCAATTCTTGACAGGTGCTGTGCACCCTGAATTCCACCCACCACCTCAAAGGATTAGGCCCCTATCTCTGATGCCCCCCTTCACCACTATTCAATCAACATACACATTGCAAGCAAAATATTACAATTTTTGCATTTATTTTTATTCCAAAATGTACCCCTAGCACTTTGTACATAAGATCCTGTTAAAGAGAGAAGAGATTATCTCTCCACCTTCCTGTGGGGGAAAAAAAAATGTCTGGGGCAGAGGTTAGGTAATGGCAATGCTGGCAATTTCCTAGAAGCTTGAGTGCAACAGTTTGCACAGACTGGAATGGATTGTAACTACCTTGATCTTTAATTCAGAGGTGTGGCCCTAACTGACTGCAGGGTTTAGCCTGCTTGGATAAAGATTGCATGCTAAACTAGGGTTGCTATCTGTCCTACAATTTTAGAGTTCTTTTGATTTCTTTACTCAGAATTTTTAAGTGAACAGAGCAGAAATATGAGAGCCATTACTTGTGGATTCTATTTCTGAATAACACAGGCTGGGTCTACACTGACGGTGGCAAATTTGCCACCATCAGTTCGATGTAGTCTGTGTAGACCCGCTCAGTCAATCCAGCAATTGATGTAGGAAAACCACCCCAGTAAGTGGCGTAGCACTGCGTTGAAGGGAACACTGTTCCCTTCGGCACAGCGCAGTGTGGACGGCACGCAGAGCAGATGCAGCGAAGTCGACGGGAGATACACAAGTGATTTATGTCACTTGCGTATCTCCCGTCCACTGCTGCCGAATCCAGAAGGTAAGTGTAGACCGGGCCACAGTCTTCTTGTTTTTTGATGGGCAAGTAAATAAACCTGTGTGCCATAGTTTCCACACCTATAAAATGGGAATAATGTTCTTTGAGTTCCTCAAATTAAAGGTTAATAGTTTCATGATTATAAGGCCAGAAGGGACAAGTGTGATCATCTAGTATGCCCTCTGGTATAGAATATAGGAGTTCCCTGAATTAATTCCCATTTGAACAAGAGCAAATCTTTCAATGTGAGGCTAAAAAAAGGTGCAACGGAAGTACAAAGTATAATATCCCTTGCAAACCTAACTCATAGGTCATTAATGGGTTATTAAATTCCTTTTGGAGAGGGAGGGAGGTCAGATAGGCTGCTAAATGTTGCATATTTTCCTGTGACAATTCATAAGTTAAACCCATTTTCTCATAATGTTCCTGCAGCTGTTGTTTTAGTTGGGAATGCTGCATCCTTATATGAAACATGACTAAAAGAGAGGCCTGAACTTCCAGTACAATCAACAGAGGTCGGATAATTTCTGTGGTTTATCTGACTCACCTAAAGTAATGAATACTATACATACAGGTTGGCAGTCCCAGGTATGTAGTGTGGCTTGGAGTGAGGAGTGAAGGTTTGGAAGAAGGGGTCTTTGTGAGACCTTGCTGCTGGGATGGCCTGAGATGGAATAAATTTGGGATGGTTTGCTATTAAGAGGCAAGCTGATGTGTAAAGGGGCATTTGGCTTTAGTGAAGGTTAGGAGATGATGAGATTGTTTGAGATGGGGAGGGTTCAGGTGTTTTGTGGAGCTGTTGGGGGAAGTGTGGAGTGGGAGATGGGGACTTAAGTTACTTTGGGGGCTTTCTACTTAAGTAGCTATCTACTTAAATAGTTTTATTTTCACTAATGTATCTGAGTGCATCACAATCATTAATGGTTTTTATCCCCACAGCACTGTTGTGAGATAAGGAACTATTATTTCCACAACAGATGGGAAACCGAGGCACAGCAATTATGTGATTTACTGAAGGACACATGTGAAGTCTGAGATTCAGTTGAGAAATGGACCCAGAATTGCAGAGTCCCAGTCCAGTGACTTGTCCACTAGACTATCCTCCTTACTGGGAGATAGTACAGACTGGTGGGTATTGTGGGAGTTTTCAGTTTAGAGAAATGCTAATCCAGAGGTGGAGGGTTTGTTATGAAGAAAATGCTGGTAGGGCTTTGGACAGGGCAAGCACTAATAAAAGTTTGGGGGAAGGTCTGGAAAGCTGATAGGCTTATGAGGGAAGTGCTGCTAGGGCTTTGGTAGACAGTTGTGGTGCTGTGGATGGTTTCTTCGAGGTTAGGGAGGAGGCAATGGGGAAGAGGTGGGAAGTATTTGGAGGAATGGTGCTGGTAGAAGGGTGCCGGGACAGGGAAGAGGGTAAGGAGGCAGTAGAAGGAGGTTTTGGGAAGTGAGGTGCTGTGGAAACGGTGTGTTGTTTTTGGACGGGAGGCAGTAGGGTGCTCTGGGTGGTGTTTGAGGAAGGGTGCAGCAGGCAGTATTTGGGGAGGGGGTGTTGGGCAAGGGAAGCGCTGGTATGTGGTGTTTGGGGGACGGGGGGGAGCAGTGGTAGGCAGATTTGGGGGGCACTGGGGGTGATTGGAGGGAGGTGATATTGGAGAGGCCTGGGAGGGGGTTGGAGGGGAAGCTGGGAGCAGTGTGAGGTGGGTGTGGATGTTAGGTGGTGGTTGGTGCCAGGGAGCGCTGAGGTGGGAAATGGCGGGGCGCGTTTGGGGGGCAACGACACGGCGCGGGGCGGAGGGGCCCTGTCCCGAGGCGGTGCGGGGCAGTGTTTGAGGTGGGTGCGGATGTTAGGCGGTGGTTGGTCCCAGGCAGCGCTGAGGTGGGAAATGGCGGGGCGCTGGGGGGCAGTGACACGGCGCGGGGCGGAGGGGCCCTGTCCCGCGGCGGTGCGGGGCCCCAGGGCGGTGGGAGCAGCGTTGGAGGCGGGAGGCGGACGCGAGGCGGTGGTGCCAGGCGGCGGGGGGCTGTGGCTGGGGGCAGTGAGGGCGCGGGGCGGAGGTGCCGTGTCCCGAGGCGAGGCGGGGCGGGGGCCCCGGGCGGCGTGGGGCCGGAGGGCCCCAGGCCAGCCTGTGGGGAAGCGGGCCCGAGGGCAGTTCCGGGTCAGCGTGGGGGGCCGAGAGCCGCCGGCCGCGCGGGGATGCCCGTCCCGCACGGCGGAGGGAGGCCCCGGCCGC
Organism: Mesoclemmys tuberculata; assembly: GCA_007922155.1. Lineage (NCBI taxonomy): Eukaryota > Metazoa > Chordata > Testudines > Chelidae > Mesoclemmys > Mesoclemmys tuberculata. The sequence continues at coordinate 17,275,173 of ML675617.1, read as the reverse complement.
CCGCCCCGCCCCGCCCCGCCCCGCGCTCTCGCCCGCCCCCCTGCGCCGGCCGCTGCCGTTGGGAGCCGAGCCGAGCCGCCAGGAGTCAGTCGCTGGTCCCGCAGCCTGCGCCATGAGCTTCTTGTTGTGAGTAGCGCCGGGCCTGGGCACGGGGACCCCGCCGCCCCTCCGCCTCCTCTGCCCCCGGGCTCGTCCATTGCCGGCGCCCCCGCCCGCCGCCCCGGGCGTCAGGAGCTGGCGGCTCCCTGGTGGTTCCTCTCAGCCGCGGGCGGGCCGGCCCCCCCTGCCGCCCCGGGTCGCGCCGGTCTGGGGAGAGCAGCGCTGCTCTGGATTGAAGCGGGGTTCGCAGGCGCCGGGTTATCGCCCGGGCCACCGGCCGCGCGGGGTCGGGGTCTTTTCTGGCTGGGGCCAGCGGAGAGCCCGGCCGTGGCTGTGGAGAAATAGACATCTTGGACAATAACCCGGGAGAGCCCCCTCCTCCGCTCGCCGCCGTGCGAGCCCTGGTGTGACACTGGTCCTGGTAGATGCATCTTCACATCAGCCCCGTGTCGGGGGCGGTGGGGAGGGGCGGCTCTTGAGGGTCCTGGCTCCCCCCCGTTAAACGGTTTTTTTGAAAGGGTAGATGTCTAAAATTAGAAGTTGATGATTAGATAGGACGGGGACCATCAGACAGCCTTGTAAATGTCTCTCGGGCATGCAGAGGGCACAGTTTGTTTTCAACAGAGGGAAACAAGTTGCCATATTTTGTTCCTTGAACCTGTGAATTTAAAAAAAAAAAAAAAGATTGAAAGGAAAATCCCTGTATTATTTTATTTCCTGCACTCCATTAATATAGAGAAGCCAGACTTTCTCAAATGTTGTTTTGCAGAGACTATTCTGAATTTGCTCAACTGGTAATATTTGATGTGGGAATAGGCTAAACTTTATAACACAATTTGTTGAGGAAAACGCTGTGTAGGTACTAAATTATTATACTTTTTCTTTTCACCTGCAACTCAAAAATATGTGCCGCAAAAACCTTTTAACATGAGGTATTTTGGCTGACCTGTGAATGCAGTCTATTCAGCCTTATAAAACATTAAGAATTAAAAGTTAATGAAGGGTTCAGATAGTCCATGTGCAGATGACTACTTTTCATCTGGTATAAATATAGCAAGCCAAGTAGGTAAGAAGGTGCTGACTGGAGGGATGATGTTAATGAGAAGGCAATTATTTACTGAAAGCATACAAAGATCCTATAGGAATTAGTGACACATCAGACACATGTAATACCTATGTTTTTGCTATTCAGCTTCATAGACTAGAGTGGAACTGAATGATCCTTGTTTCTCCCCTTGGGAGTGGAAACAAGGTACTCATGACAATTAACATAAACCAGTTCAGTGACCTATTAAAAAAAAAACCTAAACTGAGATGCACTTCAAAGGAGGAGAGAGTGGAATTACACAGCTGAACCCCTCTGGAACTTTTCACAGCTGAAAAAGACACCATTAAATAGTTAAACTCCATTTAGATCCCAATTTACAAAACCTACTTATGTGCTTTAAAATTAAGCACATAAACAGGTCTTCACTTTACTAGTGCCATAGTAGCTGAAAGTTGGTGAAGGATTATATTGATTACTATTAGTTGTTGTATGGTTGGCCTAATTCTAATGAGCATGGAAGGAGATGCTTTCCTCTTGGGAACTGGAGTGACTCCCTCATCGTGGAGAGACCCTATTTTCTCTGCAATTAAGATTGATATTAGCTTCCCTTTATCAACCTAGTCCTTACATATTCATTGGTTAAGTTTGCCAAAACCAACCCAATTCACCTGAAGTTGCACATGCAATATCTTAATCCAGGGTAGAATTGGTAGACATCTACCAGCTGAATGACTAAGTGTGATAGTCAGAGGTAGATACAAAAGACTATTTGGTGTCAAGGGCAGTGTCCTAGTGAGAAGCCTAATTGTGCTCCTCCTCCACCATCCCCAGCTGCTAGGAGAGGGGGAGGGTGACACCAAACTGCTGTCACTGGATTCTGGTGTGTCTGGAGGTGAGGCGCTGCTTCATAATCCTGGACTCATGACTATTTGGTGTCAGAACAATGTAAAGCTCCACTCTTCTCTTGCTGCTGAAAGAGAAAGATAAGCTTTCTGTCTCTTCTCCCTTTCCAGAGCCTCCTGATTTCTGGAAAGGGGTGAAGCAAGTCTCTGCTATTCTACCATTTCTTCCTAGCCTACAGTGTTTACAGTCAATTTCCTGTATGAATAATTTCAGTGCCTTTTTCTCTTGCTGCTTGGCAAACTAGGAACAGCAGTAAAGTTACTGGAGCTGCCTACAGATTCAGGAGGAAAGCACTACATTTGCATATATTTGAAAGGTTTTCTTTCACATCTAAGCTCTAGAAACTTTATTTCTTTATTTATTTATTTTAAAGGAAAGTTTAAGTTTAGCAGAAATTGCTTACTGTTCTCTTCCCCGGCCAGGCTTCAGCTTCCTACTGGCAAGTAGATTTTTCAAGCATTTCCTAAAAAGGTTACTGTTATGTCTATTCAGCTCCCCTGGAAGTTGTCTTTTATTATCCTGGTTACACCTGTCAAAAACAAAATCTTGTGTAACACATGAATGTTTTTATATATTTAATAGCTCACTCATTTTTTAGGCTGCAAAATAAATACACCTTTTTAGACGTAGCTTCAGGAGGAGGTTTAATTGTTGCTGCAGGTAACAAAGTATTTTTTCCTCCCTCCTTTCTCCAGGCTAATCATACCAGTACTCTTTTCTTTTCCTTAATTGCGTACACATTTTTATATTTATCGGGTATAGTTTTATTATGAAGGTGTTATAAAGATGCTTCTATTACCATATGGTGATGTACCAATCCTCTATCCAGCTACAGGTTATATCTTCAGTGACTGCTACAATTCTCCAAATTGCCACTGAAGCACAGCTGGCTTTCCAAATAACCCATCAGTCGTTTTCTTATAGGGCCCAATCATGCAGGGTGCTGATGGCGTCCCGAAAAGTGGAGAGTATTCACAATTTGCATTTATCAGATCCATGGTTATTCCATTCTGTTGATAGGGCAGTGAGTGGTCAGCATAGAATGGATTGGGCTGACTCTTATCTAGTTATGCGGGAAGAATTCAAAGGACATCTTCAACTAGAAAATTGCAGTTCTTTTAAAATAAGTATGTCTACTGTTATCAAAATAATAGCTGTTGTCATTGAGAGAAGTTAATGAATTTTAAAAAATGTTTTATTTACTGCTTGCATTTGACAGCAATTTTGTGTTTAGTCATTGTCACTGTTTTCTCTGTATAACCAGTTTTTCCCATGTTGTAAAGACCCTTGTAAACACCTACAGGGGAGCAAAATCACTTTTTTAGAGTTAAAAAAAATACAGAATATACTCATTAACAGGTCGTGCTATCAAAAGCTAAATTACAGTAGAATTGCAGAAATCATGATCTGCATCTCCAAGGAAGAAATTAAAGATAGTTCTGGTAGGCGTATACCATCTGGCAATATGCTACTGCTATCCTGAATTACTAAAACTGCCCTAGCAAGGAAGCAACACCAAAAATGATTTTGAATACAAATCCATGTGATAATTCAGGATCCTCAAGTTTTTTTTTATTGTGTAACAGTTGTGTACCCTTAAGATTTATGTAAACCCTCATTAGCAAGGCCAATATACAGTTTCAATGGTTTTAATTTTTTATTAAAGTAAGTAGTCAGAATGGAGAAGTGCAGATTTCTGGAGAAAAAGCTGTAGGAAATAATTTCTGGGAGTGAAGAGGGATAAGCTTATATTTGTTGGGATGTATGTATTAATTATTGGTAAAATTTACATGAGCAATCTTCCAATAAACATCAGTGTGAAGGTGACCTGTAAACAAAGGGAAAAAATGTGCTTCTGAGGTTGTCTTGTGTTTCTTTGTGATGTATAAATAAGGCCTGACTTTTTCTGTTTTTAAATATACTAAATTCAGGCCTCCTTTGTACATACGAAAGCCAAAAAGGCATTGTGTCTCCACTCTTCTCCCAGCTTCCTCCCTTTACTACTTCTTGCAGGTTCACTTCAAAACCAGAGCTATAAAAATCATAAGCACACTTCATGACAGAAAAATTACAGAACACATATACTTCAGATAATTTTCTAGAGTGACAAGTATTATATCTTTGGTGCCTTCTCTAGCCCACTCATGCTCTTGAAGAACTGTCTGGCTACTTTCTACTTTTTCAGCTTTGCTAGTAGTCAAGCCAGTCTATTGTTCTGCTTCTTGCAATAATATTTATTATACAAAGGCAGTTTCTAAACTGCCCCATGTTTTCTAGTCTTACAGAATTATGTTAAGTCAGCTCTTGTTGGATAGCAACAGAGTGTTCTGTGAACACTTCTGTACTTCTTTGCTTAAAGTTGGAGACACATGCTAGTTATCTCCTTTTTATCCAGGGATCCTATGGGAAACCATCAGGCACTTCTAAACTGAGCTTTGGATTTTCAGTCTGTGGTGAAAATGTAAGTGTAGGCATTCACAAACTGGTCAGAATAAAAATTGAAGATGGATGCTCATAGACCACTTACAAGTATTTTAAAACACGAATATTAACCTTGTTAACAGATACTTTATATTAGCATATGCGAAGCTTCTGGGTTTTACTCTAGCTGTGTAGCAGTACTATTCAATAATCTTCCCTCCTAAGAGGTTAGGGCAAAGAGAGCTATAGGGGAACTGCATTGCTTTGTCACCAAACCTAGTGTTTGACCAACTACTGAGAGTGTTGCATCCAGCTCTTCTCTCTTGGAAGAACAGTTGCTTTAATGAAAGGTCTTTGAATTTGTCTATGTGTAGATGGGGAAGATCACTGCAAATTCAGAGGATCATTCTTCTTTTCCACAACTCCCTTCAAGGCTTATAAAACAAATCTCATTAATCCATTAAAAGGATGGTAGCAGCCAAGGCTTGAAAACTTACTAGCCGGAAACCAATATGAAAGATGAGTAGACCTTGTTATTCAGGAACAATGCTCAGATGAGACGCCACCTTTCCCCCAAGATTCTAAGGAAAGAGGCAGGGTGTGTGCTTTCTTTGGATGTTTTTGAGGGATCTATCATTTGTAGCCCCTGGCTAGTGTTGATAAATTTGAAGCCTCTCCCCTGTGACTGCAGGAGGAGAGAATGAGGGTGTGGAATGGAGAATAACTCTTTGATAGACATGAATCTTCCTGTTCAATTTTATACTTCTGAAAGGTATTTGGGTACCATGGTGATGGATGTGGAACCTGAACAGAAGGAGCTCTGTCTCTTCCCTCCTCCCACTCTAGAATCTCCTGGATGCTGTGATTGGGGGGGTGAGGCAGGGGAGGACCGGGGAGTTCCCACTACTTTCTGTCCCTAACCTCTATAAGGCCTTGTCTACACTAGAAAGTTTTGTTGATGGTAGTTTTTTTCAGTGATAAAAAAGCGCTATAATTATAGCACTCGCGCCTGTCCACATGGCACTCATTTTGTTGCAAAAACGCGTCCACGCTTGGTGCTGTAGTATTGACGGTGAGAGCAGTGCATTGTGGGCAGCTATCCCACCATGCAACTCGGCAGTTTCTGCCACTAGAAATTCTGGGATGGGGGAGAGGAGCGTGGAGCAGCATGGATGCTGGCTCAATGTCCCATGGTGCATTGAGTTTCTGTACCGTCATTCATTGAGTTGCTGGTAGCAACTTGCACCATTTTTTCAACGGTTCCCTGCCATTTACTTGCGCGCCCACCATCTCTGTTTGAAAAGATGGATCCCACACTATTTTTCACTGTTGCTTTCAGCGTTCTGAACACATCACAGTTGGTCGCGCAGTACATCATGAGCTCTGAATCAGAACAGGAATTCAAGGAGCTGACATGCAGACAGACAGCACTACATTACTGTTGTCATTCACGAAGCATTTGCACATGGTGAACTGCCACTTCTGGATGTGTGAGATAAATACTGAGTGGTGGGATCACATCATTATGCAGGCCTGGGATGACGAGCAGTGGCTACAGAACTTTTGAATGTACAAAACCACCTTCATGGAACTCTGCGGATTTGGCCCCTGCCCTGCAGCACAAGGACACTGGAATGAGAGCTGCACTCTTGGTAGAGAAGTGTGTGGCAATTGCTGTGTGGAAGCTGGCAACTCCAGACTGCCGCTGGACAGTTGTTAATCAGGTTGGAGTCAGCAAATGCACCGCTGGAACTGTGTTATCACAAATGTGCAAGGCCATTAATCGCATTCTGCTTTGAAGGACTATGACTCTGGACAATGTGCATGAAGTAGTGGATGGATTCCCTAACTGTGGTGGTGCGATAGATGGCACATATCCCAATTTTGTCACCAGGCCATCTTGCAATGGAGTACATCAATAGGAAGGGGTACTTCTCTATGGTACTCCAGGCACTTGTGGATCACCGTGGGCATTTCACTGACATCAACATGGGTTGGTCAGGAAAGGTGCATGGTGCTCCTATCTTCAGGAACACTGGCCTGTACCACAAACTACAAGCAGGGATATTTTTTCCAGATGAAAAGATTCCAGTAGGGGATGTTGAGATGCCCATAGTGATCCTGGGAGACCCAGCCTACCCACTAATGCCACAGCTCATTAAGTCTTACACAGGCAACCTGGACAGCAGCAAGGAACGCTTCAATAACAGGCTGAGCAGGTGCCAAATGACTGTTGAATGTGCATTTGGCAGGTTAAAGGTGCGCTGGAGATGCCTTTATGGCAGGCTGGATTTAAATGAGGGCACTTTTCCTGTGGTTATAGCCGCCTGCTGTGTGCTCTATAATTTATGTGAGGTTAAGGGCAAAAAGTTTGCCTCTTGGTGGACTGCAAAGGCAGATTGCCTTGCATCTGAATATGAGCAGCCAGATGCCAGGGGTCTTAGAGGGGCACAACGGGGGACCATACGCATAAGGGAGGCATTGAGGGCTCATTATGACAATGAGAACCCATCAGGTGTTTTTTGAAACTGTGCTGTGATATTCCATGGCCACTATACATCTGTATGTGTGTGTCAGTGATAGGTGCACATAACATATAAATAAAGAGTGCTGCTTGTTTTGAAAGCTTACTTTTATTATCAAACACAAAACAGCACACAACACAAACAAAGCCTAGAGGGGAGAAAGTAATGGGGGGGGCAGTGCCAGCTATGACAGCTGCATGTAAGTCCAGCTGTCGCTCTCATAGCTGTCTGAGGGGGTGGAATGAAGGGAAGTAGCGAGATGGTCTGTGATTTTGGTAGGAATGTGTAGGGAGAGTTGGTAGGGTGCAGGGAAAGAAGTTCTGTTGCAGCTGAAGGGAGGGCGGAGCTTTCAAGAACTGTATCTGCAATGGCACTATTGTCTTTAGAAGCTCTGTCTGCTCCTCAATGGCCTTTCTCTCTTTTGGATGCCTCAGAGGGCAGGAGTTGTTTCTGGAACGTGTCCTCCTCGCTTCTCCGGGGTCGCTTCCTTATTAGTTATAGGCAGTCCACCTGCATAGGGGCCTTTGCTGCGAAGGTCATATCCGTGTAAGCACAAGAAACAATGAACAAAACCGTTATTGTGAGTGCTCTAACAGTACACATGAATCACTGTGAAACACACCTCATTCTCACTGTCCCCCTGTGCAGAGTACAGCCCCTTGATCAGCCTGAGAATGGTGAGTGAGGGGGTGAGGGACAAGGCCATACAAGTAGGTCTGGGTTCTGGGTGGGTGTTCGCTCGGGGCATAAATGCAGGTACATAGGGAAAACAAATTTCAAATTGTGCCACCGTTCTCCACAGACGGGCCATAGAAGCAGATATTTTGCTCCTTAGAGTCAGCTGCATCTCCTCCATGCGAGCAGCTTCAAACTGGGTTCCTATGCTGCATGACTGTGTGCTGCTTTGGACCCCACTCGAGTGATTGCCAATCAGCATGGGAAAGTGACCTACAACGGGGGCTGAAACACAGCTGCTCTGCCCAGGCATCTGAGGCAAAGAATCAAGAAAGTTTCCAAGAGGTCCCACTGGAGGATATCTGCGGAATTTCAGCATGCATTAACATGCTTCTTAGCCATACTGCCTAGATGTGCAATGCAACGGGAAAGTACATGCAAACACAGCCACTCCTGTGCATTTCTATCCCTTCAGCTACTGCTACCATTTAGCAAAGCAAAGGACCCGCATGTCTCCAGTACACAAGCAGCATCAGCTTCCAAACACTTACCAGAGCTCCCCTCTCCTGCATCCTGAGCGCCTGGGCTGAAGGGCTGGGGCTGGCTGTAGCCTTCTGGGGTTGAGAACAACTCCTGACTCTTAACCTCAGCAACCAAATTGTTCCCCAGCTCTGGGTCATCCTCCAGTTCCACGGAGGAGTCGATGACCTCTTTGTCTGGGTTCAGTCCAGTATCTGCTGGCCCTGGGGCCGCTGAAGTGTCTATGGGCAACTTGGGGGTGGATGTGGGGTCGCCGCTGAGGATGGATTCCTGCTGTTTGTAGAAGCAGCAGCTCATTGGCTCTGCACCAAAGCAATAGTTTGTCTCCCTGGCCTTGTAGTAGCTCTGCGACAGCGCCTTGATTTTTAGCTCGGCACTGCAGCGTATCCCATTCATAGCCCTTCTCTGCCATGGCACAAGAAATCTGGCCATAGGTATCAAAGTTCCTTCAGCTAGTGTGGCGCTTGGACTGCACAGCAGATTCCTTCCAAATACTGATCAGGTCCAGCAGCTCTGGTGTGCTCCAAGCAGGACAGCATTTGCTGCGTGGAGCTGGCATGGTCAGCTGGGAAGATGAGATGCAAGCTCTCCACACCGACCAAGCAGGAAGTGGAATAAAAATTTCAAAGTTAATGTGAGAGTAAAGGGGGAGGTGGGTGTCTGCAGAGCAGCGGAGTACAAATGGATGTCCAGAGTGGTCAGGATTGGTATTGTGGGACATTTCCAGAGACCGTTTACCACAAGAAAAGATTACTTTTGTCAACAAAACTCTCTAGTGTAGACCAGGCCCCCCTCCCTCTCTCTCTCTCTCTCTCTCTCTCTCTCTGTGTCGGGGGGGGGGGGGGGACGGGTCTGGGGGGGGGGGAGAAGAGTTCTTCCCAGTAGTGTTTCCTGTAGGGTTCCTAAGGTACTGCAGAATGAAACTGAACTGCTTCTGGACAGTTTCGTGGGTGCTCTTAGGGGTTCCAATAGCCATTATGAAAACCCACCATCTGTTCAGTTTTCACTCTGCTACAGTTTGGGAGACTTCAGAGCTACAGTCAAGGCATTGGAACACAGTGTGCAGATGCTGAAGGACACCTGTGTTGATTACATTCTGTTTGTGTTTGGAAGGCTTTCTTTGCAACCATAAGTACAAGAAACTTCCTTATTTAAAAACAAATTAATGAGAGTTTAGATTCTGCTGAAGCTAATGAAACTTAGATGGGAAAGCATCTGACTCATCATATGCAAGAGAAGTTTCTAAGAGCTGGTGGTAGCAGTGCTGGGTCTCAAGTAAACCTTACTTGCTGTGAAATTAAGCGTCACAGCTAGTTTCATATACCACAGCCTCCTCCAAAGAGTCCTGAGAATAATCCCTTTTGAGGAGGTTGTGGTATATGGAACTTGTTTGTGACATTTAATTTTGCATTAAGCAAGGATTTTTAGTATTTCTAAAGATCATTGGATTTGGACAGTTTAAATGTATAGTTTTACTAAAAATCTGTTTAACATTATTTAAACAAAGTAATGTAAAATGTTGTGGCTAAAGTACTCAGCACTTCAATGCAGCTCCTATTTACAAAGGTTCACAGTCCAAGGATTTGCTACCAGGCTGGTAGTTCCAATGGTCTTTTACTCTGTATCCCTATGTGATCCATTCTTTGAAAGCTGTTGGAAGCCATGGTGCTAAACAAAGCATTAAAACCTAAATGAAATCCTCCATTTTTCTAGTTGCCACATATTTAATATAGTTTACTTTGCAATTCTCAGACTATCTTTTAGAATGTTTGTTGCTTTATTTTTCCCGTTTATGATCCCTTGGGAACTCAGAAAAGTTTTAGGAAACTTTTCTTCAGTATTACACACACATACTGCCTTATTATAGGGTTGCTCCCAAGCACTCGGCTGCTTAGACGGACTTTCTCCTTCATCCGTGCCGCTACCCGTACTCCATTCATCAAACCAAAATAAGAACGGAAATACCTCCTGATGCAGGGAACCCTACGTTCTCTTATAAAGAACTATACATTTGGGTGTGTGTGGGGGGGCGTGGCGGGGAGGGGGTGTTGGTTTATTTTTTGCAAATAGGTTTGTGCCTACCATGCTTGAGCTCTTGCTCCTTCTCCGTCAGGTTATTGTTGGTGGGCTTTGGAGCCAAAGCTGTGTGGCATGCTCATCTGAACTCCCAGCTGCAGGATGAAATAGTACCACCTTGAGAGAAGTAGAATTATGGGAATGACTTGAAAGCTCTATGATATTAGTGACATTGCAATGAATTTAAAATCCGGAGATCACATCTGAAAGACTTTTGCACATAAAATTCTATCTTGTGAGGTACATAAATGAAGGACTGAACGGATGCTGCTGTTGATTGGGATTTTTTTTATTTATACCTGTGGGTAAAGAAACATTAGTTTAAAAAAAAACACAAACAAACAAAAATACATTGACACAAAAATGCGTAGTTCATTGTGGAAACATCTTACATGTTCACCATCACAATAACTACTGCATCTTAATTACGTCCTTAAAGGTGTACGTTTATGCCAAAATTGTTTCATCTAATTTCCCCTTGATGTTTTTTATTTTGCTGAGCCCATAACTACTAACTATTACAGCTGTCAAGTAAAAACATAAGAAAAGAACCTTGACCGCTTTCAAAGGCAAGATTTCTGTGTGCAGCGTTATTTTGATCCTGTAATAATTTTTCTTTTGAAAGTATATCTTACGTGTTTTTGTTAAGTCTGTAATGAGACCTTGAATTTAGAAAAGTACCATTCTACAGGAGATTGTGGTAACAAGACACCAGAGGGTCTCCACCACAGTTAATAGTTTAAATATTTTGAAAGAGTACAGTTTTTTGTCCCCTGTTGCAAAGGGATGGAGATGGATATTGGAAGTGACTAGTAACTGTTGTTGCAAATATTACTTTTTCTAAGCTTCATAAATATGGTGATATCATGTTACGTTGCCACAGATCAGATATGTTCATGAAAGTGCTTGCCTACTTCATCAAATCTTGGCAATCTTATTCCTTAAGTGTTTAGACCTTCTGCTTATCCTTCCTTGGCACTAGATTGTTGTTATTTCCATGAGTACTTAACTTGCAATCTCAATGATCATCTTTACTCTTAAGGTAAATAAATAAATGAAATGTAACTAGGAAAATAAAACTCCTGATTTTAGTTTAAAAAGAAAAACTAGAAGGCTATTTTTAATTAATTTAGTTTTTCTTAGCTCGGCTGTGGTATACAGCAGGAAATAGTGTGGTACTGGAGATATTAATATAACTTTTTACCCGCAATCAACTAAACTGCAACATATTCCTTGGCATGTCTTATTGCTTAATTAACCAAAATGTTCCTACTAAATCTAGGGAACAGTGAGCTGCTGAAAAAATGAGATGTAACTGTATGAGAAACTTCACTGTCAGAGGATTAGTGCAAGGAAGATCATTGGTCATATTGACTCAGTAGTTGCAGCATCCATTTCTGGCAGTGATTAAATATTCCTTTGTCCACATCCTGCAGAACACATTTTATTTTCTTCCCATTAAGTTTAAATTTGGTGGGATTGCATGAATCCAATGTTTAACTTTGCCTTCTCATGGGTTTTTTTACATAGTCATCTAGAAGCATCTTGTAGAATCATCGTTTGGCTTAACACTGCCTCCTCAGCACCTGGCAGAGTTTTTGTGGCAATAACACATAACTGGCTACAGTTGCTCTAAATCTTCTGTTTCGTGAGGCTGCTAGCACCATTGAATGCTAGTTCACCATTCTAGTTTGCCCTGGGGAACATATAGGTCAATAGAGACTGAGCTATTAAAAGGTAGCTGAAAAAATCTAAAAACTCCTTTGAAAGTCTGGATGAGAGTTCTTCTGTTCCTTTTTACTTTCCTCACTGACTTCAGTGGGAGCTCTTCCTGAGTAAGCCCTTTGTATGACTCATCTGTTCCTGAAGGAATACACTGAATGTTGAAAATGAGATTAGTCCTATAGAGATATACTCAGAGGTATTATAGTAACATGCAGTGGTTCTGACTGAATTTTCTAAAACTATCCAGTCATTTCGGGTATGTTTAAATATAACTGATTATAAAATGGATCTTTATTCATTTTACTTCTCTCCAGGTGCTTTTCATATGATCTGCTTTTTCATTCATAGATTCCAAGGCCAAAAGGGATCATTGTGATCATTTGGTTTGACCTCCTGTATAACAGGGGCCACAGAACCCCCAATAATTCCTAGAGTGAATATTTTAGAAAAACATTTAGTTTTGTTTTAAAAATTGTCAGTGGTGGAGAATCCACCAGGACCCTTGATAGGTTGTTCCAGTGGTTAATTACTTTGTTAAAAATGCATTCCTTGTTTCTAGTCTGAATTTGTCTAACTTCAACTTCCAGCCACTGGCTAATATTCTATCTTTTTCTGCTAGATTCATGAACCCGTTTTCTGCATAACTATCTTGCTGCATCCACTTTCCCAAGGCTGGCCCAGCAGCACTCCCCATGTTAACACATCAGGTGCATCCGGAACACATTAAAGGGAGTGGGAATAGATGTGTAGTAGAAGGAAAAAAGAGCTAGAGGGTGAGGATCTAGAGACACGTGTTGGATGTTTCAATCCCCACATCAAAGAAACTTGACCTTAATTCTCACCTTCTCCCTCCCTTTAAAATTTTTTATGAACTCCCCACCTCCATCTACAAAATAGTACTGCAGTCTTCTAGTGCCACAGAGCTGCTATTAATTCTGCTGGAAAAGCAGGGGCATCTCCTCCTGCTATGATATAAGGTGATCAGAGTATCATCTTGATACTAGTGCGTCATTCTGTCCTTGTCAATATAATCACTCACTTACTGATGAAAGTTCTCCTAAATTGTTAGCAGTCTCACAGTTCCACTTCCACATATTACATCGGCTCTACCAGAAATTGTATTTTAAGTGACTGGAAATATTGGTTCCAGTAGTAGGTTAAATCTCTAATTCTGTGCCATGTTCTGTAGCTCTCCGCTTTGTATTACACATTTTAGTAGTGATCTGTTAAATTGGAGCTTTTCTTTCCATGTAAATGTGTGAATTGACTCAGCAGTTCCTCATTTTTTCATTATACAAAATCATTATCTCAAATGCACAAAGACAAAAACCCATTCTTTTGAAATTAATGAATGTCAAAGGTTTTTTTTTCCCCCTGACGTGTGTCTAAATGTTTATAAGCAGTCAATTTTTGGTGATTCAGAGGTGAATGACTTCTGTGCTCTTCTCTCATTCTCTCTCTACTTGCCTTCAAGAAAAAATAGGGACATTAAGAGCCTTTTGGTCTATTTCAAATATCTAGAATGCTGTAGGCATTCTTCCCTTCCCCCACAAAAAAACCAACAACTCCTGTTTCCTCTTGAACTGCTTCTGGTTCCAAATTTCCATTTGTCTTTTGTGTGAAGAGGTTTCTGCCTCTCTTGTTTACCCTTGAGTCTAGTTGTTAGTCTCTCCCCCTCTACTGCAGTTCACAACTGCTGTTTATCATCATTTCAGTATTTTTACTCTTTTTATTACTACAGTGATCCTGCACCTGTCTTGGTTCTCTTTACTCTTAGCTGCGTAGCTTCATCCCTCTCCCTCAGGTATTTTAGTTGCCCCTTATTGCACCTTTTTTGAATATGTCAGGGATCATAATCTGCATACTGGGGATACAATCCTATTAAATCTAGGAATTTGCCACCTTCCATGGCAAAGTTGGCTAAATAATAGATAAACTTTCAAAATCCCTGAACTTCTTGTCCTTGTTACAAGTCTAATTGTTTTGTTTAGGACAGGGAGAGAGAAATGATATTTAAATAGTCAAGTAACTAGCTCCAGTGGAGACATTCTCTTGCTAAAAGCTAAAGGGGATTCCTTTAGAAGTAAGAGGACTTGAGGCCCAAAGTACATTCTGGTGGACTCCCTTTGTTAAATTTAATGCAATAACTGACATTTGGCTTCACTACTTCTGATTTTAGTTAGGGTTTTACCAGTTTGCACTCTTCAGCCATTGTTTTACCTCAAAGCATCGTTCATAGCCTTCTATTGTCAAATGCAGTGGTAGTACTTCTAGGGTTTCAGAACTTTCCATTCAAGAGCCAGAAATGAAACTGGTAGTTAGTATACAGTATTTTTCTCAGCACATTTTATTGCTGCACAAAGCTCTTGTTAAACTTAAAAACCATAAAATAAACTTTAAATTCATTCTGTTTCCAAACATGAATGTAATTTCAGGTGCACCCCTTGTCCTTGATTCTGTTGTCTTATTTTTATGGTTTTACAATAATTTTCCTATATTTTAAAAATAATGTAATTCTTTCCTCTGTTACAATGTGAGTGGCAAGCAGGGGAATCTGAATAAGTAAGCAGGAGAAACAGTGAAACCAGCGGTGTCCAAAGTGCTCTCAAAAGCATAAAGTAAAACAGAAAAAAAGAAACAGATACATTTTTCCAAGTCTCTCTTCTGTTGTCATGTGAGTTGTAAGAATAGTAAGTTACACTTTTAGAGGCAGCTTATTTTCTTTTTAACAAGATGATACTTCTTTGCAGGAGTCAAGCAGTTTTAGCTGACATTAGTTATATCATGATATGGAATCTGGTCCCTGTTGCATTAACTTTTGAGGTTTATGTAGTGAAGCTTTTGTGCTGGGGTAGTACATTATAGCATAGCTTGTTTTTATAGAATCTTTGATAGGTTATTCATGATCACCTTCTCTCCCTTAAGTCTTTCTTTTGTGCTTTATTTTAGGGCTAGTCTACACTAGAAGCACTACAGCGATGCAGTTGCAGCGTGTCTGGTGAAGTTGCTTCATGCTGATGGAAGAGAGCTCTCCCATTGGCATAATAAATTTAAGCTCTCCTGCTGACAAAGCTCTGTCCACACCGGCATTTAGGTTGGTGTAACTTACGTTGATTGGGGAGGTGGCTTATTCACACCCTGAGTGACATAAGTTATACTGACATAAGTGGTCGTGTTGTAGAAGTCCTTAGTCTCTTGCCTCTGATTATTTCAGTCCTCATTTTATTTCCTTAAGTGAACATCATGCAATTCAGAAGTGTAACGTAAGGCCTGGTGTTCACCTAAAAATTAGGCTGAGCTATCTACATTGCTCAGGGCTGTGAAAAATTTCATGCCCTATGTGATGTAGTTGGGTCAACCCCTCCCACTCCCCCCATTGTAAACGCAGGTAGGTTGACAGAAGAATTCTTCCATTGACCTATCTACCATCTCTTGGAGAGATAGATTTAGTATACGAAAGAAAAAACGACACTATTATGCTACAGAGCTGTGCTGCTGTAGTGTAGACATGCCTAAGTGTATACCTTCAGGTTTCTCCATGGTGTTTGCACTACTTTTTCTGTTTTTCCATGTTTGTAGCATCAACCAGTTTTGTTTACCTTATAGAAAGAGGCAGAATTTACAAACATGTATTTAGTAATGTGACCGTGAAATGCAGCTCTATTTCTCCAATTTCTTAACTATTTTTTATTGCTAGCTTTAAAAAAAAAAAAAAAGTTTAGAAATGAACTTCAACGCTATCTTGTTAGTTTCTTTTGTTATCATGCTTTGTCTCTGCAAGTCAGACACTTGTGTATCTGGCTGGATTTACCTTAGCCATTCAAAAGTGCTTTTCAAAAAAGTGCTGATCAGTTACACTTGTTTTTGTGCAATAACAATATCAAACCAGTTTCTTAAATCCAGTTTTGTTTGCTGTTTCTAATTTGCTCTTTAATTCATTAACTTGAAGAATTTGTGTGGAGTTTGGGCTCTTCCTGCTCTCCATTGTGTTGTGTCTGAATAGATTTGAAGAATATTAATATTACAAAGATACAAGCTGCAAAGAAAAATAGCTAAAAATAATGAAGTGAAATTAAGAATAGTTTGGCTTGAATACTGGGAAATTTCTTTTTGATGAGATCTATATAATTATAGAATAGTCTCTCAATGGAAGAGGTAGAAGCCCCTTGTATGGAACATTTTCAGCTTGACTGGATAAAGAAGGGGGGGGAAAGTAGTGTAGTGAACACTACAGCGCTGAGAAATTAAAGATGGGAAAGTCTTGTTATTCATCTAATCTAGGCGTATGAAAGTCTGTAAATGACCTATTCCTTTTAAAATGTTTCTCATATCTATTGCCTAGTTAAGTCAGACATGGTATCAAAAGTGGGCGTGGTAGGTTTTTTATTTTTAAAGTTCTTTTGGAATCTATATAACTTTATCTTCAGCAATGGTGATTCATAATCTTCATATCTGATCACTTGTGGACATTGGTATATCACAATGTGTTGTCCTGTCTGTCTTGTACCCATTTGTCCTTCATCCCATGGCCCCACCATATTACTGCCATCTTTGAAACACTCCACTGTCTCACTCTTACCACTGCATTAAATTCAAGTTCCTCATCTTCTCAGATCCATAAATGTCTGTGCATATGCTTATTTCTCTCCATCTTCCTGACTGCCTGCTCCTTTTGTCACTTCACCTATGCTACTCTTGCATGGAATGCCTTCCCAAACTCTTTTGCTAATTGTCCTCCCTCTCTACACTCAAATGTCTTCAGAACTAACTTCTTTTACAAGACATTTCAATGTCAAAACTTCTGAAAGTATATTGACATTATAATCCCACAAGCAGTCTAAACCTTCCTTCTGCACTTTCTGTTCTGTGTGTTTAATCTGTATGTAACAAACTAACAGAACAGTTGTCTAATATTTAGACTATCAACATTGTCTTCCATGTTCTGTACAGCACTGAGCATGTTGCTGGCATTTGTTAACATTATAAAAATATTGTTCTGTGGCAGGGCTCTAATTTTACTGACAACTAATTTCGGTTTGCCATTGCGTAAATTGCATCGGTTGTGACTTTAGTTTTCATTCTTGTTGCAGGATGCACTTGCACTTTTTCTAAGTGACATCTGGACCTTTTCTGATGGTCTGATATTTACAACTGTATTGTGCTCTGTCTGCTTCTGTAAAGAGGAATGTGCTTTCCATTCAAGTACAGTAAAAGTATTGCAGTATTCCAATTCCTTTTTTAAGGCCAGATTTTATGTTTATGGAAAGATGCGCATCACAGAAGTCTGAATGAATTAGTGCTTCACTTTCCTTGACTGATTTGTTTAGCATATTCAAACATTACAGAATGGTTCCTAGAGTCCTCTGAAATGTTTGTGTGCCCAGATGCTTAGGGTGGAAAAACTTGGCTGTGTTTAAATCTTTTAATTTGTGGAACCTTATCAGTGAAAGGAGGGAAGGACTTTTTTCTGAATATTTTAATATCTACAAGTTGTCAAGGAAGCAAAGATCATCTGACTCTTTCTCTCTAAGTAATTTTGAAAATAAAACTGGGTGAAAATTTAACTCTGGTTTTGAGCTCGCCCTGTGCCCTTTTTTTAAAAGCAAGTTAATGCTAGTGAAAAGAAAAAAGGACCTCTGCAAACATAGTAAGTGGGAAAAGTAATATTAGGGAGAAAGTAGACCCAGTAATTATGAATAGAATTAAATTAGTGATTCAGATAGTTGAGACATTGAACTCCTTCTTTATATCTGTCGAAAAAAAATCAAAGTTTAAACAGTAAACTAGGAAAACCAACTCTGTTCTTATATTTAAAAATAAAAACATTACTATCAATTTTAGAGTAGGTAAATAAATACTTGAAAAATATCAGCTTACACAAGTGCTCTAACTTACCTTATGCATCTTAGCATATTAAGAGAATTGTTCAACAAATTTATTGGACTGCTGATATTCTGTTTGAAAAATCATGGAAATTTTCAAGAAAGCAAAGTACTGCTTTTAAAAAATTGTTTTCAAATAAGCAAAGACTGATCCTAGCAATTCAACTTCTTGCAAATATAATTTCTATTTGCAGTAAAATAAGGAAAAATACCAAGAGAAAAGTCACAGGACATCTAGAGAATAATCAAATCATGAACAACAGGAAACATGGAGTTTGTAATTAAGAAATCATGCCAGACAAACTTGATTTGCTTTTTATAACAGAATTATAGAATTAGTGGAAGGGAATGCAATAGATATATTTGGACTCTAGTAAAAGAATTGGAACTGTCTTACAGGTTTAATTGAAAAATTAATTGAAATTGTCTTTGAAAAAATTATTCCAGGTCATTTTTAAAACTGTCTGAAAGACCATAAACAAAAAGTAATGACAAACAGCAATGCATTTGAGTTGGGAGAAGAGGTGGCTAGTGAAGTGTCAGTGGTAGGAGTGGTCTGTCATAATACTTTAAAGTGTTCTACCTCTTCCAAAGCATACATGAATTGTATAGTGAAGTAATGAAAAGGGACTTTAGAAGTAAGTGTATTAGATAAAATTGAATTAGAAAGATGCATAGAAAAGACTGGAGATACTTATTTATGAGGAAAGTGTAAAAGAGCAAAATACATATAGCCTCAAAAACAATTGAAGAGGTGCAGGAAATATTACATCCTTTATATGTTGGTGGACTTATACACCAAAGAGGGTGAGGGAGACTGTGATATATAAGGGTGTAATTAAGAGCCTGCAACTAAGAGAGAAATTTCCTGACTAAGATTTATTTAGCTGTGGAATAACATCACAAGGGAAATTGTGGAAGCCTCATCACTTGGAACTTGTCAGTTTGTTTCACACTGGCAGGGAGATGGATTAGGTGACAAGTTTCTTCTATTTATAACTACTTTGAATCTGTAAGGTATTGTTCACTTTCCAGAGTTAAGTAATTGAGGTACTGTAAGAAATTTGTTTCCTGTTTCCCAGTGAAACACTTTCCCCCCCTGCTCTGGATGCTTTTTAGTGATCAAACTTGTACTTCTGCAAACAGGTGGTGCTTCCACCTAGAGTGCTTGCTGCTCAACACAGTGTGACAAAAACACTGAAAGTTTGAACTGTCTTGTTCGTCCCTTCTGTCAAAATACAGGGAAGTAAGTTTGTTTATTTGTATATGATATTTTGAATTGTAGATCAATCTGTTGTGGATAAGAAGAGCAGCATTTCACATAAACCCTACCTTCTGTACCTGCAAGCGCCAAAATCTGTGGGAAGTTTGGATCACTTTGGCTGCTAGAGCGACTTCAGGGGCCCTCTGCTCTCTTCCTGACATGGTGCCCAGACAACTGTTTGACTTCTTGGTCTATTGTAGTTCTTAAATACGTGTTGTGTCACAAGGAAACTTCATCTCCACGTTGTGATTGGCTTATCTCCTGTCTCTCTTTTTAATCTGTGACAATAGGAGCACCACGAAGCAGTGCTCTGCTGCTGCGGTATTTGCTGTGTAGAGACCTACACTGTTTAAAGGCTTTACTCCCTACTGGGTGCTGTTGTGAAGGTCACTTGTGACCCACATTTTCTCCCCTGGTCAGTAGGCTTTGTATAGTTTGTGTTAATTAATGAACAGGCTATTGCTGGTTTTATTTTAAAGCTGTAGCACAGTCTGTTGCTATCAAGTAATGAATGAACGTCTATTAAATTAATAGCCATTGATGTCACTAGTGATGTTATCAGTTATTGGCTGCGTGCATGCATCCTCATGTATGTGTTGTCCTGGCTTTGCGCAGGTAACTGAGACGACACCCACAGTCGAATGAATCTACACGACCACAGATCTGTTGAGCAGTGACGGCACCCAGCCACGTTTATTGCAACGAAGCACAATGAGAAGTGACGTATAGCTTACAAGTACACTTAACATACAAGTGCTCCTTTTGCAATGGAATGACTCCATTAATGGCAGGACTCTCCCTTATCCCCTTGGCTGGACAAAGTTGTTTCTTCTGACATCCTCTTTTATAC
This sequence comes from Mesoclemmys tuberculata, assembly GCA_007922155.1. Classification (NCBI taxonomy): domain Eukaryota; kingdom Metazoa; phylum Chordata; order Testudines; family Chelidae; genus Mesoclemmys; species Mesoclemmys tuberculata. Next base: position 17,255,165 of record ML675617.1, on the reverse strand, counting down.
TATGTTACAGACAAGTTTCATTCTGCCCCTTTGACACGTGTAGTTGCCACCCTCTGAAGTGGTATAATACCACCCATTACCTTGTACTGGGTGGTTGGATCAAAACATCTCTATTCATCATATTAACAAGACATTTCTATCCATTATGGTGTCGTTTGAAGAGGTCGGTGAGCCCTCATTATCTCTGGTTTCCTTTCTGGAATGTGCTTGTGCCTAGCGCTTCTTTGGAATGTGTGTTCATGTTAGCTCTGTGCTTTGCCAGTTACAATGAGCCTGCCAGCTTTCCCAGCGTGACTCTTGCTAACAGACTTGACCGTTCTTTTAGCTCAGGCCTCATATCTGACCTGTTACAGTAGGCCTCAGGCCTTATACCTGGCCCGTTAAGTTAGGCCTTCTGTTTTAGGCTCTTATTTCTACCACAGCCATCTGTTTCATCTTAATGTATAATGATTAAATATATAGTACCTTTTTAAAAATAACCATAATAACCATTAGCTCCGTCATGTTGCAGTCTTCTTTTAGGAAAGGCTGTGACGAATAAGCTGCAGAAGAACCTTAAGGGAAATATATAAATAACATGGCCTTTTTTTCATCCCCTTCCTCCCCCCACCTTTCACTTCTTCTTGTCTGGGTGATCTAAGTAAGACTGTAGTCTTTCGTTGTGACCGGCTGTCTTTCTGCCCTTTTGATCCCAGCTCCTCCCTGTTGAATCATCCTGTCAACCACACTTTCTCTTCACTCCCCCTTTGCCAGTGCTGCTGTTTGTGCTACTGTGGACAGAGTTTTAAAAGTTAAGCCGTGTTCACAAGCAGTAGGCTCTTCTGAGAGTCAGTTCAGCTGTGTTTTACAATGCATGGAACTTGGTACAGTAGTATTCCGTGCTTCCAGCTCTGACTTGCATTGCTCTGTGAAGGTTCCCCAGAGGTCACAAATGCATTAAATGATCACATGTTATAACAAACATGAGTGCATTTATTTTCATGTGTAAGCGTATGAAACCTTTGTTTATTTCCCGGTTTGGAAGCCACACTTTGTTTGCGTTGCACTGCATTGTGGAGAACTGCTGCAGAAAACCCTAGAAATTCCTGTTCCTATCACAGTTCTGTCTAGGAACTTGTGATTTCCTATCACCATAGTAACTGTGCACCTCACAATTATTAATGAAAGTATTCTGAAAAGTAAGGGAAAGTGTAATCCCCCTTTTTACAGGGTTGAAAACAGGCACAGAGACTAAAGCTACATCAACACTAGGAGCTAGGAGTGTGGGTCTGCTGCTTGTAGACACACGTTTACAGTAGCTCTCAGTGAGCAAGCATGAGGATAATTAGCAATGTAGCCATGGGAGCAGCAGCAAAGGGACAGCTGAGCCCTGTCAAGTACATACCTTGTCAGGTTCGTGCTTGTCATGGCTCAGCCATGTCTCTGCTGCTGCTGGCCATGCTATAACGGCGACACTATTTATACTTGGGCTAGCTCATGAAGAGTTAGCATGGGTATGTATACATTGGTAGGGGTCTCACACCCCTAGCTCATAGTGTAGATAAAACCTAGGTGATATGCTGCAGGTTGCTTAGGAAGCATATGGCCAAGCCAGGAATTGAACCTAGATCTCCTGGATCCCAGTATAGTTCCCTAAACACAAAGCTGTCCTTTAGCTCTGGTCTAGGATACGATATTCAGTAATACAGTATTAAAGGCAACACCTGCTCCTTTCTGACATTTGTATGTTCAGTAAAGCTCTATGAGGTGAATTTTAGACTTGAGGTTTGCTTTACATCAAAAAAGCAAAGCCAAAGTCCAGACTTTTCTTAACAGAAATTTAAGAACAGCTTCCATATCAAATAACCTCGGTGTTGCCACCCCCAAGTGTTCAAAAATCATGACTGACTTAAAAAGTATAAAATTGGGGTTTTTTCTATTTGCCTTAAGTTTTTGAGGCTTTAGAGTTCACATGTTCAAGTTTTTCTTTGCAATCACGATGGCTGGAAACTAACTTTTTTCATTGAAATTTGAGGTTCTCAGAATCACGTGACTTTGAGGAGCTGGGGCTTTAAGAAGAACATCAGAACTTGAATTGCGAGCGTTGGCAGCATTTCTTTGCTCAGTTCTAAATGTACGTAGGAGTTGAACAGGCTGGAACTGGGAAGTTAGAGTTGATAAATATACACACACACACTGAGTATCCTGACCAGCCTTTTTCCAGGCTGCATACTGTAACATTCCTCCGTGACCTAAGTCTTGGGCACCAAGCCAGAAAGGAAGGTGTGGCTAGGCATTGTCTCTGGTTTAAAGTGGGCGAGAGCGGGTGCTGGAACCAGGAAATAAAGCTCCCTTCCTGGCACAGTAGGGTCAAACAACAGAATCTACAGGAAACATTTCAAATGACAATTTGGAAAGCTGTCTTCTTTTGAAGTGGGCAGGAGAGAGTGATGTATAGTGTGGCTGAGTTTGTCTGAAAATGTTTGGAAGCCAAATCAGTATGTTCACTGTAGTATCAAATAGTTATTCTTGAAAATTAGCCAGAAGACTTATGAAATAACACTGCTACAAAGGGATGGACCTAGCTAAGGGGAAAATCTTGCGTGGGTCACACAATTTCTAAAGTCCTACAAAAATAATTGGGAATGAGGAAGAGGTGCAAGCTGGTGCAACTCTTCTGTAACCTCAACAACTGGTTGAAGCCTTGGTATACAATAGGAGTGCCCCTCGCATGAAAGGATAAAAGGCATTCCTGTATGAGGAGATGGTTGAAAACTGGCTGTTGCTGTTTCTGGTTAAGAATACTATAGCCTTGGCTAATGGAACACCTTCTCCCCCTCCGACCACCCCCTTAACAAGTTATTGTTTGAAGTCTAGACACTGCTCCGACATGCTACTTTAGGTAAAATGGTTACATTTATACTAGATATTAGCAGGGAAGGGAAATGGCAACTTTTCAAGACATTTATCAAAGGGCTTGCAGTTGCCATTTTATTTTATGGCAGATGAAACTAGAAATAGCAAATAGTCTGTATCCAGAGGTGTGGGTAATAAGAAAGATGCTGGATACAAGGGATTAAAAATTAAAACCATACTTTTGCCAGTTGCAGTTTAGAATAAAAAACATTTAGCCTTGAATTACAAAAATCTAAAAACAAAACACCAAACCATGGTAAATGGAAGGAAGGTCTAGGTGAATTTGTTTGTAATTTGTGTAGTATGGCATTCTGTTTACTTCCACAGATGTTCCCTGTCTCAAGCCCCTCCCCCAAAATATTGGGATGCATTTTTGGCAGCTTTGTTTGTCATAAATCAAAATTTTTCATTGACTGTTTTTTCTTGGTATGTATCTTACATCTGTCTGCCTCATCGGTTTAATGCCACTGTTTGATGTGAAACAGAAGGAAGTGAATAATATGGCCATGCACATGATCTATTTTTTCTAAATAATTTAGAAGAATAGTAAGAGTGTGCAGTAGGCTATTAATTTAATAGTCATCGTTGAAGACCTGGGTTCAAATCCTAATTGGATTACAAGTGAAAATGAGTTGGGATTTTGGAACCCAGGTCCAAATATATATTGCTATTCTGAAAATTACCATCTAGTTTGATGCAACTGGTAGTTTCTCTTCATTAGAAAGTCCAGGTCTGGAATAGAAAATGGGCTATCCCAGAAACTATTTTAGTGGTCAGAATATGGGAGTTGAGAATTCTGAGTTATTTTCCAGGCTTTGCATCTTTAATATTCTGTGTGCGATATTGGCGGGGCCACTTAACCTCCCTGTGCTTTAGTCTCCTGTGAAATGGGACTGATACATACTTTCCATATTTGTGTGGTATAAAATTCTCTGCTTTGGGTGGAAATGTGCTGTGGCAGCAAGCACCATTTTTTTCATATTGCTCAAGATGGAGATAGATATAGTGGCTGACGCCTGAGGAACCCTACATGTTGTCCAGTAGGAAGGTTTTCCAAGTGGGAGCTATCAGTTTATGCGGCATCTAAGCATTTACTGCATCTGTCTCTCTCTCACTCTCTCTCACACACAAGATAGGATTTTCTGGCCCTTATAGTTGTGGTGAAATCCTTCCAAACATGAACTGAGCATAAACCAGTACTAAGCTAACTTTATGAGTTTACAGACAAACAGTTTTTAGTGACTTAAAAACAGGCTGGGTAGATTAGCACAGACCCTGCCTCTCCTCTGAGCATCCTGGAAACTCCTAAATTAGGAAGCAGGAACAGAGCAAAAGAGAGAGAATGCCCCCCCAGTGTTGTCAACACTTGCGGTTTTGTTGTGTCTTGCAATATTTGATGTTTTACATAAAAACATAGAGAGGAGATTATGGAAGAATCCTAGCCTTCATTTCTTAAAATAAAGCATGTTTCTAGATTTCATGGCTATGGAGAGAAGCTTGGAAGTGTTATTTGAGTGCTCCCTGAAGGCTCAAAAACAAACAGCAAATTAAAAGCCCAAAATGTATTTTATTATTTGTAAAATCTCATGTGTTTTTTGGAACCTGACTCCTCCATTTTGAATGTTTGGGGTTGCCAACACTGCTTTCAGAAGCCTAAAGGGTCGGAGAGTAGGCTTCAAATTAGTCAGACACTTTGTATTTGGAGATTAATACAAAAGATGGAGCCTCTGCCTATTCTGTGTTCAGCCTTTTTTCATGTCTTGCGCATTGTTCATTTGCTGTGCATGTATTCAGCCAGTATTATCAGTTCTTAATTTTCAAGGATGGCTCTTCAGCAGACTAATCACTTTTTTTTTTTTTTTTTAAATAATGCTTCTGATTATATCAGGAACTTCTTTCCAACTACAGACAGACTTTGCCCTTGAGAGCGTGGTAATTCAGAAACAAATGAAATAAGAAAACTGTTGTTGCTTTTTGGACAGTATGCTCACGGAGTGTCCAGTTTGTCTGTTAAGTAAAACTATCAGCAGATTTTACACTGAATATTCATCTTGACATCTGAGACTTGTAGTAGAATGTCTTGATTGCCTCCAGTCAGTGCACTGACCCAAGGCATTGAGAACAGACTGTGAGTGGCTGTTGAGCAGTTAGATATAGTTTATAGTAAAGGCTGACGTATGGTGGTGCTGCTTTGGCAGTTGGATGGAACAGACTGGCGCAAGGACTATGTCATGCTATGTCAAGCTCATGTGGCTTTGTCCTCAGGAAATGTTAAATTAATCTTCTTTTTAACCCACAGCCTTTAAATCACTGACTTAATGTATGTTTAGATGGTTACATCTGGAATCAAGCAGTACTTGCTGCCAAGCTTGCCATTGCAATAAAAATGATTTCATAGGGACCTGGATCCATAAGTAGTGCAATAAGCACAGTACAGGTGTTACATGTTTTCATCGGTCTCTTTTTTGCTTAGAAGGTAGGCAACATCATTTTGCCCCAGTTGGAGTTTGAGTGACCCATACAGCCAGTCCCAACTAGTGTGTGTTATTACAAAGCTAGAGGTGGCAAAAATGTGCATTACTGTCTAGGGCTGAGATGAACTGTTGCTCGCTCGTTCTTTTGCCTAGCCAAGGATTGAGGAAATCATTCTTCAATAGCACTGATGCATGGTCCTCTGTGAGCACCGTGAGTCGAAGAAGACCTTGAGACTCAGAGAAGGTCAGTCTCCAGAAACTCTAAATCCTTCCCCCTCTGCTCCCTTTTCCCAGTCACACAATAGCAGAACTAGAGATCTGCCTTTGGTCAGGAGCAACATACTGAATTAAAAACAATACTAGCCTACAGAAATATTTGGGGTGATAGTTGCTAAGCTCATACTTGTTCCATTGCAATGAAATATAGGTATCATTCCCAAGATTAGTGGCTTAATTTTCTCTGTTATTTATAAATAATAGTTTAACCAAAAAAAGAAGGGTTTTGGTAGGAAAACTACAACATGTCTCAATTCATGCCTTTTTGTTTGGGTACCCCATCGTTTAATGCATGTGGGTGGGTTCTTAGTAGGTAGGTGATGTGCATAGGTGGCCCTGCCTGATTCCCAGTTCAGCCCCTAGTGTTGGGGGGTTGTTTCCCAAACTCACCAGTTGCCCTAGATTCTTAGAGGGATCGGGGACACAGCGGAATCACCTTCCCCTCTCCTGTGATTTTTTTTGTTTTTGTTAAAGAATCTGCAGCTCCTTCTGATGCTGACACTCCTGCTGGCCCATTGTGCTGTAGGAATCTCTTTGAACGAGGGTGGGTTTTCAGCACGGAGAGAGGAAGAGAAAGAAGATCAATTGCAGAGTCCCTAAAACATCTTCAAAACTTTAAAAAAGTCTATTGTACATAATAGGCCACGCTTTGCCACTCACCTGATGTTCCTTTTTACTAGCTATTTATTTAGGAAGTTTTAGCTGGTTTACAAATCACGACCATGTAAATATCAGAGACAATAACTTTGTTTAGAGAAACATTGTGCATTAATAAAATCAAATCTCTCTGCTTAACAAGGTGTTACTATATTACAGGGAGCCTTTTTACAACATCCAGGATGTGTGTTTCTGTGGGTTTTATCAAACTGAGTGAAACTACTGACTCTACTTTTACTGTCAATTTAATGTTAATATTCAGGAAAATTGTACAGGAGTGCTGTGTTTTTTGCAGATAAGTATATTTGGACTATTGAATAAATGGTGACCAAATATTCTAAGTATCAGTTGCCCTCTGTTTTGCGGGATGTGTAATTGATGTGTTAATTTTTCCATAACAACAATCTCCAATAGTTTTTGGAACCATTCCTCTAGTTTTAGACTATTTTTCTTTTTCCAATGAGAGGCTATTGCTAATCTGGCAGCTACTAGCAGATGAGAGATTAATTCATTTCTTTGAGTGTAATCTTTGTGAAGAAGCTTTAGGTCAGAGGTTTGCCAGAAGATCATTTGGTAACTGATATCCAACAATTTGTAATATTTGGTTATGAATTGCATCTTGATGCTCTCTAATGAATTTTTAACCTTACTGACATGAGGTGCCATTGAAACAGTATTTTTAAAGAAATTTTCTTTTATTGAGTGATAGGCTGAGGTTGCTGGTCCTCTTTTTCAGCTCAAAGCCATTCCTCTGGGATTATTTCTCTGTCCATAATCTTTTCCCACTGTGTTATATATGAATATTTCTTTTAGGAATGTTGTCTGCAAAGAGTGATATAAATTAGTTTGTTTCCTCATCAGCTAGAAGCCATTGCTTCTATTAAAGTTGGCATTCTGTATAAAACAAGATTTCTGGGAAGCTGAGAAAAATGTCTGTTTGTCTTGATGGTAATGTTACCATAGAAGTGGGTCAGCTAAGATTATCTTGGATTTCTAAATAATTTAGAAAAGCTTCTTTGGTGAAAAACCAGCCAACCATATGTATTCCATAGCTCTCCCAACCTTTACAACTTTCTGGTATCAGATTTGGATTAAAATCTGGATTATTTGTAATGGTGGTTATCAGGGAGGGAAAATAATTTATCTCTAGTTCCATTTCAAACTCCCAGAGTAGCCTTCGCTAAAGGATGTGTATAAATTTCAGGAGGGTGTGATATTTTAAAAATATATATTTATATTTAATCTGTTGTAAACTAGAAATATATTCACTGCAACAATTTCTTGTTCAATAAAGATTTGGTGTTTGGCTAGATTAGAGCATCCGCAATCCGCTATTGCTTTGAGCAGACTGGCTTGGTAGTACTATAATATTTGGAACAGCTAGTTCCCCCATTCAGCGTGTCTGATGTTCACTTTTAATAAAAGTGTTACTGGTAAATAAACCCATACTTCAAATATTGTCTGTGTAATTTAAGTACGTCTGGAATCTTGGGTAACTAGTCATACTGAACATGGATGAAGAATTTTGATCCATTGTTGTGGACAGCATGTCAGAAACATGCAGCTGAGGACTCTGGTAGCTAGCCCCTCGTGGCTGCCATGAAGAACAAGTGATTGTTGCTTCACCATGGTCCGTTTTACTTTTTTAAAATTTGTCTCAAGACATGCTACATGGTGGCTAATGAGGAATGAATGATTTGTAAAGTTAGGCAATTGTTCTAACTTCTTACATTGAATTGTTACACTGATATTAAAAGGACCAGATGGAACAGATTTAATTTAGCATGTAGGAGCATGGCTGAAAAGATTAAGATTTCTGTCTTTGTGAGCTGAATAAAGTGGCTTATAATGAGCTAAATGGAAGCTGGAAACACTTGGCTCACCTACCTTTTCTCTTCAGAGTAGAAATGTCGTGACTGTTAAGTGCTATAAATAAAAATGCTTAAGTTAAATTCCTAAGTATAGATTTGAGCATGTAAAGTTTTTTTTCCATGCTGTCTTCCAAATATATCTTCATTGCCACAGAGAGAAAACATCCAAACGCCAAGCCTATTGAAATTTTAAAAAGTTATTAAAATATTTACCCAATGCTGATATGTTAGTTATTGGGAGATGGCATATTGGAACATAACCAGGCTAACATAAGTTGTTTGGTGTCACTGGAAATAAATAACATCATTGTCACTGCTAACCACCATGGCAGATGAAATCCCGAGCTCTTTTGCTACAGGTAGAAAGAAGTACCTTCAAAGATTCAGTCTAGATTAGTAAAATAGATGGAGTTTTAAAACATGTTTCTGAACATCACTTAGCAGCTCATGTAGAAAGGGTTTAAAACACATTAATTAAAGCACATTGGCTGGTGTGTGTTAAAACGTTATGTATTTACCTAGTCGAGACAGGGCCTAACATTTTCTGCAATGTTGAACTTTTTCAGAGTGGCCATTTTTGGCAAGGCTGTATGATTTGAAATCCAGCATGATTGTTTGATGGTCTAAAATGCTTACTTACCTGGAGTTTAGTTCTGCCTGTTTAGTGTTCCTGTGCATCACTTTAAAAAGAGGCACAGTCTGAGGAGTGAGACTGGGAGCCAGGAACTTGAGTTCTAATTTTGTATTTAGCATAAATTTCCTCTTTGACCTTGGGCAAGTGACTAAGGGTATGTTCGCACTGCAGTAAAACACCCACAGCGAGCCCCGGTCAGCTGACTTGGGCTAACAGGGTTTGAGATGCAGGAATATAAAATTGTAGTGTAGATGTTTGGGCTGAGTCTGGAGCCCAGGCGCTGAGAGCTTGCAAGGGGGAGTAGTCCCAGAGCTTGGGTTCCAGCCTGAGCCCAAATTTGATAATGCAGTTTTCTAGCCACACAATCCTGAGCCCTGCGAGCCCGAGTCAGCTGATCCCGGCCAGCTGCAGGTATTTTATTGCAGTGTAGACATACCTTAATCTTACTACTTCAGTTTTTCCATCTGTAAAATGGAGGCAATAATGCTCACTTCAAAGGAATGTTGTAAGGATTAATTAATGTTTATAAAGGCCTTTGAAGATGAAAAGCAGGAGTTATGGGCTGGATCTGGCTTTCTTAAAGTATGTGGCTGGCTCCTAGAACAGAATCAGACTCTTCAGAATGCAAGGCTTCAATTTTTTTTAAGTAAATTTCTGGCTTTTATGATTTCAAAGGAAACTCTCTGAAGATGAAGCTCCTTGAGGATTGAATTACTGTGAACTACAGCTACTTTATTCCTGAGTGAGAGCGTGCACATGGGGGTTTAACATGTTTTAGGTTATGTGCATTGATTTCACACCTTTAGTTGGTTCACCTTACCTTTCTTGAGTATCTCCCATGTAGATATTCTCTAAGAGTGTATCTTTACTATAGAGTTAACCTCAGTGATGGCCACCAGGCTGGAGCATGCCGGTTAGCCTATGTTGGATGTGAGCAGCCACACTGCAAAGCCGTGCTTGAGTTACAGGGCCCATTCTGGTGCTGTACTCATTCATGAATGGAACTAGGACTTTGGGAACTTCGTAATGTATTTCTGTGGTTCTTAATGCTGCAGTAAGCTAATCTGCTCTTATTCTTTCCAATTGTGGGAGAACTTGTCTTCCTTTTGGGCACACCTGAGGAATTGTGGGAAGGCACTGGAGGACTACCAGTGTGTCCTCACTGGAAAGCAGTCAGGTTACCAGCCTGAGTGTAAGCACCACTTGGTCTTCAGCCTATGCCTCAGGACAGATCAGGCAGCCTGTAAAGCACCACACCCAGGTCAGAGAGCTGTGTGTGTGAATGGGAGTTGGGTAGGGGCAACACTCAAGCAAAAGTCTGAGTTAACTCTGCAGTGAAAATGTCCTTCAAGTTTTAGTTACTGCATAAGGGCTATAGTCTATCCTCAATCTCTGTACAAAGCTCCCTGGACGTACTGCCAGCCTCTTATGGGTAATGGGAGTACGTGGCCTGAACTCTGAAGACCCAACCCATGGAACATAATTAAAATATAATTGGGTGTTTTCACTGACTGAGTCTGACAACATTTCCTAGAGTTTTCTCTTAGGAGTGAGATGTTTTAGGTAGGAATTCTTTTTGGTAGTCCCTTTCCAGTGTTAATTGAAGGATAGCAAGAAGTTAGGGTAATACTTAGTACTGGGATCTTGGTAGCTTTGCCTCCATCAAATGTTGAACCTAGATTACTACGGTAGGCTATCCAGATGGTTTAATGGATTATGGTGTTTGATGTTTGCAAGACAACCTGAGAGTGCTGTTTTTCATATTTCTAGGAGGAAAAGGGTGTGGGCTCTAGCACTTGGACCTCCCCATCAGCAGATGATTTGGTGGAATTGCATCTTTGTAGGAACTTATCCATAATATTGGCCACAGGAATGTTATGATGGTGTTGCTAAGGCAATAAAATAAGTGAGACTCTTAGACAATGGGAAGAGCCTGTTTGGCTTGGGGGGTGGACTGCCTGGTAACTTTTTAGGCTAGTGAGTCAGTTCCATTAGACGTATTTCCTGGCTCAGTGGGAGCTAAAGCTGCATCTGGAGGCTGAATCCCTGCAGTTATCTCCAAAATAGGAGTGTGTATTTCTAGAAATGTTTGAAGAGAAACTCAAGTGAACTAAAACTTCAAGAATTTTTAGAAACATAGGTCAACTAAGAAGAAAATAATTAAAGTTGACTGTGACAAGTATTGGGGAGGGCATGACATTTGGATGTATTCCACATTCCTTGCTTGATATATTTAATGTGGTTATTGGACAATTATCCATCTCTTTTATTTAAAAGAAAAATGGAAGTTTTAACATTACACTTGCAAGAGAAATTTCTTTTCCTTTTATTTCCCTTTTATCCATGACCATGTGTAAATGTAATGCACCTGAATTTGAAGATAGTTCAGTGAATGAAACAGGCAAAGGGGAGTTTCACATACTGGCTCACAATGAAACAATCTTAAACCTTAAAGACAATTGGGACACAGAAGTAACTGGCTTTAGTTTTAGTGTTTATAGAAGTATAATATAATACTTGGATAACACGATGATAAATCAATCATTTCAGTGGCCACCAACAAAACGCTATGTAGTTATAAGACAGTAAGAGTTTCTAATCCCATTTCATGCAAATCAAATAAAAAATAGAAGAGGTGAAGTGGATGTTTAGTTTCCTTCTGTTGCTCAGTATTAGAGAGCGTATAAAGCATGGGCGAATAAAGACTAAGATGGTAGATTTTACAGCCTATTTTGAGACTGTTTAATTTCATAGAGGAAGAGGCGTTACTAAGCATGGCAAGCAGGTGTGGGAGTATAATTGAGTAATTTGATGAAATTAAGAAAAGGATGATTCAGTGTAAGTAAAAGAATGGCTGGACAGATAAAATAGTCAAAACCAGATCGGAAGTGACATTTAAATTCAGGCTGGATGAAGCACAAGAAAATGTATGGCATGGAACAAACTTGCCCTGAAAGGGGTTGGTTTAAACATGTTATAAGAGATTCTTGCAGCTCTAACCTTTATTATATATATGGTATGTGACCTCATGAATACAACTGGAAGACTTCTTGTGTGCTTAGATTAATAAAAATCTTAGAGTTGGAAGGGACCTCAGGTGGTCATCTAGTCCAACCCCCTGCTCAAAGCAGGACTAACCTCAGCTAAATCATTCCAGCCAGGGCTTTGTCAAGCCGCAGCTTAAAAACCTCTAAAGATGGAGATTGCACCACCTCCCTAGGTAACCCATTCCAGTGCTTCACCACCCTCCTAGTGAAAAACTTTTTCCTAATGTCCAACCTAGACCTCCCTCATTGCAACTTGAGACCATTGGTCCTTGTTCTGTCATCTACTACCATGGAGAACAGCCTAGCTCCATCCTCTTTGGAACCCCCTTTCAGGTGGTTAAAGGCTGCTATCAAATCCCCCCTCATTCTTCTCTTCTGCAGACTAAACAGACCTAGTTCCCTCAGCCTCTCCTCATAAGTCTTGTGCTCCAGCCCCCTAATCATTTTTGTTGCCCTCCGCTGGACTCTCTCCAACTTGTCCATATCCTTTTTGTAGTGAGGGGCCCAAAACTGGACACAATACTCCAAATGTGGCCTCACCAATGCCGAACAGAGGGGAATGATCACTTCCTGCTATCTGCTGGCAATGCTCTTGCTAATGCAGCCCAATATGCTCTTAGCCTTCTTGGCAAGCAGGGCACACTGCTGACTTATATCCAGCTTCTTATCCACTGTAACCCCAGGTCCTTTTCTGCAGAACTGCTGCCTAGCCTGTCAGTCCCGTCTGTAGCTGTGCATGGGATTCTTCTGTCCTAAGTGGAGGATTCTGCACTTGTCCTTGTTGAACCTCGTCAGGTTTCTTTTGGCCCAATCCTCCAATTTGTCTAGGTTATGCTGTATCCTACCCCTACCTTCCAGGGTATCTACCACTCCCTGTAGCTTAGTGTCATCTGCAAACTTGCTGAGGGTGCAATCTACCCCATCCTCCAGATCATTAATGAAGATGTTGAACAAAACCGGCCCCAGGACCGACCCCTGGGGCACTCCACTTGTGAATGGCTGGCAGCTATACATGGAGGCATTGATCACTACCTATTGAGCTCTATGATCTAGCCAGTTCTCTATTTTAGAGTCCATTCATCCAACCCATACTTCTTTAACTTGCTGATAAGAATATTGTGGGAGACTGTATCAAAAGCTTAATCCCCAGTTGCATGGGAATGATAAATCGGCCTCAACATTGCAAAGACTTCCATAGCGTTTTGTGATCACTGTCCTGGATTTTCCTTCCTCCCTTTACCTCTTGGCTTTGAATCTTTCCCCGTTTTCCCTTCCCCCAAATATTACAGTATGCTATCTCTTGCTGTCTGGAAATGATTGGATTGTGTAGTGGCAAAGGGATTGTGGGTTGGAATAGGAGAATGGAAGTGTGTGATTCAGGGAATTGATTGTATTTAGCCCTGTAAGCATATGTACTGTGTTTATCAGTGTGTTTTTGACCAGCTTGGTAAGCAGGAGGAAGAAATCAAGATGTGATTGTACGTAGGTGGAGGTTGAGGGTGCATATTTGGGGCTAATGTGAGGCTTGGTTAATCTTTATTTTTTTACGTCTACAATTTTGTACCTTTTTCATTTAAAAAGAGAGATCTCACCATCATAACAGTTCATTGACTCAGCCTGCTACCTACTGAACCATCAACATGTCCTACTGCATCCTGTTCCCTTTTTTAAAGAAAGGTCTCCCATCCAGGTATTGAACAGACCTGAATCAGTATAACTTAGCTGATGAGTTCACAGCCTGAACTAGGTATGGCTGCAGTTCCTTTTTAGGATTGCCCCCTCTACGCACACCATGCTTTATGTACACTTGCACATTTCTTGTTCTAGAAGGCTCCTCTCTCCCTTATACTTACTCTGTGATTATGTAAAAGCAAACCATTCATCTTTCCCTTTTATCAAATATTCAATTTCTTTGCTTCTTTGTCTGTTCCCATTCCCCCAGCACAAAGATGAAGCTGAAATTTTTGAGTGGGGCACTGAATAATTTTATATATCTTTTGGAGAGCTAGCTTCTTTGCTTCTAAATCTGCCTGCCACGATCCACTCTTTGTAACTTAAGTTACAAACCAAAGTTGTTTACATCCCACACAGAGAGCTCCATCTGTCACACAGTCTATATATCTAGGGTGTACATCCTGCCTTAGTGGCCAGATTAGTCACAGCAGTTATGGTTTTTCAGTATTAATCACTTATATTGGTAAAATGTTGGCTAGGGTTGTAGACCAGAGTGGGTGAAGGCAAAAGGAAACCTACAAAGACTGGATGCGTATTCTTGAACCCCCATTCCCCATTTTGTTGTCGTCGTTGATGCTTTGTGATACACAAAGAAGACCTAAAAGAGGGGTTTAGTTAGTTTTTCAAAAGGCATTGGTTTGTTTTACATTAAAAATATCAAAAGTTGCCTTCCTTGTCCATTCTGGAGAAGTAGTGGGATGATGGCAACATGAGCCTGAAACTTAAGTGATTGAGAGAGGAAATGATGTTCAGTCACTGTTTAACCCTTAACACCTATTTTTAATTTAAACTGATAGACTCTTAAAGATAATCTCCTGTATTTTGGATCCATCGCTGTGGCTATTACTACAGGTTACTTGGCTACTTCAGCTCATTCAGAGACAACTGTGGGAACTTCTGGGGTGCTTGGCTTGCCACTCCCCCTCTTGGCATGTTGACTGTACAGCTTGTCACAGACCTATGTACTGTGGGGAGCATCAGCTTCCTCTTTTTTCCTGAGGGCACTCCATTATCAGCCGTTTTTGGAGCCTTTTTCACTTCACTTGCATTACTTTGAATCCAGTTTGGTTGGCAATAAATGAAGGTGGAGGACTGCTAGAGGGATTGTCTTTGCAGCAGTGGTTCCTCCTCCTACTCACCCCCATGAACAGCAGCTATTATTGTATTTGAGGTGTTATTCTCAGACCTTTATGCTCTAGGTGAAAGGCAAATATTACTGAATGCATTTTAGAAATGGCCTACATGAGAGCCACCTGGTTCCTGTTCCTACTCAGTGACTCTTAATTTAAGTAGCAGCCAGCTGCTACTACAAATGTGTCCAATACCTGCTGCAATTTGAGACCACCCTGCAAAGTCTGCTTATTCTCCAAAATCTACCACAGTGCTTCCCAAGCTAGCAAATGAGGTCAGGAAATGTGGTAGCTCTGGGACTCGAGAGAGAGCCACATTAACAGGCGCCTGTTGCACTTCATGCCCAAGGAATGGCTCTGGCAGGAGTCTTTGATTATCTTCACAGTCTCCCTCTATATATCCCCAACTTCATCACACCCACTTATCTTTAGATTCCTCAGCTCAGGAGTGCACCCAGGGATTTAGCGTTTCTCACCAGTTTTGTATACTGATCCTCTCAAATTAGATGTTCATGTACTTCAAGAGAGCCTCTTTGACTGAAAGACTTGGGTGTTGTAATCTTTTTTTCTTGCCCCAGTCACATTTGGGGGCTGTTCCATATTTTCCATTTCCAGTTACGGGTTTCCATCCATACTACTTCACTCTCTCTTGGACAAAGTTCTTGCCTCTTCATTGGAGAATTCTTCCCCTCTTCTGAGACCCAGCCATCTGCTTTCCTCATTGCTCTGGAAACCAAATTCCTCATCTTTCTCTTTTGGGCCTAATGCTGAGAAAAAGAAAGCCACACAGAAAAAGTACAAGCCCAGTATCTCCTCTTGCAAATCTAGGCACCAGTGGAGCTCCTGCAAGCTAGCGCAAAACCTCTGTCCGAAGAGGGCAAGCCCTCACAACAGTCTGGTTCAGATGAAGCTGGCAACCTCTACAGTGATAATGACTGGATAGTTTGGTCAAACTGATCAACTCCACCGTGGCCATCACAGAGCCATCCATGTCTCTCCTGAATCCGGATAAGAAAAAGTTAATTAGTAGGGCCTTCCTGTAGTGATACAAAGTACCTCATTAGAAAGATTTTAAGTTTTTCTTGGTACCAAAGATGGATTCCTCCTTTCTGCACTGTGGTATAGCAAGAGCAGAGGACAGTAGGAAAGCTCTGGAAGGGCAGTATGTAAGTTCTAGAATGATCCGGACTTTATTAGCTGTTGACTAGCCAGAGTCATTAAAGGGTAATTAGGGTCAGCTGACACCAATTAAGGACCCAACCAGGTGCCTGATAAAAACCCTCTACTCCTGTGAGACAGTGCATGAGCTGGAGGAGTAGGTGTGTGGTGCTACTGAGCATAGCAGTGGTGTGGAGTTGTGAAGAGGAGCCGAACAGAGTACAGTGATGTGTGGGAGAGACGTGGAGTCCTGAGGAAGGTACTGGGCTCAAGAAGCCAGAAGGACAGGGGGGGGAAATAGCCCAGGGGAAGAGTCTGCAGCTGCAAGTAGAGTGCCAGCAGCACATAGCTGCTACTCATAGGGCCCCGTGGGCTGGGACCCGGAGGAGCGGGCGGGCCCGGGTCCCTACCCCTCTCGCTGGGGAGACAAGGTAACTGGCGACGCCCTGGCCCACTACAAGAGGCAAAGCACGAGACCCACTAGGGTGAAGCCGGCCGTTTGCCACAGCAGTGAAGGTCAGGGCTACTCTCAGTCTAGGAAGTTGGTTTCCATTGGGTAGAGCAGATGCCCTTAAATATTGTTTTTAAACTATTAAACTGAAAGTCCTTGCAAGGGTGGCTTTGGATACTCCTCCATTGGCTTGAGAGCTACTGTGGTATGCATGGTTACTGCATGCATAGTTCTTTTATAGCCTTATAAAAGGAAAAGACTGTCTGACTCAAGTGCAAACCTGGATCCCTCCTCTTTCTCCCAGGATACATTTAAAATCCGTCTCACAAATGTGTTGAGTTGGCCAGCATGGTTATACTGTGCAAAATCACAGTTCCATAGTCATTGTATATATTTTTAATATACAGAATTTTGTTGTTAAGAATTGGCATTTCCAGAAACAAGATATATACCTCATGTGCTATCGCTATCCTTGGTAATTCACTTCTTGTCCTGATGAATGTCCAGGTAAAATCTTACTAGTAGACTTTCAGACCATAAGGATGATAATGGTTGCCAGCCTTTTTGGAAATCCCAAATGGAAAGGAATCTTCAACAGATCAGGAGAAACTACCTGTTCCAGAATCTCATCATCAGCTTGCTTGAGTTAAGAGTTGTCAGAAAACTCTGTTGAATTATTGCTCCATAAGATAATGCCAAGAGAAGAACAAAATAAGAATGGCCATAGTGGGTCAGACTAGTGGTCCATCTAGGCCAGTATCCTGTGTTCCGGCAGTGGCCAATGCCAGGTGCTTCAGAGAGAATAAAAAACATAGCAATTATCAAGTGATCCATCCCCTGTTGTCCAGACCCAGCACCTAGCAGTCAGAGGTTTGGGACACCCAGAACATAGGGTTACATCCCCAACCATCTTAGCTAATAGCCATCGATGGACCTATCCTCCATGAATTTATATAAATCTTTTTTGAACCCAACTGAAAGGAAGAACTTTTAAGCAGTTACTTCCAAACTAGGAACTTGGGTAGGGACAACCCAACAGTCAACAGCAAAAGTACCTGACTCTTTACTATGAGAAACCAAAATTACAGGAAAGAAAACTGTTATCTTTAGGCTTTCTTTATTAACATAAAGTATTTACATAAAGTAGCAAAATAGGGCAATAATACATTTTTGCAAGCCAACTGTAATGCCAGAAGCTGGAGTGACAAATATTTAAATCTTAGTTTTATGAATCTCAGATTATTTTTAAAAAGTTGACACTTCTGGAGATTTCAAGGAAGAAAATCGTGGCTTTATAGAAAAACAGAATGGTGCAACACCATTTAGGGCTTAGAAGCCAAAGTCATGGTCTCTAGTAAATGTTCAAGTAGCCAAAGGTTCTTACATTAAGAGGCTTCCCATTCAACAGAATTTAAACAACTGATTAGTAAACTCCAATTTCTCTTCTTCCCTTTCCCTTGTTAAGAACTAGCTGCTAAAAGACCTAACTGACACAGTTGGCAACTTCTCATAAGCTTGGTGTACACAATAGTATTAAGTCCTGTAATTCTCCACTCCTCAAACTCTTTAGAAACTTCTCTTCATTGCACTCTTTCATGTGCATGTCTCTTCTTAATACTTAGAATTGGTAGAAACAATTGTGTGGTCTTTCATGTTTTTTGTTTTTGTTTTTCCTGTTATGCTTTAGGCTGCAAAGTGGTGAGGTCAGAAAAATACAAGAGAAAAGAGACAGTTTATTTACAAAGGTTCGGGTTATAAAATGTAGCCAAAGAAACATTGTTCCAAGCATCATTTGCCTCAGCAATGGGCAGTATCATCTTTTTGTGACTCCTGTAACATGCAAACATTTGCATAACAATAGTTCGTAGTATTAGAAAATTATGAAAGCCAACCCTCCTCCACGGATAATATATTGAAAAATTCAAGGGCTATATGTTACAAGAGAAGGGCATTGGTTGGTGTTTGCTTTGGATGCACCATAGTGTCTAGATTTAACTTATTGTCCCTCTCTGCTCCCAGCCACTAGAAGCAAAAAGAACCCTATCTTCCCTTTCCAACAGAAATTTCCTTTAAATTCACTTAGAAATCATTTATGGCTCCAAATATTGGCTGTTCCTATGAAATCCACTTCTACAAATATTTGGAGCATCACATTGCAGTGCATTGTTTCTGATATTTTGGAAATTGATGTGCTATGCTGTGCTGGCTCATTGCTTTTCTTTAAAATGGAAGTAACTAAATTTCCTCTAATTCGATCCACATTTTCTTTCTAAGGCTGTTTGTTCAGCAGCCCATGCATACCTAATTTAAAGTTTTTAAAACGCTATTTTTAGTTATCTTAGCACAAACATTAAATAATTTGGATTTGTATAAAAGAGAAAAAGCAAGAATTTTCCACCTAGAAATTTTTTCCAACTTTTATAAAAACTTCCTCCTAAATATAGCTTCTAGGCTGAAAGAAGATGTGAAAACCTCCATGAAATTCATAAAGAAATGTTCTGAGAAGTATATGAAAAATAGGTGTTTGGAGCAGAAGTTTCAGATTAGCTTTAACTATAGTACTGCATTAGCAATTCTGTGGCTGAGTATATTTTAAATACTTTAATAGTGATCCAAGCAATCTTAATTCTAAGTGTATTTGTAGCTGCTGAGTGAGATTTACCATCTTTTTAGGGAAGGTAAATATTTGTGTGTAAATAGGTTGGTGGCAGATTAATATGACCACTGCACTGTTTTTAATCTTCTGAGAACCCTGAGGGCTATACCTTCATAAATAAGTCACTTCAGCATGCTGTACTATATTTTCAATGTACCCTGTACAGTACACACAACAGGGTGAAACTTTAGCTGGTTTTGATCAGGCTGGTTTTAGCTTTTAAATGTACTTGCCCAGAGTTGTGCAATATTACCCTTCTTCTGCAGAGAAAGTAAGTATTTTAGATATACTGGTTTTATCTTCTCTCCATTCTCCCTTGTCACCCCCAAGCATCCTTCTCAGTAGAGCTAGGCAGAATTTTTCAGCAAAAAAAATGCATTTTTCAGGATCTGAAACTATTTGCCTAACTGGGGGATAGTTTCAGTAATGGGGAAAAAATCAAAGGGTCAAAATGTTTCAATTTGACGTCTTACTTTGAAATGGCATTTTGATTTAGAATCTGACTCGTTAAAATAAAACCAAAAAGGCCAAAAACAGAAGAAAAAGTTTGGGGGGAAAATCTGTTTTATTTGACTGAAATGTTTTGGTCGACTCAAAATGAATATAAAAACTGAAAAAATTTCCTTTCAGGTCGACTCAGAACATTTTAGTTGATTCAAAATCATTTTTTTTACGAATCTTCTGATTCAGTGAAAAGATTTGTTGGTTCAAATCAAACTGGAATTCTTTTCATTTTTTTCAGTTTGGCTCCTAAACCAAAAAATCTATTATTTGCTCAGCTCTATTCCTCAATTAATCTTTGGAAGGCAGGAGAGAATTTCTTTTTAGTGGCTTTAAAATGTGGTCATCTTGATTCTGGTGAGATGCTTTTTTAATGTTTTTACTTTGACCCAGCTTGCAGTGAGAGGGGTAGTAAGATAAATCCCGTTTTCCAGCTAGGTCAGCAATAATATTCCTAGAGGAAAATACAGTGAAATAGGAAGTAATCTGGGCTCCAAGCAATTGTTTAACAAATAGAAGTCAGTTCTATAATTTGTATCTCTTTATTTTTGTAAATATCCTCTTTTATCTAAATAAAAATCTGGGGAGAAAAGGTATTAACACTAGTGCTACAATGTTTCTTAACTACCCAGCTCCTCATTCCTTCCCCTCAATTCCTACAAGTTTTTAAAATCTTTTTTTCCTCCCCTTCACAGTGGTAGTCGTTCTTCTAAAACCTTTAAACCAAAGAAAAACATTCCGGAGGGGTCTCACCAGTATGAGCTGCTAAAACATGCAGAAGCCACGCTTGGAAGCGGTAATCTCCGGATGGCCGTTATGCTGCCAGAGGGTGAAGATTTAAATGAATGGGTCGCAGTTAATAGTAAGTTGACTGACCTTTTTTACATGAGATGGGCAGTGATGTGGACTGATAATGGACAACTGCATAGCTGTCTCTTGTGCAGTGTGTGGTTCTTAATGCACTGGTCAGTCTCTGTGTGTGCTGTAATTGAAAGAGCAGAGCCATGGTGCCATTTAGAATTCACAGCAGCTACGTGGCTCAAAGTAAAAACCCCTCTGCTCCACGTGGTGAAATTATGGGTTTTTCCAAAACACATTGCTTCTCTTCATGGTTAAAATCTAAATGCTCATTCGTAAACCAGATGAGCAGTGAAGGGGAAACACCAACTCTGTTTTTAGCAAATAGTTATATATCATCCTAGTGTGTTTCACTCCTTCAGATTCCAGCTAAAGCTGTGTTTCTCAAATGTACATGCTTCTCCACACTGACTTGAAAACCTTTGCTGGGATGAATACTGCTCGGGGCCAAGTCTAAAGCAGATGTGAAGATTACAGTCATATATAGAATGTCTTTCGTTTGCCCTCACCAAATCCTGAAACTTTACCTTTCCAAAACTAATCTCTTCCTTTTGTTCCTGCCAAGGTGTTAGCTTATGTTCTGGTAACTTCCTGACTTGGTGGTACTATAACTTCGTCCTTGCTGTTTCTCCTGTATCTTTCTTCCCATCCAGTCTCTGCAAAACTCAGATGCCCAAAATCATCATCTTTTCCACCTGTTCTAACCATGTTTCCCACTCTTCTTTCTCCCCATCTGAATATTTACACTGGCTTACCCTCTTCTGTAGTAAGTTCAAGCTTCTCCTCACTAACAAAGCTCTCTTGAATATCATCCCTGCCTATAACTCCCATCCTTTTCATTTTGCACGTGCCTCTCCTGATCCTTCATTTGATCTCCTTTGTACTGATGTTTCTGGTGCCCCATCATCTTGGAACCGACACCCAGATGATGAGCCAGCCCCCTCCCATCAAAATTCCTCCAGCCTTACAATTCATGGAGCGTTTTGGCAGTAATAACCAGCTGCCCCATGTGGTTTTGCATCCTATATGTTGTGTGTTTAGACTGTAGACTCTTCAGGGCAGGAATCTGGTGGTTTGGTGTTCTTCCCCTGTTGTGCAACATTGTATATGTTGGTGTGCAGTATAAATAGCACAGTCTGTTTCTTTTCCACATTTTGTGCTGCTTGGACAGTAAAGCTATACTGCTCAGCTTGATCTTCCAGTTCCCATGCATCAGCACAATGCTATGGTTTGTTTCTAACATGACAAGGGAATGTTTAAATAATTGAAACAGGTCTTTTACAAAATTTAGCAAGAATAGATATTTTTAAAATGTCTAAAAAGCAAACTAATTTTGGTGACTAAACATTATCACAGATGCTTCATATACCAATTTTACTACTCCTGCTGTTACTGGTTCTCCAGTTTGCCACCATCAAAGCCTATTAAGAGTAAGCTCTAAAGGACAAAAAACTGGATTTTTTGCCTTTTTCTTAGGATGTACAAAGAAGGCCTAATGTTGTTGTATGCCCTCCATAGTAGAGGTGTATGTTCTCCTCCTGCTGCAGGCACAACTGTCCTCTAATCTTCTGTGCAGAGAAAAGCAGTGTGCCTCAGTTTGAGGGAGCAGAGAGGACAACGTTCTAAAACTGCTGAGCAAAGAACAATGGAGGAGAAAAATGGAACCTAGGAGTTGCCCTGCCAAATAAGATTGGTGGTCTGTCTCATCTGACATTGTGTCTCATGACAGTGGCCAGTATCTGATAATTCAGAAGAAAGTGGTAGAATCCCTGAAGTGAGCAATTATGGAGTAACTTGCCCATAAAAGTTTCTTCCTTATCCTGAGCCAGTGCGTGGGATGATTGGCTGATGCATGAGGGTTTGTGTATCTTTTAATGTAATTGTGGATGTTCTCATTATCCATATAGATGCCTAACCCCCTTCCTGAATCTTGCCAGATCTTGACCTCTGTGATGTTTTGGGGCAGTGGGTAACTTTAAAAACAGCTTATCCATTTTACAAAAGTTTTATTGTGGGAACTTTCAACGAAGTTCAAAGGCAAAACATTTAAAATATTTTTAAAATTATTGGGTTAAAGGTCCTATATGTTCAATAAACATATGAGCTTCAGAACCCCTTATGAGATAGCTTGCGTTTTCACTTTTTTTTTTTTCCTTTCAGAGAAGAAAGAAATTGAGGTACAGAAATTTTAAATGCCTTGCCCAAGGACACAATGACTGATCTGGGAAAAAACCTCACAAACCCAGTTTCTTTACTTGTTTTAATCACCACATAACACACATTCCCAAAACTGGAGACTGCTTTTTAAAAAACACCCTACAACCTACATCTCTGTGATGGAAAAGGGGAAATTAAAAGGCAAAGCACTGTATTACATATTTGAAAAAGAAGTGGCCCACATTTTGCTTGTTTGTCACATGTTGATTAATTTGGAGGTTGGGAGTTATGCTTCTTGCCCTTTTGAAACTTTTTTTTGAAACTTTTGAGCCTTTTTGAGTGTGGGCTTCAAAGCAATAACAGTCATCCTGTCATAGCCTGTGTGGTTTGGACATGTCTGCATTTAAGCAGACATCAGGGTTTGTGAGAGTTTTTGGGAGTGAGGATTAGAAACCGAAATAACAGCTCTTGAAAACTGAAAAGTTCAAAATTGGCTGTAATAGACAAAACCTACTTGCAGTTCTTTTGATATTAAAGGTTCCTATTAAGAGTTTAATAATGTAGGGGTGGTTTTTTTCAACAAGTGTTAACAACCCTTCTTTTCTATGACTACCTCCCTCTTTCCCATTTCCCAATGATGTCTTGTCATTTGCTGCTACTGCATCTCCAAAGGGAGCCTGTTGCTAAAGAATGTGCACTAAACACACGATTCACCAGTCTTGTGCTGATTTGCTCCTTGGTGATGGTGCTCGCGCAATGCAGTTTATATAGCCTGTTTACTACATCAGCTGAAAAGTGGGATGAACTAGAATAACTGGCAGGAATTTGCAGGTCATGCTCTGCACATAGTCTATGAAATAACTTTCCTTAAGTGTCACTTATGGAGCTTAAAGAATCTCTCCCGTCCCTTCCCCCACCTCGTATACTCAAAATACATTTTATCTTGATGATCCTTGAATTCTTGAATTCTGGGTGTGTAGATCACTTTTCCATGGGGGAATTACATGGGAGAATTCCCTAGAGAGTAAGTTAAGACCATTCATTGGGCTTCGTCACTGAGCAGTGCACGTTGTTTTCTTACTGCTGTGCCCCAACCTTGGATGATACATGGAGTCAGACTGAACTGGCTGAGCATGATGCTGCATGTATGTACACACTGCAAAACCCACAGTGCTCCCTGGTGTTCTGCAGATTGTACTTGTGGGAGTATCAATACAAAAATGTCTGTCTGAATGCTCCAAAGATGAGTCAGTAGAATAGTCAGCTACTTGTGCATTGGGAGCGAAGAGCCTTATTCTCAACTGAACACTCATTCAAATAACAAATGGCATATAAGGACGTGACTGGTTTGTCAACCTCACTGATGAAGGCTTTAGCTGAATAGTTTTGAGATGCATCTCAGCATGACACAGGCATTAAAGTGGTCTTAATTTGGTTTCCCACACTTTGTCCAGCTAAGATAAATAATGGAAGGTCACAAGTCTCTTAGGGGGATGTCTACAGAGCAAGCCGTTGCAGAGCCCAGGTCTACAAACGTTGGCTTGCACTACAGCTCTAAAAATAGTTGTCTAGATGTTTGGCCTTGGGCTCTGAAGCCCACTCCCATTCCTAGGCTTCAGAGCCTGAATTCCAGCCATAGCTCAAATGTCCACACAGCTGTTTTTGTGCCAAAGTGCCCCATGAGCCTGAGTCCGTAGACCTGGACTCTGAGACATGCTGCCACAGGCTGCTGGTGGTTGTGCAGAAGCGCCCTTAATGCTTTTGTTGAATCTGCAGACAGACAGAAATTAGACTAATTGTATTTGTTCATGTTGTCAAAACTAGCTGTGCAGCCAAAAGAGCTAGAAACTTTGTTAAGCAGCAACAAAATGAAATAATGGATTTTGGAAATTGCAGCCGAATCTGTTATAAGTACTGAACTTCACAAAGACATTTTTCTTTATAGAATATCATAGAACTTCTTTTCTTGTGGCTGTATTACTTGAGCTCGCCTGCAGAGACTATTATGGTAGCTGGGTTCTTCCTGGGTGGAAGGCAGATGGAAATAATTGAGGGAAGACAGATGGAACCCTTATCCCATGAAGTGCTATACGTATAGCCAGAAGTATTTAGCTGTTACCAGTTGCAGGTCTGCTGTCTGAAATGCAACTTGTGATTGAATGGAGGAAAAGGAGGCTTACTTTTGTAAAACTGATTGCAGGGACCAAGATTTTCAAAAACAAGAGCTTAAAGTTAGGCTTCTAAATAAGAGGCCTGATCTTTAAAAAGCACCGAGTACCGAGTATCTCCCATTAAAATGGCAGCTGCTACCCAGCAATTTTGAAAAAGATGTTTAGGCTCTATTTTAAAAATCTTGGCCACAATAGTTTATATATGGTAACTGTTTTCCTTCATTGCAAAAGGTGCAATATTATTAACATTTCAGATCTCTCTCCCCCAGAATGTATAATAAGCATGCCCCCAAAATAAACAAGTAGTGCAATGTTTTTAGGGGTAAATACATTTAAGGGCTAAACATAAATTTTTAATAGGTGGCTCATAACTAGCAGAACAGAAATCATCACAGGTCTGTGGACTTTATTATAACGTTTACATGCAACTGTCTATTTTGTCTGTGCCCCACATTTCCTTTATAACATTTAAAAAGCAATTAACAATGAGGAGGCTTCATTACAAAACTGTATACACCTATTCACCAGTGGGTATTTTGTAACTGGAACTGCATGAAGTTTGCGCTGATAGTAAACTGCTAACTGACTGTTTAAATGCTTTACAGCTGTGGACTTCTTCAACCAGATCAATATGCTTTATGGAACTATTACAGACTTCTGTACAGAAGAGAGCTGCCCAGTGATGTCAGCTGGCCCAAAGTAAGAATACTTGTTACACATCATTGAGAGCATGAAACTTCTGAGATCAATCTCTATTTGTGAGACTGCTCAGTTCCTCTTATACTAAAGGTTACATACAAAGATGGAGAAAATGGTGTGCCATATCTTGTTGCTTTATGATATAAAAAAAGGCCTGACACTATGCAAGGGGGGTGAGGTTCTTCTTTCCTGCCTCCCTTTAACCTTAGAAATATCATAAATATCCAATTTGGTCTTCCCCCATGAGTTCTCTAACAAAAAAGTCTCTGAAAGACAGACTGGTAGCCACTGAACCTCCTAAATGAAGGGTTAGGGATACTGAAAACTTTTATTTCATGTATTTTAGTTCACTCGGTATTACAAAAATAATCATATAGTCTGAATAAAAATCCCTCCCCCTCTCAATTGCTGAAGCTTGACTTACTTGATACTGTCATCTTGCACTTCAGTTAGTTCTGCAACTGTCCAGTGTCTTCCAGAGTGGAAAATACCTGAAATTCTCATCTAAACTAAACAGGGAAACCAGCCTTTAGTATATTGTAAAGTGCTTGATATTACACATAAATACTTTATAAAACGTGTGTGTGTGCATTGTCCCCCTCTCTCTGCTTTTGCTTACATATGCAACATAAGCATTAATTTGTAATATGTAGTTAAGTGATATTGTGAAACTATTCATTTGCAATACTGTTTATCTGCTTAGAAGAGAGCATGCTGCCTTTTACTTGGAGGGTTTGTTAAGATTAAGAGTGCTTGTCTATACATATGACCAGTCTAGTGTGGCTACAGCTATACCAGTATAAAAGTGCCTTATGCTGGCAGAGTTTATTCCCCTTTCTATACAAAATTAAGGCCTGGTCAAGACTACAAGGGAATGTTGACATAAGCTGCCTTGTGTCCATCTAGTTGCACACATCTACACTTAAATTTGTTTCCCAGTGATGTAAGTGCCCAGTTACAGCGAAGCAGTAACACCACTTCCCCTGGAGGTGTTGAGTCATCGACGTACTGAGGTTGACACAGCATGAGTGCAGGCACTGTTACCTGTGTCGACCCTAACAATCCTCCACCAGCTGTCCCACAGTGCCTGATGCTGACTGCTCTGGTGGCAGTTGTGAACACCACTGCCCAGGGGTCACTGGAGACTGGAAGGCCTCCCCTCCCTTTTAAAGCCTTGTACATTTTTGAAATGCCTTTTCTTGATTGTCCAGCTTGGTGAGCATGCCTAGCAGCTCTCCATTGTTGTGTGCAACTGCCCATGGCGGCTACACTCTCCAGACATGCTTTGGCCTGGAGTAGACAGGATTTATTGGCTCTCCTGGGCCTGTGGGGAGAAGAGGCCGTGCAAGCAAGCACAGCTACAGAAAAGCTGTAGAAATGTGGGCATGTATGAGCAGATTGCTCAGGAGATGCAAGAGAAGTGTTACAACAGGGATCAGCAGCAGTACTGTGTGAAAGCAAAGGAGCTGTGGCAGACGTATGAGAAGATCAGGGAGACCAACAGTCAATCCAGTGCCAAGCCGCAGACCTGCCACTTTCATAGAGCTGCATGCCATTCTTGGTGGAGATCCGACCACTACCCTGCAGACCACCGTGGATATCTCTGAGGAGCTTGACTCACAGGCCCCTGTCGTGAACAGCAAGAAAAAGAAGGAAGAGGAAAAGGAGAAAGCTGTTCCCCCATCCTCCTGCTCTAACCAGGGAGTCCAGTTATTCTATGAGCCAGGAGCTGTTTGAGGCTGCGCTACAGTCCAGTCAGTCCCGGCAGTTGAGCATGGATAAGCCTGATGCAGGGGAGGCAGTCTCGGGTAAGTGTGTAAATGTATTTCCCATTACTATGATGTGGTGGTAGCGCCCCCAGCTTAACAGGATATGGCTACTGACTTTTCATTAATTTAGTAATGCTAAAAGAGAGAGCAGTACAACAACAAGAGGTAGAGTTATCTGCTTCTCATTCCACTGTGGCAGGGGAGCCACACAGAACAGTTTATAGACTCATAGAATATTGGAGTTGGAAGGGACCTCAGGTGGTCATCTAGTCCAAACCCCTGCTCAAAGCAGGACTAACCTCAGCTAAATCATCTCAGCGAGGGTTTTGTCAAGCCACAGCTCAAAAATCTCTAAAGATGGAGGAGATTCCACCACCTCCCTAGGTAACCCATTCCAGTGCTTCACCACCCTCCTAGTGAAAATCTTTTCCTAATGTCCAATCTAGACCTCCCCCACTTCAACTTGAGACCATTGCTCCTTGTTCTGTCATCTGCCACCACGGAGAACAGCCTAGCTCCATCCTCTCTGGAACCCCCTTTCAGGTAGTTAAAGGCTGCTATCAAATCCCCCCCCTCATTCTTCTCTTCTGCCTAGTTCCCTCAGCCTCGCTTCATAAGTCTTGTGCTCTGGCCCCCTAATCATTTTTGTTGCCCTCCGCTGGACTCTCTCCAACTTGTCCACATCCTTTTTGTAATGGGGGGCACAAAACTGGACACAGTACTCCAAATGTGGCCTCACCCATGCTGAATAGAGGGGAATAATCACTTCCCGCGATCTGCTGGCAATGCTCCTACTAATGCAGCCCAATATGCACTTAACTTTCTTGGCAAGCAGGGCACACTGCTGACTCATATCCAGCTTCTTATCCACTGTAACCCCCAGGTCCTTTTCTGCAGAACTGCTGCCTAGCGCGTCGGTCCCCAGTCTGTAGGAAGGGAGGAGAGTTCTGAGCGTTAACTTTTGCTTGCCATTGTCACTGTACTGCCAATGGTACCTCTGCATGTTTTGTTTATCAATAGCTGCTGCCATTGCAGCCTTCAGGGGATCCCCCTCCATACCCATGGAATGCCTGACCTAGATAAGGAGGTGAAAAAAGAGGAATGAGGATGACATGTTCAATGAGATCCTGCAAGCCAGGTCCGCATCAGACTGAACAGAGGGCCTGGAGGGTGAACACTGGACAGAGAGTGGCCCAGGAGTCCCAGATGGAAATGGAGAGGGAGAAGCACCAGGACATTATGCAGCTTCTCGGGCAGCAAACACAGATGCTGTGGAGTCTTGTGGACCTACAAGTTCAACAATCATGGGCTCACCTCCCGTTGCAGTCGATGGAGAGTTCCGTTATAGCACTTTCTTACACCCCCCTCAACATTCCACGTGGCATCAGCGGCCACGTCCCTACCCTTACCACTCCTCCCTGGGGTACGTTAGCGTGAACCACAGCTTCACATTCACTGACATGTGAGAGCCTTGGCTGTTGTATGTGTAGCTAAAATGGACATGAATGTTCTTTACCCTTCTTAAGTTCTGTTCCATAAGTTTATTAATGTATGTGCTTTTAATTTGGACAGAACTTTTTTTTCAAATATTTGCCTTACTTGATACAATTCTATTGTTTGGAAAATAATTAATCTTTTTGTTCCCAGCATATGATGCAGAATGGCTAATGGTAGTGAAAGCACCCACTTGTTGTGCTATGTGACACAAATCTCAGGCTCAGAGACAAACAATGAACTAGTCAAACATGTACAGCAAGCACCACAAAATGAATATGTGCATTGACAATGTTACATTCATAAATGTACGCCAAACACCCCGAAATTCCTAACAAGCCCCAAAATAGGAGGACCGGGTAGAGCACAGTACATCACAACACATTACTGCAGCTCATTGTAAGTGTTTTTTCAAAGCCTCCCCAAGCCGTATAGCTCCACATTGAGCTCTTCTAATAACCTTGCGTCTGGCGGTTCAAACTCAGCAGACAGCCGCTCCATTTCTGCCTTTCATCCTGGTGGTAACTTTTCCCCCTTTGCTTCACAGATCTTATGCAGGACACATCAGGCAGCTACAATGCTCGGGATATATTTCTCTCTCAGATCCAATCTTATGAGTAAACAACTCCAGCATCCCCTCCTTCTGCCAAAAGTGCATTTAACTGTCATTCTGCCACTGCTGAGCTGAATCCTCCTTTGGTGCTGTCGAGGTGGCCAGTGATGGCTTCGTGAGCCAAGAGAGCAAAGTCCCCAAGTTTCAGTGTTACCTGTGGTAATGCTTTGGTCAGGAAAGGAGGTCCCTGCCTGTAGCTTTCTGAACAGTCCTGTGTCCTTACAGATGGGAGTGTCATGCACTGTTCCTGACCCACCATTTTGATGCCAGCGAGGCATCCTCAGTGACCCACCAACGCTTGCATAACCATAGAAAAGTAGCCCTTTCTGTAGATGTACGCTGTGGTAAGGGGGTTCGGTGCCAAAACAGGAATGTGTGCGCCATCTGTCGCTCCATTGCAGTTTGGGAACCCTGCAGCTGCAAATCCAGCCACAATGTTCTGCATGTTGTGAAGTCAGAGTCCTGCACAGCAGGAGGCAATTTATGGCCCTGCACGCTTACATGATGTTGGCCCCCACAGTGGATTTTCTAACTCCAGAATGATTTCCTGGCACGTAACAATTAGTCATTGCAAGTTTCCACGATCTGATCGCCACTCACGTCTCCGCTGTCAGTGCAGTTCTCATTCTGGTGTCCCTGTACAGGAGAGCTGGAGCAAACATCGCACA
Source organism: Mesoclemmys tuberculata (assembly GCA_007922155.1). Classification (NCBI taxonomy): domain Eukaryota; kingdom Metazoa; phylum Chordata; order Testudines; family Chelidae; genus Mesoclemmys; species Mesoclemmys tuberculata. The sequence goes on along the minus strand of ML675617.1, from coordinate 17,225,252 downwards.
CAGGTCCAGGAATGTGGCCATGCACATCCGAATATTCTGCAGCCACTGCTCGTCATCCCAAACCTGCATTATGAAACTATCCCATAACAGTATCATCAGTGTCATCATTTCTTAGGTTCAGAAACAATGCTGCACCATCTTCAGCTGCTCCGCAAACACCACCAACAATCTTGAATTGGTTTTCACTGTCTCCCGCAACATCTGCCCTTTACAAAATTGTAGTGTTCTCTGCTGATTTGGTTCATCTTGCAGCTCTGCAAATACCAAAGGATCATGCATCTTGTGCTTGCAGTGCTTGTGAAAATAATGCAGAGCTGTGCAGGCTTCATGTTTCTGTCAGAGATGGCAGACAATGAGGAGGGCTTGTGGGATTTTTCAAAAAGGTAGGAAAATTATGAGATACAGGTGCCCTTATGGTATGGAGAAAATTACATGCCTAGAAGATGACCCCTTCCTCCCAGTCACTCCTGCGTGACTTGTTTCTGCCCCAAAAGACAGTGCATTGAACGGTGGCAACTTGCACACTGGGACACCAAGGATCACCACACTGAGCGGGAACAGAAGCATGGAAGGCAGAGAAACAGCAAATTCATATTTAAATTAAGTTATGATTTTAGGCCAAAATTTACTTGTCATAAAACATAGTTTCTCCTGTTCATTCCCATGTTCTTTTGTTGACTCAAACCAAACAAGCTACACCTGCTTTCCATCATCAGTCCTCATTACTGTATTTGCCACATCAACTATTATGTAACCATCAGCAGTATACGCACATTGAAAAGTCATTGGTCTGTATAAAATATATTGATAAAGTAATATGTTTACTAGGTACTAGGAGGGAGGGGAAATTGAGTTATTGCTTTATTTCCCCTTTTCCTCCCTCTTGGTTTTCATGTCTGCCAATAGGTTGACGCAGAAAAAAAACATGAAGGCCAACATTTTCAAATCTGCATGTCTAAGATTAGGCTTCTAAATCCAAATTTAGATATCTATATGAAAGTGGCAATGCTCAGTGAGCACTTATAAGATCTCTTTGACTTCAGTAAGATTTGTGGGTGCTCAGCACTTCTGTATTTAGGCACCTAAACAAAAGAGGCTTGAGTTTTAGAAGTGGAGAGTATCCACAAATCCCAATTTTGACCTAAAATCATAATTTAATTAAATATGAATTTATTGTTCCTTTGCCTTACATGTCTGCTGTGAGAACAGTTATATTTCCTCATTTGAATCTGCCTCTTTAAATAGCTCCTCTCTCTCAGCAGTGTGCCAACCCACTTACCTTTTTCTGACTTCTTCCTTTGCTCCAGTGTCCCTTGGCAAATGGGAGAGCCAAAATATTTTAAACTGTGTCCAAATTAATATCCCTTCACTGGTATATAAAGATGTCAGTTTCTAGGTATGTACTAATACCCATAAAAAACTTAATCCTAGCTACCTAGCATGCTTGGCTTAGCTAAGATAATTTTGTTCTACATCCTTCTCAAGGGTACTTCTATATACAGAGAGAAAATTTCGTGGAGGAGGAATTGGTCTTTTTATCTTTAGTGCATAGGCATGTTTTCATATTTAGGTAGGATCATTAGCATATGTGAATAGAAAGATTAGTTAATTGTTTTATCTCAATCCTGGTAAATCCTACCAATGTTATTTGATGCTGTTTGAGTCTACAGTTAGTCACTGTAAATACTATATTTCCTACTCTACCCACTAAATATCATTTTGTCCCTATTATAACATGATCTGTGAGCATTAGAGAGGGATTGGGAGTTTTCCCTTTTTTTCAAACAGGCCCAATCCAGCTATAAGATTGAATTTTAGTCAATGGTATGGTGTGTTTGTTTTATTACTAGAGATGCAGGCACTTGCTCACACATTTGGATCAATGTGTGGGTCTTGTTTTAAGCTACCATCTTCCATAACTGCCTTAATGCTGCCCTCTGTATTTTAGGAACCATCTACAGATGTTTCAGTCTCAGAATATTGTTTTCATTAATATATTTGATCATTCAGAAAACACTGATTTTATCAGCTTCATGCCCCTTGGAAGTTCCAAATGTAATACTGCACCCAACAAGTCAGAAATGTGGGGATTGCTAGAGTATTTGAAGATTATCTCTGCACATTTCCACTTACAGAATGTGTTGTGCCAGAGAGTATATCTTTACTGTTTCTCATAAGTCATACCACTTCATATGAGAGCTTATCAGGTCACATAAGTTAAGCAGGCTCAATACATGCACAAAACACCTTGAAGGAACATGGCCGTGCTTCAAGAAATGGTGAGAGTTACTATGTGACAGTATCCTGTAATATCCTGAATGAACTTCATTGATTTAAGTTAAACCTTTCTGAATTAGGGTTAATTAATACCTTTGAAGTACATTGTATTAGAAATGCAAATGTTTATGTATTGTTGTGAGATTACATGGAACTGCTTTAGCAAGAAGACTAGACTAATGCAATCTCTGGAAGGTATGAGAAAGTTCAAAGAACTTTTTGGGACAATGCCTATGAAGTGGATTTCCTAGGAAGTAGCTGGGGAATGGAAGAGACCCACTTTGAACCTTTTGAAGCTATGCCTGGGAGAAAAACTCATTATGTATTAATTCCCTACTCCTGGAAACACCAGATCAAAGGCTTGAGGATCATCAGAGGATGAACATGTCATGATTGTGCTTGTTCTGAGCTGAAGCTGTGATGGCCTGGTAACTACTGGGACTCCCCTAGGGTTGGGGGATGATGATGGACTGTTCCTGCCAGAATCCATGTTGGGATTGGGTGGTTCCTTATAACTCATTAAATGCAGCTAGTCTTTTATTGTTTTCAATATGTTTTCTCTGTAATGCTAGAAGATAAGGGAATAGCGATATAGGGTCATACTGGGTTCATATATCGCAGTATCCCGTCTTCCGACAGTGACCAATGCCAGATGCTTCAGAGTGAGTTAACAGAATAGGGCAATTTATCGAGTGAACATCCCACCATCCACTCCCAATTTCTGACAGTCAGAGGCCAGGGACACCCAAAGCTTGGGGTTACATCTCTGACAGTCTTGGCTAAGAGCCATTGATGGACCTGTCCTCCGTGAACTTATTTAATTCTTTTTTGAACCTAGTTATAGTTTTGGCCTGCACAACATCCCTTGGCAATGAGCTCCACAGGCAGACGGTGTGTTGTATGAAAAAGTACTTCTTTTTGTGTTTTAAACCAGCTGCCTATTAATTTCATTGGGTGATCTTTGGTTCTTGTGTTATGTGAAGGAGTAAATGACACTTCCTTATTCATTTTCTCCACAACATTCATGATGATATAGACCTCTATCATATCCCCCTTTAGTTGTCTGTTTTCCAAGCTGAAAAGTCATAGCCTTTTTAATCTCTCCTTGTATGGAAGCTGTTCTATACCTTTAATCATTTTTGTTGTCCTTCTCTGTACCTTTTCCAGTTCTAATATATCTTTTTGAGATAGAGTGACCAGAACGGCACGCAGTATTCAAGATGTGGGCGTACCATGGATTTATATAGTGGCATTATATTTACTGTCTTATTATCTGTCCCTCTCCGAACAGTTTCTAACATCCTGTTAGCTTTTTTGACTGCCGCTGTACGTTGAGCGGATGATTTCAAAGAACTACCCACAGTGACTCCCAAGATCTCTTTCTTGAGTGGTAACAGCTAATTTACATCCCCTCATTTTCCCTGAAGAGTTGGGATTGTTTTCCAATGTTCATTTCTTTGCATTACTTTGCTTTTACCAGTCTGCGAGGTAACTCACATCTGTCGCAGTTAAATCTGTTCTCAGTCTCTACAAAGAAAGCAGATAGGTGTCCTTGGGCACCCTGCCTGTGCTGAGAAATACACATGAAGGCAGGGACCTGTGCTGGCTGAGATTACCCCAGTCACAAGAGAGGAAGACAACCCAGAAAGGCGGTCGCTGGAAGTCGAGAGTAGGTGTCCCTGCTGACCCACTGAGGGAAATACAGGTGCAGTTGCTCTGAACTATGACACAGCAGAAGGCACTCGTGGCTCTGAATAAATAAGGTGCCAAGGATTGGCTGTATATCGGGAGGTCTTGTAGGTGTACAGTATTCAGAAGAGACTTAAAACAGAGCTGCTTCTGTCCGATTGTAGTCGCTAAAAGTTCTCATGGTGGCCTTCACAAGAGTGAGGTGGCTAACCCTATTCTTAGCCAAGTTCTGCTTCTGGTAAACAACAGCCTGCCCGTTAATTTCAATGATATGGTGTTCTTTGCTACAGCTGTGCTGTCTGATATTAAATAGTTGAGTTATTTCATCCCAGAAGTGGCTGCACTGAAACGGTGGTAGATGGGATCCCTGAGTATCAGTTGTATATAAACTTATAAAATGACTTGAACCTCTTGATTTTGATAAACCAAGAGAAATATATAAATAAATTTGTTGGTCTTGATTAGTGCCCAGATTATCTGTTCTAAAAATTATTGTGAAAAGGTTCTCCTAGTTTCTTATTTAACTGACAAAATACTGTAAAGCATTTAAAACAGGCACTGCCTAATTAAGTTTTATCCAAAATTTTGCTCTGGTATAAAGCATGTATTTTAAACATATTTTACAAAGATGTATGACAAATAAAAAGTTCTCATAATTTTAATTCTGGAGGAAACATTTTAAAACAAGCCTTCCCCTGCTGTTTGCAACTCAAACATCGCAGCATTCTGCTATTGTATTAAGAATAGGAAATGAAAGTGACGAGGCTATTTTCAATACAAGCGGAAAAATCAAAGAGTAAACTTAAGCTGTTAAAAGTTAATAAGATTTCCTTAAATTCTTTCCGTTTTAATCATTTAAGGTCAGATTTGTAAGATAGGGAACAATATTTTGTCTGAAAACACATGATTTTAAACTGGCAGTATCCTTCTTTTGTATTTAGATGAATACTGGTGCTTGCCTCTAATATAGCTCATTTGTTCCTCTGGGAGGATTAGCACTGCAACGCTCAGCAGCCTTTTTCATTCCTGGGTTGGCAGTATGTTCACTCCCTTGGTAGTAGGGAAGGGCTTGACGTGAGTGTCTCAGGCCATGTCTACATTAGCACTTATGTCAGCAAACCTTTTGTCGCTCAAGGGTGTGAAAAATACACACACCTGAGCGATATATGTTTTGGCAACATAAGCACGTGCGTGCACAGCACTATGTCAGCAGGAGACGTTCTCCCACTGACATAGCTACCGCCACTTGTTGAGCCGGTTTTATTATGTTGACAGGAGAGCGCTCTCCCATCGGCATAACTCGGCTACACGAGCAGTCTTACAGCAGCACAGCTATATTGGTACAGCTGTGCTGCTGTAAGCTTGTAAGTGTAGGCATAGCTTCAGTCTTTCTCCAGCAATGCCCTCTGGCTTGCTGACTGAGCAAGCTGGACTGACTTAGAGCAAGGACTGAAAATTAAGCTGGTCCCAGATCCAGGAGATTGCTATATACAGTTCTGGACTCATGATGACAAAGAATTGCTTTCTCCTGAGGAATGGTGAAAAGTTTAAAGAGCCACACTCCTATAGCCTACACGTACTGAAAAGAAATGCTATATTCTACTTGAAAGATGGGATCCACAGACATTCCATGTTCTAAAGCATTCTTTTCTAGCTACCTGGTCCTAAAATCATCTTGTTTCATGGTCTCCTGTATGCATGGTACACCTTCCCCAGACTAGTCAATAAAACCACTATCTGACCCTCTTGAATCCTTAAAGACTCACTACTCCCTTGCTGCAAAAATAGAATTTATAAGAGGGACAAATGTTTATGCTGTGTTCTATTATATGTATAATGAATACAACTGAAGTTAAAACATTAACCCGAATATACAAGAAAAATATAATACAACCCCACAACAATAGAGCACTTGATTTTTTGTACTTTTTTCCTCTTGAATAGTTAATAATACCTACCAAATCTGAATTTGCCAGACTCAGAAAAGTCATTCTTCCAGAAAACATTTGGACAACAAATTCTCTAATCTACCTGGGAATTCAGCTCTCAAACAACCTAGAAGATCTCTATGATTTAAATGTCAAACCACTACTTCAGCACATGAAAGATCTTGAGTGTGAGGAGAGGGGGAAGTATGTAACTTCTTGGTTGGGCAGAAGGCAGAATAGCCACAGTCAAAATAAACCTTTTGCTGAGGATATCTTTTGTGTTTCAAAACTTTTCTATCAACCCAGATAAAACCGTGACAAGAATACAGAGGAGGATGTTAGAATTTATATGGAAAAGACCAAGAGTGAATGCAGATACTTTGTAGAGACCCGTTAAAGAGGGTTGAGTAGCTACTGAAAATATTTTATACTATTAAGTCTGACAGCTCAAAGCTGTAGTACATTGGGGTCACACTAACCCAGGCAAACACTGGGTATTTATTGAACAAGAAAATTGTGGCAGTGTAATGGAATGGAGTTTGATCTGAAAAAGAGGACCAGCACAAAAAAAGAAAACTTATTTAAAATACTGTTTCAGTAGTACCTCACACCAGATTAAAAAATATATAGATTGAATGGGGATACATATTGGAGAAATTGTGGTGAAAGAGGAGATACTATGCATATGGTGGACATATCCAGTCATTAGGGAGTATTGGAATATAATCCATAACCAGATATCATAAATTGGTGGATATTTACTACCAAATGAGGATTACCAAAGGATCTTGGGGCTTCCTAGCAGAAAGGGTCATACAAGAGGAAAGGAGGCTACAGATAATAGTCTTTCACTGGAAAAAGAAAAATAGTCCAACTGTAGAGACACAGTTTAAAAAAAAAAGAAAAATGGAGGTGGTGATTATGGAAAAACTAACACACCGATTCCATACCCAGCAAAATAGAGGACAAATAGATACTTAAGTATTTGGTTACTTTTTTTATTCAATATTCAAAGTACAGTGCCAGAACACCTGTTCATTTTTTTTAATATGAACATTTTATGGATATGCATGCTCCATTGTGTTTTTATATATAAATATTGATAAATAAATCTTGTGTGGTGTTACCATATTACAGAGTGAGCATCATTACATCATCTGTGTTTCTAGTGATTTCATTTAATCAAGTGAAATCTCTGATATGTATTTAGAGAAAGAGAGAGAGGTGGCTATATTCTTGTATCATGTCTTTTTAAGCAAAAGCTCAGAATTGTAATGACAGTTCTGTTTCTGATGTTTACATGGCAAAGATCTTGTTAATACTTTGTAAATAAACAAACGGTAAGGTAGCACTTAGCTCTTAAGATGCTTTATAAAGGACGTAAGTATCATTATCACCATTTTACAGATGGGAAAACTGAGGCAAAAAGGGAAAATGACTAGCAGAAGGCCACTTGTCGGCAAATAGCAGAGCTGGGAACAGAGCAAGGCCACAATCTAATAACACATAACTTTTTAAAAGAACCATACAGCATGAACATTTTCTTCTATTGGCTGAAATATACTTTTTCCAAATTAAGTAATTCCGTTAGACTCGTACCAAAAGTCTGTGTTTGGGTATACGGAGGGTTTCCAGTTTTCTAATATTAATCTTTGCTTTTAATACATTAATAAATTGTTGTAACAATTTTATCAGGCTTTTAAAGATATATTTTATATGAATGGTATCTCCAATGAGTCATAAATTTGGTATTACTAGATAGACATGCATAAACATGTAGAACCATATTGAGTCTTAAGAATATTAAAGCAGTTCCATACACACTTTGGCCAAATGTGCTTGAGTTCACCACAGTGATGATTCTTTTTTTCACTATTTCCGTTCGTATAAATAAAACCCAAGCCCTTTATACACATACTGACCACGATGGCGGACTTGACAGGAGGGGAAGAGACACTTTTGTTCCACAAAAATAGAACTAAAGGTAAAGTCTAACACTGTGTTCGGTATGTGTTTAAAGGACTTAGTTTTTATTTATATGAATGGAATTTGTGTAACTTTTTAATATTTCCCCTTAATGATTTACTGTATTAAAAATGTTACCTGAGCCTAAATAATAAATGAAGTTGCTATCGTTTTGAGGGAGAGCTCAATATAAGGGTTAGAGACCTAATTCTACAAAACCCTAGTGATCCCACTGCAAGTTGTCATGGAAAACACTCAGTGAGTAGAGGTTGCAGGACTGGGCCTTAAGTGTGAATGGCCCTTGTGATGTGAACGAAGACATATGCAAGGTATTAAAAACACAAGAAGGGCTAGCGAAAATATGATCATGCTGGGTGACATGGGTTCATGGGCACAGAACAAGTACAAAATCTCTGAAAGCATTATGAAAATCAAGTTCAATTCTTAATCAGAAATAAAAACCCCTCCAAGGGATTGCTGTTTGCCAGAAACTGGGAAAGAACAACAGGATGGATCATTTTATGATTACCTGTTCTGTTCATTCTCTCTGAAGCACCTGGCATTGGCCACTGTCGGAAGACAGGCTACTGGGCTAGATGGACCATTGGTCAGATCCACTATGACCATTCTTATGTTCAAAGGCTTTTGTGTGAATGACTCAGTTGTGTGTTTAAGTGATGTCTTTCCTTTTTGTTCCAACCCAGATACGAATATCACTGGGCAGATGGGACAAACATAAAGAAACCAATCAAATGCTCAGCACCAAAGTACATTGATTACCTGATGACTTGGGTCCAGGATCAGCTGGATGATGAGACACTGTTTCCCTCCAAAATAGGTAAAAATGAACACTGAAATTGGGATCCTGTCATACAGGAGTATTAAGATCTCTTAGTATTGAAAAGCTTGTGTAGGTTTGTATCTGAGCTTACAGGAAGGAATAAATATTTATTCTATCCTAAAGGGAACTCAGCAATAAATAGAAATAGTGAGTCATACAATAGTAAGTTGTTTCTTAAATGATTATCAACTGGTATAGCATAGTTAAAGAACAATTTATTAGTACGCTTAAAGGTATTTGTGTCTGTTTCAGCAGGTACACTCTATGTTCCAGGCTATCAGACATAATACATAATTGAGCAATCCTTAATAAAAACCTGTTAAAATTCAGGATGTAGAAAAAGGGTGTTTCTGTTTAATAAGCAACTGTATTTTCATTAATCCTTCAGCTTTCTCTTTTTGAAAAGTGGGGTGTTTCTCCTGGAGAAATAGGAGAGAGGAGAGAGAGTAATTTCTACCTCTGTACCCTATCCTCAGTATCTTTTTGCAGAATATCGTATTTCCTCAACTACCAAAATCAGTTTCTGTGCAGAAAAGAAGCATAGCCCCAAGAGGGCATGTCCCCTGCTGGATCAGAATTGCACCCTTTCTCATGAATACAGAACTTATTACTTACAAGTAACTATGGAAATCTTTTATGTTTTGAAGAGGCTTCTTTAAATGCATGGCACTATTCAGCAAACATTTAATGACTGTCCATTTTAAAAAATGGACCATCTGTCAAGAACAAATGGCTTTTGCTTTTACTTATTCATTGTTTTTGCCGGGAACAGTGAGCCTATGATAGGGTTTTTCTTTTGTTCTGTAAGTCATCCCTCTTCCCAGCTATCCCCAGCTCAGTAGGTGGCAACGTAGATGTGTTACCTGTTACCAATAGGGCATTTGCTTTAGTGCTTCAGTTCAGAGCTGTTGGGCACAGTGAGTGGGGGAAAGGAAAGCTGCTTTATTGTTAACAGTAATTTTAATAGTGTTTTTAATTATTTAATGTTTCTTACTGTAGTGCACAGCGGGCTCAGATCTCCATTTGCTCGGCCCTGGTCAAGTATATATGAAGATAAGCAAGTGAACACGTTCTGTCAATGTGATGCAGTAGCTTAAGAGCGCAAATGCAGTCCTTAGATGTATAAGCAAGGAAATATTGAGTAGGAGTAGGAGGTCTTATTATCTCAGTATAAGGGTTTACTGACATACTCCGTCCAGTTCTGGTGTCTACCGTGTAAAAAATACGTTGACAAATTGGAAAGGGTTCAGAAAAGAGCTCCAAGAATGATTTGAAGTCTGCCTTACAGTGAGACACAAAAGAAGCTCAGGCTATTGTTTATTCAGGAGAACGCTGAGAGGTAACTTGATCATGGTCAATATTAGCTACATGGGGAGGAGATTTCTGATAGCAGAGGACTCTTTAATCTAGCAGAACTAAGGCACAACAAGATCCAATGATTGGAAGCTGAAGCTAGACAAATTCAAACTAGAAATAAGGTGCAATTTTTTTTTACAGCAAGGGTAATTAACCATTGGAACAACTTACCAAGAGACTTGGGATTCTCCATCACTTGAAGTCTTCAAAGCAAGAAGGGGATGTCTTTCTGCACCATATGCTCTAGCTCAGCTAGAAGTTATGGGCTTGATGTAGGAATCACTGTGTGAAATCCATGGGCTGTGTTATGTAGGTCATCATAATAGTCCCTCTGGCTTTAAAATCTCTGAAGACACCATCTTTGCCCAAAGGAGCTTACCATGCATTTGTTTATTTTTAGGTGTTCCTTTCCCAAAGAACTTCATGTCAGTGGCAAAGACCATTCTAAAGCGTCTCTTTAGAGTTTATGCTCACATTTACCACCAGCACTTTGATCCAGTGATCCAGCTGCAAGAAGAGGCACATCTTAACACATCTTTCAAGCACTTTATTTTTTTTGTTCAGGTAAATTAGCCTAAGAATACTATGGTAATGGTTGCCTTCTGCTCTGAAGACAGGATATATTAAAATGTCGATATATAAAAATACCGTTCTTTTGAGTTTTCTAGCAGTTGGTATAGAAGCAGGTGTTTTTACATAGTTTGTCATCTCAAAGCCAAAGATACTACCTTACTGGTAATCTAATGTATAAATATTGCTATGAGTATTGACAGAGTGCAACAGTGAATTATGGCATGTTTCCACAAGACAGAAAATTAGTAAAGAAAACTTTAATTCACGGTCAGTAGAAAACTGAAATCAACCTGCAGAAGTTGCATTTATTGGCTGCTGCTGTTTTTCCATCATGGAAGGGCCCTTTAGAAGTTACAAAAGGAGAAATTCTATCTGAGCTGTGGTGTTGGATGGCCTTAATGCAGAACAGGATCGGGGAAGGGAGTTTAGTCAATGTGAAGTAAAATATATATATTTTTTGAATATGGATCTACTAGGCACACTAATTCATTTCACAGCCTTCTGATGATGGTAATGATGATGTGTAGTCATTAGTGACTTAGACTGGATTTGAATCAGCTACCTAGAAGTAACATGTTTATACATTGGCTGCGTTCTACCTTACCAAGAAGTTGAAAATGGCTAACAGGTAAGCCTGGGCTTGAAGATTGCAAACTGCAGGGTAACTTTATAATTAAATGTAAAACTGGTACTAACACTACATTGCCTATGTAAGTGAAGTGTTTTTTAACCCCTTTCTACAGGAATTCAACCTTATTGATAGAAGAGAACTGGCTCCACTTCAAGAGCTGATTGAAAAACTCACCTCTAAGGACAGATAAAAGGAAGTGGATATGTGGAAATCACTTGTTTCTTTAAGCAAGAGTGTGGTATTTCTGGGGGTTTTTTTGTTTTGTTTTCTTCTGTTTTGAAAACAAAACCAAACCTTGTTCTGTTCTTACAGGAAGCCAAGATCCATTCTTTGTGCTTTTATTAGGGGAAATCTTTGTCTTTTAGTGAAACGCAGTAAATGGCTTTTTTTCCCCCTTTTTTTCTCATTGTGGATTTTTAGTAGATTTAGTAGATTTGAAAGGAAATATGCTTGTTGGGTGATTTGACACTGCTGGTGAATGGGTTCTGTATTGTATCAGTTGTAGCCCATTCTCATGAAGTCCCTAAAAGACTTACATTCTCTAAGTGCCTTGGCAGACTCACTTCTGAGGTGCAAAGCACACACAATACTAAACATTGCTGGAAACAGAAAATATAACCTACTACCCAGGACACTTATTGATGCTTGGTTTAGATATATGTGCTTAAAATAAAAAAGCCATAACTTACTTAAATCAGTGATCTCCAGCTTTTAATACAAAGTGTCACCATTTTTAAAAGAGATGAATATAAGCTTTTCAAAACTAGGTATTTCTTTAAAAAAACAAAACAAAACCCTCCAAAACAGTTAAAAAAAATTATCGTGATGGTGACACTTCAGATCATGTCTTAGTCACCAGACCTAAATGATAAAGATTTTAAAACCATGAACAACCCAGGACCGCAGCGGGCTGGTTCTCCATTCCACTGTAATTTTGCTCTCCTTGTTCCTTATATTTATTTTGTTAATATAAATATCAGTTCAGGTCAGCTTAAAGTACTGTAAGGTGAAACAGAAGTTACCTAGCATTTGTGAAATGAGCCAACCATTTTGCAAAAGTATTTTCAGTGAGAAGGAAAGGAATATGTATTCATCATCAAAAATGACAAGTAGGTAATATTAAGAAAAATCTTGTTTAAAATCCACTAGATTGATGCCATTTAAAATTTAACCGTAAAAAGCAAACTCAAGATTCGAGCCCAGAGTTTCAAGGTTTTTCATAATGAAACCATCTCTTTGTAGAAAGATTGTTTTGTGGACCACTTTGCATTGAGAATCACATGGCCACAGCCCCCCCCCCCATTAATAACAACATCGTCTCTTTGCCAACTACAGCACTTGTTTACATGGGGAAAGTTATATTCAGTTATTTGTGTATTTTTAGCAGTCTTTAGTGTGGCAAGTGCTTTTGTTCTTTTTGAGAAAACAATCACGGTCTCCTTTTTCTTTTTATTTCACTACTCCCTCCGTCTCTGGTCCTGTTTCTCTCATACTGGAAACTAGGAGAGCCAGTACCACGACAAGACAGCTTTTCCTTGGCCACCACTAAGTAGTCCACAGGCTACTATTTGGACATTTCTGTGCTGTAGCTATGTGAAAGTCAGGGTTCCCATCTCAGAAATTCATATGGAACTTGTCTTTGCTTTCAAATTTTGGCTTCAAATACATTTGTCTTACACATTTGTAATGTGCCATCCTCATAGTATCATTAGTATCTACGTGCCAAATCCCAAATATAAAAATGAAAAAGTTGCTAGTCTACCTGCTCTTGCATTAAAACTTAGCAGAACCACAGCTTGCTTGTATGTGGCTCTGAGAGCTAAAGATGAAAAGCACTGTATAAGAACTAGCTATTATTATTATACACCAGAATGGCTCTTAAATCTCTTTTTACAGTTTGTGACAGAACAATAGAAGTGTTTTAGGATATCCTGAAACCATGCAAACATTTCACACACCTCTGCTTGACAAATGTTTTTTTTTTATTTTGATCATTAGGAGTTTATAAATATGCATAGAAAAACACAATTACACATGCAAATAGCCTGCAAAACTTGTAACTGGCCATGTATGTGTACAGATACTTAATTTGCATATGTAACTTTGTTATTTACATATACAAATTACATACACTTAATTTTGGAAGTCAGGCCCCACATTCTTGAAATGGGAAACTCTATTATTTCACTATTAGTTCTTTGCAAAATTGTCTGAAGCTTAAAAACAACCTTTTCCCTAAACAAATGTTATCCTTCCATTAGGCAAAAGATTTCTAGTGCAGCAGAAGCTGATATTAGTTGACTTTTTGTTTGCTTCACTGATTATTGATATCATAACCTTTTTTGTTACTGGAAATAGGCATAGCTCTGTGAATCCAGCTATGGACTAGCAAACTGCTTTCATACATTCTGTTCATTGCTCCTCCTTTATAGAAGAACCTAGTTTTAGATAGCTATTACAAAACAGTAAGGGAAGCTCAAATAATCTGTGCTCACATATCTTAACACTGATTAAATTAATGTGGCAGTGAACGATTATTGGCAGCAGGAAAGTTAGATATATAATTTAACATTCAGACATTGTTCCTTCAGCTTCATCAAAAGTTCCTTTAAGATATACAGATCCCTTGTGTGTATCTTGGCTGATCTATGTCTTGGATTTATAGTTCAAATTGCAACCCAGGGTTTTATTGGCCGTAAAGAAGAGTTGCGAAAAGGTGGGCGGGAGCAGTTGGGTTTATGCTTTTCTTTACTTCTCTGTGATACATGGTCCCCAAAAATGGGGGCTGGAGGGTGAAGAGGAGAAGCTGCCATTCTTTTGCTCTTTTCTAGTAGAAATATCAGGTCATGTCTTCCTGTTTTTTCTGGAAGCCACCTTGAGAAACTGGACCGAGAGCTTTCTAAGCCCATAGTTGAAGCCCATAGTTTGAATCTTTCAGGCAGAGAGATTTTCATTCAAGTATTTGAATAAAAATCAAGTTTAAAAGGCAGACTGAAATCCTATCCCCTCTCAGTTGCTGAGATTCTAGTCTCTCCCTTACGTGAAAAAACAAACAGACCCTCTTACCTGCTTTTGGGAAGAAGAACTTTGAGATCTTCCTACATCAGAAAGAAGTAAAAAGAGTACAAACAGAATTTGTTTTCCTTTGATAGTAGTCACTTATAGCTGGAATAGTCACACCCAACATTTTACTAAGTCAGTGTTCTAGAGTTTATAGGCTCTGAGCCAGCACTACGAGGAAGAGCCCAGCAATGTATAACTTATTTCAGGAACCTGTGTGGCCAGTAGAAGGTTCCACAGGAAGGGCAGCTTATGTGTGCTTCAGACAGCAGTGTGTGCACTTAGCTGGCTATCTGGCTGAATGCATTCCCTAGTGTCAGAGCATGCCCACTCATAGGTGTGGTGCATTGGCTTGTGCAAGAGCCAGTCCCCACAATCGCTCATTCGAGTGTTGGAGAAAGAGGCTCCTTATGCCCCTCCCTCCTCCTACACTGTGCTGTGCACATAAAAGGGGCTGGTCTTGGTCTCCTATGTTAAGTAAGATCATAAGGAACCTCAGTACTTATCTAAGCTCAGCTGCACAAGTCAGTGCATGGATTGGTCTTAATACTTATTTCCTGGCATTTGTGGGCTCCTTGGGGACGTTCATGTGTGTGGCTTGGGGCCGACAGCTGATCCAGATACTAAATCAAGTTTCAGAACTCTAGCTATAATTAACTGTAGATCTCTTATGGTCTGTGGGCCTTTTGAGTTCCTGGATAATTATCTCAGCAGACTAAATGGCTCTGAAGCCTTTTTGTTTTGAGTTATAGGGTCCCATAAAGGCATCCTTCTGACAGAGGGCAAAGTCATCCCCTAAAACTTAAACCAAACAAGCTGTTTTAAGGCACTTCAGATATGAAAACTAAATTTTTAATTGCTCTTGGGCCTCTGGCCTTTTATGCTTTGTTTCAGTCTAAAGAATGTTTTACAGCTGAAAATTGTAATGGAAATACTGACAGGTTTTTAATCAAATGGAGGCATAAATGATGCTGCTTTTAATAGCTAATGGCATCTGCATCATTAATTTTCATTTCCACTGAAAACTGCTTTGCTGAGTTTACTGTAAGCAGTATTGGTTTGCAATCTGGTATGGGTGTTCAGTGTACAGATTATACTTCTGGCAAGAGGAAAAATATTTTGACCCTGGATAGTACTAATCACCTTGCACCTCTAGATGGCACTAGGCTTTGGTCTGGTCTACACTATAAAGTTAGGTTGACAAAAGGCAGCTTCCATTGACCTCATTGTGCATGTGTTTTCACTTAAATTTGGCTCCCGATAAAATAAATGCCCTGTTATGCCAACTTACTAATACCACCTCCTCAAGTGGCTTAGAGCCAAGATCAATGTGATTGGGTCAACGCAGTGCGAGTGTAGACACTGTGTTACTTATGTCGACGGTTACTGTCCATCAGCAGCTGTCCCATGATGCCCCACACTGACCACTCTGGTCACCATTGTGAATTCCACTGCTCAGTTGTCATAGAGCCCAGAAGCCCCTCCCTCCCTTTTAAAGCTTTGCAAATTTTTGAAATTCCTTTTCCTGGCTTGGCGAGCACACCCAGCAGCTCTCCATTGTTCAGTACAACTGCCCAGCTGATGATGCTGGCTACAAGTTCCAGACGTGCTCCTGCCTGTACACAGGAGGTACTGGATCTCCTGAGCCTTCAGGGAGAAGAGGCTGTGCAGACACAGAAATGTGGACATCTATGAGCAGATTGCTCACGGGATGCAGGAGAAGAGGTATGACAGGAATCAGCAGCAGTGCCACGTGAAAGCCAAGGAGCTGCTGTTGGCATACCAGAGGGCCCAGAGAGGCCAAAAATCATTCCGGTGCCAAGCCGCAGACCTGCCACATTTACAAATAGCAGGACACATCTTTTGAGTTTTCACTAATTTACTCGTGCTAGAAGAGGTAGCGGTACAACCCCCTAGAGTTAGGTGGGGCGCCATGTGGAGTAGTTTGTTTATTTGCACAGGGATGTACCTTCAATCCTTCGGGGAGATCTCAGTGAAACGTCATGGAAAAATCTGCAATCCTTTGCCAAAGGTTTCTAGGGATGGCAGCCTTATTTCTTCTGCCATGGTAGGACGCTTTCCCACACCAGTCAACGGTAACTTCAGCAGGCACCATTGCAGCACACGGGCCTGGCTGGCTTCCGGATGCCAGCAGCAGCTGTGCTTTCTGCCTCTGTTACCCTGAGAAGTGAGATATCAACTAAAATCACTACCGCCTGTGGAAAACAGTGCCACTATGCAGTGCCATTGCCCTATACTAGAATTATGCAGTGGAGCAATTCCCTCCTCATTGGGATATTTCTCTCACTGAAGCCAATCTTGTGAGTAAACAACACCAACGACCCTTCAGATGACCAGAAGGCACATTCAACTGTCATTCTGTGCCTGCTGCTCTGGTAGTTAAAGCCTTCCTTGGCGCTGTCAAGGTGACTGGTGTACAGCTTTGTGAGCCCAGGGAGCAAAGGGTGGGCTGGGTTGCCCAGGATCACTGTAGGCATTTCAACATTCCCATTGATAATCTGTTGGTCAGGAAAGAAAGTCCCTCCTTACAGCTTTCTGAACAGTCCTATGTTCTTAAAAATGCGAGCGTCGTGCACCTTCCCCGACCAGCCCACACTGATGTTGATGAAGCATCCCTGGTGATCCACTAGTGCTTGCGTAATCATAGGAAAGTAGTCCTTTCTGTTGATGTATTGTGTGGCAAGGTGGTCTGGTCCCAAAACAGGGATATGCACGTCATCTATCACCCCACTGCAGTTTGGGAACCCCATTGCTTCAAAACCATCCACTATGTTCTGCACATTGGCAAGTGTCACGGTCCTGCATAGCAGGAGATGATTAATGGCCTTGCACACTTGCCTCACAGCTGCCCTCCACAGTGGATTTCTCGACTCCAATTGATTCCCAGCTTACCAGTAGCAATCTGGCATTGCAAGTTTCCTCAGTGCGATTGCCACTCATTTCTCCACTATCAGGACAGCTCTCTTTTTGGTGTCTCTGTGCAGAAGGCCTGGGGCAAGCTTAGCACACAGATCCAGGAATGTGGCCTAGCACATCCAAAAGTTCAGCAGCCACTGCTTGTCATCCCAAACTTGCATTATGATGCAATTTCACTTGTCAGTACTTGTTTCTTGGACCCAGAAGTGGCACTCCGTCATCAACAGCAACACCACCAACTTTAAATTGGTTCTCGCTATGTCTCACAACAATCTGTTGTCCAATTAATTGCCATATTCCCCTCATCTCTTCTTGTGGCTCTGCAATTACTACAGGATTGTGTGCCCTGTGCTTGCAACGCTCATGAAAATAGTGCAGAGTTGTGCATGGTCCATGCTTCGGTCAGAGATGGTGAGCAGTGAAGTGGGCTGTGTGGGTTTGTAGGATTTTTGAAAAAAACAGGCGAGAAAATTATGGGATGGAGATGATTGCAAACTGGAAAGTTGACCCCGTGCTCCCAGTCACCCTATGCAACTCCTTTCTGCCGCATCAAGCGTTGCCAAAACTTCCCAAGAGACAATGTGTTGTATGGTGGTAAGTTGCACTGTGGGATGCCTACCCATGGTGCATTGCACTCTGCATCAATACAAGTGCTCCTGGTGAGCATGCACAGTGCTGATGCAAGGAGACAAGTATGCATGCACACAAGCGATGTACTATCTGCAGAGGCTGTATGCTGATGTAAGTTTGTAATGTAGACATGGCCAATAGTCAGTGCTATGCTGTATATCTAAATGAGGAAGGTGTAAACCAGGAAGCCCCTTTAAAAAAGTTAAAGGAGGACCAGTTCAGTTTGGGGTTATGTGCAAGAGATGTTTAAAAAAAAATAAATAAAAAGTTTACTTATGGTTGTTTGGATTAGCATTCTCTATTGATACCTTGCAGGCACAGTAAAGAATTGTTTTAAAAAACCTGGAGCAGTAAAAGGTGTTTTTATATGATCTAAAAAGAAATAGATTAGAAAGCTTAATATACTGAAGAATCCAAAACATAAAGGTGAGAATTTACAGACGGTAGTTGGATTTACTTTGATGGTCCCCCTCCTCAGTCTGCATATTTGATCTCAATTTTAAAACCACAGGTATAAAAATTCAGGACACAGTTCTGCAGTTTACACTTTCATATTTTAGAATTTAATGTGTAGAATATTAGTTTTACATTGGCATCTTACTCTGTATGTTTGTTACTTGGCATCTAGAAGGCCATTAATTCTGTCACAACAATGTTCATATAAATAATTTGAACTCTTAAAACTATATATCCTTTGAATAGAAAAGACAAACCTTTTGCAGTAGACATGGGTACAGTGCACTAAGTATGAAATGTACATTGTGAAAAGTAGTTGGTGGAAGCCATTTTTAACACTAACTTCTAGATATGTAATAAAAGCCTGGAGATCACTGTTTAAAAGAAAGCTGTTTGAATACACTTTAATTATTCTAATTGTGAAGATAACAGCATCTAAGGTACTAATGCAGTGTTTAGGCTAGAGTATCCCTTTTTTATTATATTTGCAGCTTTTCATTTTCAAATGTTTTTGCAAAAGACTTGGGACCAGAATTAAGCGGGTTTCCACTTGTAGAGTATGGGCACATCAAAATATTAAGCAAAAGTAATCTTGGTTTTTCAACTCAGCTGGAATCTAGTAAAAACTTGGTAACAGAACAGTATCTTTTAAAAAAAACTAAACAAACCACAACACTAGTCTAAATCCATGTTATAAAAGGATACTCTGTTAGATATTTCATTGTTTTCATATTAAACGTTGGAACTTTAGGCCTTGTTGACACTGAGAGCAGAACCATGTTAGGCACAACTGACCTGGTTATGCTCCTAATGTGGTGAAGGCCTTCCAGTGTAATACAATTTTTAACAGGTTTTGCTATTTTTCAGCGCCAGCATGTTCGATCATGTTGGTGATTTGGGTGGTAACTTCAGGAAGTAATCTACCTTGAGAAGATACAGGGCAAAACTCACTGCTAGCATACTCTACTGAAATCAGTTGTGTACTGCTGTCTTATGCCAGAGGTGAATTTGGACCAGGGAATTTACACTATTAGGATGGTAGATAAATTCCAATCACAGAAAGCTTTTTAAGTTTTTCATAGTCAAGCTAGGGATCCAAGTTAACTGGCCAAGTGGAGAAAATGTGACACATCCCATTGTTGCTGGTAGCTGAATTGATGTCTAACACGGTAGAGAGGGAGAAAGAGAACAATTTTTAAAAGGATACACAGCCTGTTTCTTTTACTGCTTACTATGCAATGTAGAACTTTGAACTTTTGCATTTACCTTAATACAGAAAATAGAAGGGTACTGTTTGTCTATTTTAGAACTGAACACTCCCTCTGAAACTCACTTCACAGGTGTAAGATGCCTATTTGCTGCTATTGACTTTCTTTACTGTCCAGATTCCTCCTTTTTCTTCCTTAGTCCCCTTTCCCTGAATCACCACACAATTTTATTAAAAACATTTCATTTTGAGGTGTTTTTGGTGCCAGCAAACACTGGTGATTTTTTTTTCTGGAGTGCTATATTACTGTATGTAAAACAGCAGTTTTCAGTTGAACTGTTTAAGGTTCAGCGTGGATATAGAGCTGCCTGTCTCTTCCACTAGAAAACTTCCACTGTTATTTAGAGCCTTGTTTTTTTTGATTTGTAACTTCACTTAGGCTTTCCAAACTGCATTGCTAGAACCTCTAGTGGTGATGTTTTAAACCTGTGTAAAAGTTTTGGTGTTTTATCTTTTTGGTAGATAACTAACACTGATCATTCTGAGTGTTACACACATTTTTGCTCCTTAAAATATAACTTCTTAACAACTGAAGACTGCAAAAAGATTAAATTTCAAAAAGTGCGTTTTTGTTTTAAGAATTCTGTCCTTAAATTGTTCTTCATAAATTACTGTATTTTTAGGGGAAATTAATTTTTATAGCCATTAAACTGTACTCATTATTTTTGAACATGTGCAACTAGGACATTTTGGGACACAAGTCTTGGAGGGAACACTTAATTCTTTGCTGTTTTGATTCTTCCTATATTCTGGAGTTGTGTTGCTAAATACTATCACTGGAAGCAATACCTTGATGTGCAATGGAGGTGAGAGAAGAATGCAATAAAAGTGAATGAGGTTTGAGTAAAATTTAATTGCTGAAGGCAAAAGGATATTGCAAAAGCAACATTGTAACCTTCCTAGTCAGGTCTTTAGACATCTTAAAGCAGCTGGAAGAAAAGTGTAAAGTTTGAAATGTAACATGGGAATCCGTACTGTAAGTTAATTGTGCCAATACTGCTTCCATTTGTAGTCATTATTAATTAGTATTTTAGTTTTAGAGCAAAACCACTTCTGATTGAAAAGAAAAAGTTGAATGTCTGAATCTGCAACGTGTTTATTTGAGAGATGTAAATAATGTATACAGATTGATGTATGTGATGGGATGAAAAAATATTTAAATTCTAGGTTTTTCCAGTAAGAAACTAAATGCTGTTTATAAGAAAAAATAAATAGCTATGTTTGACTATGATTGTCTTTTTTCTTCCCAGACATGTTTGACTTGTATTTCTGATTTGTAGACAGAACTCAGTTAGTTATGTAGCTGTATATTGTACACATATAGAGCTGTATATTGTACACATATGAACATTCCACCTACATAATAGGTTTTTGTAATTACCTCGCCTGAATTTGTGAATATTTGTATTACAGGCATACCCAATAGCAATAAAAGAACCTGATGTCTTCTCATTTCCTTATTTCATGACCTGAAATGTTAACTTAGAAAAGGTGGGAGAAACCCAAAATGCAAATTGGACACAACACTATAGCACTTGATAAAGACTTCCTGTCCCATTAACTGAAGTTAATGAAGCCATGTACGTTGGCCAAGCCGGACTGTCCCTACGCAAAATAATAAATAAACACAAATCAGACATCCGGAATAGTAATATTCAAAAACCAGTAGGAGAGCACTTCAGTCTCTCTGGACATTCAGTAACAGACTTGAAAGTTGCCATACTTCTACAAAAAAAATTAATAAAAAAACTCCAGCATGAAACTGCAGAGCTGGAACTCGTGCAAACTTGACACTATCAGACTAGGTCTGAATAGAGACTGGGAGTGGCTAGCCCCCTACAAAAAATAATGTTCTCTCTTTTGACATTCACACCTCATCAACTCGTGAATGTCCTCATCCACCCTGATTGAATTTACCACGTTAACACTTGCCCTCCTAACTGTGATGTAACTCACACATCCTTGCATGTGTATATATATGCCTACCAAACTGAAGTTTCCGCTTCATGCATCTGACAAAGTGGGATTCTGCCCACAAAAGCTTATGCCCAAATAAATTTGTTAATGTTTAAGATGCCACAGGACTCTCGCTGTTTTGCTAAAAACAGACTAACCGGGCTACTCCTCTGGAACACATTTACTGAAGTGTTGGCATCTGTACGGGGGTCATTTTGAAAGCTTTGCTACATAGATATTTTATAGATTGTCATTTAACTCATAGCCATGCATTTTATGCAAATTAGAACAATACACATTCCCAAGGTGTATTCAGTTTGTGCACTCATTTGAGATTTAAGATTTTTAACACCTCTACTGCATGCAAGTCACACCTCCTCACCTTTGTCCACAGCTAAGCATGGCAGCAACCATATCTCTTGGGCACCAAAGCCTAATGGCATCCTAACCTTGCAATACTCCACCCTCCTAACCACTCCTCTTTTCCCTACCCACCTCATATAATCCCCGCTAACAAGAATGCTTCCCTTTCTCTGCCTTTTGTATTGTCTACCCTGTAAACTCTTTGAGGTGTGTATGCTATCCAACACAATGGAGCCCCAGTCTCCACTGGGACCTCTAGGTACTACCCTACTACAAATAATACATATTTGTCAGGTTAGAGTTAATTTTAAAAGAGTCAGAATAACAAATCACAGACACTAAAAACCAAGAAAATAACAGATCATAAATCCATATGATAACTAGTATTAGTATTGTACAAGAAAGTTGGTCACCTTGAGTGGCTAACCAAAAATATTGTCTTACAGAGTTCCTTTTGTGCACCTGAGTTTATATAACGTTTTCAATTTTTGTGTTTTCAGAAAGAGTTTGTTGTCATGACTGTCACACCTGCATGTGACTCATGGATTCTAAGATTTTTCTTGATGAATCTTGAAAGGTAACTATATGACTGCCCCTTGAAGACTTCCTTTATCATCCCATGCTTTAATGCCATTGTCACGTCTGGAGTGGCTCACAGCTATGAGTGCCTACTTCAGGGCAGACTGCCAAAAGCAGGGCAGACACCCCAAATTGGTAATATGCTCTTCATCGAGTGGTGTCCCTGTGGATGCCCCATTCCAGGTGTCTGGCACGTCCTCCCATCCTGATCGGAGATTTCTACAAGCAGTGCCTGATCGGATTGTGCATGCACAACTTGCCTTGCGGTGCATTGGCACCTACTGTTGCATGTGCAACCCGAGCCCCTCAGTTCTTTCTCAACAGTCCACAGTCTGAGACAGAGTCTGCAACCATTCTTTTCATAGCCCATTAGCTGTTAGATAGGATAGATTAGCGTTAGTTCTCCTTCGAGTGATTGCTCATATGCATTCCACTTAGATGTGTGCGCGCCCTCATGCATGGCTCTCGGAGAACTTTTCCCTAGCAGCCCCCTGTAGGGGCTGGCTCCAGCGCCCCCTGGAGTGCCGCCCTCATGCGGCAGTACATAGGGCGCTGCCGGCCCCTCCCCTCCTCAGTTCCTTCTTTCCGTCCGTGACGGCCAGTTCGGAACAACCCTTGCTCCTCGCAGGTTTCTTCCTTGCAAAGTGAGTAGTTAGATAGCAGTTCGCCCTGAACTTAGTTAGTTTTATAGTTAGTTAAGGTTTTTAGTTAGAAGTAGGAGAGCCTTCGGGCTCTAGGCGACCCGGCTATGCAGGGCTCGCTGGGGTTTAAACCCTGTGTTGGCTGCGGGAAGGTTTTTCCTGTCAGCGACCCCCATGACGGTTGCTTGAGGTGCTTGGGGGAACAGCACCGTAAGGACTGGTGCCGTATTTGTAAGTCCTTCAAGCCTCGGACTCAAAGAGAAAGAGACGTGAGGCTGAAGGTGATTTTGATGGAGTCTGCATTGCGTCCGGCATCCGAGCCGTCGCGAACTCCCTCGGCACCAAGTGTGTCCTCGGTGCAGGTGCACTGCCGGCACCGGAGGGTCCGGTGCTGAGGAGGAAGAAGTGCCGTCCACGCCTACAGCGCTCCCCCGCACAGCAGGAGCGGCCGGGGTCGAGCCCAGAGGTGATTAGGCTCTCCGATGTGCCACCTGCTCCGGTACCCGCACCGGCACCAGCACCAACCAGAGAGGTTCCCCCAACTCCAGGGAGTGGGGGACCCCCTGTACAGGACCCTTCCACGCCGGAGGCGTTCGAGGCGGCTCGAGCCTTGTTGGCTTTGCCCACGCCTCCGGCCCTCTCTTGGCTGAGAAAGTCAGGGCCTGTGTCCCGGGGCAAACCCGCGTTGGGTGTCCCCGAAGGGTGGGCGGCCCCGGCACTGGAGGATCAGCCGTCCACCACCCGACGCCGGAGAGTCGAGCTTGGAGGCTCCTCTCCTTCGTCGTCATCGGACGAGGTGTCGCGGCATCGCTCCAGGTCGCAGCATCACTCTTTGACCTCGAGTTCCAGCCCGGCACCGAGACGGCGCTCTCGGCACCGCTCCCCAACTCCAACGAAGAGGCATCGCAAGTCATCCCTCTCCCGGTACCGGTCTTCGTCATCGTCAGCGTCGCCCCGTCAGCACCGCAGAAGACGAGGCTCCTCGGGATCATCGCGCGGTGGGTCCCGGAGCATCTCTTCCTGGCGTCATCGCCGGCACCAATCTTCTGGCTTGGGATCTTGGACCCGACACCAGGAGCAGGTACTACTGCAGGAACCGCAGCCGGCACCGGCACCGCAGTTGACACCGGCACCGACTCTTGCAGCGGCACCGGCGTTGCCCTTGGCACTGGTGCCGCCTCTGAGCTGGCCCCAGGGCTCCTGGCAGTGGCCAATGTGGGGTCCGTGGGCAGCTCAGATGGGGCAGGGAACTATGTCGGCTCCTGCCTCAGTCACCCAATTACCTCCCCAACAGGCACCTTCAGTGCAGGAGGAGGAGGACCCAGGGGAAGGCCCCTCTACTGGACCCCGCCACCCGTCCTACTCTTTGTTGCCAGACGAGGCGGCCGTCAGGGACCAGGGGGCCCCTCTTATTGACTTCAGGGCTCACCAGGAGCTCCTGAAGCAGGTGGCCTCGAACCTGGACCTGGAGGTCAAGGTTCTGGAGGAAGAGGTGGACCCCCTCTTTGGGCATGTGGGGACTCAAGGACCGTCCAGGGTAGCCCTCCCCATCCATGAGAGGATCCTGCGCCTGGCTAAGACCGTTTGGCAGACCCCTTCCTCGGTTGCCCCCACGTCTAAGGGCACCGAGAAGAAGTATTATGTGCCAGCCGAGGGGTACGAATACTTGTATACACACCCTGCCCCAGGTACTCTGGTTGTGGATGCTGCCAACCAGAAGGACAGGCAGGGGTCTCAGAGCGCCTCCCCTAAAAACAAGGAGGGTAGGAGACTAGACCTTTAAGGCAGGAAGGTCTACTCCACGGGGGCGCTCCAATTCAGGGTGGCCAACCATCAGGCCCTCCTGGGCAGATACAATCTGAACTTGTGGGACTCGATGCGAAGATTCGCAGAGTCCCTGCCCCAGGACCAGGCTGCGGACTTTGCCACAGTCCTGGAGGAAGGATTTCGACTGTGGCCAGTGCAGCCCTCCAGATTGCCTCTGACGCTGCGGACACGGCCAGTAGGGTGATGGCCTCTGCCGTCGCCATGCGGCGCACAGCATGGCTGCAATCCACGGACCTGTCCAAGGAAGTGCAGCATTCTATCCAGGACTTGCCCTTTGATGGGACTGCCCTCTTCTTCCAGAGGACGGATGAGAAGCTGCACGCCCTGAAGGACTCATGGGCGACGCTGCGCTCCTTGGGTCTTTATACCCCTCAGGCAGCTCGATTACAAGCTCGCCAGCAGCCGCTGCAGCCTCCACAGAGGCAGCGGCAGCAACCTAGGCCACCGCCTAGGCCCTTCCCCCCCGCGAGGGGCAGGGATAGGAACAGGGGCTCTGGACGGCGCGACCGTATGGCATCGTCCAATTCCTCCCAAAGAGGACCCTCTCAGGGCTCCAAAGGGAAGTGTACCTTTTGACAGTGCGCCCGAGGGTGGCACCGTCTTCCATTCCCTGGGTTCCCCCCCCCCCACCGCCTTTCCAGGACAGGCTAAGACCCCTACCTCGGCATGTGGCGGACTATCACGTCGGACCACTGGGTCTTCAGAACCGTGTGCTGGGGTTACGCCCTACAGGTGGTGGCGTCCCCCTCCCCCCACTCACCCCACCCTCGTCCCTCTTCAGGGACCCCTCTCACGAGCATTTACTCCTTCAGGAGGTTCGCTCCCTCCTACTCAAGGGTGCCATAGAAGCGGTTCCACCGCTCGAGGTGGGGAAGGGCTTTTACTCGAGGTACTTCCTCGTCCCCAAAGCCAAGGGAGGCCTCAGGCCTATACTGGACCTGCACAGGTAGAACAAGTTCATAAGGAAGCAAAAGTTTCGCATGGTGTCCCTAGCGTCCATCATTCCTGTATTGAACCCATGGGATTGGTTTGCCGCCCTCAACCTGAAGGATGCGTACTTTCACGTCTCCATCCTTCCCGCCTACAGGCGGTACCTAAGGTTTATGGTAGCTAGTGCCCACTACCTATTTATGGCCTTGCCCTTTGGCCTGTCTTCCTCCCCCAGAGTGTTTACCAAATGTATGGCTGTGGTGGCGGTCTTCCTGAGGCGCAGGGGGGTCCAGATATTTCCTTACCTGGACGACTGGTTGATAAGGGGCAAGACCAAGTCGCAGGTGCGCGAGGCGGTCTCCTTCGTCCAGGTCACTTGTCATGCTCTGGGGCTGCTCATCAACGAGCAGAAGTCGACACTGTCCCCCGTACAGCGCATAGAGTTTATAGGGGCATCCCTAGACTCGGTGCGGGCCAGAGCCTCCTGCCCACGCTTGAGGTTCGAGGCCATGGCAGCGATCATATCGCAGATTCAGAGGTGCCCCACAACGACAGCCAGGCAGTGCCTGCAGCTGTTAGACCACATGGCCTCGTGCACCTATGTGGTGAGGTTGGCCCGCCTCAGGCTGAGGCCCCTCCAAGGTTGGTTGGCCAAGGTATATGTGCCCAGAAGGCACTCTCTGAACAGGGTGGTTACGGTGCCCCCCATGGTGCTGGGGTCGCTGAACTGGTGGCTGGACCCCGGGACAGTGTTGGAAGGGGTTCCCTTCACGCCTCTCACCACCTCGGTCACTCTGATCACGGACGCATCAGACTTGGGGTGGGGAGCTCACATCACCGGTGGTCTGACCACACAGGGGCATTGGTCCCAGGGAGAGACTGCCCTCCACATAAATGTCAAGGAACTGAGGGCAGTCAGACTGGCTTGCAAAGTATTTCGCCACGCTTTATTGGGGAAAATGGTACAGGTGCTGATGGACAATACTGCAGCGATGTTCTACATCAACAAGCAGGGGGGAGCGCGCTCCTCGGCTCTGTGCCAGGAGGTGCTTCGTCTTTGGGACGTGGCGGTGAGGTACAATTTCTGTTTAACTGCTTCTCACCTCCCCGGAGTCAGGAACAACGAGGCGGACTGCCTCAGCAGGTCGTTTCTACCCCAACACGACTGGTCGTTGCTTCCGGAGATAGTGGCCAGGATTTTCCGCGAGTGGGGTGTTCCCCGACTGGATCTCTTCGCGTCATCTTGGAACACGAAGTGCCCGAGTTTTTGCTCGCTCCGGGGCCGCAAGCCGGGCTCCCTCTCCGATGTGTTCCTTATCGATTGGACGGGGACTCGCATGTACGTGTTCCCCCCCCTTCCCGTTCCTGCCCAGGGTCCTCTTGAAGATCAAGAGGGACAGAGCGGATGTGATACTGATCGCCCCAGCGTGGCCGAGGCAGTACTGGTACAGCCTCTTACAGGACCTGTCAGTTGCCCCGCCGATCGAGCTCCCGAGGAGACCGGACCTGCTCTCCCAGGACCACGGTCGCCTGCTGCATCCCAGCCTGGACTCCCTGCACCTGACGGCCTGGAGGCTCTCTGGCTGACGGAGGAGGAGAGAACCTGCTCGGAGCAGGTCCAACGCGTGCTGCTGAGAAGCAGGAGGCCCTCCATGCAGATTTCCTACAGGGCCAAGTGGAGGAGATTCACCTGCTGGGCGGAGTCGCGGGGCGTAACCCCCGGTACGTCCCCCGTGCAGGCTGTCCTCGATTACCTGCTGCAGCTTAGGCTGCAGGGGGTTAGCGCTAGCCTCCGTCAGGGTGCACCTAGCGGCCATCTCGGCTTTCCATCAGCCGATGGGGGGGCGGTCCCTGTTCTCCCACCCCATGTCGGCGAGGTTCCTCAGGGGGGTCGAGAGGTTCTACCTGCAGGTCCGTGACCCGGTGCCTCCATGGGATCTGAACCTGGTCCTCGATAGACTGACGGGGCCCCCCTTTGAGCCCTTGACCACCTGTCCCTTGCTTATCCTTTCCTGGAAGGTGGCCTTCCTCGTGGCCATTACCTCGGCTAGGAGGGTCTCTGAGCTAAGAGCTTTGACCTCCAAGCCCCCTTATAACGTGTTCTTCCGGGATAAGGTACAGCTGAGGCCTCACCCAGCGTTCCTGCCTAAGGTAGTCTCCCGGTTCCATTGTAACCAAGATATTTTCCTCCCCGTGTTTTTCCCTAAACCGCACGGGTCCGAGGACGAGAGGAGACTACACACCCTCAACGTGAGGAGGGTGCTGGCGTTCTACCTAGACAGGATGAGGCCGTTCTGAAAGACCACACAGCTCTTCGTCGCGGTGGCAGAGAGGATGAGGGGTTCCCCGGTCTCCGCCCAGTGCATCGCCAAGTGGATCACCGCCTGCATCCGGCTCTGCTACGAGCGTGCAGGCGTCCAGCTTCCCGGAGTGGTGACGGCTCACTCGACGAGGGCCCACGCCTCGTCGGCGGCCTTCCTGGAAAGGGTCCCCCTGGATGACATCTGCAGGGCTGCCACCTGGTCTTCGGTGCACACCTTTGCTGCGCACTACGCTGTCATCCAGCAGTCAAGGGATGACGCGCGAGTCAGCAGAGCCGTGCTGAGGGCAGCTCACCGTTGACGCCTACCTGCCTCCCGGTAAGGCTCGTTAATCACCTAAGTGGAATGCATATGAGCAATCCCTCGAAGGAGAAAACATAGTTACTTACCAGTAACTGTTGTTCTTTGAGATGTGTTGCTCATATCCATTCCACACCCACCCTCCGTCCCTGCTGTCGGAGTCAGCAGAAAGAAGGGACTGAGGAGGGAAGGGGCCGGCAGCGCCCTATGTACTGCCACATGAGGGCGGCACTCCAGGGGGTGCTGGAGCCGGCCCCTATAGGGGGCTGCTAGGGAAAAGTTCTCCGAGAGCCGTGCATGAGGGCGTGCGCACACCTAAGTGGAATGGATATGAGCAACACATCTCGAAGAACAACAGTTACTGGTAAGTAACTGTTTTTTTTCTAGTAGTTTAGTTAGTTTTTCAATTATTCCTTTCTGAAAAAAAGGTGTTGTTTTTTCTTTTATTAGTCCATAGCTTAGAGTAGTTGTTTGTAGTACTTATCATGCCTGGTTCCCCAGGTTTTAAACGATGTTCATTGTGGAGGGATGCTATGCCAGTCTTTCACAGGCATTCCCAATGCATTCGCTGTCTTGGTGGTGGACACATTTCTCAAAAATGCCCCCACTGTAAAAACCTAAAAGGCATGAGCCAGGAGAGACAGAAAGCTTAGGCTCAAAATGATCCTCATGGAAAAGTCCCCAAGACCTTTCTCTGGCCCGGGATATGAATCCTCCCCGTTACTAAGAAAAGGGCTTCAACCCCGTCAAAAAGCCCTTTTTTTTTTAAAGGAAAAAAGGAAAAACGCACCGATAAAACCAAAAGTGATTAACCTGCTTGGTACTGGGGCTGCAACAACACCAAAAGATGAGCAGCACACCGGTGTGGAGTCGAGGTCTAAAAACACGACGACCTCCTCGGTACTGCTGAAACACATTATGGCACTGGTGACCATGGTGCCAATGTTAAAATAGGCACCGTGTTTAAAGGTGACACCAATCCTGAGTAAGGCACCATCACATACCATGGCATGGACAACTACCATGACACTGGCAGAAAAAATGGTACACGGCCATGTGCCTGCACCAACCACAGCAGAGCCAATCTCAGCACCACTCCACTATCAGTACCGAGTAACAACGCAGTACCAAGAACGGCACCGAGTTGGAAACACAAAGCAAAGATCTGACACCTTGAGTCAGAGGATCTAGAATCCTTCCTACCCCCACTCACCTCTGTTTGTCACAGACATTTCTCCACATCCAATGTCACCACTACCATCATCCAGTGGAAATGGTGAGGATGTAAGAGGTAGGTTTTTTCCTCTGCAACACTCTTCACCACATAGAACAATTTCCCCTCCACCTAGACATAGGGAGCATAGTAGTAGACACCAGAGCTCGGGTCTCCTATACCATTCCTGATATCATGGTGCAATTGGGATGCATGGTCATCATATGCAAGAACATACAGCAGACCACCCAGCTCTTATCAAGACATGACTGAATGCTATCTTGCTCAACCCATTTGCCTAGAGAACCTCCCCCTGAAGTCACTGAAGAACCATAAGAGGTGTCAGAACAGGAAGAGTCAACACCACCACATAACTCCTCTTCATTTCTGCATGACGCCATAATACCACCACCATCCACAAACGCAGATGACTTCAGACAGTTCGAAGAATTGTTTAAAAGAGTGGCACAAGACCTGGAGATACCACTGGAAGAAGTCTCTCAAACCCACCATAAACTTTTAAAAATTTTACAGACAACAACCCCATCCAAAATAGCCTTACCAACAGATGAGACGCTCATGGAGCCTGCCACCAACACCTGGCAAACTCCAGCTACCATCACTCCAAGGTGTAAAAGAGCGGACAAAAAATATGTCCCCTCTAAAGGAGCTGAGTTTCTGTTTACTCATCTGTCGCCGAATTCCTTTGTAGTAAAGGCAGCCCAACAAAGGGGCAGACAAACCCACAAGTGCACACCCTAAGACAAGGATTGGAAAAGGATGGATTTGTTTAGCTGTAAAGTATACTCTTCGGCCACATTGGAACTGCGCGTGGCAAATTATGCAGCACTTCTATCCAAGACCATAATATATACTTGAGATTAGCATACTTTATTGACATCATCACGGAGGACAGACGGGAACAATTCCAATCCCTTATCAATGAAGGACAGCTTATATCCAGAACAGCATTGCAGACTGCCCCCGATGCAGCAGAAACAGCCACCAGAACTACTGCCATCACCATTGTGATGCAACGGGCCTCCTGGCTTCATTCAGTAGCTCTAACAAAAGACCCTCCAGTCTACTATTGAAGGCGCCCGTTCAACAAATCCAAGTTGTTTGGTGAAAAGACTGATGAGGTCATGCATACAGTGAAAGACTTACGAGCCACGCTGCGAACTCTTGGGATATACACTCCTATGGGAAGGAGACAATACAGATACCAACCGTATCAACAGAGATATCCCCAATACCCACAACAGCAAAGGCAGCAAGATAGAAACAGACAAAGACCTCAGTGAAGGCAACAGAACCAATCCAATCAGTCAACGTCACAGCCGTCATCTTTGGAAAAGCAGCAATTTTGAAAAATTGGTCGAGGACCTGAATGACATTCTTCATCCAGTGCTAAGAACAACCACAAACCAATTTGGCCATCATCTTCACCCCTTTATAAACATCTGGGAGTCCTAACGTCAGACAAATGGGTGCTAGAGATCATTCGCGTAGAACACTCCATCCCCTGTATTTCCACCCCTTCTATCCAACCCCCTGCCCTGTCCCTCTTCAGGGACCCATCTCAAGCACCTACTGCAACAAGAAGTAGATCTTTTAGTACTTCTTGGCACAGTAGAACCCATGCCACATCAATACAGAGAGGAGGGATCCTACTATTTTTTAACTCAGAAGAAAAGTGGAGAATGGAACGCATATTGGACCTCAGGAAAGTAAACAAATACGTAAGAGAACAGAAATTCAAGATGCTCACACTATCGACTATAATACCAGCAGTGGAATGGGGGTACTGGTTTTCAGCTCTCGACCTACAAGTTGCCTACTTTCACGTCACCATACATCTGGCACACAGACGGTTCCTCAGGTTCATTCTGCGAGACAATCATCATCAGTACAGCATACTACCTTTTGGTCTCTGCTGCACCAAGGGTCTTTTAAAAAATGTTGGCCATGGTAACTACTTATCTTTACAGACACAGAATAATAATATTCCCGTATCTGGATGACTGCCTGATAAGAGCAAACAATCACGCTCAGGCAGTACAAGCTACCCAACAAATGACAGCCATATTTCAAAATCTAGGTCTAATGATAAATCAGCAAAAATGCACATTGATTCCACATTAGAGTTCATAGGTGCCTGCACGTGCATCACTTCCAGAAAAGAGATTCGCCACCTTCGTAAATCTAATTTAATCCATAAGAAACAGTCCTACTCTGACAGTTCACACGTCTGCAGCTCCTAGGCCATTTGGCAGCCACCACGTCAGTGGTGCAACACACACGCTTACATATGTGCTGTCTGCACAGGCATGGCTTGCAACAGTCTACAAACCATGCGGACACAGCCTCTTCAAAGTATTGATGATCCCCAACACAAATCAAATAGTCACTACTCTGGTGGGTACATCCAAACAACATGACAATTGGAATGCCATTTTCTCAGGATCCTCCTTCCACTTTCATCACTACAGATGCATCCCTAATGGGATGGGGAGCGCATTGATTGCACCACACTGCCCAGGGCAGATGGTCACCATCAGAAGCACGTCTACATATAAATCTGTTAGACCTCTGTATGGTATGCAATGCATATGTACACTTCCTCCTGATCATAAAGAACAGAACAATAAAAGTCATGACAGACAACATTGTGTGCATGTTCTATATAAACAGACAAGGAGGAGCCCAGTCTCCATTGTTGTGCAGAGAGGTGATGAAATTATGGAAATGGTGCATTCAGCAGGGAATCAATATCTTAGCCTCATACCTACTGGGGTGCCAGAACACAACTGCAGATGCTCTCAAGAGACACTTTACACTAAAACGTGAATAGGAATTGAACGATTACATATTATACGACATTTTCTGACGATGGGATAACCCAATCATTGACCTATTTGCAACTCGAAAGATTGAAAATGTCCTTTATTCTGCTCCAGTGCAGAGTTGGGACCAAGTCTATGAGGGACGCTTTTCTTCTCAATTGATGCAGACATCTGTTATATGCTTTCCCCTCATACCTATGATTCCCAGGGTCTTACACAAAATACAGCTAGACAGAGCAACAATAATTCTCATAGAACCCACATGGCTGAGACAAATTTGGTATAGTTACCTGCTTCAGATGTTGGTGTGCACTCCAATACCACTGCCGTTCTGCAAAGATCTGTTACATCAGGACAATGGACAAACTCTTCACCCACAGACAAGCTTCACCTCACAGCATGGTTTCAACGCGAACAGTTAGACAGCTCAGAACAAGTAAAAGACATACTATTAAACAGCAGGAAGCCTGCAACCTGTAAAACTTACCTCAAAGAGTGGACCAGATTCACTGAGTGGTGTGAGGTCAAATACATTCCAGCTGTATCTGCACCAATTCCAATCATTCTGGACTACATCCTCCAACTAAAACAGACAGGTCTTTCATTCAGCTCTGTCAAGGTCCATCTTGCAGGCATTGCGGCTTTCCACCTGAAAATGGGTGCCGAAACAATATTTACACATCTGATGGTTAAACGTTTTATTAGCAGCATACAGAACATTTACCCAGATATCTGGCTGCCCACAATATCATGGGACCTGAACTTAGTTCTGCGTACTATCACTAGACAACGATTCAAACTATTGGCAACTTCTTCTCTGACCCATTTGTCTATGAAAGTTTCCTTCTTAGTGTCCATAACAGCTGCCAGATGGGTAGGGGAAATTGGAGCATTCATGGCTTATCCAACCTGCACAATTTTTCATAGGGACAAAGTAACATTGCACACTCACATCCTAAGTTCATACCAAAAATCAACTTGCCCTTTCATATTAATCAGCCAATTCACTGATCTACTTTTCACCCACTAGATGTGAGATATGCAATAGCATTCTATTTAGACAGGACTAAACCTTTTAGAAAGACATCAAGGCTCTTTATATTCATAACTGAACTATCCAATGGAGCTCCTATATCCAGCCAAAGATGATCTAAATGGATAAAGTTGGCTGTACTCAACTGTGTTATAACTTACATAATGTAACACTTCCCCAAGGAGTTTGGAGGAAGTGCCAGAGGAATGGCAACAACCATGGCTTTCCTCAAAAATATTCCAATACAAGACATATGTAGAGCAGCTACATGGACATCTATACACTTTTATTAAACATTACACCATTGACCAAGCTGCTATATCTAATGCCAGCTTGGGGATGACAGTCCCAAGTAACCCCCCTCCAATTGTGGGGCACTGCTCCATAGTGACCTGCAGTGAAGCACCCACAGGGATACCACTCAATGAAGAAGAGGTTACTCGCCTTGTGCAGTAACTGAGGTTCTTCGAGATGTGTCCCGCTGTGGGTGCTCAACTACCCCCCCTTTCCCTTTACTTCAGAGTTTATCATTATGACTCCATGGTAAAGAAGGAACAGAGGGCCTCGGGTTGCGCATGCGCGACTCCAGGGACCAATGGTGCCATGAGACAAGTCGCACATGCACAACCCAGTCGGGCACTGCTTGCAGAAGTCTCCGATCCTGATGGGAGGACACAATAGACACCTGAAGTGGAGCACCCACAGGACACACACACACATCTCGAATAACCTCAGTTACTGCACAAGGTGGGTAACCATCTCTTCTATAGTTAGATTTACCAAACCAGTAACAAATATGAACTCCTGAAGTACTACAATAGTTTTATAATGGAGTCACAGAAATCCCCTTAGACACTACAGTCTATCTTGCCATCCAGGCAAGCTGGACTACATGATAAATGCTCACTTACACCAAAAATCACAAATATTTTAGGTTACTCCCAGTTGCAGGAGACCAGTCACTCACCAGGTTGAGTTGCATTTTAGATCTCACACCCAAGACAATGCTGGTAGCCAATTCTATAGTAAACTAACTAACGGTTTATTAGCTAAGAAGAAGAAATGAAAGTTATTGAGAGGTTAAGCCAGTTAAAATATGTAGTCCATAATCCCAAATGGTGGCAGAGATGTAGTAATCTGCCAGTTTCCCAAAAGTCTCTCGGGACAGTTCTGGGGATCTCCATCTTCTCAGTCAGTTATTCTACCCTGTTAAAATCCAAACAGACAAGAGATGAAGGGTTTTCCTTTGCATCTATATTTATATTTGTTCTCATAGAACAATCTGATGGTATTATATGGTTTCTTCTTTGATAGTCATGAGAGATGGTTGCTTTTAGAGTTTTTGAATTCTGAATGCCCTACAGCAGGGGTAGTCAACAAGCAGACTGTGGGCCAAATCTGGACCGCCACATGCTTTTGAACGGACCTTGAAATCTTTTTTATTTACTTTTATTATTATTATTTTGTCTGGAGTCAAGACCTTGACTATATCTTGACCAAGAAATGTGGATCTTGACAAAAAATAATTGACTACCCCTGCTCTACACAAAGGCCATTTGCTTTGAAGTGCCCAAGATTCATTACCTTTCTGATGAGAGTCCTTCATTTGCATTATACAAGGTTTCTTTCACATTTGGAAGGTTATTTTAGATATTGGGGGACATATACAATGCAAAATACTAATAATATACAGATAAGTGAAAACAATGCATGAAAAATCTCATTAATTTAATAAAGTTTAAACACCAAACACATTCACATACATTTAACAGCCTTTTTTGATCTTCTGCTAACATACAAGTGGATTGGCCTGACTTCCAGCTGTGAGTTTCAGTTTTCAGCTAAGTCTACAGTTTTAATCAGAGGTGGTGTCAGCATCACAGCCATTCATTAGAAAACACATATTTTCTAGGACAAAGTCTGCAGAGTGTTAGGGATTTTAATGTTTTCTACAACGACATTCTAAACAAGCTTTCTTACTCTCATTTTGTTTGAATCCAAATCATGTTTTAGTTCTATAACATTTTAGGGGGATGCAATTTAAATTGTTGAATACACTTAAAAACCCTAAACTAAAGGCTACCTGGAGCTTTCCAAAAGGAGCCAATATGCAACCATTTAAACAGCTTTAATCAGAAGTATATAAGACAGCTACTTAAAGCCATAATGCTATTTTAATCCATCTGTGTTTGAGGCTGGGTCTACACTGATGGCGGCAAATTTGCCGCCGTCACATCGATTGCTCTGGATCCACTGAGCGGTCTGTATAGACGCGCTCAGTCGATCCAGGAGGGGACGCAGGAAAACCACCCCCGTAAGTGGAGTAGCGCTGCAATGAAGGGAGCACAGTATGGACGCTGCGCAGTGGAGACGCTGCAAAGTTGACGGGAGATACGCAAGTGATTTATGTCACTTGCGTATCTCCTGTCGACTGCCGCCGAATCGCCGAGGTAAGTGTAGACCGGGCCTTAGTAATCCTTTCCATAGAACTTCCTCCAGTAGGGACCAATTGCATACTGCACATACTGCACCCTGCTCAACCTCCTCCTTGAGCATTTGGGGGTGGGGGCTGGGAAAGAGCTTGTTAGCTGAGCGTTTTGCAGGGGCTACAGAGGGAGTGTCTTACCACTGAGCTTCCTGGCGCTCTAGCAGACGCCTCAGCGTGTCGGATTGATCCTTCATGCTATGCAGCATCTCCTTGCATTGTATGTTCCTGGGCTGATTTTCTGTTTTCCATGTCCATGTCGAGTTTTTCTAACAATGACATCCTCCAGGCTCTGAGCTCTGTGTCAGCAACTGCACAGGGGTTCATTTGTTCATTAAAAATGTCATCTTGAGGTGTGGGGTTTTTTTTGCCTTCTAATCTGGGAAAGGCGCTCTGCAGGAATAGAAGCTGGGGTGAAGGTTGAGCTGTCCACTGTAAGGCAAGCAAAGCACAAAGTTTCCATTGTTAGCTGACCCCATGGGCAAAAAGCAATGCTACAATGTAAAAAGAACTCCCCTTTGTATTCACAAAGCCACACCAGACCTGCATACCAATCTGTACCTATTACATGTGTCGGACTGGCGTTCCAGCCATGGTAAATAAGGGGCCCTTGCATCCATTATAGGGAAGTTTCTATAGAGCTAAATTCCCCAATCCGCACTTACCTGAGGAGCAGGATCATTGGGTTCCCCTTTACTGTCCCAAAGACTGGCTTGGGTAGAGGTGGTCCAAAGGGCTTGGAGGAGGATGTGGGTGAAGTGTTGCTGGAGAAAACATAGGGGCATCCATTCCTGCACCCCTAACACCCTTGATAAGAATGTCAGGGCTGGGAATTGTCTGTATTGGGGCCCTGGACACCGTCGGTGGCAGGGAAATAACATGCAGTGACCATATTGGTCAGGTGCTGGAAGCTTGTGCCATCTTACCCAGGTGACCATGTGTGATATCAGTCTCCTGAGGGTAACACAGGTGGAAAGGGAAGATTTGCTGCAAGCATTTGGGTACAGGCCTGGTCCTTATGCTGCTATGCTGTGTTCCGCTAAGATCCTTGCTCATTTAATAGTAGAGTGGCAGGGAAAAGTGTCCTACCGTGGCGGAAGAAATAAGGTTGCCCTCCCCAGAAACCTTCTGCAAAAGATTACAGAGTACCTACATGAACGTTTCCAGGAGATATCCATGGAGGATTCTTGGAGCATCCCTGTGCACATAAATAGTCTGTTCTGAGGGCAACCCTCTGCTTAAGTGGACCAACACCCAGGAAGCCCATCCCCACAAACACACAGACTCCTTTTTTCACAGAAATAAGTAGCTAGACTGGGGCTATAACCACAAAAATTCCATTTGCTATATACATTCACCAGATGTGCCTTCCCCAGCATCTCTGTCAGTCTCACTGTCCTGCAGATGGCTGGGCTGCTCCGGGGTAGCAAACAGATCCTGGCTCTCAGGGAGAATGATTATTCCACTCATTTGCCCTGTTCTCCTTCTCCACAGAGTCTTTCTTATTCATCCTGGGATGATCCCTACAGAGGGATCTATGCTGCTTTGTGGTAAAGTGGTGGGGTCACCGCCGAGGATTGCATGCAGCTCCTTATAAAAGCGGCATGTCTTTGGTGATGAACCAGAATGACTATTCGCCTCCCTGGTTTTCTGCTATGCCTGTCTCATCTCTTTGATTTTAACATGGCAGTGCTGTGTGTCCCTCTTGTGGCCCTTCTCCATACCACACATTCATAGATATACAAATGTCTTTTGCTGGCTTGGAGCTGAGCCAGAACAGATTCTTTGCCCCACAGGCTGAGGAGAGCCGAGATCTCAGGTCAACTCCATGCTGGAGAGCATCTGGGGCATGCAATCGCCATGAGCAGTTCAGCCACAAAGCGTTCTCCACGCTGACCAAATAGGAAATGGGAATTCAAAATTTCCCAGGGTTTCAGGGGAGGGGCTGTTTCCTGTGCATGTGGTTGCAGTGCACCAGAGTGGGATTGTCCAGAGCAATCACAACAGAGCATTATGGGATACCTCCTAGATGCCAATAACATTGATTTACGTTGAGCTTTGGCTACGCTGAGGCTCATTTGACCCATACAATTCAACTTCACTGCTACACCACTTGCGGAAGTGGTTTTAGTAAGTCGAATTTTACCGCAATTTAGGTTGGCAGACCTGGAAGCCATGTTCCGTCGACCTACACTGTCAGTGTAGACCAGGCCTTAGTCAATAGCAATGTTTGTACATTGCTGGGTTTTTGAAGGCTGTTTTTGAAGCTGTTGACCTGCCATTCCAGACTAATTATATTGTGACTGTCTTCAGCCAGGTACAGTTTTGATGGCTCTCATGTGCTTGATAGCTCTGTAATCACTAATACAAATTTTCATTCTCTCACTTTCATTCTCCTTTGAAGAATTTAGTTACTTTTTCTTTTCATCAACGGGTATTTGGTATATCTACAGTATTTCAGGTAAATCTTTTTTTATTTTTCCATTACCGCTGGTAGTCTGTTTCCATAATGTATAAGGGTGACTCTGCTGACCACCAGCTGTTACTGTCAATTCTCAGAGTGAATGATTGCCTGGCTGCCAGTCCGGACAGTGGATTACTAAATCTGCTGTACTAGCATTTTGTTTCTCCTGCGTTTCTTTCAGTTGTATTTGTTTGGGATTTGTTAAGGTTTGAATAATTGAGGTCTTATGGGATATGAATTGTGTCCATTAGTGCTGTGCTGATTAGAAAACATAATCTTTAAAATCCAACAGGGCTATGTACATAACTTACTATGTTTAGCTTTCGCTATTTGAGTAGCTTTCTTAGGCCATGTCTACATAGAAGTTGTACCTGTTTAACTATATCAGTATAGGTATACATAGGGGGTACTTAAAAGTCTTAATGACTTCCTAAATTTGAAACTTTAGAACTGAGGTTTCTTGGCAGTAATAAGAACCACAGAAACAGAATTGCTGCATATGATGATTTAATATAGATAATTAGTGTTCTGCATAGTTGGTAGTTTCTAAATCTCCATGAATTTAAAGTAGTAAGCCATAGTAAAATCAATTTTTGTCAGATTTAGCGAGAGACAATTTTAGCTTTTCACAATGGTCTCTGTATGGAATTAATGGCCCATCTTGGTTGTTTTAGTTACAGCTCTTCAGAAGAGATTATGATATCCCAGTACATACTACGGTGATGTTTTTATGTATGCCTTAGATTTAGATGGTAGTAGATAATGTTGCTCTTATTTCATGCCTTACCTGACACCAGACATTTAATTTTGTTATGACTTATTCAGTTATCACTGCAGTTTTATTTGGAAGGGTTTGGAAATAGGAAAGGCAAGTTAGATTTCTTTCTGCCCATTCTGTACCTGAGTTCAGATCACTAAAACTTGAGCCATTGACCATAATCAATATTATCTTACCAAGCATGATGGATGGGTATGGTGACATTTACTGAAAAAAGGAAGTCTTAAGATGAAAATTTATTTACAAGTGCAGGAGGGCAAGGTTTTTGAAAAACAAAAACCATGGAAACCAGTATTTAATATAATTTGTATTTATAAAGTGCACCTCCCCCCCTTTGAAGCACTTGTGCTGCTCTAAATAAATCATAAAAACAGTTTCTCATTAATAAGAACCTCCCCTGACTCACCAAAATCACAAACAAGATGGGTAAACAAGAACAAAACACCAACCCTGGTTGTAATTTAAAAAACCTGTGGAAAAAATACTGGTGGTATGAGAATGCAAAAACCCATCAGGTGGAGGAGGTCTTGAATATAAGTCAGGCCAGTCCCATTCAGAGCTTTATAAACCATTAAAGCTAATTTAAATAATACAGTTCTGAATCAAGTTGGAAACTGATAATTGAACAAAATATTCAAATTAAACAACTGAAATCAGCTGTCTACAGCTTGTATCAGCACCACTGACTCTTGGCCATACAGTTTAAACCTGTCTGATCCCCCACCCTTTAAAAGCAAACTAAAGGAAAGTTGATAGTAGCAATTTTATCTATGTAGATGTACATCCACTTTTAACTATAGAGAACACCATTTTTCATCTTAGAAATCCCTTTAAAAGAGGGTGTGCACACAAGGTCCTTCTGTAGCCCACTCTTATCTTTTTAATTATTCAATTCCCCGATTTCCTTGGCCTATATTAAAATACTAAATTAAATATGTGACCCCTTCTTTACTAAGGTAGATGGTTCAAGGCCTTTACTTTCTATTGCAGGCTAGTCTCTAGAATCACCTAAGTGAAGGCAAGTTTATTTTTCAGACAAATTCCCTGTGATGAAGCTCATACATAAAAGTATCAATAGAAATGTTAAGTATTTAAGAAATAACTGTTCAACTTTCACTGAGCTGTACTGTATCTGCTGTTCTTTGTGTGTGTGTAGGGCTCTTAGCACAATAATGGGGCCTGATCATATTCTATTAACTTCAATGGATGTAAGAACCCATTCAAACACCCAGTTCAGTCTCTTCGTAGGCACGGTATTAGAACCCAAAATATATCATGTAACTTTGTCACAAGTAAAAATCAAAACTTTGCTGTAATCTCAAAAGATACATTAGCCAATTCTCTCACTCCGTCTGGTAAATCAAGATTTTTCACTATCAGAGGTTAAGAAGTTAAAAGTAGTCTTCTCCTTATGTCCCCAAGTAACTCTTTCTTCACTGTCTTCTTTCTTTCTTTGCTATTTGCTGTCGCCTTTATTTACCTATCTTCTTTGGCTGGTTGCTGCTGTTTGACAATTTGTAAAAATGAGTGAGCTTCATGTTGTGCTGAGATGAAAATTTATAAATGCTTCCTGGAAAGACTCACTGGCTATTTCCATCCTTGCTTGGGGGAAATTCTTAAAAACCTCACTTTAAGACCAAGTATATCACATATACACACATAGTGACTGATGGACATAATGCATTGGCAATCAGGAACTTGACTATATTTCATGATGATTGTAATTTGACCCTTTGTGTTATTGTTTTTGTAGGGGAGTATGCTATAGTTGTAGCTTTCAATTAAATTTCCATTGTTTGTAACTCTTTGTTTTCACTCTGAACAATTCTCTTTCAGGACTGAAATTTTCCATAGTGTATCTTAGCCGGAAGGTGAATTATTCTAGAAAGACTGAAGAAAATCTGATCGATTGTCTCTTGAGGAATGGACATTGCTTGTGTAAAAATAAACATTTTTTTCATATCAAAGTTCATTTTGCTCACCAAAACTCAAATAGGTGAATTTTTTCCCTTCAAGTGCTGTCAAGAGCATGGGCTAGAAGGACTACTGGAAAATTGGATTGAGTTGAAAAACGGGCTTCTCCATGGTTACCAAAGCTCGTTTCTGAAGTGTGACAGCTGTTATAGGGCGGGCTGAATTGTTCACGGGCTTGTCCACATTGCGTAGGAACTCTGGGGAGAAAAGACACCAGCTGTGGCCTTTGGGCAAGTTTGGGGTGTGATTGGAGGGGGCGAAAGAAACCTCATGTATGGGAGTGAAGGAAGTGGCTGCTGCACAGGTAGTGCCTAATTGGTAATGGAAGAGGCACTGCTCCGCCTCATGCTATTTTTGTTTTCAGAACTGCTGTGGCAAGGCCCGCTGGGCCTGGGCTATGACCTGCCGCGCCCCGAGGGGCTGGTGTAGTACCAAGAACTGAGAAGAGGCGGATTTTGTGACTCAGGCTGTGCTGAACATGCTCACAGGAACTGAGCCTGCTGGGAGACATTT
This sequence comes from Mesoclemmys tuberculata, assembly GCA_007922155.1. Taxonomy (NCBI): domain Eukaryota; kingdom Metazoa; phylum Chordata; order Testudines; family Chelidae; genus Mesoclemmys; species Mesoclemmys tuberculata. The sequence continues at coordinate 17,183,419 of ML675617.1, read as the reverse complement.
GCTGCAGCCCTGCATGCAGCCCACCATGACCTTACTGCCCTTGCCTGCTCTGGAGCGGGGCTGAAAGGGGCGAACTGGGGGCGGGGACGGGCCGGATCTGACCAGGGGACAGACTGTTACTGGCCGGGGGGTTACGCCGATGGAGGCGGGGGCAGGAGAGGGGCTGAGGAGCAACATCGGGGGGATGAGCCGGGGCCAGCCCGTGGCAGAGGGGTAACAGTGCCCCGCTGGGACGAGCCCCCTCTGACCGGCCCTTTGCAGGGGGCCGCGGGTTCGACACTGGGCACCGCGTGTGCCCGGAACACAGGGGCCCCACCCCCGGCCGCACGGGCAGCCGGCACGACCGGCCGCGGCTGGCGGGGCGCGATCCCGCAGCGACGCTGGCCCCACTGCACTGAGGGGGCTGCCCGGGCCCGCGCCCGCCGCTCGCTCAGGGGCGCAGGCCCGGCCCGAGGACGCCAAGCCGCCTGCCCGGTGCCAGCGCCTTGCCTCAGGCCGGGCCGGCGCGCGCGGGTTGCCATGGCCGCGCTCGGCGCTCCGCAGCGTCCCTTCCTCCGTTGCTCTGGCTCGATTGAGGCGCGCTCGCGCGGGAGGAGGGGCGGGACTGGAGGGAGCCGCGGGCTTCGTCCCCTCCCCGCCCCAAGCAGCTCGCGAAACAATGCAGGGGCGGGGCTAGTTCGCTCACTGAGGCCCCTTGGCTCTTGCGGGCACCCATACGCTCTGCCGCGAAAACAGGAACAGCTGGCGGCCGAGCCCCTCCCCCCCCGCCTTTGTCCCGCGGAGGGAGGAGGCGCGCTGGTGACGTCACCGCTCTCTAGGACTACCCCCGCAACGCCGCGGCGCGCGCCAAATTCGAACGCGGCGGCGGGACCGGCTGGACCGACGGAAGCTCCGGTGTCAGCCCTCCCCCCACCCGCTGCCGCGACGTTTCCATGGCGACCCCGCCGAAGCGCGGACGGGCCCAGAGCGCCGTCAAGAAGATCGCCATCGAGGGCAATATCGGTGAGGCGGCGCGGAGCAGCCGACGCCGTTCGCCTGTCTGGCGCGGGGCCGGCGCCGCCTTCCCCTCAGGGGACCCGCCGCCGCCGCCTCCCGGGGCGGGAAGCGCGGGCACCTGCCGGGCCAGGCTCCGGCCTGCCCCCAGAGAGCCGCCTGCCGGGCCCCGGAGCCGGGCTCTGGGCGGCGGGGACGGTTTTATGGTTTCAAACTCGGTGACCCCCGCGCCGGGGGCCGCTCCCGCGCTCCCTCGAGCCGCGCGTTGGCTGGCGAGGGGGGAGGGGAGAGCGGCCGGCCTGGTCCCTTCCCCTCCGCGCGCCGCCCGGCCTGTGCGCGCGCCTGCAGCCTCCGCCACGGCCGGGCGGGTCTGCGCGGGGCCCTGCTGGGCTCTGCGGTGCGGCCGGGGACTTCAGAGGCGGTGCCACGCCTCGGTGTGGCTGTTCTTGAAACAAAGCGGGCGGGATTCAAATGCACCCAGGCGCCGGTAACGATTTAGGTCTCCCTAGAAAGAGCGACCCTTTTGACACCCTTGCGGGGAGCTGGCTGCATGGGGGACATGGACTGGAACAGCTCCCCGTGTGAAAGCTGTTCTGGAATAAAGTGACTTGTTCTGCAATAGAGTCCACAGCGGGAGCTCTTGCAGAGTAGCTTGTTCCACCAGAGCTATTACTATTGTATTGTAGCCCTGTTGGTCACAAGATATTAGAGTGAGCGCCTGGGTGAGGTAATATTTTTGTTGGACTAACTTAAATTGGTGAGAAGGACAAGCTTTCCAGTTTACACAGTCAGATATTCCTGTCAGATTCCTGGTTTAGGCAAGGCCTTAATTAGGTCAGGAAATTTTATGTAATAAGCATATGCATCATGCAGACCAAGCAGGAAGTAACTGAAGAAGTTGCTAGTAGTGTTACAAGTACTGGATTGCAAAACTGAAGATGTTTTCTTTTGCTACATTGTAGTTTCTGCTTTGATCAGATTTAGCTCTTATAAAGTGTATTTTTGCCACATTTCTATGAGTTAGGGCATCAAGAGATTTGTTGGATCTCATTAGTGTTCCTTGCTCCAAGATCTAATTTGTGGATACTGTAATATTGCAAGAAGAGAACATGCTAGGGATGTTTTCTCAAGCCAGTGATGCATGGGAAGTGGTGGTTGCATTTCATGGAACCTGAAAAATGGTGTGTCTAATGTCTAACAATTAATCACATCCATCCTTTTCTGACCGGTGTATTTATTCTGATCTTTTCCTACAGCTGCAGGAAAATCAACATTTGTGAATATTCTCAAACAAGCTAGCCAGCAGTGGGAAGTTGTTCCTGAACCTGTAGAAAGATGGTGCAATGTTCAAAGCTGCCAAGAGGATTATGAGGTAAGATAATAGACTTTGACTTTTATTGAGATTAGTATTTCATATTATTTACCCATTATTGATCAAGGAGAAACTGCTTCTTTGGGATTAAGGCCTTTTCTAATCTCATAAAACAGTAATAAAAATATGATCTGTGTACATATACATGTAATAGTAACAATGCCACCAACTCTCACCTTTGTAAGCTTTGACCCTTATTAAGCAGGCCTGTGATGCTCAAGCGGGATGTGTTTACACTCATGCATGTTTACGACAGAATAGATCTGGGGAGTGTAGTGATCCTTCCTACTCTCTAGACTGACAAGTGTACTACAGAGTAAACATCATTTATACCTAATCAGCACAAATAATGGAAAGATGCCAGTCCTTGCTTGTGTAGCCTCTCCTACTTGTGCACCTAAAACATATGACAAGGAAGCATTCGAAAGATACACTACCAAATCTGAGCTATCTGTGTAAAGAAATATAGAATAGTTCAGATGTCCCAGAAGAGATCTTCTGAAACCTTTGGCAGAAGATCGTGAACTCCTGACTAAATTGTTTATCTAATCTGATTTTGATTTTTGCCTTCTAAACTTATTTCAATTTGCTTCATGGCTGCCACCTAGTGGCACAAGTCATGATGGCTGTGCACAGAAGTGCTGTCTCTGAGCCATAAAAGACACTTTTGTAAAAAATAGTACAATATATCTTGACACGCTAAATAGAAGTTTTAAACAATGAAGGTTTTTGCTTCAGCTATCATTTATGGGGAAAAATATATGCTTGTTATTGGTTTGGCTAATCTAGTACAAGCAACTTTTCACAGCCCTTTTGGGCTGCAATAAGGAAATTTTTGGAGATTGACGCTCAAAATGGTTGAGATCCTCTAACAGCCTGTTTTAAATCAAGGATTGGTATCTGTGACCATTGAAATGGTAACATTACTTAATTTATAACCAAAAAACAGCTGCCTATAATAAAATTATCCTGTGCAGTTTAGTTTTGACATACAGCATTTTAGACTCCTAAATTTACAACTGAAATGCCAACACCCCCACTATAGTTTTACAGTTAGTTAATAATGAAAGTTTAAAAGGAAAAGTGAATATTGCTTAATTGTGTGACTTGAGTATATATATTTCTGTTACAATACAAATGTAGCCCTGGAAGGAATCTCAATAGGTCACTGGACTGTCCCCCTGCTCTGAGGCAGCATTAAGTGTACCTAGCCTGTCCCTGACAAGTGTTTGTCTAATTTTGTTTTTCAAAATCTCCAAAGATGGGGGATTCCACAAACTCCCTCAAAATGAAAAACTTTAATGTGGCTTCTTAGAGAAGAGTTTAATAACTGCCAAATTTAGATGGAATGGAAAAATGCCCCTCATTCAGTTTACTTAAGATTTTCTTTAAGGAGTGAAACCTGTGTATTGTACCTCTGGTTTATTTCAGCATGAAACTTTTCAGTAAGTTAGCTAGAAAGTCTTTAATGGAAGAAGAGAATTTAGTCAGTGCATGTGTAGTGTTCTTGTATTTGCCCAATCTTTTTTGTTCTAAATCTGTTCTTTCACTCTGAATTTTTCTATTCAAACCTGAAGCAACAGGGGGCGTCTACAATTGCTCTTAAATTAGTTTACAGGGGAAATCAGCCTGAAGGGCTTAAGATAATGGGGTCATGGTTCATCACTCGGACTTGCTGAACAGATTTCTTTTTTTCCCTTGAGGCATGGCAGTAGTCCTATTGTCTCTTGTTGACATCTGGTAGAGATCTTAGATTGATCTTTTTTGTGTGTGCATTAATATGAATCTAGATATCCTTTTAAGCGCCTCATGGGTTGGAATGTAAATTGAATATTCTGTTGATGTAATTATTGAAACATCTCAAAACATCAGTGGGTTTCAACTGCTAATATTTTATTATATGTTCTAGATTTTGTTGAAAGGGCCAGTGTCAGGTGAGACTTGGCAAAAACTTTAGGTTTTGTGAAAGCTTACATTTAAAAGACCAATATCCATTTTTCTATGACAGTACCATTCGGTGTAGCATTGTGATTAAAATTTAATTATTTCAGTTTTTACAATCTAACTATATGTATCAGTTTTTCTTACATTTTATTTTAAAGAGAATTTTATTTAAAATCTGACAATCTCTATCTTTAGACAGATAGAGGAGATATTAATTCACCCACTTTGTTTCTCGAATATCCTGGGATATCCTGCTACAACAAAACTGCAAATTTCTAACTTTATTTTTGTCAGCATTTATTATTTTTCTGTTTTTCTTTAGTTAAAAATCAATCTAGTTTCAGTGTATGGTAGTTACTGCAAATGGTTGCTAGACCTTGAATTTGTAATTTTTTAAGTAGCATATGTCAAATAATTATGAAATACCCATATCACATACACTCACACACCTTGAGAACCAGTTTTTGGTTTGCTCAGTGGTGGAAGCATGCCACTATCACAGAAGTTGCACCAAAATTATGATGCTGGCTTTTACACCAAGCATTTATGGTGCAGAACTGCTAGTAGAAATATTTATTTCTTTCCCTTAACTCATGGGAAGTATCCACTTTCAAGCCCAAGTTAATGAATACAAAATGGGTTTAATGTCACCTTAAAGTTGCTTATAAAATCAGATATGAAATGCAGACATGAAGGTCCCAAAGGCAATAATTAAACTACATTGCATATTATAGCTTGTGTATTACAACATAAACAATAATACATTACACATTCTAAGCAGAAAAACAGATGCTGCTTTTCAATTCTTACGACCTATCTGGCCAAGTTAATACTCCTGTGCATTGATAAAGCTACAGTTATTGCAGAGTGCATTTGCATTTAATTTTCTAGGCTTTATTTAAAGAAAAAAACAGACATTGAGGAACTACTTTGCTGCTGGAGCTTGTCATTTCATTGATCCAACAAATGTTTGCATAACGTGAGCATACTGTACATGCACATTAAATCTATATTTATATGCTCACCTTAAGACGATGGGAGCAGTATGTACAGGTATTAGGGTTAGGCCTGGATTCTGTTCCCAACTCTGCCACTGATTTGTTGTGTGGCCTTGGGTAAGTGTCTGCTCCTCAGTTTCTCTGTTTATAAAAGTTGCCTGTGTACTCATTTTATGAAGATCCTAAAGGCAAGCCACTATAGAAGTGCAAAATAGTAATGATCATTAGTAAATTTTCTATTGTCCACATTACATATTCCATTTTCAGTTGTACCTTTGTTTTTTTATGAAAAGTGGGTTTGATATAACAAAGGCACTCCTTTTCACTCCACTCCACCCTCATCCCGCACACACAGTAGAAGGATTATGACACTAGAAGGTAGTAGATTATGATCAGACAACATTTGTCATTTTCTTTATTTAGCCCTGTGCCAAATAAGTGAGGCAAAATTTTGTTTACAAACGGAAAAGTGTATTTACTCCTCCCCTTACCCCCCCCCCGGTCTTATAACTTAAGCAAATAAAGGGATTTTGTTCAAAATTTCCACATAAATTTCCAGAGCCTTTAGGAACAGACTATGCATGAAGCATGGGCCAAAATGTATGTGTTTTGGAAAGTTGTTTGTTTTTTTAAGTTTATAAAAACACACGGTTCTAATGAAGGCTGTGTTGTGACCTTAAATATAGCAGGCACTAACAGCACTCCCTACAATACTTTGTGTTTATATAATGCCTGCCTTTGAAAGATATCAAAATACTTTACAAACATCAACATCCACTTAAAGTAGGAAGGTATTCTCTCTTTATCATGTAGGGAAATTGAGGCATAGAAAAGTTAAGTGACTTGCTAGAGGTCACATATTAAGTCAGTGGCAGAGTCTAGAATAAAGCCTAGTATTCTGCATTCCAATGGCTGTGCTATTAGCTCCTAAACTGTGCTGTGATATTAGGCCCTAAACCATGCATTTTTCCTTGAAGTCCAAACACTGAAATGTTAAAGAAATTATGGATTAGATCCTTTTGCTGCCACATCCATTGCACGAACTAAGTGCTTTGTGTTTGAATATCAGGTTATCTTTACTAGAAAAGCTGTAAAGCATGTGGTGCTCATGTCCTGCAGTTAAGTTCTGTTTTTTTGAATTTGCATCTAGTGGCATTCCAGTTGTTGGTTTTATTGTCATGGATTGCCATTAAATGAAATAATCTAAAGGTAACTCTTTCAGCTAAGAGAAGAAGAGATCTAATTCTGTGTATTGGGAAGTATGCTCTTGTCCTCTTATGACATGTTTAGAGTATATATAGCCATCTGCTTAGATGTCATGTCAGCAGCTGTTGTCAAATGAGCTATAACAGATGGCACGTGCTAAGCCATCTGAATTTTAAATTTAACCCATGTGTCAGAGCAAATGGGGTGCTTGCAAGCACGGGATTTGGCTTTTTGTACTGCTAGGTATTTATTTTGTTTAGAACATTGTTTGTAAATAGTGACTAAAAACTCCTGAGACCTCTATGCATTTTAAACACTTTAGGCAAAAAGCACCCAGGTTCAGCCATAGCCATAGGCATTTTCCCCCCCTAAAAAGTCTCCAGTTGCTGCCAACGATGGCTTCACCAGGGATAGCCAAGAGACAGTGGAGACTAACTTGTGTAGCTCCACCAGTATTAGCAACAAAAAAAGGGCTAATGTAGACATAGCTGTCCTTGAAATTAAGGTTTGAAGCTCTTCCTCAAAGAGAAGTTAATATGCCTTGGGAAAATTTGTTTAAAAGAAATAAATAATTTCCCATGCTTCAAAAGATGAAATATACTGTCAAATGAGTAAGATGTTCCTAAAATGTTATAGTAACAGAAAGACAATGTGGGGAGGTAATATCTTTTATTGGACCAACTTCTGTTGGGGAAAGCTCTGTGTAGTTCAAGAGCTTGTCTTTCACCAGCAGAAGTTGGTCCAATAAAAGATATTACCTCACCCACCTTATAGCTCTCATATCATAATTCAAATCCTGGTGTGAAGTCTTACCTTTATTCATCTGTGAGGGGAAGATGCTGCACAGTTCATAACTGTATTTTCCCAAATAAAAACAAGTTACATCATGTTCACCTAAACTGTGCCTCAATGTCACAGGGGTTTCAGAAAAGCACAGTATGCAATTTGTAGTGTGTTTCAACACTTCAGCAGAACAAGGGAAGTTAGGGTGTTGTGTAGTTGTCATTCTCACATAAATGGAGATAAGAGTAGGTTAAGACAATTCTAGGCCATTTTGTCATGGTAAGCAATTCTGGATGTTTTAGAGGTAACTTAGGTAAAGTTGGATCCTATAATCACTGGACAACTTACTTGTTAAAAATAGGAGCTGACAACATCACAGAAAAGTGGCGGGAATGTGCTTCAGATGATGTATGAGAAACCGGATCGGTGGTCTTTCACCTTCCAGACCTACGCCTGCCTGAGCAGAATCCGGGCTCAGCTCAAATCCCTTAATGGGAAAATCCAAGAGATGGAGAACCCTGTGGTCTTCTTTGAGCGATCTGTGTATAGCGACAGGTATGTTTAATTTATGGACACTTGACTGAATAGGAGTCAAGTAATGACTAGAAAGCAGATGAGCTTTCACAAACACTTTGGTGCTACTAGGATGTGACTGGCTCTGGTGGGTTTATGATGTTATCTGAGAGTCCATTGTACCCTTTTTGTCCACACTAGTGTACGGTGAGGTCATTTTACCAACTCAAGAGACATCAACTTTGTTCTATTAACTGAATTCTATTAACTAAATGTAATTTTCTGTCATATTAAAAAAAGAGGGGGAGTGGCAGGGGAAAAGAAGAGCAAATTCTTCATCCCTCACTAACATTTTTGTTATTTCCATGTTCTTTGAGAGCTGCTATGTCCATGCTCTGAAATCCCTTACCTTTCAGTCTTTGGCTGCAGGGTATTGGACTTCACCATTCAGCCCCATGTCTGCACTCTTGGGGTTAATAGTGCCCAAGGATATTCTTAGCCAGCTGCCATGGTGCTTTGGTGGCAGAACCATGTATATTGGCTTAAATGCTCCACCACAAGAGAGTTTGTGTGGATTGTTGCAGCCTCCATGAAGTGGTATATCTGGCAGAGAGCTAACAGAGCATGTGTCTGAACCCTGAAGACGGCATCTATACACGACTGGCAAACTGCAGCTGGAATAGCATGGGGTAGAGGACCAGGTGGGTGACGACTGCAGCCACCTACAAAGAGAGCAAAGGGTTAAATACAAGCTAGTTATCGGATCACATGACTCTTCCATGGGAGCCAAAGGAGCAAAACTCTTAGGTCTCCTGACTATTTGTGGCCAATTGAGTTTTTTGCAATCAAAACATAGATCTGGTTACAAAAGTAATCCATCCATGTTTTCCTAGATATTGCAGAGCGTATTGAACTGGATACAGTGAAAACATGACTTATATTTCCTCATTGTTCAATAAATCTTTTGGACTTTAGGTATATTTTTGCTTCTAACTTATATGAATCTGATTGCATGAATGAGACAGAATGGACTATCTACCAAGATTGGCATGAATGGATGAATAAGCAGTTTGGTCAAGGCCTTCAACTGGATGGAATCATTTACCTGAGAGCGACTCCTGAGGTGAGAGAGGAAATTTTATGGATTTAGCAAGAATGAGAGTGTGATCAGCTTGACCAATCTGAGCTTTGAGCCTTGCCTATAAATCTTTGCCTACATGACATTCATGAATTCATTGACAAACATTCAATTGACAAACATGACATTCATGAATTCAGAACCATGCCAGGTTGCACTCTATAATGCTCTCATAGAGTAGCTTGCATATCTCCTGTTGACTGCTGCCTTATTTCGCAGTGAGTGTAGACCAGGCCTCAGTGTTTGGAAAACCTGAACTGAGGGAGGTGTTGGTTTCAAATTTTCCTGTTTTCTAACCGTCTAGTTTTGACACTTATTACCAGCCCTAGTCAGTATTGACTTCCAATGCAAATATCTTTACTTCTGCCTTGAGGAAGGGCATTTGCTGTGCAGGATGGCCTGTTCCTGATTCCTCACCTTTTGCCTGGGTGCATGATGAATGATTGTAACGGGCAAGGGGGGAATAGGGGAGGCTACTTGCTCTCATAGTCTGATGCCATTTAGCTAGTTTTTGATGTTGTCTATGGGCCCATCTGTTCCATGACTAGCAGAAAGTCTGGGACATATTTTTTGATAAGGGCAGATTAGCATTGTCAAAGTATTTGCATGAATGGAGGGGTTCTCTCAATTTAGAGCAGACTATGGGGAGGGCCTCCCAAGCGGGGCATGGGATTGGAGGTGTGGGTTGTGTGCACTTGCCGGGTTTTTTTTGTGTGTTTTTTTTTTTTTTTAAAGAGCTCTGGGTGTCAGCCCTGGATGTCTGGGGCTCGTGCAGAAGGGCAGTGTACACCCAGGAGGTAGGCATAAAGGGGACAGCCAGAGCCCCAGCACCCTAGGCTGACAGCCTGAGCCCTGCTGCTTGGGCTCTCCTCCCCCATCCCTTAATTCCTCATCGGAAGGCAACTTGGGTTCTGACTCTCCTTCCTCCTGCCCACTCCCTCATCTGGAGGCAGCAGGGCTCTTGCTGTGAGCCCTAGGGTATTTAGACCAGTCAAGTGTGCTTCTTGCACTGCGTGCACTGACACAACGCTGTGGTGTTTCAGTTTCTATTACTACAGGAGCATGTCTAAATAAAAAGTTTGACTTGCCCCGTCATGAACACCAAAAAACAAGTGGCTGACACGTTCTATTCTTACTGAGTTTTGCAGTCTTAACATTTTAAGAAAATCTTAGGTTTTGCCCTGAACTACTTGAACGTGCTATGCTACTTTAAACCTGTAGATACTTAGATAAGCTGTAGACAAATGGTAGAAGTGATGGCCGAACTAGTACTTAAACATTGGACCAAGAGTCAAGAATTGTTGGTTCGGTTCTATTACTGACTCTCCCACAGAGCTGATATGTGATATTGAGCAAATTTGACTTCTGTGCCTGTGTAAAGTGTATCTTTTTTTTTTTTTAAATTGAGCTTCCTCCCGTGGCTCCCTCCTCCCCCCCCCTTTTTTTTTGGTTGCTGTTTTATGACTTATAAAAAGAGCTAAAAGATGTGAGTGAAAAATAGGCTTAATTTTTATTTTACAAAAATCAGGAATTTCAAGTCTGGTTTTCTCTAGTTCTGCCAGTGTCTTCCAAAGACATTTTCTGAACTCTTACCTTCATTCAAGTGTTTGAGTGCGCTGAGATACCATTTTTTTCAAAGGGCTCATGAGTCTTTGTAATTAAGTAGATGGTAACAAAACAAGCAAGTTTTAAACAGGCTAACAAAAAATTCCTTTTCCCTCCAGTCTCTAACTCTTCAGATGTCATAATCAGAGTTCTCCAGAAACTAGACAAGACATGAGTCTAATACTACAGACACAATTTTTTTCTGCCTTTTATTTTTACTGTTCAGGCCCTTTTCGTACACCATAATAAAGGAACAAAGGGCATAAACCTATCTTTTCTTTTGCACATCACCTAAAAAGGATGATACAAATAATCTCAGGGCATTCTGAAGTTTAATTAACACTTGTAACACTGTCATCTTCTAATAAAAGGTGCCGTGAGTGCAAAGTAATATAAGTACATATCTTTTTTTTTTTTTAAATAAAAGTCAGCAATAAAACTTTTCTATGTATACCACGGTCGGAAAAATCAAGAAAACATTGGTGAAACATTTAATTGAACCTATCCCTTTACTGATCACTTATTGTATGGACTACAGAAAAAGAATCCTTTTTTATTAGTGTACCTGAGTTTCAGGATGAACTTGAACTTTTGTTCTGCTTCAAGTGCTGGTACCTATGTGGATTCCAAATGTGGGTGTGCATGCACGCCATGCGCCGGAGCCAGAACTGTTCATAGACCTGCCTGTGCATTGTGTGCCGGCCATGTGGTGTGTCCAAGGTCATGTGAGGCTGCACGGGTCGACACCTCTCCAGTTTCCTCTTACTGCCACATGGCCAGAGACGGAACCCTCTTCCCATTTCTGTATTGGTAGCCTTCTTAGCATTATTGTATATAGTTGAGCATAGTTTTAGTAGTTAGCAATTAGGAATTTAGTAGTAGTTCTCTGTTTACCCTGTGGGGAGCGTCCCACCCACTCAGGGGGACTATGTCCCAGCAAGCTGTCTTTGAAAGCTGTGCATCGTGTCTACGCTCCTCTGTAAGCGATGAACACCAGCATTGGGTTTTTTGCTTGGGTGAAGTCAACCTTGTTGCTCCTTCCTGCCGCGGACTCATGAGGCTCATGAGCTCCTATTTCACAAACGTCTCATGGAGGAAGCAACACACCCGCATTTGCACCCAGATAGCACACCGGTGGATCCATGGGGCATCCGGCCTCATCACTGGTGAGTACTTCTCCATCTCCATCCAGAGCAGCAGCCACGGTTCCGGCAGTACTTTTGAAGCAGCACCATGCTCATAAAAAGTATATGCATGGGCAAAAGGGCAGATCCCTGAGAGGAACCACCTCAAAGTGCAGCGTTGCCTCCCTGCGCCATGCCAGGTGAGAAGTCGGTTGCTCCTCCACTCAAAAAGTCTCAAACAACGCACAAGTCTGAACACCATAGGGACCAACCTGAATAGTCATTGACTTCTATGGCAGAACCGCTGCCTTCACCCCCGGCTCCATGCACGCTGCTGGAATCATCAGGAATCCCATGCCTGTCACATGCACCTGGTTGCCTATCCACTGACAGCTATGGCCAAGCTTCTTCTGTATCCTGGTTCCCCACTGCATCCCAGAATGCCAGGAAATATACTCCATCACTGGCGGAAAAACCGCTCTTGTTGAGCCACTGTCCTGAGCCACTCCTTTTTATAGTGTTGGAGCAGCAAGCGAGCACATGTTTGCAGAGCTGCTCTTTGCTGGCTCCAGCCATCCTTGTGGCACCACCATTTCCTGAACAACCTTCTGACTCAGAGTGGTCTTCAGAATGGGAGCCCGTCTTTTCACTGGCATGATCCTATAGTCTGGAACAGTGATGTCTGCCCTACGCACCAGCATATGGACCTCCCACCAATGCATGGTTCCAGTACCATTGTGGTCCATATGCTTGGACCTAGTGGCACCATTGGGGCTCATACTATGGCCGTTGGGCACTGCTGCTGCCTCATCACTGCCAACGCTCACAACAGCCACGATACCCTGCTGCCATTACCTCTGCTTCTTCTTCTCTGAAACACCCATCCAAACACCCATTTTGACTCCTCCCTTGAGACCCATGAACCATCCTCCTTTTCTCATGCAGTCCCTCCGTTATCTTAGAGGGCCATCTTGCTCAATTTGCCTTAACTGGAGCAAGGCTACTACCGATCACTACGTGTTGGACATCATACATCGGGAGGGGGGAAGATTCCTTTCCTTTCACCCTCATCATCCCCACCATGGGGAAACAGAAAACCCACCAAAATACAGTCTTTTCCCAGAGGAAGCAAATACTTTCCTACGGAAGGGTGCAATAGAAAACGTTCCACATCAGTATAGCTGTGGTTTTTACTTCCCTTCATATTGAAGAAAGGGGGCAGCCTTTCATTAGCAAATTCTGATTCTGCATGGTCACCCTTCCCCAGATTGTCCTCTGCCTCCCCACTGGAGTCTGGTTCATAGCTCCCTATGTGAAAGATGCCTCTTTTCACATAGACATCCTGCCTATCGCAAATTCCTTCACTTCATGGTAAGCTACTCACCTATCAGGTCTGAGTTCTGCCATTCGGAATAGCCACTGCTCCATGTGTCTTTGTGGTAGTGGCAGCCTATATGTGACATCTTGTCTCTCATTGTTTCTGTATCTGGATGACTGGCTACTAGTTGCGTTGTGCCGGGAATGTCTCCTGATGACCATCCACACCCTACAGACACCTTCCTCATGAGCCTGGGGATCTGTGTCAACTAGGACAAGTGAACCCTTGTGCCTACCCGTGAGCTCACTTCGATAGGAGCTCGGCTAAACTCCCTTGCAGGACAAGCCTGTCAGCAGTCAGACCGCTCTGTAGTCCTCACTTCCCTCATTTCACAGGTCTGCTGCTGCCCTTGCACATATCACCGACGGTACCTCTCCCTCCTGGGCTATATGATGGCCTGCACGCCGTGTGCACGCCTGCACATGCGATGTCTCCACTGTGGCTGTGTATTGTCTGCGACCTGCAAATAGACCATTCCGCGAAAGGGTATCACTTCCCTCCCCTCCTCCATCTTACCTTTCCTCGCATGGTGGTGTGACCCAGCCAAGGTCCTGGCCAGCACCCCCGTCAACCCTCCCACGCCCAGGACCACCCTCACTATGGATATTTTGCTTGTAGGCTGGGATGCTCATCTGGAGGGCCACACTGCCCAAGAACTACAGTCCTTTAGAGTGGCCAGGATGCACACCAACAAGCAGTCTGCCTCGCATGTCAGGCGTTTCTACCCTTCCTCTAATCCCGTCATGTGCAGCTTCTTTCGGACAACATGACATTCGTTATCTATATAAACAAACGGGTGGAGCCCTGTCCCCAGCCTTTTATGCGGAAGCCATTCATCTGTGGTACTGGGGCCTCAGGCACGACAGAACAGTCCCCAGGGTCCATCTTCTGGCACCAACAATACCTTCACAGACGCTCTCGGTTGCTCCTTCCACAACAACCACGAGTGAGAACTCCATGACCTCACTCTCCGATCCATCTCTGCAAGTGGGACATGACACGCCAGGACCTCTTGGCAACAGCAAGCTCTCCCTTTTTGCTCCAGGGATGCTCTTGACAAGGCTCTCAGGGGAATGCGCTTCTCCTTCCTTGGTCACCTGAACTCCAGTACACCTTCCTGCGCATACCACAGATATTCCACAGATACTCTGCAAAATACAACAAGACTGTGCAGTTCTCGTCCTTGTTCTTTTCTGGCCTTGCCAGCATTGATTCACTGATCTCCTTTCTCAGTTTATCCGTTGACTTGTCTTCCTTCTCTCCCAGACCTCCTCATGCAGCAACATGGTCAGCTCTGATGCCCCAACCCAGAACCGCTTCACCTCATGACCTGGTATTTGGATGAGGCTCACAAGTAGATAACGCATGCTCAACACCAGTACGCACTGTCCTTTCGCATAGCAGGTGCCCATGCACTAAAGCATGTTGTCAGGCAAAGTGGAAATGCTTCACCATCATCCCTCTCAACCTAGTTTCTAGCCCAACTATCCTCAACTCCTTTCTCCACCTTTGACAGTCAGGTCTTGCCCACTTCTTCATCTAGGGGTCCACCTAGCAGCAGTTAGTGCCTTCCTCCTGACAGTGGATGGGTTCTTTGTCTTTAGCCACCCTATGTCAACCTGTTTCCTCTGTGGTCTCAACACCTTTCTGTCAATCTGAAAGCCGTTGCCCTCCCGGAATCTGAATCGTTGCATGGAGGAATGTTACTGCCTTTCTCAAGTTTCTCCGCCACTTGGTATCACTGCTCATTTCACACGGGTGCAAGTGATCATCTCTTATCTCCTCGTGAATGTTCCATTACAGGACATTTGTAAAGCAGCCACTTGGTTCTCTGTCCACACTTTCACCACTTATTATGCGATAGCCTGATCAGCAGCAGCTGATGCAGCATTTGACCGTGCAGTCCTGCAGTCTCTCACTTTTGCCCCTGTAAGACCTTGGATACACCACATGGCCAACGCACATGCAGGTCTACAAATACTACTACAATCAGTTCTGCCTCTGGTGCATGGCACACATGCGCACCCACGTTTGGAATCCACATAGGGACTACACATCTTGAAGGACCTCCAGTTACCGTAAGAAACCTTCATTTTTATATTTTGTCTTTAAGTAAAGATTTACCTTTTCTAATTTTTGAGTCGGCAAAGGCAACGATAGTTCTCAAGGACAGTTGTTCAAATTCCCCAATAAAAGGATAAAATTGACTAGGTACATGGCTTCATAACAGAACATTGTTGTTTTTAATAATCAAGTGACCCTTTAATGCCAATGATGAAGAACTGATGCAAAAGTTTCTCTTAGAGTATTTTTTTTAACCATTTTTCTCCCAGTTAGATGCCAATGGGGTGCTGTAGTTTATCAGCTAAATATGGAGGAGTCTCTTTCTGTACTCCTAAAATTCAGTCACTAATTTTAAAGGTAGTGATCTTTGGTAAGGATATGGGGTATTTGGCTTTAAAAAAAAAAGTCAGGGAATGGAAAAGAAATTGGACTTCATCTTTAATTCTACTGTTGTAAATTGGTCCACTTTTTTTCTCTGTGTTTAGAAATGCTTAAATAGGATTTATTTGCGTGGAAGAGATGAAGAACAAGAAATTCCTATTGAATATCTTGAGAAGCTTCATTACAAACATGAAAGCTGGCTTCAGCATAGAACATTGCGGTAGGCTTTTTTTGTGAGGGTGTGGGTATGAGTGACTAATGCATGTCTGGAAAAATTTGACAGTGAAGGTGTTTACAAATGCCTTTCCACAAGGTTTCAAATAAGATGTCAGTTGTCCTTGGAAACATCAAACCATGATGGCTTGTAAAAATCAAGTGTCTTATGCATTTGGGTTTCTTTATAACTATATCTGTAAATGTCTTATTGGGCTCAGTCTCACAGGGTTTTGAATATCATTTGGAGGTCCAGTATGCCCTTCAACTCCTGTTCATTTCAGTTGGAGCTGAGAACAGTCAGCAGTTTGCTGAATTTCACTCATTAGGATACGTAAACTGGACATTACTGAAGTCATTTGGAGATGCTGGCCACTCAGCCCATTGAATATTCAGGTTAAATATTTGATTTAAAGGAATAACAAAGGATTTAGGAATTTAGCTTTAGGGTCCTATATTTTAAAAATATGGTATAATTTATTAAGCTCTACAGTTCTGCCAGTTTGGGAGATTTTCATTGTTGAGATTCCTGTGATGAAGATTTAATCTATTTTTATTTTGCAACTAATATAGTTTCTCTCCTTTTCCTGTTCCTACACCCCTGTTTCTATGTAGGACGGATTTTGAGTATCTGGAAGAAATACCCATCTTAACTCTGGATGTTAATGAAGATTTCAAAGGCAACAAAGACAAGTATGAAAATATGATTGAAAAGGTAATACTTAACAAGGAAGGCCAACTTTTTGCTTCTTAAACATATTTATATACATTGAACATATATGTGATCTTGTATTGAAAGAAAACTATATACATTTGGAACAGCAGTCTGTAACTTCATAACCATCTCTTGCCATAATTTTTCTATGCAATATTTAACCTAAAGCTTTTTAAAAAATATGCATTAGAGACCACCACTGGTAACTGCCTCTGTGTGGGGGGTGTGGGTGTGGGTGTGTGTTGCGGGGGGGTCTCTGAGCAACATGGATCACCTCCCCTGTGACTTACTATTGTCACCACTTTGAATCAGTAACTAACATGTCTGAGCTCTAATCCAAAGCAACAGACAGACAGAAGACATGTTATAGGTTCTCTGGACCTTACCATTTGGAGAAAGGAAAATTTTGGAGTAAATATATAAATCTTCTTATTTGTGACACTGGTGGTATACAAGCCCATTGAAAGACTGTCATTAAAAAAGAAAACTACTAATGCAAGGAGGAGATGTTTGCTTTAAAAATCATAAGAGACTTCATTGTTTACACATTGACTTACCCTTGGTCTTAGTTTATGCATTAGGAGATAAGGTCATTTACCTGTTAAAATGGTCTTCATGGGTTGATGATGATTTTAGAGCCTGTTACACGAATGAGCAACCTAAAACACCCTTACTGTAGTGATTGAATATGCTTCCGATTCAGCCCAGGGCTAAAGAGACCAGGACCTGGAATTCAACCTATTTCCTGCATAGTAATGGCAGAATGCTACAGAATCAAGTAATCGGGGACACATCCGAAAAAGTGCTAAGATTTTGCTAGGGATAGTCTTTTATTTGTTTTTGCATATCTCTGATCCTGAAGTGCAGATTCTCAAATAGCTGCTCGGGAGCTCATTAGTGTTCATATATTTGGAATGTTTATTTTCCTGAACTTGCATGTTGAAATGGCTCATCTTCTCTAATAACTTTTAGATTAGATAGAATCTTGTTGTGGCTTAGGACAGTTTTCACATGTATTAGAAGCATTAGAGAATTCCACATTAGTATGATGTGTAGATCCCTGATCTGCACCTGCTGAACTTCAGGAATCTTGGCTTTCTGCAACTCTGGCCACAAAATCACGTTTAGCCGTGAGATTTTATTTCACCCAGTAGTTACACCTTGTAGTATGGTATAAGGCAGTGGAGAGGTGAAAAGACAGTTTTCATATATCTGTTTTATAAATACACTTCACTTGATTCAAAATATTTGCTTCTTTTTCAGGTCAAAGAATTTTTGAGCACTTTATAATCCTTTTTGAAGATCAAACAGAATTAAACTGTTCCTAACATCTGTGAGATCAGTTTGGATTCAGATTCGGCTTTCTTATAAGGTGTCTGAAGAGGAGGGGGTTCAATGTTTCTTTAACAAATTGTGAGGAACAAACACACTTTGTAATATTTGTTGTACAAAATGTATGTATAGATTATTTTCATAAACCAGTTGGCCTGTTCAGTGTTATACGGAAGAGTTTATAAGTTACACAAAGTTACAAAGAGTCCCAGGAGTCCTTAATTATTACTCCTGTTTCTGACCAGAGCAATACCTACCCATACAGCAGTCTTCCTATTTTGTCCCTAATAATGTATTTAATTCCCATGTCGCTAGAGGTTTTTTCAGAACTGACCTCCTGAAGTTTTTCAGTGGAATCTGCCAGGGAAATAGTACATTCTATAGCAGCTTCTTCCCATTGGGGGAAAAGATTATTAAGGGGAAGGAATTTCTGCTAGTG
This sequence comes from Mesoclemmys tuberculata, assembly GCA_007922155.1. Classification (NCBI taxonomy): domain Eukaryota; kingdom Metazoa; phylum Chordata; order Testudines; family Chelidae; genus Mesoclemmys; species Mesoclemmys tuberculata. The sequence goes on along the minus strand of ML675617.1, from coordinate 17,165,221 downwards.
AGTGAATTAATTTACCATAAAGTCATATATATCAAAGTACAAAAACATGTTTTGGTAATTTGCAGTAGATTGGTGGGGCTTTGCCAAAATGAGTTGGATCAAAAACCGAAAATGGTTAAAGCACAGTGTTCCTTCAACAAATTTCTGTCTCTGCCATTTTTGTGTCATTTAGTAAAGGGAGGAATTTAAAAGTTTCCATCTGTTAGCACTTGTTCTTTTTGTTTTATAACTTAAACCAAGTTATAAGATCTCTATGAATTATTTTTCATATTGGATAATTTATATCTGAAATTAAGCAATTGTTTTTTGGTAGCCAGTGAATCCCTTTTTCTTTCCTGCAGAGGCCAGCATCCACTTGCTGAATGCTGAAACAAGAAGTTAAAACTATGTAAGCTGTCTTTAGGTTTTAAACTGTGTTTTTAAATGTGATATGAATAGACTTTTAAATGTTGTCATGTGGGGAGCTATATTGTTCTTACCTAGCAATTTTCTGGTGCTTTAATTTCTTCTTCGGTTAACTGTTAGTCTTCCTGCAGTGAATAAGGGAGAACTTTGTGGAGCAACCACTGTTTTAGTGCACTGATCTTTGTAATGGTGACTTTTTTTTTTTTCTCTTTCAAATTCAGAAAACACCATCAACCATTTAGTACACACATCTTTAAATATGTACTGTATTTTGTGCTGCATTTTTTTACATTAAATACTTTTTCTTAATATGTAATTATACACTTGGCATTTGAATGCAAATGTTCTAATGTCATAGGATTTTATCATGGGGTGCTCATGTTCCTAGTCAGTTTTGAGATAGAATCTCATACTGTGTGACTTAGAATCATGTTGGAAAAATCCAATTTTAGGCTGAAAAATAAAAATGGATAGAGAAACTTTTTTGCACTTATTAAAATTGTTGTTGGCTTTCAGTATGATATCACAGTTGCACATAGGTTGTCAATATGTAATCATTCAAGAGCTCGCTTGATGTCAATATATGCCAAGTTCTCAGAGGATATAAATTTGCTAATTTTTAAATATTGCGTTACTGACTCCAAAATTCTCATGTATGCGAAATGTGTTTGCTTTGATGATAGAGACACAAAGACAATTGTCATAAAGTGCAGTTATTGATCTTTTTCTGCATAGAATTACTAATTCGTTATTTTTTCCAGACTTGTCCACAGTTGCAGAGGCAAAAGGAAAGACATTTTAATATCTTCGCTCCAGTAACTGAGTCCATTTAAAGCCAAAGTCAGAGATTGACGGTTTAATTAAATATGCCACAGAAATCTTCAAAATATTATTTGCCAAATCTACACCAGACACTAGCAACCTATTTTTAACCAAGTTACAATTATCATTAAGGATTCAGCTGCCAGGATTTAATACTTTGGGGTGATCATGAGCTTAATTATCATAACATAGAGTATTGTTATTCAAAATCTTATCAGTAGGTCCATGTTACAATGAATATTTTTCAAACATCACAGATCACATCAGAATTCTAGGGGAAATTGTATGCAACCAGTTCCAGAATGTGGTACAAAATCATTGAAAGCCAAGTATGAATTCAAAAGAGAAAGTCTCTGCAACTTACAAGAACAGTTTTAATTGCTGTGAATATAAAAAGTGATTTAGGGCTGTGGTGGTGGCTGGACTGGCAGCACTGGAAGCTGAAGTTGATAGTTCATAGAAGAGATGGAGCACAAACAGCCGATCAAATTTGCCTACACTACACTGTCTGTGCCTCAACTCTGACCTAAAGGAACTCTCTCTAGGAATGCAAGAAAGATTCAGTCTCTGTCTCCATTGAGCTCTTGGTCTCAGCTGACACTGACAATTAGAGCCCTGCTGGATTTTGTGATTAAAAATGGTGTATGTGTAACTAACTTTTTGTTTCACTTACCTTATTGAGAGCTCTTCAGGGCAGAGGTCATATATTCAGGGGGTGTGCGTGCAGTACGTAGTATGATAGGATGTAGCTCGTGATTGAGGCTATGGAGTCTGTTGTAGTACAGTTGTTATGAAACAATGGAATGAATATACCCTTTTACTCTGGAAAAAGCAAACTGGTATGTATGTCGCAACAGACACTTACATTTACACAGTCAGCCACATGATAGTGGAATTGGGGAAGAGGATAAAAAAAGCCTTTACTTTTTAAGAGTATTAGGAAAAAATGGATCAATGAATGTGTATTAAATACTAGTTTTCAGAGACTGCAGTGTGTTTTTTCCTTTTGTTTTCAAAGACTTTTATCAGGCTGTTCCTGGAGTCTTAGAACAAGCTTTTCAAACATATTTACCCACTTAAGTGAACTGATACTCAAATGTTTTGATTATTCAGAACTTACCTTAATTTCATGGGGTGCTCAGCACTTGTGAAAATCAGGTGATCTAGGAGCCTATAGTCTCCTGTTTCTGAGAATCTCGGCTTTAGCAACTGGTCTATTTATTTTTTCCCATAAACTATAGGTGAATTTTAAGCTTGAGCCTGATAGCAGAGGGTAGAAGCCTGATTAACTTTGAGTGTTGCTCATACTTATTGTTCATCTCTGTCATTGCATCCAGTCCTTTCCAAAATGCATACCCCAAGCAGGGACTACAATTATATTACACTGCACAATGAAATTGTAGTGGAGGATAAACATGGGCATTAGGGCTGATGCAGTCACAACTAAAAACATTTAATTAGATTTAAATCAAGATCTCCTTGTTGATTTATTCTCAAGAGTGACCAATAGTCTTGATTTTAAAATTAATCTTTTTGCATTATTGAACCTGTTCCTGTTATAGAGATATTATATAGTTTGATAGGTCACCATGTTGTCTTCCTTGCTATGCATAGAATCATTGAAAGTTTCTGAAATGGAACCTGCTGTTGAAATGGTGCCTTTCAGTTCTCTATTGGTTCTAGAGTGTTTTATCCAATGCCTGCCTTTTAAGATACTGCTTGAGAGCGTGACCCAGGTTGAAGATGTTGATTTATTGAATGTTGGACACATCAATAGGGCCTGAAAATAAAATTGGCTTGTAGAATTTATTGTGGCTTTTTGGTTAGGATGCAATTTCAAATATTAATAACAGGTAGTATTTTAATCATTGTGCAAAATCCATTTATTAGATATTCATTTCAGAAACTTTAACTGTGATCCCTGTGGCTGTTTTTAATGATGTGGATTCTAACTTCTCTTGGTAGCTCGATTTTATATATTGTAGCTTCTTATGTGCAACTCATTCAGTTTTGGTGATGGAGCTTTCAAATTTTTTTAATTGAATAATGGAATAACTCTTCTCTTTACTCTACATTCATTTTAAGCAGGTTTCATAATAATTAAATTGTATGTAAAATGTGATTAGTGTTGAATTGATTTTGTTCTTTTCCTGCACACAAAATTAAGGCCTCTTAAAAATAAATCTGTTTGTTAAATGAAAGTGACAGAGGAGATCTGTACATCACAACTGTTAAATGCAGGTGGACTTTGTATACTTTTTCATAATCAATTCCTAACCTATGAAAAGGAACCATGTAGAAACAACATGGCCAAGTGGTTAAAGCACAGCTGGGAATCAGGACTCCTGGGTTTCTTTCCTAGCTCTGCTCCTGACTCACTGTAACTGTATGTAAGTCACTCTGAGCCTATTTTTTTTCATCTCTAAAATATTAATCCCTACGTTATACCAAGGTTGTGAGGATTATTTAGTTAATATTTATGTACTGCTTTGTAGATCTAAAAAGTGCTCTGCCAAATAATTTAAGTGGCAAAAATAAAGCAATGTTTTTAGTTTCTTCTTCAATGCAGTATTTTTGTGCCTGCATAGAAATGACAAATGTTCCAAAGTCATGGCCAGCAGAGATTGATTTTAATCCAATTTAAAACAAATAAGTAATCAGTGAAACCCTCTTTATGTCCTGGTTTATTCGTTAAAGAACAGTCCCCTTGGAACAGTCACTTCTTTAAACTCCCCGTTTCAGAAAATAATAGCTACTATGAATTCCAATACTCGGATGAAAGCCTATGGCAAAAATTGCCCTAGGGTCTCTTGTTAGTGATAAGGTGAAGCTAAATGTTCAGTTATGTGCAGAAGTTGCCACAGGAGGTCATTGTACGCTCAGTTCTTACTTGCTGAGCTGCTGCAAGCACAGCATTAGCATTTCAGCAGAGCCAGGCTTTGGAAAAGGTAGTAATGGAAGAGGTCACTTGCTGTATCAGAGCAAAGGCATTAGCTGATTAATAAATACTCTATTGAATGAGGAGTTTTGTTATGTGAACCCACAAAAAAGAAAAGAAGCCCTATTAGATTAAATCTGCGTCTATCAAAAGGCTGAGCTAGTGGGAGCTGTTTTGACACCAGAAGGTCTATGCAGCCCCCAGCTGCTTCTGTTCTGTGACTGGATGTTAGTGCATGGATAGTAATACTAATCCCCGTGTGTCTGAATGATGATAGTCTTCTAGGGTTGAACCAACAGGCCTGAATGCAGGCAGTATACCAGGCAAAATAAGCAATTAGGACTGTTATTAACTGACGCCACACTTAGTGGGCCAAATACAGGGTTGAAATAAATAAGTAGGCTCCCATGGAAGGATGACCAAAGTTAACAGTGACAAACTGTTAAGTTTCATGTTGGGTGGAAATGGTCAAATTGTGTAGCTTACATTAGGTTGACATTCAGTGAGCACATAAAATGAGTGCAACTCACACGTTGAAGATGAAATCCTGATCCTTTTGTCAGCGATGAGGCCAGGGTTTCACCTTGGGTGTGTAAGGAGCATCTCGGGAAAGGAACTAACAGGACAGTGAAAGGTAGAAATGGCCAGCAACTTCATCTTTCATGCACCTTCCTGATGGTCGCTTCTCCTGCAGTTCCATTCTGAGCGTAAATTATACTCATCTGTATGCCCATGGAATGTCACATCAGTGCAGGCATGCTGCTTAACTATTTAGTGTACCATGTGCTGGGTAACAACATGAAAAGACTCCATGCTTATAAAACTATATTGGCTCTTTATTAAGAGAACTATTTACGGATATGCTATATCAGTAGTTAGCATTCTTGCCAGGTGTATATAGACTGAGTTCTTGGTGTCTGCTTGGTACTCTTCCCTCCAGCAACCTGTGCTGCTCCCTCCAAGTTCCTTTTAGTTTGCTACATCTTTCCTCCTAACTATTTTGATTGTTGTCCCTTGTGCAAGTGTTGGCTGACTTGCTGGGGCCGGAGGTTACTAGTACATGGCCCACCATAGGACAGGACCTTTACTACCAGCCCATTGTGTTAGACCTCACCCTCTTTTAAGTGTGTTTTGTTTTATTAACAGCCTCCTCCTACTTGTTTATCACTGACGTAGGGGGACTTGTTTCCACCCTATTGCTACCTTTTTTCTATCGGATAGTGTCCTGTTGGCCCATTGTATTGTTTTTCTTCTGGTTCTAGGTTAAGCCAGCTGATGGCTGAGGGTCATTCTATGTCCTGGGCCTAGCCTTGCTCCTATTTTTTTGATGTGGGCTGCAACTCCACAGTTATCTTTGATTTCCTCTCTGCTGCTGTCCTGAGTTAAGTGACATCATCTGGCATATATCCTACTGCAGCTTGGCCTTGGATTGTTGCCTTTTGTATTGGTTCCTTGTGGATATTTGATGGCTGGACCTAGACCTGTTCACCTGTGCATAGTGACCTTGTGTGCGTGGCTTCTTTGCTATGACAGGCTGCCTGCCTAACTTCTCATTCTCTTGTTTCTGTGATTAATTGCGATCATTCCTTCACTGAACTGGAGCAGACTGCTCTTCAATGGAAGCAGAGGTACTCCAGTCAAGCAAGCCCCTCTGCTGCGCTACTATCTATAGACCCTGGGAGGAAGTATTATGATGGTCCAACATTACCAAGCAGGGATCCCTTCTTGTCTGTTTGTCTTTGCCATCAGTTTCTTGGCTGTCTTTGCTGCTGACTCTGCCTTCTCATTGCTTTATGGGTACCTGGAGGAAGTTGTCTTGTGCTCAAATTCCCATTTGATGCTGAATCATTTGAGTTTTGCTGCAGTGTTTACTGTGATCCACTGTGGAGCATAGTATGTTAGGCTATGAGGGCAGACCTTGCAATTTAAACCTCTAGCTTTCTGATCACAGTTCTTGCCTGAGAGTGTTGCACATAGTCCGCCTCCCAGAAATTGGAGCAGTAATGTACTGTGACCATGGAGTTTTTGTTGCTAAAAGTTAACTGGTCTGTTTGGGATTTTATGATTATGTCTACACTACAACTGGGAGGTGCGATTCCCAGCACAGGTAGACAGACACGCACTGACTCAACTTAAGCTAGTGCACTAAAAGTAGTAGTCTGGGTGTTGCAACACAGGTGGGGCTCAGGCTAATCACTTGAGCTGAGACCCAGGAGGTGGTGCAGGCTTGGACTCAAGCGGCTAGCCTGAGCTGCCGCCTGTGCCGCAAGGCCCATCCTGCTATTTTAGCATGCTATCTCAAGTTAAGCTAGTGTGAGCCTGTCTGCCCACTCTGGAAATGACACCACCTAGCTGCCGTGTAGATATACCCCAGGAGGCTGTTTAGTCTCCTGTTGTTGATCACTATTTTCTGCTCACCTCACACTGTTCTAGCTAGTCTCTCAATTATGTATGCCTGGCTAGTAGACAAACTCCCTGGCTCATCTCAGGCATGCCTCTATCCCCCAGGTGCAAACCGTGTATCTGTCTCATGACATCGGCTCTTAATCTGCTGGATTACTGCTTGGTCTGCTTTAAACCAAATGCTGTCTTGAGCACACAGCTCATCCCTCACTGGTGGCAGGGGGTAATCTCCTGTGGCACTTGCTCCTTGTGATCTGGCCAGCCCTGGGGTACGATCTGTTTTAGGGCTTGTAGTACTCCATCCTGTTTGGGGCTTTGTGGGATTGCCCCGGGGTTTCCCATCAGAGAAGTGAAGGTGGTGGAACGTGTTGATTATCTCCCATCACACGCTGTACTCTGGAGGATGTGCCCTGCTCGGTGTATCTGCCACCAGTAATGACTTTCTGGGCAGTAGTTTATCCTTACGTTATACTGCTGGATTCTCAATAACATGCATTGTATTTGCTTGCATGCACTTAGTAATGGTGTTTTCAAGGTGCTTTCTAATGGGTTTTGAGCAGACTATACATCCACTTTGTGCCCAAAGGTGAACTGCTGGAATCATTCCATTCTTACTTCGAGTGATTGCGCAGATGCATTCCACTTAGGTGTGTGCGCGCCCTCGTGCACGGCTCTCGGAGAACTTTTGTCTAGTAGCCCCTGCAGGGGCCGGTCTCAGCGCCCCCTGGAGCGCTGCCCTCGTACGGCGGTACATATAGCGCTGCCGGCCCCTCCCTTCCTCTGTTCCTTCTTTCCGCCCATGACAGCTGGTTGAGAACAACCCCTGCTCTTCGCAGGTTTTTTCTTCTTGCCTGTAAAGTGAGTAGTTAGTTTAGTAGTTCGTCCTGAACTAAGTTAGTTTATAATTAGTTAAGGTTTTAGTTAGTGAGGAGAGCCTTCGGGCTTGGGACAACCCAGCCATGCTGGGCTCGCCCGGCTTCAAGTCATGTGCTAGCTGCGGAAAAGCCTTCTCCGCTAGTGACCCCCATGCTTGGGGGAACAGCACCGTAGGGATCGGTGCAGTAAATGCAAGTCCTTTAAGCCTCGGACTCAGAAGGAGAGGGAGGTGAGGCTTAGGGCTTTCCTTATGGAGTCCGCGCTGAGTCCGGCGTCCGAGCTGTCGCGGACTACCCCGGCACCGAGCGTGTCCTCGGTGCGGAGTGCACCGCCAACACCGGTGGTCCCAGTGCCAAGGAAAAAGAAGCGCCGCCCGTGCTTGCAGCGCTCCCCCGCACCGCAGGAGCGGCTGGGGTCAAGCTCGGAGGTGCTGTTGCTCTCCGACGTGCCGCCGGCCCCTGCTACGGCACCGGCTCTGGCACCAACCAGAGAGGTTCCCCTGACTCCTGGGAGTGGGGGACCCCCTGTTCAGGACCCTTTGACGGCAGAGGTGTTCGAGGCGGCATGAGCCTTGTTGGCCTTGCCCACGCCTCCGGCACTCTCCCGTCTGAGAGAGTCAGGGCCTGTGTCCCGGGGCAAACCCACGCTGGGTGTCCCCGAAGGGTGGGCAGCCCTGGCACCAGAGGATCGGCCGCCCACCACCCGATGCCGGAGAGTCGAGCTTGGAGGCTCCTCTCCCTCTTCGTCTTCCGACGAGGTGTCGTGGCACCGTTTCAGATCGTGGCGCCGCTCCAGGTCACAGCACCGCTCGTCGACGTCCGGCTCCAGCCCGGCAACGAGACGGCGCTCTCGGCACCGCTCCCCAGCTTCGCGGAAGAGACAACGCAAGTTGTCCCTTTCCCGGTACCGGTCTTCGTCATCGTCAGCGTCGCCCCGTCGGCACCGCAGACGCCGTCGCTCCTCTGGGTCGTCGCGTGGCGAGTCCCGGAGCGTTTCTTCATGGCGTCATCGACGGCGCCGTTCTCCTGGCTCGGGATCCCGGACCCGACGCCAGGAGCAGGTACTGCCACCGGCACTGCAGCCGGCACCGGCAGCAACTTCCACGGCGGCACTGATGTTGCCCTTGGCACCGGTGCTGCCCCTGAGCTGGTCCCAGGGCTCCTGGCAGTGGCCATTGTGGGGTCTGTGGGCGGCTCAGATGGGGCAGGGAACTATGTCGGCCCCTGTCTCGGTCACCCAGCTACCTCCCCAACAGGCACCTTCAGTGCAGGAGGGTGACCACTCCTCCTCCGAGGAGGAGGAGGACCCTGGGGAGGGCCCCTCTACTGGACCCCGCCACCCGTCCTACTCGTCGTCGCCGGACGAGGCGGCTGTCAGGGACCAGAGGTCCCCTCTCATTGACTTCAGGGCTCACCAAGAGCTTCTGAAGCAGGTGGCCTCGAACCTTGGCCTAGAGGTCAAGGTTCTGGAAGAAGAGGTGGACCCCCTCTTCGGGCGTGTGGGGACTCAAGGACCGTCAAGGGTAGCCCTCCCCGTCCACGAAAGGGTCTTGCGCCTGGCTAAGGCTGTCTGGCAGACCCCTTCCTCGGTTGCCCCCATGTCTAAGGGCACCGAGAGGAAGTATTACGTGCCAGCCGAGGGGCACGAATACTTATACGCGCACCCTGCCACAGGTACTCTGGTGGTGGATGCTGCCAATCAAAAGGACAGGCAGGGTGCTCAGAGCGCCTCCCCTAAGAACAAGGAGGGTAGGAGATTAGACCTTTTTGGCAGGAAGGTCTACTCCACAGGGGCGCTCCAATTCAGGGTGGCCAATCATCAGGCCCTCCTGGGCAGGTATAACCTGAACTTGTGGGACTCTATGAGGAGGTTTGCAGAGTCCCTGCCCCAGGACCAGGCTGCGGACTTTGCTGTGGTCCTGGAGGAAGGTTTGACTGTGGCCAGTGCAGCCCTCCAGACTGCGTCAGACGCTGCAGACACGGCCAATAGGGCAATGGCCTCCGCCGTTGCCATGCGGCAGACAGTGTGGCTGCAATCCACGGACCTGTCACAGGAGGTGCAGCACTCCATCCAAGATCTGCCATTTGATGGAGCCGCCCTCTTTTCGGAGAGGACGGATGAGAAGCTGCATGCCTTAAAAGACTCAAGGGCAACGCTGCGCTCCTTGGGTCTGTACACACCCCAGGCGGCGAGGTTGCAAGCCCGCCAGCAGCCGCAGCAGCAGCAGCTACCTAGGCCATCGCCTAGGCCTCCCACCCCCCCTTCCCCCCGGCGAGGGGCAGGGACAGGAACAGGGGCTCTGGACGGCGCGACCGCACAGTGTCATCCAATTCCTCCCTTAAAGGACCCTCTCAGGGCTTCAAGGGCAAGAGACACTTTTGACAGTGCGCCCGAGGGTGGCACCGTCTCATGTTCCCTGGGTTGCTCCCCGCCTTTCTGGGACAGGCTAAGACCTTACCTCGGCCTGTGGCATTTGATCGCTGTGTCCTCAAGACTGTACGCTGGGGCTACGCCCTTCAGCTTCTGGCCTTCCCTCCCCACTCCCGACCCCCCCCCCATCCCTCTTCAGGGACCCCTCTCATGAGCAATTACTCTTTCAGGAGGTCCAATCCCTCCTACTCAAAGGAGCCATAGAAGTGGTTCCGCCGCTCGAGGTGGGGAAGGGCTTTTACTCGAGGTACTTCCTCGTTCCCAAGGCCAAGGGAGGCCTCAGGCCTATACTGGACCTGCGCAGGCTCAACAGGTTCATAAGAAAGCTGAAGTTCCACATGGTGTCCCTAGCGTCCATCATTCCCGTACTGAACCCAGGGGACTGGTTTGCCGCCCTCGATTTGAAGGATGCGTACTTCCACGTTTCCATCCTTCCCGCCCACAGGCGGTTCCTAAGGCTTATGGTAGCTGGTGCCCACTACCAATTTACGGCCTTGCCCTTTGGCCTGTCTTCCTCCCCCAGAGTGTTCACCAAGTGCATGGCAGTGGTGGCGGCCTTCCTGAGGCGCAGGGGGGTCCAGATATTTCCCTACCTGGACAATTGGTTAATAAGGGACAAGACCAAGTCGCAGGCGCGCGAGGCGGTCTCCTTCGTCCAGTCCACTTGTCATGCTCTGGGGCTGCTCATAAACGAGCAGAAATTGACGCTGTGTCCGGTACAGCGCATCGAGTTTATAGGGGCTTCCCTAGACTCGGTGTGGGCCAGAGCCTCCCTCCCACGTTCAAGGTTCAAGACCATGGCAGCGATCATATCGCAGCTTCACAGGTGCCCCACGACAACAGCCAGGCAGTGCCTGCAGCTGTTAGGCCACATGGCCTCGTGCACCTATGTGGTGAGGTTGGCCCGCCTCAGGCTGAGGCCCTTCCAAGGTTGGTTGGCCAAGGTATACGTGCCCAGCAGGCACTCTCTGAACATGGTTGTTACGGTGCCCCCCATGGTGCTGAGGTCACTGAACTGGTGGCTGGACCCCGGGACAGTGTTGGAAGGGGTTCCCTTCAGAGCCGTCACCCCCTCGGTTACTCTGATCACAGACTCATCAGACTTGGGGTGGGGAGCTCACATCACCGGTGGCCTGACCACACAAGGGCGTTGGTCCCAGGGAGAGACTGCCCTCCATATCAATGTCAAGGAACTGAGGGCAGTCAGACTGGCTTGCAAGGTGTTTCGCCACTCTTTATTGGGGAAATTGGTTCAGGTGTTAACAGACAATACCGCTGCGATGTTTTATATCAACAAGCAGGGGGGAGTGCGCTCCTTGGCTCTGTGCCAGGAGGCGCTTTGTCTTTGGGACTTGGCGGTGAGGTACGATTTCTGTTTAACCGCCTCTCACCTCCCGGGGGTCAGGAACAACGAGGCAGACCGCCTCAGCAGGTCGTTTCTACCCCAACACGACTGGTCGCTGCATCTGGAGGTAGCGGCCTGGATTTTCCGCGAGTGGGGTGTTCCCCGTCTGGACCTGTTCGTGTTGTCCTGGAACAAGAAGTGCCCGAGTTTTTGCTCGCTCCGGGGTCGCAAGCCGGGCTCCCTTTCCGACGCGTTCCTTATCGATTGGCCGGGGACCCTCATGTACGCGTTTCCCCCCTTCCCGCTCTTGCCCAGGGTCCTCTTGAAAATCAAGAGCAACAGAGCGGATGTAATCCTGATCGCCCCAGCATGGCCGAGACAGTACTGGTATTGCCTGCTTCAGGACCTGTCGGTCGCTCCCCCGATCGACCTCCCAAGGAGACCAGACCTGCTCTCCCAGGACCACTGTCGCCTGCTGCATCCCAACCTGGAATCCCTGCACCTGACGGCCTGGAGGCTCTCTGGCTGACGGAGGAGGAGAGAACCTGCTCGGAGCAGGTCCAGCGCGTGCTGTTGGGAAGCAGGAGGCCCTCCACGCAGATTGCCTACAGGGCCAAGTGGAGGAGATTCACCTGCTGGGCAGAGTCGTGGGGCGTAACCCCCAGTACGTCCTCCGTGCAGGCTGTCCTGGACTACCTGCTGCAGCTTAGGCTACAGGGGTTAGTGCTAGCTTCCCTCAGGGTGCACCTAGCGGCCATCTCGGCATTCCACCAGCCGTTGGAGGGGCGGTCCCTGTTCTCCCACCCTATGTCGGTGAGGTTCCTCAGGGGGGTCGAGAGGGTATATCCGCAGGTCCGTGATCTGGTGCTTCCCTGGGATCTGAACCTGGTCCTCGATAGACTGACAGGGCCCCCCTTTGAGCCCTTGGCCACCTGCCCCTTGCTGGTTCTGTCCTGGAAGGTGGCCTTCCTTGTGGCCATTACCTCGGCTAGGAGGGTCTCTGAGTTAAGGGCTTTGACCTCGGAGCTCCCCTATACCGTGTTCTTCCGGGATAAGGTACAGCTGAGGCCTCACCCAGCGTTCCTGCCTAAGGTAGTCTCCCGGTTCCATTGTAACCAAGATATTTTCCTCCCCGTGTTTTTCCCTAAACCGCACGGGTCCGAGGACGAGAGGAGACTACACACCCTCGATGTGAGGAGGGCGCTGGTGTTCTACCTGGACAGGACAAGGTCGTTCCGAAAGACCACGCAGCTCTTCGTCGCGGTGGCAGAGAGGATGAGGGGTTCCCCGGTGTCCATGCAATGCATCGCCAAGTGGATTACCGCCTGTATCCGGCTCTGCTACGAGCGTGCAGGCGTCCAGCTTCCTGGACTAGTGACGGCGCACTCAACGAGGGCCCAGGCCTCATCGGCGGCCTTCCTGGAAAGGATCCCCCTGGATGACATCTGCAGGGCTGCCACCTGGTCTTCGGTGCACATCTTTGCTGCGCACTATGCTGTCGTCCAGCAGTCCAGGGACAACGCGCGAGTGGGCAGGGCCGTGCTGAGGGCAGCTCGCCGCTGACTCCTACCCGCCTCCAGGTAAGGCTCGTTAATCACCTAAGTGGAATGCATATGAGCAATCACTCGAAGTAAGAAAACATAGTTACTTACCAGTAACTGTTGTTCTTCGAGATGTGTTGCTCATATCCATTCCACACCCACCCTCCGTCCCCCCTGTTGGAGTGGGCAGAAAGAAGGGACTGAGGAGGGGAGGGGCCGGCAGCGCTATACGTACCGCCATATGAGGGCGGCACTCTAGGGGGTGCTGGGACCGGCCCCTGCAGGGGCTGCTAGAAAAGTTCTCCGAGAGCCGTGCACGAGGGCGCGCACACACCTAAGTGGAATGGATATGAGCAACACATCTCAAAGAACAACAGTTACTGGTAAGTAACTATGTTTTCCAAAGACCTCAGCCAGTAGCACTTTTTTTTATCAGCATATCGCCTTTTGTGTCTGTCAAGGCTCTACTAGCAACATGAGTATGTACTCAGGATCCCAGGTGGGCTGGTACAGCCCACACTGCTGCATCTTTACCCTCCTTTTAGTGTGCTAATTAAATTAAAGCTAGCAGGGTATGCCTATCTGAGCTACGGTCACACCTCCGAGTGCAGTGTAGATGTATCCTTAATGCGCGGCTACGAGCAAGTCACTGCCACTGTTTCTGTTTCTGTGCCTGTAAAATAGGGCTGTGATGACTGAGCCACCTTATAGTGGTGTTGATTAACTATTTAATATCTATGCAGTAATTTGAACATTTAAAGTACAGTAAGAGTGCAAAGGTTGTTACTACAGGGCAAGAAGAGTGAAAGAGAATGTTCTACAGAGAAAGGTCAATGTTTTTCAGAGTTCCTGAAATGGAGAAGGCAGGGGTTCAGACTGATATTACATGAAGTTAATTCCACTAATTAAGGGTCATCACAGCAAAGAAGCAATTGCCTATCAGCCTAAGAGGCCATGGTAAAATTCTTAAAAAGTGGGTAGAGCCAGAGCATAGATATCCACAGGAGCCAGCAAACAGCTAAAAACAGGGGAGTTTGAGTGGGCCTTTGAGGCAGTGGGTGAATTCTGTCGAGTTTTCTTTGTTTTTAGTTTGGTTTGGTTTGATTCGTGTGTTTTTTTTTGGGGGGTGGAATGTATCAAAGGAGACTATGCCAGGCTGGGGAAGACTGGAGGCTTAGGAAGGAAATGGAGGCTTAGGTGATCTTCAGTGGGATTGTGCCTGTCCCTAGAGGAGGACAAAAAAGGCATGACGAGATTCTGATGATCAACAGATGGCTCAGGCAGTGGTGCTATCAGGAGGGCTTTGGGATGTATGGCCACTGGGAGGCATTCATGGACAGGACTGTTCTCTCGGGATGGACTTCACCTGAGTAGAGAAGGAAATGCACTTCTAGGATGGAGGCTGGCACAACTGATTGAGAGCTTTAAACTAGGGAGCTGGGGGAGGTGGTTGGGAGATGCCCAGGTAATCTCCATGCCTGATTTTAGCATTGAGAGGGAGGAAAATGAAGTAAGAAAGGACACAGCAGTAGGGAGCAGCATGGGCATTAAGAGGAAGGGTATTGGCAGTAGAATGACTGTTCCAAATCAGGTAAGGAATGTGAGCGAACCCAAACAGCAAAAATTAAGGTTTGTATACCCATGCGAGGAGCCTGGGTAACAAAATGGAGGAACTAGAGCTACTGGTAGAGGAACTGAAACCAGATATTATAGGGATAACAGACACATGGTGGAATAGTAGTCATGGCTGGTGAACAAATATTGAAGGGTATGTGCTGTTTAGGAAAGACAGATATAAAGGCAAAGGTGGTGGAGTAGCATTGTATATCGATGAGGTAGACTAAAGAAATTAGAAGTGATGGAATTGATAAGACAGTTTGTCTAGGTAAAAATCACATTGGGGAAGAAAACTACTAGAGTTTTCCCTGGAATAGTGCTTAGGGTGTACTACAGATCACCGGGATCTGATTTGGACATAGAAACCTCTCTAAGGCTTTTCATGAAGTAAATACTACTGGGAAAACTGTGATTATGGGAAACTTTAACTTCCCAGATATAGACTGGAGGACAAATGCTAGTAGTAATAATAGGGTCCAAATTTTCCTGGATGTGATATCTGATGGATTCTTTCACCAAATAGTCACTGAACCAACAAGAGGGGATGTCATTTTAGATTTGGTATTGGTGAGTAGTGAGGACCTCAGCGGAACTGGTTGTAGGGGACAACCTTGGTTCAAGTGACCATGAACTAATTCAGTTTAAACTAAATAGAAGGATAAACAAAAATAGATCTCTGACTAGTCTTTGACTTCAAAAGGACTAATTTAAAAAAAAAATTAAGGGAGTTAGTTGGAGAAGTGGACTGGACCAAAGAACTAATGGATCTAAAGGCGGAGGAGGCTTATAATTACTTGAAGTCAAAGTTGGAGGAACTGTCTGAAGCCTGCATCCCAAGGAAGGGGAAAAAATTCATAGGCAAGAGTTGTAGACCAAGCTGGATGAGTAAGCATCTCAGACAGGTAATTAAGAGAGAGCAGAAAGTTTACAAGGAGTGGAAGATAGGTGGGATCAGCAAGGAAAGCTACCTCTTGGAGGTCAGAATGTGTAGAGATCAAATGTGAGAGGCCAAAAGCCAAGTAGAGTTGGACCTTGCTGAGGGAATTAAAAGGTTCTATAGCCATATAAATAGGCAGAAATCCAAGAAAGAAGAAGTGGGACCGCTAAGCACTGAGGATGGGGTAGAGGTTAAGGATAATCTTTGCAAACATGAAATATTACTGGAGTTGAACAAGGGAAATGGATGAAAATTTCAGATACTAGGACACTCCGATGTTAACATAATATTTTCAAAACACATTACAAAGATGTGTAAGTATTAGTATTCCCATTTTCACAGATGGAGATGCTGAGGAACAGAAAGTTTGTGTGTCTTGGCCAAGGGCACACTGGAAATGGGAACAGAGCGCTGACCTGACTCCCAGCCCTGTGCACTGGATCATATTATTTCCCTGACCAAAGTGACTCCAGAAAAGAGGGAAGTTAGAAGGCCGTTTGAGGTGCGGGTGAAACAGACAAGGAGACAAAATGTTGAGTGACTGTGTATAGGGAATAGAACCAGTGTGCTTGCTCATTGTGTGATCTTGGGCAAATCATCATTCTAAGCTTCAGAGATCACAGTCTGTGTTTCAGGAAACAGGTGGTTTTTGAGTTCTAGCCTGGCTAATGATGCAATTTGAACTTCTGTTTTGGGACCTGAATGTCAGTCCATTGAGCAAACAACGAGGGAGACCACCACAAGGGTTCAGGGTTCCTGAGTGTTCTTGATATGCTTGCTCACAGGTTGCATAGGATAAAAAGTTCATGCTCTCAGCCTCCTGTAAAAGGCAGGCACAACATGTATTATGTATTTGCATAGGAAAGGAAGGATGGCTCAGTGGTTAATGTACTAGGCTGGGACTTGAAGTCCAGGTTCACCACAGACTTTCCTGTGTGATGTTAGTCATTTAGTCTCTGTATCTCAGTTCTCCATCTGTACAAAGGGTTAACAGCACTTCCTTATCTCAGAGGGGATTGTGAGAATAATACATTAAAGATTGTGGGACATTCAGATACTACACTAATGTGGTGGGTGGGGTGAGGGGGGGAAAGAAATCATATAAATACCCGAAGTAGACAGTGGAAAGTAACTGCTTGGGGGAAGGCTGTATATCTCCCCATTTGCAGTATGGATGCAGGTCAGGGAATGAAAAAGACAGAATGAAGGGCTGGTGTGACTCTCTTGTTTGAACTCTGAGTACTTGTCCCTGCTGTAAGAGACTGAAGGCTTTCTTAGCACATACATTGCCAGAGATGAGCTGGCTGTCAGTTTTCTACAGCACTTATCACTTTTGCTTCTGAGCACTTAGGGTGAAGGAGAACAACTGCTCGGCGGAAGCTTGGAGAATAATTGTTTTCACTCCCAAAGACGATAATGGAGTTGGGCCTTTGTTTAAAACATAGACCTCTGTTTCACTCTCAGAATAAAATGACCCCCCCCCGACTAACTAAATAAGTCTGGCTCGAACCTGAGATTGGTTTGTTTGTGACCATACTGTAGAGTAGAATTGTCTGTAAATGTTTAATGAAGACCGATGTAACTTTTTGTTCTGAGTTTCAAATTGTTTACTGTACTTTTATTGCTGCTTTTGCTGTGAGTTTGCATTCTGTGTGTGTTTGGATTCTGCTGCGTTTGAGAATGTAGCTGAGATTGTGGGAGCGAGGACAGGTAACTTAGCCTTATATAACACAGCAAGTCGGGACAAATTCTCTAGCACTTTGAAGAGACCTGTGCTTTGAGATCCTAAATTGCTATGTAAATGGAAAGTATTATGGAAACTTCTTAATTTCTAAAGCATGCATC
The DNA here is from genome assembly GCA_007922155.1 of Mesoclemmys tuberculata. Taxonomy (NCBI): domain Eukaryota; kingdom Metazoa; phylum Chordata; order Testudines; family Chelidae; genus Mesoclemmys; species Mesoclemmys tuberculata. The sequence goes on along the minus strand of ML675617.1, from coordinate 17,148,062 downwards.
ATTATTATATCTAGGCATCTGTCATTCTAAAACTGCTTCTCTTCTGGCTTTGGGAGATATGATCTAATTCAGTGCTGTTAATAAAGGAAAGGGACTACGATTTATTTATAATTAATGGATTAGTTTATAATTCATGCAAAAGTTTTCTGCATAAAGACTAGTGCAATGATTGCCTTTTTTGAATGTCTGATTGCTCTTCCATATGTAAGCACCGTTATAACTACTGACCACCATCAATGCACTCTGTGCTGTATGTGATGTGACATAGAGAAAGGCATGGTCCCTGGCTCACAGCAATATGTGGTGAAATTGGTAAATGATGTTTGTCTGGCTAAAGATAGCTCTATATGAGTTGGAGAAAGTTTTTCCAAGAGGCTGTAAGGGGAATTTCAGAGCTTCAAGATGGGTATTTAAAAACTTAGAAGTAACATCGACTATTGGTAAAATAGGTGCTATCAAAGCAGTCTGGGGAAGTTAAGGAAGACACTTAGTAGCTCACTGTGAAGTGTTTCCAGATCTGTACTGTGTACTGCTTTGCCTTTGAAATTCTAATAATTTTGGTCCAGTCTAGTTTCAAATGACTCAAGTGCAGGAATGTCCACCACTTCTATCAGATCTTGCTCATACAATATTTTACATATAGGCCAGCTTGTTGATTGTATTTTCATTACTTCTGCCTGTGCCCTTTTGAATCGTTTTCTCAGAACTCCCTCCCTGCAGCTTCTTCCACGTTTTGTTTCTTTTCTACGAATTCCTTTCCATTTGTTGACTTCTTTTTGCCACTAAAGCTGAAGTGCTCACTTCAAACCACTTGATGGTTTCTGGTGGTGCTTTTTGTTGTGAAAGTCTTTCCAAGCCCTGCCCTTCAGTTCCCTAGGGTAAAATGCTATAATCCTTACTTGGACAACTTCCCACTGACTCCACGAGAAGGTTGGGTGAGGACTGCAGGATATGACTAGTGGCTCCCTTTTGCACTAGTTTCTCATCATATTTCATGTGTCATACGTAGCTGAGGTTAGTTTGGGGAGTTCATGTTTTGATATGGATTTTTTTAATCACCCTGAAAAAGCTGGTTATTTTGTCCTCCCAATCCAGGAACTACTCATCACTTCCCATCATTACTGTAGCTGGTGTGGTAAGGGTTTCACAACTTTTGGGCACACACATTTTTTCCCCTGCTGAAAAACCCTTCCAGCACTCCCCTCTTACAAGAAAAATGCAGCCTGTGTTGACATGCTGTTGCACTACTCTTTAGTCTCTGATTCTGCCTAATACAGAGCAGTATTCTGGCCTGGATCCAGATCATCCTGCTTCTCCAGCCATTGTGTGCTTTAATTTAGTCCCCCTGCCTCCAAAGAGACATAAGATAAATTCTACACACTTGGCCCTGTCTACATGCTGGGCCAGGTTTTCAAAGGTGCTCAGCGTCCAGCAGTTCCTGTTGGGTCACTTCAGTATTGGACCATTTCATTTGGATGCCCAACTGGGAGCTCTTGAGTGCTGAGTTCTTTTGAAAATGTGATCCTGCAATGACTAACCAAATTTGTGACCCCAGTTACTGACATGGTTGCCTCTGAACATGGATTGTGTTCACACTTGGCTTGGTCACTACTCAATAACCACAGTAGCCATTGCTTAGCCTGTCTCATAGTTGCTTTTCTGTAACCTGTTAGCAAAAAAACCCCATTGTACCAGTGTAGCTAGAAAGCCCTAACTGTGCCTGTGTAACCAGTCTGACCAGCCCTCCTCTTTCCCAGCTCCCTCCATAGAAGAACATCCCCTCATGAACTGTCCTACATACATCTTTGTGCATGTTATCAGAGCACTATTCCCTTCTGAGGTAGTATTATAGCCCTGACTTTCCCAAAATGCAATGGTTAGGAGGTGGTAGCTGGGGACACCTTAACTTCATTGGTGCTATGTTGTGTTCTAGGGATACAGCTCAACCCTCTTTGCTGTAACTGGGACAGATGATGGTGTCGGAGCCTGGTTAAAAAAACATGGTATGACATGTAGAGAGAGCATCAGGTTATCTTCTGCTATTTTTCTTGATAGTTCTGTCTCACTCATCCCATATTTATTTCAGTTCATTGGGAGCTGCAATAGGGTATACTATTGATTTGGGTATCAAGACGACAAGGGGTAGGGTCAGCCCTTTCTTTCCCATACTTCTTGTTAGGATCTTGGCACCCGATAGGACTTGGGAAGCCAGGGCAGCTGGAGCTAACCAGCACACCTACTTTATATACCAGGCAGGAAGAAGCAGCCATGGGCTCACATGGGAAGGAGGCTGCCTTGATCACAGGAGAAGCAGAGGGAGTATCAGAAGCGCCGAGTGAGAAGTGTGTTCGTTGTTTTTCCTCGTGGGGGGACTGTATATTCCTCAAAGGAGAGTCTGGGAGGGCCAGCTACCCTAAAATCAGAGCCTGCTTGTCCACCAAAGATGCAAAAGGAGGCTACAAGTCATTGTTCGTCCCTGCAAGAAGACAGCATCAGGTAGTGGGGTGCGGGTTGCTGAGAGAAGTGCAGTTGCGGGGCGTGCTGGGTGGAGGTAGATGGCCATGGTTTCTGGTGGGTGGCCTCTGTAGGTTCAGTAGGGCAATATTTGGCTACGGTGAAGCAGGTTTGCAGAGCACTGCTGTGTTAGTGGTGGGGTTTGCGTATGTATGATTCCCCTCTCAGACAGAGCATGCAGGCTGACAGATAACAGGCTGGCTAATCTGCTGCCTCACCTGAGGAATGGTCACCAACCTTACTAACCGTGACAGTCTCCGCCTCCCCTCCCTCACTCTGACTGCCTACCGTTCAGTTTTCAAGTCACACAGCTCCTCTGTTTGCCCCTCCTTGGGAGCCTATTCCAGCTTCACGGACTGGACTGCGGGGGAAGGAGGAGAGAAGGAGTTCCCCTGCTAGAACCAGCAATTGGGTCAGGGGAGAAGTCCAATACAAGAAATGCAGCACAGCTTCCTGCTTGTGTCAGGTGCTGGAGGAAACCGACTTCTGGTACTCCAGGGCAGGTTGGGGCTGTGTCTCTTGACAAGCAGCCCAGATCCCTCAGTTCTCCAGTGCCTATTGGGCTGAGCCAGAACAACTTCAAAGCCATAGAACCTGCTTCATCTAGACCTCTGACGGCTGATGGTGCTTTGGGGCCTCAGTTGGGCCCTCAGCCCTGGCTGGGTATTTTGGGCACAAGATAAGATCCTTATGCAATCTTGTTCCACCTCCAGATGTCTTGGCTGCTTCCACTTCCACCAACCTGGTGTGTGCATGTGCTTGATAAATTATAACTGCATGTAAGGAAGAGGTGGCCTTCCCTCCACAAGCCGAAGGAGCCACAGCTGGCTGGCTGGCATCAAACTGAGGTGTGCTCCAGTGCAGTTGGGAATTTGGCTTTGAACAGAGCAGGTGTGCTCCAGGTGGCTTCTGTGAGGAGAATGTATTCTACCCTAGGAACCTTTAAGGAAAGTAGATTGACATCTTAGATTAACCCAACTCCTGGTTGCTGGGGAGTATAAAACATCTGTGTAGACAGGCTGGCAACAGGACGGCTAGGATCTGAGAAATGGGCTGACATAGATCATGCTGCTATTATAGAAGTGTTTTAGCCTAGGAACCTGTCAGCATTTAATTACAGTAGGGTTTTAAACAGCCTCTCTGTGTAAAAAGACGTTTATTGTGATCATTATTAGTATTGCAGTAGCACTCAAAGGGCCCAGTCAGGGATTGGGGCCTCATTGTGCTAGGCAATGAGCACCTTTCTGTAGTAAGCTTATGTGGTTCTCACTCCAGATTTTCATACAGCTGCTGTGATTTTTTTGAATCACTCTTTAGTTTTAAGGATTAGAATTAATAAATAAACCTCTCTCTAATTCCCATAGGGCTGGGACTATTACCTTTTTGCTTATAAGAAACCTTGGAGGAAGTTAGCCTGACAGTGACTCACCTTCAACAACATTTTACATCAGTTTTGAACTGCTGGGGGAATTCTGTGCACAATATTTTAAAATTCTGCTTATTTTACTTGTCAAAACACAATATAATCACACCGGTTTCAGTTATTTTGGTAATTTATTTCAAATGTATGTCTGTATGTACTGTTACAATGACACAGATTCAGGAAATGTTTTTTGATATAGATTCCTTATGAGGCATATTAATGCAGAATTTTGAGTAATCATTTAAACTACCATATAGAAACATTTCCTGCACCTCTCAGAAGCAGTGCAAAGGTTTAGGTGAGTCGGGGCGATGGAGGTGTTGATGAAGAGGAAAGTAATTTCTGAGAACGAACCTGGGGAGTTGTTGGGTGTGAGAGGGAAAAGCATAGAACAAAGGTGTTTTTGGTGGGTTTTTGTGTGTGTGTGTGTGGGGGGATTGTTGTGGAGCCTCCCCCATGCAGATCCTGGCTCACCCATAACCTCTTCCATTCTGTTATATCTGACCCTGTCCCCATGTTCCCTGCACCCCCACTCCTAGCTCCTCTACCCTCACCCATCTGCTCCCTACTAGCCTTTCTGAACCCAGTATGTTATCCCCCACCCCACCCCAGCAGCCTCATGTGCCCCACTCGGTCTGTCTTCCCTCTCCACTCTCCATCTTGTGCCTCCTCACTTGGCCCCAAGAGCAAGGCACTCTCCGTAGCTGGCTGCGCTGGCCTGAGCCAGCTGCCCTCTCCTCTGGTGCCACAGCCACTCAGTGAAAAGTGTAACACTAGCTTGACTTCTCTCACAGCTTCTGTCCTCAGGGCTACTGTGTGGACATCACTGAAAGTGCCCTCTGTAGGAGCATCCACACTTCACTAGTTATGATTGGTAGAATCTGAGCATGACATAAATTCTACATTTGACAAGTGCTTAAAGATGGAGATCATTAGGAAGCCAAGGTAGCTCTCTGAGTGCTTGCTCATGGCGATTCCATTCTAGGTGTGCACAGTTCCATCCTCTGTGCACAGTTACCGATCTCTTTTCCCCTTAGGAAGTACCCGCAGGGCCGGCTCTGGCACCTCCTGGAGTCCCCCATGCATGCCGCGGTATATCAGGCTCTGCCAATCTTCCTCTCCGCAGCACCGCACCGCAGCAAGGGAGCGAGCTACGGCCCCCCCAGGGTCATCTGACAATGAGTCAGTTTCTTCGGGGAAGGACAGACAGGCTGCCACCCACTCTGGACAGTGCCATCCTCCAAGGATGCAGGAGCAAGTTCTCTGCCCTTCAGCTTCTGGTTGGCCTCAGGGCCAGTGGCTGGCGCAGTGGCCATATTAGGGACCCTGTGGGTTTCAGTGGCCCCAGGGCCATACTCATACAGATGTTCTGGCAGGCAGGCAGAGCCGGTGGCCCCGGAGGAGGCTCACGATTCGGCATCAGAGGAGGATTCAGACTCCCCAAGAAGGGACATCAGCAGCTCCATGGCAGCAGGAGGGGATGCCACCACTTCCTGTGCCAGCACAGTCCTCGTCGTCTTTCCTGGGCAAAGGGATGTCCTTGCCTCTGGATGATTTTCAGGCCCACCAGGAGCAATTTAAGAGGCTTGTCTCGAATTTAGGATTGGGAGGAGCTCAAGGAGGCCTTGGACAACCTCTTTGATGTCTTGGCAGTGGCGGCACCGGCCTGGGTTCCCTTGCCTGTACGTGAAGGGGTGCTTAAAATGGTGAAAGCCGTGTGGCAGATGCCATCATCCTTGCATTCATCATCAAAAAGGGCGGGGAAAAAAAGTAGTATGTTCCCACCAAAGGCTTTGAATATTTGTTTACTAGCCTTTCCCTGGGTTTTCTGGTTCTGGCGGCTGCCAAAGACTGGGACAAGCAAGGCCAGCCTAGCTCAACTCCCAGAAATAAGGACAACAAAAAGCTGGACTTATTTGGGAGAGAAGTTTATTCAATGGCGAGCCTGCAGTTTTGTATTGCAAACCAAGAAGCGCTCTTGGGCAGGTATAATTACAATCTTTAGGACTCCCTCAAATACTCTGGGGAGACCCTGCCCCAGGAGCAGGCGAATGACTGCTGACATCCTAGAGGAAGGTAGAACAATGGCTAGAGCTGCCCTCCAAGTGGCCTTTGATGCAGCAGATTCAGCTGGGAGATCCATGGCCTTGGCTATCTGCATGCGCTGGTGCTCATGGTTGCAGTCTTCCGGTCTGTCCCAGGAAGTGTAGCAATACATTCAGGACCTCCCTTTGTCGGGAGTGCACTATTTTCAGACCAGACCGACGCCAAGCTCCATGGTCTGAAGGATTCGAGGGCCACACTGCTGCGCTCCTGGGGCCTTTATACACCTCAGGCCTCGAGGCATCAGTTCTGCTCCCAATAGCAGCTGCTGAGATACCAGCCCGCATGCTTTGCCCCCTACAAATGACGGGACAAAGGTATAGGGTTTAGGAGGCACCAATCGACTGCAGCTTCTGCTTCAGCTGCCCAACCAGGACCTTCCAGATGTTCAAACAGGCAGTGACAATCCTTTTGAAGGCGTGCCTGAGGACGGTGTTCCAATTTCAAGGCAGGATCCTCCCTCCTGTCCGTTCCTCAACTGACTCTCTTCCTTCCTATCCAAATGGACCAGAATAACATTGAACCATGGGGTCCTTGGCATCATCTCAGCGGGATATGTCCTGCAGCTTTCTCCTCCATCTCTGTCCCTCTTCAGGAGCAACTTCTTGTGCAGGAGGTGGAGAATCTTCTCAGTCTAGGGCTATAGAGGAAGTTCCATCAGACATGAGGGGGAAAGGGCTTTATTCCAGTACTTCCTCATCCCCAAGTCAAAAGGGGTCTCAGGCCCATCCTAGACCTGCATCGTCTCAACAAATGTCTCAAGATACTGAAGTTCCACATGGTCTCCCTAGCCTCCATCATCCTGTCCTTGGATCCAGGCGACTGGTATGCCGCCCTCAACCTAAAGGACACATACTTCCATATCGCAATCTTTCCAAGACAGATGTTTTCTCTGCTTCATCATGGCCCGTTCCCACCACCAGTTCACAGCTTTACCCTTTGTCCTCTCTTCTGCTCCAAGAGTGTTTACAAAGTGCATGGCGGTTGTGGCTGCACACCGAAGGCGCCAGGGCATGCAGATATACCCAGACCTGGACAACTGGTTGATCAAAGGCAGGTCCCAATCTCTGGTCCAGAGTAGCCTAGACCTCGTATGCATCATCTGTCACTATTTGGGTCTTTAATAAACGAGCAAAAATCAACATTAATGCCAGTGCAGTGGATAGAGTTCATTGGGCGGTTCTCAACTCCACTCAGGACAAGGCATATCTACCACAGCCTCACTTTGAAGCCATGTTAGGCATTATTACATGCCTTCATGATTTCCCCCCTCACAACAGCCAGATCTTGTCTGCAGCTGCTGGGCCATATGGCAGTTTCTATGAATGTGGTAAAGTTTGCATGCCTAGAGCTCAGACCGTTTCAGTTGTGGCTGGCCTTAGTGTATGCCCTGAGCAGACACTCCCTGGACTGAGTGGTTATGGTCCCCCCCACATGTCCTGTCCTAACTGGAATGGTGGTAAGACCCTCATTCAGTACTGCAAATTATGCCCATTCGAGGAACTAGCCCCCTTGATCACATTTGCTTGGGATGTGGGGTGGGGGGCTGACATCAGTGCCAACCACAGCACTCAAGGGGTTTGGTCGCAGGAGGAGCAAGAGATGCACATAAATGTCAGAGAGCTATGAGCGATATGCCTGTCTTGCGGGGTGTTCCTTTCCTTCATCTTGGGCAAGGTAGTGCAGGATCTGAGAGACCATACTGCTGCAATGTACTATATCAATAGGCAGGAGGGGGCTCACTCGCCGGCCCTTTGCCGGGAGGCACTGTGTCTATGGAACCTTGCAGTAAGCCATGACTTTCACCTCAGCCTCTCACCTCCTGGGCATCAAGAACAATGCAGCAGACTGCCTCAGCAGGTTCTTACTCCACCATGAGTGGCCACTCTACCTGAAGGTGGCCGATATGATCTTCCAGAGGTGGGGTTCTCCCTCAGTAGACCTTTTTTGTGTCCAATCAGAACAAGAAATGTCACCAGTTCTATTTGATTTGTGGGCTCGATGAGGGGTCGCTGCCTTATGCTTTTCTCTTAGAGTGGCCTGCAGTTGTGATGTTTGCATTCCACCCATTCCACTGATATAGAGTCCTGCTGAAAATCAAGAGGGACAGAGTGAATATTAGCCTGATTGCACAAGCATGGCCCTGCCAGCATTGGTTCAGCATGTTACTAGAGCTGTCAATCACACCCCCTTTCACCTGCTGGAGTTGCCCTGGTGGCACGATCTCCTCTCCCAGGACTGGGGCCAGCTTCTGCACCAGTTCTGGAGTCTCTGCATCTGACGGCGTGGAGACTGCATGGCTGAACTCTGAAGAACAAGTGTGTTCGTCACAGGTTCAGCAGATTCTGATGGGCAGCAGAAAGCCTTCTACTCGGGCTTTGTACATGGCCAAGTGGAGAAGGTTCACCTGCTAGGCAGCATACCAAGGAATTCCACCTGAACAGTCATCGATTCAGGCTATTCTAGATTACTTATTGTACCTTAAGCTTCAAGGCCTACCTATTGCCTCGTTGAAAGTTCACCTGGCAGCCACCTCAGCATTTCACCCTCTGATAGAGGGCAAATTTTTTTTTTTTCCCTTTCTGTGACAGATTCCTGAAAGGAGTAGAGAGGCTCTACCCTCCAGTTTGGGACCCCATACCCCCTTGAGATCTGAACCTAGTTCTGTCTAGGTTCACAGGACCCCCCTTCAAGTTTTTGTCTACCTGTCCATTGCTGTTGCTCTCCTGGAAGGTATCCTTTCTCGTAGCAATTTACTTCAGCAAGAAGAGTTTCTGAGATTTAGGGCACTTACCTCAGAACCACCATACACGATCTTCTATAAGGACAAGGTCCAGTTGTGGCCTCATCCTGCTTTCTTACACAACGTAGTGTTACAATTTCATTACAAGCAGGATACATTTCTTCCAGTGTTCTTTCCCAAGCCGCATGGCTCAGAAGAGGAATGGAGGTGGCACGCGCTTGATATTAGGCGTGCCTTAGCATTCTACATTGAATGCACTAAGTTGTTCCAGAACACCAGGGACCTTTTTGTTGTGGTAGCAGATAGGATGAAGGGGGTTACCTGTCTCTTCCCAGCGAATTTCCTCTTGGGTAATTTCCTGCATCAAGTTTTGTAACGAGCAGGTGAAGGTGCCTCTGCCGGGGGTCATTGCAGCCCACTCCACTAGAGCGCATGCTTCCTCGGTGGCCTTTCTGGCACAGGTACCTGTGCAGGACATCTGTAGGGCCACTACTTGGTCATCAGTGCACACTTTCATGTTCCACTGTGCCATTGTCCAACAGGCACAGGATGACTTCAGCTTCAGAGTGGTGCTGCAGACCCCTCTTCTATGAACTCCAGACCCACCTCCAAGGTACTGCTTGTGAGTCACCTAGACTTTTCTTCGAGAGCTTGCTCATGTCGATTCTAGACAGTTACTTACCTTGTAACTGTTGTTCTTCAAGATGTGTTGTTCATGACCATTCCATTACCCACCCACCCCCCTCCGTCCCCGCTGTTGGAATTGATGGCAAGAAGGAACTGAGGGGGCATAGGACTGGCGGCACCTGATATACAATGGCATGTGCACGGGACTCCAGGAGGCGCCGGAGCCAGCTCTCCAGGTATTGCGAAAGGGAAAAAAATTCTGGTAACTGTGCATGGAGGCATGCACACGCACAGAATGGAATGGACATGAACAACACATCTCGAAGAATAACAGTTACAAGGTAAGTAATGGTCTTTTCTCTTGTGTGTCTGTGCCAGGGACAGAGTTCTTGCCACTCCGCAATTAAAAAAAAAAAAAAAAAAAACTGACCTAAACTTTCAAAAGTGGCTACTGATCCTGGGTGCTTTCATTTTTGGGAGTCTAGCTATGATATGTCTAGGGCTTGATCAGAGCTGGCCCTAGACCAAATGAAGCATCTTTGGTGTCCCCCTTTTCCATTTGTTAAACTTTCTAATACCTTATTTTTTTATTGCATTTGTAGCCCATTTCATGACTTCACACGCTTTGCATGGATGATTTGTCTCTGTCATATAAGATGGCAAATTTGCATGCTAGGATTGGTAAATCTGTATTTATTCATGCCATATATAAGCAAATAAATAAAATTCATTTCCTTAAAGTTTATAGAAACTTTTTCATTTTAAGAATAACTGAAATGTACTAACATCAAGACATTGAACTGTGCACCAACAATGGTGGACCAGTATTAAATAGTGTTACAGTAGGTGACAGCCTTAAAATGTTAATCCTAATCCTTGAGTTCAAAAGGTTGCTTTTCTTGCCTTTGCCATTGTGAACTGAAGCACAGCATACAAGAGGTCTAAAGACTGACCAATGGTATTTTCAAGTGACAAAATTACATTTATATGTCTCACTGACTGACTGGCGATGCTCCGACCCTTATATACCCATGAGGGCCTGGCTGACAGCATTCTAGGAGGTTTGAGGAAAATGTAGTTCTCAGGAAGTCTGGAAGGTTCCATATGGTTCTACAAAGGTCCAGAACATTCTAGGAAGTCAGTGGGAAAAATGGCTTCACATATGGAATACCTAAAACACTTTACTTCAAACCTTCTGTTTTCCCTTTTGTCACTAACAGAAACAGCCCACTGAGCATGGCACCCCAGTGGTCGCCTGGATAGCCTGCCCCTAAATCTGGCTCTGGGCTTGATTTCTTTTTTGTCCCCCCCCCAGAGTTTGAGTACCTACTGCTCTGATAGAAGTCAGTGGCAGCTGTTGTAGCTCTGCATCGCTGACAATCAGGCTCAGATGTCACAAAGTAAAAACCCAAAATTGAGGCCTACAACAGGGTCATTGGGTGGCACTGTGGTCTAGCCCTTGTGAAAGTCACTACAGTATTCTAAAGCAGTGGTTGAAAACAGTACAGCTTGCAACAGTGACAATGAGGAATTACTGTAAAAACTAGTTCTTTAAATAACAGTAGAGACCTAGCAGTTGAAATCTTGACCAAGATTTTTTTAAATGAAGTGATTTTTGGTTACCTCAACCTTAGGGTGCCCAAGTAAGATAGCTGAAAGGTGCCTCATCTTCACATGGAGGTGTTGCATTAGCCCTTTCTGAAAATCAGGTCCCTATAAGGAGCCTCAAGTTGGACATCCTAAATCACCAATCATTTCTTGAAATCTTGGCCCTTGGCAGTAACCCTGGTTCTGACAGTGACTTTTGTGACCTTGGGGATGTCACCACTTCTGAGCCTTCATTTCTCCAGCAGTTAAAGGAGTCAATACTACTTACGTATGCAGTGGGATATTTATAAGAAACAGTTATATGTTTGTGGAGTGCTATGAAAGTACAAAGTATTAAGGTCTGTCAGAGCAGAGGTGGGACGAGAACTACCTCCCATCCCTATGCTGAATAAACTAGGATGTGTAGCTTCACAGGGGAAGGAAAAGTGACTGGCTCCTCCTCCAGCTTTTTTTTTTAACCGTTCCTGAGTGACTTTTCACCCAGAGACTTTTTTGCATATGTCATTGTGAAGAATGTTCATTATGCCAAAGATGTGAGAAACTTAAATTTCAGGGATGTGAAATCAAATTACAAAATGAATTGGTAAAATATTGGGCCTATCTTTTTATTGAGCATCCCCCTCGTGCACATTTTAATTAGCTTCTTGTAACGGATTTTAATGCCAATACTCCATTTCTGAAAGATGAGAATGCACAAGGTTTTGAAGAATTTGGCAAGTGTCACTACTTTATTTGCTACATTAATTAGGAGATACTGTACTGCATCACATGCACCGCCCTATCCCATATTTGCTGCATCACATGCACAGCCATAAACAACATTCGCTGCCTCATGTGCACTGCACTGAAAAAGCTGTCCAGAACATTATTGCACCTGGTTTTCCCTTGGCACTTGGGAGAGGTTCTAACCGGGCCTTTCATCTCATGGTAGTTGTGGAATTTCCAATTTAATTAAAAATTCTTGACTCTGACCGGTTGAAGCATCATGTTCATGTCCATGCAAAGCCTTAAAAAAGCCATAATGTACTACTGATAGCCAGAGGGTTAGTAAATAATGCTTCTGAAACTGAATGATTAAATGGGATAAGTTGTAGCTCTTGCTGTTCTTTTTAAAGGGAGCTGCCAGCAATTTACCAGGCACCTCTTGTGCTGAGGGTGATAGAAGTAAAGTATACTGCTTGTTCCATTTCTTCAAAAATGCAATTTAGTGGAATAAGACACCTTCAGCTGTGAATAAGCAGTTTATAATTCTTATTTCCTCATCGACTTATATTTTCCATCTACATCCCTTCCCCTTTTTCCCAAAAGAATATTTTGGCTCCAACCACCCACTTCTGTGTCTTCCATAATGTTGTATTGAAGTAGGCATGTCTAACTTCCAGGGTAAATAGCTCAACGTTGATGAGAAGAGAATTTAAAAATAGTACGTTTAGTGGGAGAATGCAGTGACAGGTTAAGATCCCCTCAGCTGACTAACGAGGTTAAATTAACACCATGGCTAGGACATGCATTGATCTAGGACATCTTCACTGCAGACTCAATTGTCAAGGTGCCTGTGGAGCTCCTAAGGCAAATTAAAGTTGATATCCATGTATGGAAGGTGGTATGGAGAATGCTGTCTGCTTCCTCTCTCCCTCCCTGGCACCACAGTTCAACAGGTCTTGCTGCTGAACTGCAATGCAATTTTTATATAGGGTTGGCAGAATTCAATTTTTATTTTTATATTTGTAATGGACATTATTGATTTAAGCATTTTTAAAATTCCTAGCATTTTAAATTTTCACTGTTAGTGCAAAATTGTAGGTTTTAAGCATTTTTTAATTCATATTTTCCCAATTGTGGGAAATTATAGGTGGGGTCACACAATAGTAATTTAATGACCCTGAGAATCAACGAGTAAAGCTTGATATCAAAACACAAATTGTAGCAATTTGAATTGTAGGAATTCGAAGCACCACTGGTGAGAAATCCATGAGAGGCAGCGAGGCTGCTAGCTATGCCAGATCCCTGGGCTGGGACCCCTCCACTGGCCCCGGAGAAGGTGGCTAGACTCTAGAACTGAGATACCTTCTGTCTCCCCATCAGGAAGGGGGTACACTTGGACAGTGACATGGCTGGAGGTCCAAGCCATGAAGAGGACACTGTAGTTCCTGACACCTGCGAGAAGGGCTACAGGCAAATTATGGGGAAAGTGACAGTGTGAAGACCATGGAGGTGAGCCTGGGCCTGGAGCTAATTCCCAGACGACTAGCAGGAGGCGCCAGTCTGGCTGTGAGTAGTGTGCCCTGTGACAAGTGGGAAGAGAAACCACCCCTATTCCCAAGTGTGTGTGTGCAGGAGTGAAGTTAGGGAGGTTCATACAATAGTATCAGCTATGAAAATTTTATCCAGTAACATATTTCTTGTCCCTTGCAGCTGTAAATTATAGCATGGCTACAGTACTTGGCAGCAGAATTAGCTAACATGTAAAGATAGAAAGATCGCTAAGAGGAAATTTGAGTAGGCAGGATTAGAAAGGGAATTATATGATATGGGGAGGGATCGATTTTTCAAAAATCAGTGGCTTTCAGACGGGCATGCAGCATGAGTACATGCATCCCTGAGCACGTGCACCTCCAGAAAACGTTTTTTTCAGCTTCAACCTAAATGCAGATTGATTTGTTTTTTTCAAAGTTCACCCCACCATTAGCTTTCCTTGCTACATCATGGAGGCATCATAGAAGCTGCATCGTTAAGGCTGGGGTGAAATTTGCATTTAAAGCAGAGATTTGTTACATATGAATAATGTTGCGTGTTCTCCCCAAATTTACATCACTAAGAGTATAGAATTAATTTACTGGAATTTACAAATAATTGTCTATTTATATTGGAATGTTTGTCATTAAATGGTTTTGTTAACAAATCATGTTTATAAAATGTAGTGGGGCTATAGTATATACTGGGCCTATAGATTCTATAGGGCCTATCACATCCAATTTACTCTTGAAGACAACTTTTAGTAGCATTCAGAATAAAATATAATACTTTTAAAACAAATCCTAGGAAATGAAACCAACTTTATTAAATTACGGTGGTGGTTGCTATGTGCAATTCAAGAGAAGACATCGTTAAGCATCTCCTTTAAAAACTCAAAGTATATAAAAGCAGGGAAGGTGCAAGCTAAGGTTACAGAAACAATTTTGGCACTAATCTTAACACTCAATCCTCGCACACAAACCGTCAAACAGAAACATTCTCAATAGTCAGCACCTAAACTACTTTGACTCTGATTCTGGACTGGTGTACTATGTGACCCAATCCAACTTCCACTGATGTCTTTCCATTGATTTTAATAGAAGTTGGACAGTGCCCTTATGTGCTGAGGCTTCTGCTCAAGAAAGGAGAGGAGAGAATCCATCTGAATACTCTACAGGAGAGGCACCTGAACTTTTTGTTGTGTCCCTTGAGATTCTTTTCCCATGTGTGGCCCTATTGTTCTAAGAAACAATGCTATGTAGGTGCCTGGGGTCTGACAGCCCATCCCAGCCAGAGCTCCCCAAGGCTCCCTGGCTTGCAAGCATCCCCTAGCTGGGACAGGCTCTGGGCAGGTGGCCCCACCAGGACACAGCCAGCCAGGCAGAACACCTCTCTGTGTGCTCCTGCTCCTGGGACCCCGCAGAATCACTCATAGGCTGCAGGATATGCTGGCCTTGAGGTGATCCCCTGCATGCATGTGCAAGAGCTTTTTCAAGTAGGGCGGAACTACATCCCAAGGTGGGGCAAGCCCATCAGTATCTGGAGAGGCAGACAAGCAAGCTGGAATGGGACCTGCCACACCTGCTGCACAGAAAGAGGCTGTGTCCCCTTGCTCCTTGTTTCTTCAACCTCCTTGTTCTTCCAGCCTGAGAGGAGCAGAAGAAACTGACTGGGAAACTCAGCTACTGAGAGGAATTCTCATTGTATCAACATGGTTTTGAAGAAACAAGAAAATATTCTTAACCCATCAAGTTCCCATGTCCCCTGATAACCTGGTCATGCCCCCCAAGGTTGAAAACCAAGGGTGTACAGTTACAGATGGACACCTTTCTCTTCTCATGCCTGTGTAATCCTGTACCTTCTGTCTTTCTTTTCTTTTGTGCTCTGGCCATGGTGCTGAATGGCAGGAGACAATATGTGGATCAGCCCAAAACAATCTTCATGGACACCTGGATTGGACACTGACCTCCCACCAGAAATAGTTGTGAGGTGAGATCATTCAACACACCATGGCTGGTTTTACACCAGCGTGCACAGCGGTCTGCCTATTTGGTGACTTGCTTGCCTTGCCATGGGTATTTTGGATTCACCTGCTCCCCTCCCATACATTGTGTTTGCCCACAAGACTCTGGATCCTTCTTGTTTAAAATAGAATATTAGAGCCAGAAGTGCAAATTCTCCATCAGCGTAAATTGGTGTAGCACTTTGAATTGAATAGAATTGTGCCAAGTTACACCAGCAGGAAGCTTTACTTGGAGTGTGGAGAAGCTGTTTGAGGTTAGGTCAAAGGGCAGGGATAAAATACTTTGATCCTCTTGTACTCATGTCCCAACAGGAATCAACCATAGACACAGACTCAGCAGGTGGAAAAGCAGTCTATAGCTCTGAAGCACCTTTCTAAAACCCCTTTCCTGCGTGCAAGTGCTTGGCTGTCCCCTTGTCAGACCTAATTTTCAGCCTGCCTGCACACACTCATGCATAAGTCTTTAAAATAGGGACCATTGTGGTGTGGAGGTGTGTGGTTTAATACCTACTGGCAAAAGGGACTTTGCAAGGCAGATTTTTCTGAAATAGTCCCTGAGGAACTGTTGTCATCAGGGGGCAAAAAGTACTCCTCTGTCTAAAGCCCTGAAATCAGAGGATGCTGTCTTATCACCATTTGTAGGGTCTGATCATGAAATAAATGGACACTGAACACCAATTTATTCCCTGTGTGGCTTGCAAGGGATGATGCTGCCTGAATGAACTGCCCTTATACCAGCACCTCTCCTTCAGCAAGCTGAAAATGCTGTAGGTAATATAGGGATTTTGTATATGGAACTGCCACCACTAAAATGCAGCTACAGCTAGGGTGAAAGTCTTAAGCTGTCTGAAGTACTGAACAAAACTACATCACTGTGTAGGGCTGGAAGAGGAGCTCTATATGGGATTTAATTGGAAGAATTTAGATAGCTGGAATGCAGCTAGCTGAGTTCGAATGGGGCCAGGGCACTGGAGTTAACAGCAGTACCCTTATAAAAGGACTATGGAATCTTGAATCCCCACAAGGATCAAAAACTAAATCTTGTGGCTACTCCAGCTATGGAGGAGGAGGCTGCATTTCAGAGGCAAAGTGATCCATAGTGCCCATCTCAGGCTGTCTACATTGAGGGCTTATCTTCACATACAGCGCTAGTGGCACAGCACTGCTGCAGCACTTTTGTGAAGACATTACTACCTTGACGGGAGAGCTTCTGGAATAGTCTTCCCAGGGGAGCAGTGGGGGCAAAAAACCTACGTGGCTTCAAGACTGAGCTTGATAAGTTTATGAAGGGGACAATATGATGAGACTGCCTACAATGGCATGTAGCTGATCTGCAACTGCTAGAAGCAAATCTTTCCAATGGCAGAGATGGGACACTAGGCGGGGTGGGCTCTAAGTTACCACAGAGATTCTTTCCCAGGTGTCTGTCTGGTGGGTGCTGCCCACATGCTTAGGGTCTAACTGATTGCCATATTTGGGGTCAGGAAGTAATTTTCCCCTGGGTCAGATTGGCAGAGTCCCTGGGTAGTTTTCACCTTCCTCTACATCATGGGGCCCTGGTCACTTGCAGGATAAACTAGTGTAAATGGTGGATTCTCTGTAACTTGAAGTCTTTAAATCATGATTTGAGGACTTCAATAACTCAGCCAGAGGTTAGGGGTCTATTTCAGGAGTGGGTGGGTGGGGTTCTGTGGCCTGCAATGTGCAGGAGGTCAGACTAGATGGTCCTTTCGGACCTTAAAATCTGAGTCTATAATCCTTCTCCCATCAACATAGTGCTGTTTACACAGGAGGTTAGGTCAGTATATCTATACTACTGAAGGGTGTGGATTTCTCACACCTCTGAGCGAAGTAGTTCTACAATTCAGACCTATGTTAGTATACCTGGCCTTAAATTGTTACAGCGGCACAGCTGCAGTGCTTCTGTGTAGATACTCCCCACCGTAACAGAAGGGGTGCTTCCGTCAACCTAGCCCTGTCTACACTGGGGGTTAGGTTGGCTTAACTATGTTGCTCAGAAGTGTGGATTTTTCACACCCCTGAGTGACATCTGGGTCGACCTGACTTCTTAGCACAGACCTGGTCTCAGTGGTGTTTTGATATCTGTTTTGTTCAGGTTGGCTCCTCGGGAAATGTGCTACCTATCAAATCACAGATCCCACTTCTTGTGGTAGCTGTATGCTTCTCTGAGAGCTTCCACCCTCTGATGGGGTGTCTACTCCATCCAAGGCCTGAGCAGAGAGAGGGCCGGCTAACCCAGTCACAGTCTGCTACTGGAGGAGAGTCTGGGCTGATAAACTATAACTGATGGTGAAGCTCAGCTGGACAGGAGCAGGCTGAGCTGCTCTAAAACCAGGAAGTAGCGAGTGAGAAGGGCACAGGGGTGGCTAGGTTAGGGTAGAGTACAGAGGAAGAGGATTTTTCTGACCCCAAATGAAGTCACTGTGGAAACTGAAGAGTCTGCGAGGGCGCATGTGTACAAAGTTGGGGGGTGGGGAGGGGAGGAGGAGGAAAAGAGCAGAATTAAATGATGATGATACCAGCAAAAAAGCAAAGCTGAAGAAGGAAGTACACCTACATCTTGATGATGTAAAATTCCTCACCAAAGAAATAAAATTAGGTTGTGTTAACCCTGTGAAAGTAGCTGAATGGATTTAAAAAAAGCATATGGCGTATTGTAAGAGCTAGGAGGCTGCGAGATGATGATCCGTTGAACGTAGAAACAAAGGGCTAACTGATGAAGTGCTAAAAACAATATTGCTAGGGAAAGTTACAATAGGCTGGTTGCCAACTACTAAAGTATTTGACTGAAATAGAGCCTAACATAGGGGGTGCCATTAGAACTGACAGGCAGAAGATACAAGGATTAGTAAGCAAGCAACTAATTAGTAAACAAGGAGGCGAAAGCAAGCCATCCACAGCGGTACTAGTTACAGTGAAGGGAGGAGCTCTATCTGAGAAAGTAACACTAGGGTTTAAGATATTCAGATCCATATTATATATTCCCTGCCTCCCCTAAGATGTTATAAGTGCCAATGGTATGGGCATGTAGCTGCTGTTTGTAAAGGGAAAACAGGATGTGGTAAATGTAGGTAAAATCATTCCTGTGAAAAACAGTATGGAAGGAACTGAGGTCAAATGTTGTAATTATGGTGGTAATCACAATCTGGCATATAGAGGGTGTATTGTGGCAAAACAAGCTAGAGAAACATCAAAGACAAAAATTGTTAATAACATATCTTATGCTGAAGCTATAAGGAGACTCTCAAAGCATCAAATAGAGAGGGAAGAGACAATCAGCATAGGAAAAGAACAGCAGACACAGACTCATTCTATAAAAGATATGATAGACATGGCAGAAGCAATAAGCGAAGATATACTAGTAATGAAAAGCAAAAGTCTTATTGCATTTGATTGAAATGATAAATTGTATGTCACAAACTGGAAAATAATCAGAAAAAATGAAAATTATAGCAAAGACAGCAGAAAAATATTTGTATATTAGCAACTTGTCAGTGGACCATATTCATGCAATTTTGAATGAAGATAATGGTAAAACATGATTAGTATGGAGTTCTCAGTCTTTTGCTGTAATGTGTGCTGTCTGACAGCACATGGTCAAGGATTAAAAGAAAATATCCTGGAAATGAAAATTAAACCAGATGTCATATGTATCCAGGAAATGGTTGAAAAACTTGCTGTTAAAATTCCAGGGTATATCAGCTTGAGGCAAGACCAAAAACTAGGAAGAGGCATTTGTACTTCCATAAAGGAAAGATTAAACTACATTGCAATAGAGAATGAAGAAGTAACCCTAGACTATAATGCTATTGAGATCCCAATGCAGAAGAATATTTCTTTAAGAATTTATAATATTTATAGCCCATGTAGAAAATTAGAAAGTTCAGGGCAACAAGAAATGGTGAAAAATGCTCAAAGACCCTATATTACATGCGGTGACCTAAAGAGTCATAATAAATTGTGCCAAAGTAAGACAACTGATATAAATGATGCCGGTGTGAAGAAGTTCATTGATTTAAAAACAATGTAGTCATTTTAAACAATGGCACCCCAACTAGATTTAATGCAGCAGATGGTCATTTTTCCTGCTTAGACGTGTGAATTATAACCACAGATATTGCAAGTAAATGCAACTGGGAAATATATAAGGAAGAAGGAATGGGGAGTGATCATTTCCCAATACTTATTACTTTTCAAGGAAAAAGTAAGATTGAAGGTAATGAAAAATTACACATCTGGAATTTTAACGAAGTTAACTGGGAGCTATTTATAGGTAAATGTACTGATTTTGTGAATAATTACTGTGTGAGTAATGACAGAATTTCACTGATAACGTAATAATGGTATTAATAGCAGCAATTACTGGAACCATACCTAGGATATTGAAGTACTCCCAAACTAAAAACTCACTTCCATGGTGGAACTAGGAATATAAAATGTGATAGTTAAATAGGAACAAAGCCTGCAAAAAATATAATGAATAGTGAATATATAACAGTGTAGTGTAGAAGATGCGAGGCAATAGCCTAAAGAATTATAAACAGATCAAAGAAAGAGTTGAAGGAAGTACTGTCGGTAGCTTAACAAAGATACCAAGACATCAGAAATACACAGGAAAATTAGAAGAATGAATAAGAACATAAGAATGGCCATACTGGGTAAGACCAATGGTCCATCTAGCTTAGTATCTTGTCTTCTGACAGTTGCCCAGGCCAGGTTCTTCATAGGGAATGAACAGAACAGGGCAATTTTGGGTAATCCATTCCGTCTCCACTCTCATCTTCTGGTAATCTGAGGCTAGGGACACCCAGGGCATGGGGTTGCATCCCTGACTGTCTTGGCTAATAGCCACTGATGGACCAATCCTCTGTGAACTTACCTAGTTCTGGGTTTTTTCCCCCCAACCCTGTTACAGTTTTGGCCTTCACAATATCCCTTGGCAACAAGTTCCATAGGTTGACTATGTGTTGTGTGAAGAAGTACTACTTTTTCTTTGTTTTAAATCAGCTGCCTATTAATTTCATTGGTGACTGCTGGTTCTTGTGTTATGTGAAGGAGAAAATAATACTTTCTTATTCATTTTCTCCACACCATTCACAATATTATAGACCTCTATCATATCCCCCCTTAATCTGTTTTCCAAGATGAAAAGTCTGAGGTTTTTTAAATCTCTCCTCATATGGGAAGCTGTTCCAGACCCTTAATATTTGTTGCCCTTCTCTGTACTTTTTCCAATTCTAATACATTTTATTTGAGATGAAGTGACCAGAACTGCATGCAATATTCAAGATGTGGGCATACCATCGATTCATATGATTACCATTTATGGTATTTACTGTCTTATCTATCTCTTTCCTAATAATTCCTAACATTCTGTTTGCTTTTTTGACTGTCACTGCACATTGAGTGGATGTTGTCAGAGAACTATCCACAATGACTCCAGAATCTTTCTTGAGTGGTAACAGCTAATTTAGATCCCATCATTTTGTATGTATAGTTGGGGTTATGTTTTCCAATGCGCATTATTTTGCATTTATCAACATTTGAATTTCATTGGCCATTTTGTTGCCCAGTCACCCAGTTTTGTGAGATCCCTTTGCAACTCTTTGAAATCTGCTTTGGACTTAACAATCTTGAGTAATTTTGTATCATCTGTAAATTTTGCAATCTCACTGTTTTACTCTTTTTTCCAGAAAATTTATGAATATATTGAACAGCCCGGGTCCCAGTACAGATCTGTGGGGGACACGACTACTTACCTCTCCATTCTGAAAACCATCCATTTATTCCTACCTTTTGTCCCCTGTCTTTTAACCAGTTACTGATCCATGAGTGGACCTTCCTTCCTTGGCCCATAACAGCTGATTTTTCTTAAGCACTTTTGGTGAAGGACATTGTCAAAGGCTTTCTGAAAGTCCAAGCACCCTATATCCATTGGATCACTCTTGTCCACATAATTATTGACCCTCTAAAAGAATTCTGATAGATTGGTGAAGCACGATTTATCTTTACAAAAGCATGTTAACTCTTTCCCAATAAATCATGTTTATCTATGTGTCTGATAATTCTGTTGTTTCAACCAATTTGCCTGGTACTGAATTAGATTTACTGGTTTGTAACTGCCAAGATTGCCTCTGGAGCCTTTTTTAAAAATTGGTGTCATGTTAGCTATCTTCCAGTCATCTGGTACAGAAGCTGATTTAAATGATAGGTTACATACCACAATTAGTAGTTCTGCAATTTCACATTTGAGTTCCTTCAGAACTTTTGGATGAATACCATGTGGTCCTGGTGACTTTATTTCTGTTTACTTTATCAATTTGTTCCGAAACCTCCTTTATGGAAACCTCCGTTTGGGACAGTTCCTCAGATTTCCACCTAAAAAGAATGGCTCAGCTCTGGGAATCTCTCTCTCATCCTCTGCAGTGAAGACTGATGCAAATAATTAATTTAGCTTCTCTGCAATTGCCTTGTCTTCCTTGAGTGCTCCTTTAGCACCTTGATCTCCAGTGACTCCACTGATTGTTTGGCAGGCTTCCTCCTTCTGATGTACTGATTTTTTTTCCTTTTTTTTTTTCTTTTTTATTGTTAGTTTCTGAGTCTTTGGCTAGCTGCTCTTAAAATTCTTTTTTGGTCTGCCTAATTATACTTTTACACTTCATTTGCCAGAGTTTATATTCCTTTCTATTTTCTTCAGTAGGATTTTACTTCTAGTTTTTAAAGGATGCCTTTTTGCCTCTAACCACTTTTTACTTTGTTTAGCCATGGTGGCACTTTTTTTGGTCCTCCTACTGTGTTTTTTTAATTGGAGGTATACATTTAATTTGAGCCTCTTATAGCGTGTTTAAAAAGTTTTCATGTAGCTTGCAGGCATTTCACTTCTGTGACTCTCTTAATTTCTGTTTAGCTTCCTCATTTTTGTGTAGTTCCCCTTTCAAAGTTAAATGCTACTATGGTGGGCTTCTTTGGCATGTCTCCCTCCTGCTCCAACAAGGATGTTACATTTAATTATATTATGGTTGCTATTACCAAGCTGTTCAGCTATATTCACTCCTTGGACCAGATCCCGTGCTTCACTTAAGACTATATTAAGAATTGCCTCTCCCCTGGTAGGTTCTAGGACTAACTTCTCCAAGAAGCAGTTACTTATGGTGTCAAGAAATTTTATCTCTGTATCTTGTCCTGAAGTGACATGCAGCCCCTCATTATGGCAATAGTTGAAATCCCCCCCATTATTATTGAGTTTATTTGTGTAGCCTCTGTAATCTTCTAGAACATTTCACAATCACCATCACCATCCTGATCAGGTGGTCAGTAGTTCATTCCTACTGCTATATTTTTATCCATAGAGGTTCTATGGCACAGTTTGATTCATTTAAGATTTTTACTCTGTTGGACTCCATGCTTTCTTTCACATACAGTGCCACAGTCCCGAATACAGTCCCCTCCCTCCCGAATGACCTGCTCTGTCATTGCAATGTATTTTGTACCCTGATATTACCGTGTCCTATTGATTAACATCATTCCACAAAGTTTCTGTGAGGCCTATTATAGCAACATCCTCATTTAATACCAGGCACTCAAGTTCATCCCCTTAGTATTTAGACTTCTAGCATTTGTACACAAGCACTTATAAAATATCCTTTTTACCTGTCTTCCATTATGTGATGTAATTGCATGGGACTCTCTTAACTGTTTCTCGTCAATTCCTAGCTGTACTTTATCAACTTCCATCCTCTCCTTCTTACTAGGATGCAGACAATCCCCATTAATAGATCCTCCCCTAAGGGATTTTTCTGTCTGAACCATGTGCTCCTTTTCACCTGTCAGCTTTGCTTCAGCCATTTTCTGGAAAACAATTCTACAACCTGTTTAATTTAACACGCCAGCAATCAGGTTCTGTTTTGGTTTAGGTAGAGCCTATCCTTCCTGTATACACTCCCGCTTTCCTAAAATGTTCCCCAGTTCCTAATAAACCTAAACCCCTCCTCCTTATGCTATTGCTTCATCCACATATTAAGATTCTACGGTTTTGCCTGTCTAACTGGCCCTGCATTCTCCTGGTTTGAATAGGAGTAGCTAATGCACAATAGGGAACGGTTAGCCCCAGCAGCAGGGTCCACATGGACACTAAATGCGTGGCATCCTAGTGCAGGGTAGATTATACCTTAGCTTATCGTGAGTTAAAGGTTTATGTAGACAAGCCCTTGGATAAGCTTATGTTTTTTTTGGAAGCGGTTGGTTGTGGAGGTTGTAAAATAGTTTGTTTCTTGGCAGTCAGTACAACATGAAGCTTGCAATGAACAGAGCTAAATTGCTGTAATCGCAGTGTAAAATGAAGATAGCATATTGAATAGGCTTATTGCTCCACAGAACATAACATTACCTAAGAAAGCAGTGTGATTTACAGATGTCCTCTGTTGGAGAGGGTTCACATGATATCCATCACAAACAGCCCTGTGTTACTATGACACAATCAGCCAAGATCAAATGGCAAATAAACATTGCACAATTCACCAAAGAGATCAAGGGAAGTGTATAGCTCTGGGATGGAACTTGTAGTGGCGGGGGGATGTGTGTGGGGAAAAATACTCAGACTAGATGCCAAAGGCCAAAAGGCAAGGCTGAGGCAGGCAAAGTCCACTGAAGGTTCCAAAATAGGACCAAGCGCGACAATGCGACCTCCAGGGACGTTTAGGCAGGAGTGGATAGGCAGCTCAGTTACAACTATGCTAGCAGAAGATCTCTCAAAGAATCTTCACATTCAGGACTTTATTCTTTTTTGCATCACGATACGTTCGCAGAAGGAAAAGAGTCTTTCCCCCTCACCTGCAGGTTCTGCAGGCCTTTCTCAGGCAGAAATACTTGAGAAAGTAGGTTCTTTCAGCACTGAGCTGCTTTTCTCATTTTACTCCTCACTTACTGGTCTCTTTAGATGACTCCGCACCTTAAACCTGACCACAAGGTTCACACCTCCCATCTTCCTCTGCATGATGCAGCATTTCAAGCTTGTCCCCAGTCAATTGCCTGTCTGTCTCTTGTTTGTTTATACTGATTTATCTTGTGCCCATTCTCATAGCCTCTGGGCACTCTTACACTAAGCTGAAGCCAAACTATTTAGTGCATGAATAGTTGCTCTGCCACTTAGCCCTACCCTTCTCCTCAATGCACCTTACTCTTTCCCACACTCGAGAAAATGCTTGGGTAAGTAGATAAGCTCTGCACTTTGTCCTAAAGGTCAACAAATATGAGGAAGGGATTTCCAGCAAACCACCAGCTCCACCGAAAGTGCCTTGCCCCCTCTCTCCCAAAGTTCAGATATAGGGACTGCCTGTAAGAGGGAAATAGCTGAACTCAGCTGTTGGATTGGTGCTGAAGCAGTTTCTTCAAAACACAAGTGAAATAGTGGTGTCTGCTGGAGTTTTCAGAGAGCCAGAGCCAATAGCTTTGGAAGGGGCAAACTTCCCCATTTATTTAAACAGTGCTAACTCAGGGCTGGTTTACAGTACAGAGTTTTGTTGACAAAACAGTGGAGGTGTACACACTGAAATGCTCCTCCTGCCCATGTAACTCCCCTGTAATGCCGATGTATTAAAACCACATCAATGAGAGGTGTACGGCTTATGTTCGCATAGATAGGGCAACAGTGTCAGTGTAGACACTGTTCTCCTTACATAGGCTGTTGGCTGTCATTCTTGTCAATATCACATTGACAAGAAAACTGGGCAGCTAGTGCCCAGATGATGCCTGCCCCTGACGGGGAGGGGCAACTCACTGGGAGCCTGTGGGGCAGCCGGGCTCCCGGGGGGGGCAGCTGCCAAAGGAGCTGAGAGACCAGTCTTTCAGCTCCCCATGCTGCCCCTCTTAGGTTAGTGGAAGTGCTCCTGGTCAGGACACACATCACAGACCCAAGGAGGGGAGTGCAATAAATTGACTTATCTTAGTAGGGTAGACTAGGCCTCAGATACCAAAGATGCTACTTTAAATGTCAAGATTAATTCATTTCACAGCTTACCAACACGCATAAGAAAGGAGAGAAAGTACTTAGTATGAAGATCTACACAATCTGCTCTGAGTGGGTGACTGTACATCTTGGGTGAGTTTTTAACAACATATGGCAGGCCTGAAGGGACTTCATTGGGTTTGTTTTCCTAAAGTTGGGCTCTGTTTTCAAAATTGATCTATTCTTCTCTGTGATGCTTACACTACACACCACCTGCTGCCAGAAAACTGCCGAGTTAATGGTGGTGTGAAATCCTTGTCTGCATTTCAGTGGCTTTAGTTCCCCTTTACTGCTGTTTAAGCCGCATTGTAATAACAATTGCACAAATGTAAGAATTGTGCATCAGGTGAGAAAAATAGCATTCAACATCATTCTAAATTATCTAGCTTTTTTTTTTATGTTTTAAACCCTAGTGTCTGAGTTTTGGCATCTCTAATTATACACCAAGTTTAAAAATAAATACTACAGGGCTAATTATTATCCATTTTAATAAGATCTTGGCACAACATATTTAATGATTTATCAGGAAAAAAATTAAAAAACTGGTACCTGAGACCATAGAACTAAGAGTGAAGTACTCTGTGCTTAGTTAGCAGGAAGGGGAGAAAGTTGAGGATGGGAAAGATGTAACATTTGGATTCAGATCGCCTGGAGAATTTTGTATGACTCACTTCTTACATTTCTATAATTGTCTTTACAGTGCTGTTTAAGTAATAGTAAGGGTGGAACTAAAAGCCACAGAAATGCAAATAAAAGTTTCACATTCCCTTAAGGCCTCAGATTTGTGGGAGGGGTACTACTCTTACCTGCAGTTGTTTTCAGCTGGGGCAAGGGAAAGGAAGACTTGCCTTTGCTGGCCCATCAAATACCTATCTAATTTACATAAAATTTGCATACCCAACGCTTTATATTGCTCTTTCCTCCTCTGTCCCATTCCTTCTCCCATGATGTATCTTCCTCCCATGCTGAAGAAAACCCTTCGGTAACTCTTAGGAGAGAGAATGTGATTTTCACTGTACAGCTCTGTACTTGCACACCACACCTGCTCGCCCATAGCCATCAGGTATTCCTCTCCACACACAGCCAATCCCACCTTCTCCCCAACATCACTTCTCTCCAGCAATCCATTCTTTCTCCACAGTACAATCAGTGCCCCCCCCAAGAACCACCCCAGCACAAAACTGGCCCTTCTATATATCAATTTCCCTTCAAAATACTGATTCTCCCTCTCCCCAAAATCAACTCACCTTCCCCTCATTTGCCGTTTAAGAACAAAAGAATAGCTGTACTGCATCAGACCAATGGTCCATTTTGCCCGGTATCCTCATACACTTTAACACCAGAAGGGACCATCTTGATCATCTAGTTCAGGGGTGGGCAAACTACGGCCCGCGGGCCATATATGGCCCATTTGAGCTTTTCATCAGGCCCTCCAGCTGGGCCTGGCTTGAGCGCAGTGCTGCTCCCCCTCCCAGTCCCACCCATCCCCCCCCTCCCTTCTCCCACCACATGGGACCAGCAGTACCCTGGCTGGAGCACAGTGGCCACCCCCCCCACTCAACCCTCCCATCCCTCTCCCACCACATGAGCCCAGCAGCACCACCCTATGGGCCCAGCAGCACCCTGGCTGGAGCACGGCAGCTGCTCCCCCCCTCCCAGCGCCACCACTCCCCCTCTCCCACCACGTGGCCCACCATACAATTTCATACCCAGATGTGGCCATCAGGCCAAAAAGTTTGACCACCCCTGATCTAGTCTGATCTTCTGCACATTTCAAGCCACAGAATCTCACCCACCAACTCCTGTACCAGACCTCTAACCTCTGGCTGAGTTACTGAGGTTCTCAAATCATGACTTAGGCTATGTCTACACTGAAGGTTGCCGCTGTCTGATTGATTTACCTGGATCGACTGAGCCGTAAGTGAAGATCCACTCAGTTGATCCAGAAGTCAACGTACTAAAACCACCTCCTCAAGTGGCATAGTGCTGCATCGGTGGGAACGTGGTTCCTGTTGGTGTGGTGCAGTGAAGACAGCACGCAGAAGAGAAGCGCACAAATCGACAGGAGTTATGCAAGTTCTTTGCGTAACTCCCTTCAACTGCTGCCGAATTGCAGAGGTAAGTATAGACCAAACCTTAAAGACTTTGTTACAGAGAATCCACCACTTATACTAGTTTAAACCTGCAAGTGACCTGTGCCCCATGCTGCAGAGGAAGGCGAAAAACCCCCATTGTCTCTGCCAATCTGACCTGCAAGAAAATGCCTTCCTGACCCTAAATATGGCAATCATTAAGACCCTGAGCAAGTGGGCAAGACTACCGTCCTGTCTTCTGACAATGACCAGTGCCAGATGCTTCAGAGGAAATAAACAAAATGGCAGTTTTGTGTGATCTCTATCATCTAGTCCCAGCTTCTGGCAGTTGGAGGTTTAGGGACACCAGATCATGGGGTAATGTCTTTGGCCATATTGGCTAATAGCCATTGATGGACTGATTCTCCATGAACTTGTCTAATTTTTTTTCAGTCAGTTATACTTTTGGACTTCCCAGCATCCACTGGCAACTAGTTTCACAGATTGACTGTGTGTTGTGTGAAGGAGTACTTCCTTTTGTTCATTTTAAGTCTGCTTATTAATTTCATCAGATGACCCCTAGTTCTTTTGTTATGTGAAGGGGTAAATAGCAGTTCCTTATTCACTTTCTCCATGCCATTCATGATTTTGTAGACCTCTATCACATCTTTCTTAGTTGTCTTTTTTCTAAGATGAACAGTCTGTCTTTTTAATCTCTCCTAATATGGAAGCTGTTCCATTCCTCTAATCATTTTTGTTGCACTTCCCTGTACCTTTTCCAATTATAATATCTCTTTTGAAATGTGGTGACTAGAACTGCATGCTGTATTCAAGTTGTGGGCATACCATAGAGTGGCATTATATTTTCTGTCTTATTTATCCCTTTCCTTATGTTCTAGTAGATTTCTTGATTGCTGCTGCATATTGAGCAGATGTTTCCTAGAAGTATACACGACTCCAGGATCTCTTTCTTGAGTGGCAACAGCTAATTTAGGTCCCATCATTTTGTATGTATAGTCAGGATTGTTTTCTGCTGTGCATTACTATGCATTGCTCAACATTTAATTTTATCTGCCACTTTTGTTGCCCAGTCACCCACTTTTGTGAGATCCCTTTGTAACTCTTCAGTCTGCTTTGGACTTAGCTGCCTTGAGTAATTTTGTATCATCTGCAAATTTTGCTCCCATTCTGTTCAGTTGTTTCTCCACTTCTGTGTTTTATGTGTTATGCAAGTGTTTAAAAAAAAAATTTCCTAAGGAAAATTTCCTTCCTTCCCCTCTTCCTGCACACCCCTTTACCACATCTCCTGCAAATGATTCATTTCAAATATGGATCATCCTACATAAAAAAATACTGTCTGTAGCAAATGTAACTGTGATAACAGCTTTGACTATATAGTATTCTGTTGTTACTACTCAGTATAAATAATCCAATAGCCAACTGCAACTGAGCTCTGTCTGAGCTGTACAAACATAGGTAGCAAGAGCCCTTACTCCAAAGAGTTTATAATTTAATTAGACCAGAGTGATAAAGGAAGGATCATTATCCTGATTTTACAGATGAAGAATGGAGGCACTGAAAGTTTGTGACTTGCCCCCAGGCAATCTGTGGAGTGGCAGATCTGGAAACTGAACCTAGATCTCCTGAGTCTGTCTGTTTTAACCACATTGTGACCCGTCCGTGCCCAGGGTAGCCCACTGGTGCCAGGGTCAGGGCAGCTGTAAAAGGAGAGTAGATTCTCCCAGCACTGTTGGGTGGCACTGAAATCAGACTTCCCAATCAGCCACAAACAGTGCTTCTGATTCCCCCCCCGCTGGTTATCAGGAAGCCACTATGCAAATACACACAGCCCCCTTTACGGCATTTCAGTCTCTGGCTCCCAGACTGCCACTAGGTCCAGTAAAGAGACCAGTTATTTAAACTCTGTGCTCTTTACTAAAAGGTTCCCTCTGATCCCAAGGGACCAGCCACAGTACCAGTTCACTATAAGTTTGGATCTTACCCAAAATACCAAGCTGCAAGCCAATCCTTTAGTAACTAAAACTAAAAGTTTATTCTAAAAAGAAAAACAATAAGAGAAATGTGAAAGGATTAAAGCAATCAGATACATAGAAATGATTTAAAAGTCCATATACATCAGGTTTCTAGAAGAATCATGGAGTTGCAGGCTTGTATAGTCCCTCTGGTATACATCCAGTACCTGGATGGGTCTAAGTCCTTCAGTTCAGTTGCAAAGTGTATTAAGCCAGAGGTGGGTAGGTGTTGGCTGCAGCTGGAGAGGAACAAAGACAAAATGGTTTCTGTGGTTTGATCTTATATACCCTCTGCCTCTGGCCATGCGGCTTGTGGAACTTTACAGGAACCAAAATAGAGTCCAGAGTCACATTGGCCAATCCTGGTAACTCTTCAGGTATGCCTGTGTTTTTTTCCTGGGCCTTTTGCTTCTGTAAAGGTCTTGATGGGCCATTAAGTGGGCTATTGTCCTGCCGCCTCTCTGTCTGGGGTGTGTCTTCTACAGCATAGTTTGAAATACAGGTATATCACCAATCTCCATAACTTTCCTCACACACATCACTCATGAACACAAATATAATCATCTTATCCAGCATATTATAACCTAACAGTACTTGACATGGCATGTCTTACATGAATCGTTATGATTTTGACATATTAATGTCAAATAACACAAATGCCCGCCCCCCCCAATCCAGCCAGTGTGACACACGATCATCCTTCCTCTCTAAGCCCTGGTCTACACTATAAACTTACGTTGGTATAACTGCGTTGCTCAGGAGTAGGGTAAATCCCACATCTCTGAGCCAAGAAGTTATACCTGCCTCACTCTCAGTGTAGACAGAGCTTTGTCGACAGGAGGGCTTTTTCTATCACGGTAGCTACTGCCTC
This sequence comes from Mesoclemmys tuberculata, assembly GCA_007922155.1. Taxonomy (NCBI): domain Eukaryota; kingdom Metazoa; phylum Chordata; order Testudines; family Chelidae; genus Mesoclemmys; species Mesoclemmys tuberculata. Next base: position 17,117,786 of record ML675617.1, on the reverse strand, counting down.
TTGGGGAGGTGGAGTACCTATGCCAACAGGAAAAGCTCTTCAGTTGGCATTGGTAGTGTCTTCACTGACTGCTATAGCACCACAACTGTGCTGCTGCTGCAGTTCTTTAAGGTAGACAAGCCCACAGTCTCACTTTACTCACGTCTCCTCCTTTAAGGCAATGATGCCTCATTCCTAGCCGTTAATGGGGTAGTTTTAAGGGATTTTCCTATAAACCTAGCTATATAATTAGTTTTTCCCAACAGTTTATCTTTGTTGCCTGTGCAGTGTGTGAGGTTTCTTTGTTTTTTACATTAATGCGGGAGCATGCTGTTCACGTGGCAGAGAGAACTGGTTAACCATATAACTCAAGAATTGTCTGTTAATGTGGCACAATACATTTAATTCAATTTAGAGTTCTGTGACTAGCCTAGCTAGCTCATCAACATTATAGCAAGTGATTAACTTGTTCTTCCTTAGTTTATTGGGTTATTTTGTTTTCCTTCAGAAGGACGTGGTGCTATACTGCTAGATTAGCTAGCTTTTATTTTATTTAGGTATGAAGTCGAGATGATAGTTTCCAATCCAATAAGATAAAGGGCTTGATAAAATAGGCATTGTGGAAGAAGGCAAGGGAAGGTGCCAACTGTGAAAATACCTGGTAAAAATATACAGATCATGAGTCAGGATTCATTAGTTAACCTATCCTCCTTTAAATCAGAATGCTTGTCAAGGAGCGGGGTGGGGTGGAAGCAAGCAAAGCCCTGCTCTGTCTTTCTCCAATGTTAAAACATTTTATGAAGTCATTAAGTATTATTTAGAAAATGGTACACTCCAAATTCAGCCTGCAGCCATGGCTGAAACTGACAAAAGTACTAATGCCTCAGCTATGGGTTGCCTTTCCAATTCCATGGAAATTTAGCATCAGCTGGGGGAGAGTGCTTTAGAATAATCTAACGCTACTTCTAATGGAACACAACGAGCTCGAGCTGGTACAGCTAGACTTAATTGTCAACGAGTGCCCAACGCTGGCTCTACCACTGGGCACGTTAGGCAGGAAATACTGACGATAGGTCTCTTTAAAACTACCTAACCCATAAAGGGAAAACAAAGTGGAAGTGGAGCTATCCCCCCCCCTTCTAGGGACCCATCTTAGAATTTATGCTGCTCCCTGCCCTGCTTTCACTGCCCTGGAGGGGCTAAGACTCCGCCAGGGGCTATGTACAAGGCAGAGGTGGAAAACAGAAGCAAGGAGAGGAAGCCGCTTGTAAAGAGCTGTGCTAGGGAGCTAGGCATAGCGCAGCCTTCTGAACAGTCCTGAGAGTGCCAGGAGTGCTGCCTCCTCTGAACCCGTATGCAGCTGCAGGTGCCCCTTATCTCCCTATCTGCGGTGGAAAGGAAACCATACACGGCTCGGAAACCCCTCTTCTGTGTCAGCACAAGGAGGCCCAGGCCCAGGCTTCTCTAGCTGCCAGGGGAGAAGAAGCCCATAAATCATGCCAGCTACAGAGGAAAACCACTGCTCAGCTTATCCCCTGGTTCCCTGGTATGACTCTTTGAAAGCGCCTTCCCCTCCACTCCGCAAGCTCAAACCTCAGGACCAAGGGTCTCTCGCTCACACCCTCCACAACTGGCTTCTCCTCTGGTCAGAAGGCAGGGATTTAACCATTTAACACTAGAGTTCTAGGCCACCCCGGGGCATAGCTTTTAAACTGTGACTACTGCTCAGGGCCCCGGCGTCTGCCACAGATTTCAGTGCAATGCCACAAGTCCTTACTTCAAACCAGGAAGTAGTAATGGGTGCTGGAAAAAAATCCCAAATGTAACATTTGGTTTAAAATGTTTACAACGTTGTATCTATTCTGATCTTTGTTTTAGTGCAAAGAATCCCCCTTTAACATGTGGTCCTAACTTTATAATATAGCTATGTGGATGTATAGCTCCCTGGGATGAGCGGTTGTACCATGTTTCTTCAAAACCTATTTTGTTAATCTGGTTTCCAGTCCGCATTAAGAATGAGGTTTTCAAAAATGTTAACCCTTTGCCTTTCACTGCTCCCACTGGAGTCGAAGGGCTTTACCAATTGCTTCAATGGGAACAGAGTCAGGCTCACACCAAGTACTTGTGACAATCCCACTGGAAAGTCTGTGGGATTAATTGGTTTGTAGAGTAAGAGAATCCGGTGCAGCAAAGAACCCGTCTGTCTGAAAGAATCCATGTTGAGGGGGGAGGGAGGAATCCTTAAATCACAAAAGAGGAAAGTCTACAATACTGGGGTTACTCTTCATAATGAAAATTATCTGCCCCAACCCTTTAGAAACAGCAGATACGGGAATCGCTCACTTCTGGGATCAGGCATCTGCATTCAAATTTATAGAAGGGGTTGTCCTGACAGCACAAGCTCTCGTATTCTGTTGCAGACATGGCTTCACGGTGACTCCGTTACCTTAGGCTGGGTCTACACTGACGGCAGCGAATTTGCTGCCATTACTTCGACGGCTCTGGATCGACAGAGTGATCTGTACAGATGCGCTCAGTCGATCCAGGAAGCGACGCAGGAAAACCACCCTTGTAAGCGGAGTAGCGCTGCGTCAAAGGGAGCGCTGTTCCCTTCGATGCAGCGCAGTATGGACGCCGTGCAGAGGAGACGCTGCAAAGTTGACGGGAGATACGCAAGTGATTTATGTCACTTGCGTATTTCCTGTTGACAGCCGCCGAATCGCAAAGGTAAGTGTAGACTGGGCCTTGGATTACATGCAAGCAGCACTATCCAATGCATAAGGAAAATGACAGTCTCTTTGGCTAGTGTTCTACCTGCTTGCTGCCATTTATTCCTTTACAACTCCCCCCAAGAGAGGAAAACTCACGTACAAATGTTCCTGCAGGTGCCAGCTGGCTCAATGGTTAAGAGATGAGTAAGTGAAGTGAAAGGCACGCGTCTGTCACTTAGGGAAGCAGCGTCTAAGGGGGGAGGCAGTGTAATACTCAAATGTTTTAAATGGAGCCCTGCCTATGGACTTTTGTCTAACAACCGTGCCCCCCTCCTTCTCCCTTCTGGAAGGGGGGGGACCTTTCAGGAAAAATGGGGGTGCTGCCTGCGTTGTAGGCCCTAACAATCATGTCCCCTCTTCCCCCAAACTTCTCCCTTTCAGAGAAAAAAACCAGGGCCCACAACGTGGGAAGCGGGGAGCGTGGCAGCAGCAACACGGGGCGCAGCAAGCACCAGCAGCAGCACAAGGGGGGCAGCTGCACGGGGAACGTGCCCAGCAGTGGCATGGGGCTACTGCTGTTGCAGGAGGTGAGCGATGGCTGCTTCCATCTCTGGGGAGTGGGGCTGGACTGGCTCTGTCCCCTACTCTGGGCCCCTCCCCCCAATCTATCTCATGCCCCCCTCCCACGGTGGCTTGCCCCCACTTTGAGAATCACTGATATAGTGGATATAAACCAGATATAGGATTCAAGAGCAGTGGGTTCTATTCTCAGCTACTGGCCTGCTGGATGACCTTGGGCAAGTCACATTGCTGCTTTGTGGCTCAGTTTCCCCATCTATAAAATGAGGGCAATGATCACAATCTCCTTTATAAAATGCTTTGCGAATTACCGATGAAAAGTGCTACGCAAGAAATAGACATTTTTACTGTTGTCCTTACTAGGACTAAGAGTGAAATCCTGGTCTTCTTCAAGTCAATGGTAGTTTTGATGTTGACTTCAGTGGGGCCAGGATTTTACCTCAGTGCTCCAGAGTTCTATTTCAGACACTGCTGCTGAATAGCTGTGAGCACTTAACTTCTCTATCCCTTGGTTTCTATAGCTGTAGGGTATGAATAATGCCTTATAGTGGAGGACTAGCATTTCTAAACCTGAAATGAGGGGTACCATACTATTACAGAAGTGGTATCTGTGATTCCAGAGTTAAGGTTGTGTTTACTCTTAGGATCATATTTAATTTTCTGGAAAGTTGGAGGTAAACCTTTTCATTAGTTTAGGAGCTCAATAAAGCATTGAACATTATTCCTTTTTTACATTTTTAGGGCAGATGTCTCATTTCCCCCTTACCCTCAGCTTTGTTTGGACTCTTGAAATCTTAGGTGGCTGTAGATCTCAACAAAATCTCATGCTTTGGGGAACATTTTTTAAAAGTAACTATTACTAACAAAATCATTTGCATTATTTGTCATCCTAGTTTCTAACATGCCTTGGAAGCCAATGTATTAAACATTATTTGTCAAACAGTGAGAGGGACGATTTTATACATCAAAACTCTGACGTTTAAAAGCTTAGCACTCTTCTAAAAGGAAGAAAAATATGTCGGGTTAGTGGAACTCAGAGAGCTGCAGAAGCAGGGCAATTAGGAAAACACGGTATTCTAGTAGCATCTAGAGAACCGAACTGAGAGCAAAGCCTCGTTGGGCGAGGCCCTGTATGTACACAGAGTGAGATACACCCCCTGCCCTGAGGACTTACTAATCAAAATAGATATGACATAGAAAGGGTGGGAGGGGAAACAGGCACAGAGTCACACAACCCCCTAGGTCACACAACAGATTGGGGCAGAGCTGGGAGAAGAACCCAGGTCTCCTGAGTCTAGGTCTAGTGTTCTACTCTCTTAACCCCACCTCAAGGTATACCTGCAAATCCTCTCAGGTACTCAAACTGCTACAACAACCAGAATGTCTGTGTGGCTTCAAGTGTCCGCTTCTCAACCTACCCAAACCCTGCATTCACTTTGAGCACTAATGGCAAATTGGATAGAGACTTACAGGGTGACTTGTAAAGGACTCTATATCACAACAAACACAGAAAACTGCAGCTAAACATATTACAGTAGAATAAAACGCATGATGTAGGATGCTTGTGTTTCACATGATTACATGCCATTCACTCCTGGAGGTAATACCACATTGGGTTAAATTGTTTGTTAAATCATTTTATAAAAACAGAAAATAACTGCTTTTCAAGAGCTCATTTCGTATCCTGGCACAATGAGGTTGTTAAGGTTTGATGTTGTTCATGCTGTTGTATAATCAGCAGGGGTATTGGCTCAGCTGGATACCATGGATATTGCTGCTTTATTAGTTGTATTTATTTTACCTGCCAACTCCAGAGGCAGGAGAGAAGCCCATGGTAGCCCAAGTCAGTAAAGACAGATTGTGGAGTCTATTAGTTTCAATACCACTAGGTGAGGGGATTGGCTTGCACATGGAGAGCATGAGGCAAATAGTGGTAGTTGGAAATTCTCATTCATCCTCCAAGAAGCAGATGATAAATTAGATGATCCCTAAACCTCCTCTGACTTGTACCAAAGACCAGGTTGGCCCCTGTGTGGTCTTGGAATACAGGAAACATAAAGGTGGTTTAGAGACACTTTTGTTTCCTCTTTCCCCAGGCTCAGAATGAAGTAACTGAAAATCAGGCTTTGAGTTCCCAAAGTTAACTGTAACTCAGCCACTGAAAACAGGTTTAGAATGAAAAAGTGCACTGTCAGACCTTAGCTACTGTCCAAGCACTGTTTCTTTCCCCAGTAATATTGACAGAGGTGAGCAATAAAGGGCTCATTGGCCTGCTACTGTCTGATGTCCATGAAAACCTTTCAGTCAAGGCTTTTAGTTTTTGTTTTTAAATTTGATATGTGATAACTCAATCTTAAAAGCCTCAGAGTCTGGGTTGACTTCAGAGAAGCACCCAAAGCTCAGAGGCTTATTCAAGCCTTCTGAATTTGCAGAAGTTGGCTGGAAAGCTCATGGCAGTCTTTCCTGTGATTATTTCTGGTTCCTTTTGTGCGTGGAAAGGAACAGGTGTGTGCACAGGCAAGCAGAGCACAGCCTAACCAAGAATTCTCAAAAGCTACAAAATACATTTTCCCTGTTTTGTATTTACTTGATGAATATATACAGATTTAAGGACAAATTGTGATTTAAATGTCACAATTCACTCTCCCTGGTAGTGAAATGCAGTGCCAGAAAGGTCGGAGAATGCAGTGGCATGAGGCTCAAATCTTGGTATAGCTAATAGTGCTTCAGGAAGCTGCCTTGTTACCATGGCAATTGACCATGCCCATGAAACACTTTCTAAGGGCAATGCTGTGGTAACCTCTATTTCGTGAGGCCGTGGCAGGATTGTAGCAGTTAAGCCCAGACTGCTGAGAGGTTATAGGGGATGAAGGTGGGGGCTATACCCTGGGCACCCTCTTGCATATGTGTGAGGAGCCTCTGCCAAGCCCCCGGGCCTGCCTCATGCTCCATCCCCTGAACTGACCCAGGTAGTAGTGGCGCCGTGTTGGCGGCTCCAGGTCTGCCTACTGCTTCTTCATTATAAATAAGGTAAGCTTTTAATAGCTATTAAATTATAGGTTGGGCAAAATAACTATTTTGTGAGTTGTGCCTCACCTGTCAAAAAGGTCATGGGCTGCTGGGTGTGTGTGTGCGAGGGGGGGCACACTTCAGAAAGGTTTAGTTTGTATTCCAATCAAGGACTGGACAGAGAGTTGGGGAGCTGACTCTTAAAAATAAAATTCAAACCAGTTTGCCCATCCCTGCAGTTACTATAATGAAGAAAGGTGTCCTTTGAAGTTATTTCAAACAAAAATTAACATTCCTTGGAATCGTCCCATAAATTCAGCGAGAACACTTGAGGAGATGAAGATGGAGCAGGCAGAATTTTAACATTAGGAAACAGGATAGAGTAGGAAGGTAGAAAAAGTTTCTTGATTTCATTCCCCTCCCTACCACATTTGATTCTATCTACACCTCTGCCTTGGATGTCCCCTGCGACAACCTTCATTCTTCTGGCCAATTGAAAACACTGGTTGATGGACGACAGGGAACAACTCTGCACGGGCCAGGTGAAAGCCTAGGTCAGAAATTCTCAGACTTCTTCAGTGGGAACCTCGCCTATAGTTTCTCAAGCTCCATCCCTTCGCCTGGCCTTATCAAACCTCTTGACTAATTTTAGACTTGATAAGTTCCTTGCGCCTGCTTTAGTGAATTCCTGTGTTGTTGCAATGGCTTAGGACCTGGCTTAGCTTTCTTTAGTGTGTGTACTTTGGCAGCTGCAAACTGGCCTGGGTGTTACTTTTTGACCATATATATATATGTGATTGATTTGTATTGGGCAGGGTGACCCAGAGGTATCCACCCAGGCGGAGCCACTCTATTCTGCTGTTTGTATAGCACCTTCCACAACAGGACCCCATCCTGCTGGGCCTTCTGGGTATAATTGTATTACACGTGTTAAATACTAATAATAAATGGCACAGAGGAAAGGGGTTAGCTAGACTGGGGAGGTGGTTGGCTGGAGTTATTGCTGAATAAACCTAGGGACACCACTAGTGCTGAAATCTCTGTTGCTACTGCCTGTGCTGTATCTGTTATGAGAGGGAGGTGGGGGGAAGAGAGAATAGAGGGCTTTCCTGTCCCAGACTGCTTTTCGCTAGCAATGCATTCATTGAAAATAAAAGAAGAATCGTATCTGTTTTTTACTGAAGGGCTGCCCATGTCCTCAGCCCCCCAGGAGAGGGTGAGTCTCATGCTGCCCTACAGGAAACCCCTCTGGCCAGTGCAGAAGGGCTGGCAAAGTGCCCTGAAGGAAGTCCTCTCCCTTGGTGGGAGCTGGGATGTGGGTCTATGGGGGTGGGAAGAAATGCAGAGTTCTCAGGGCTCTGACAGATGTAGATGATCAGCCTGTGTTTATCTTAACAAAATGATGTGCGAGATTCTCCAAAGGAAATATTTTATTCTGGCGCTGTGTAAGCAAAAGAACAAAAGCGTGCCCTTTGACAGCATCACTATTTTCACGAATGTGCCATACCAGAACACTCTGTCCCTCCACATATATCAATAGTCAATGGTGTCCTGTTCAAGTCCTACAAAACAAGCAGAACAGAATGTTGTCTCAGAGCAATGGTGTCCTGTTGCTACATAAATGTTGAAGTGAAGTCTCAAGTTTATTATTTTTTAAGGCAGAAGATACCAGGTCTATGAATTTTTATTTTAGACTGCTCTTAGTTCTGTTATGGAGACATGAGTTGTTTTGCTTTCTGGAAGCTGGTGTAATTGAGTCCAGTTGCTCATGTTGTCTTTTGTGCATGTGTGGCCTTGAGCAGTATGAGTGCTTGCTGTGGGCAATAGCAAAAGAAGCATCTATAGGTGGTTTGGAAGACAATAGATAGATTAGGCCAAATTCTCTTCTTGGTTACACCTGTGTAGTCCCTTTTGAACTTGGTGGCCAATGGTTCAGAGCCCCACAATTTTGCGAAGGAAGCTAGTGGTTTTCAGGGCAGGACCAGGTAAGGTTTTTGGTGAGTGGTTTCCTGCTTGATAAACTCCCATCCTGTCTGTCTAAGCCACCTTTCTCTCTACCCACCAACTGACTGGCTGTCCAACCTCACCACACAGGCATTTAGTTTCTTCCGACCTCTCTTCCCAGCTGCCAGCTTCCCTGCCTTAACTTGGATCATTTGTGGGTCAAGCTGCCACTATGTTGAGCTCCTAGTGTGGTATCTTCTGCTGCTTCTGATACATGATTAGTTCCCTAGCATGGGATCTCTGGTCTTCTGCTGGAGTCAGCCCTTCTTCCAACTCCCTCCCCCCCCCCTGCACACAGGAATGAACCTTTCTCTGCTGATTGGAGTTGACTCTCTCATCTCGCCAAACTCGGGATGAATTCCTGAGCCTGTGGAACCAGCACGGACTGCACAGTCCTTTTCTTTCCCCTCCCGCACTTGTGAAAGCTACTCTGCCACAACTCTGCCGGGCTGGAAGCAGTGTGTGGGAAGAGCAGCTGATTCTCCATGACATGCTCCCCTCTCAGCCTAGTACATATCTGAGCAACTATGCTGCAAGCAGCATTCATTTCTGTTCTATGCCTGCACCCACCCCTGTGGATAGTGGCTTGTTTGTTTGGGGTTTTTTTGTGGGAATGGGGAGTCAACATCAGCATGGCTCCATCGGGAACTTGCTGTCTTGGATAGGATGAGAGAGGGATAATCACTGGCAGGGGCAGCATTCAGTGGTGCTGTACTGTCCTTAGATTGCAGATCCACAGGGTCCCCGGGGTTGGAGGCTGCATTGCCGTCTCCTGTTGGGAGCATTCCCAGAGCAAACTGCAAAGTGAATCTCCCAGTTCTCCTTCGAGTGATTGCTCACATGCATTCCACTTAGGTGAGTGCGCGCCCTCGTGCACGGTTCCCAGACACTTTTTTTCACTTAGCAGCCTCTGTAGGGGCTGGCTCTGGCGCCCTCTGGAGTGCCTTGCTCATGCCGCGGTACATAGGGCGCCACTGGCCCCACAGACACTCAGTCCCTTCTTCCCGCCCGTGACAGTGACTGGAACAATGCTTGCTCCTGCAAGTATTTTTCCCTGTTATTGTAGTTAGTTAGCAGTTCTCCCTGAACTTAGATAGCGTTAAGTTGAGCAGGAAATAGTTAGTTAGGAAAGTTAGAGAGCCTTAGGGCTCAAGCGACCCGGGCATGCCGGGCTCACCGGGATTTAAACCCTGCACTGGCTGCAGGAAGGCCTTCCCAGTCAGTGACCCCCACGATCGCTGCCTCAAGTGTCCTGGTGAGCGGCATCGTAAGGATTGGTGCTGGATCTGCAGAGCCTTCAAGACGAGGACCCAGAAGGAGAGGGATATTCGGCTGAAGGCGATTCTTATGGAATCAGCGCTTCGCTCGGCTTCCAAGCCACAGTGGACCTTCTCGGCACTGAGCGTCTCGCCGGTGCAGAGCACCCCGCTGGCACTGGAGGCGCCATGGCACTGAGCGTCCCCAATGCTGAAGAAGAGAAAGCGCCGTCCATGTGTGGCGCGCTCTCCCTCCCCCGCACCGCAGGAACAGCCAGGGTCGAACCCGGAGATGCTGGAACTGCGGGAGCAGCCTCCCACACCAGTACCGAGGGAACCTTCCCCGACTCCTGGGAGTGGGGGAGCCCCTCTCCAGGACCCTTGCATGCCGGAAGCGTTCGAGGCGGCTTGAGCCTTGTTGGCCTTGCCCACGCCTCCGGCCCTCCCTTGGCCAAGGGAGTCAGGGCCTGTGTCCCGGGGCAAACCTGCAATGGGTGTCCCCGAAGGATGGGCGCACCCGGCTCTGGAGCAACAGCCACCCACTACCTGACGCCGGAGAGTCGAGCTGGATAGCTCCTCTCCCTCCTCGGACTCATCGCAGCACCAGACTCGGTCCCCGAGACAGCACCGCTCCAGATTGCCGTCGTCCGCCGGCCACCCTCGCCAGTCGGACTTGGACTCGGCACTGAGACACCGCTCCCGGCACTGTTCCCTGGCACCGGGAAAGAGGCACCGCAAGTCCTCGGTGCCATGGCATTGAGCGTCTTTGTCGTCGTTGGCTTTGCCCAGGTGACGGCACCGATCCAGACAGCACCGCCGCTCTTCGGGGTTGTCCAGCAGTGGGTCCGAAGTGGCTCCAGCAGATGGCACCATTGGCACCGTTCCCCCAGCTCGGGATCCCAGAAGGCTAGGGGCCCCCAATGCCGGGACGAGGTGCAGTCCCCGACGTCGGCACCGGGCTGGCCCCAACCCCCTTGGCAGTGGCCATATTGGGGTCCGTGGGGAGCACAGTTGGGGCAGGGAACTATGTCGGCCCCTGCCTCTGTTACCCAGCAAGCTCCCCCTCAGGCCCCACCGGTGCAGGAAGGGGACCACTCCTCGGGGGAGGAGTCGGACCCTGGCAAGAGTCCCTCGACAGGACCACGCCACCTGTCCTCCTCTTCGTCGCCGGACGAGGCGGCTTTTAGGGACCAGTGGGTCCCTCTCATTGACTTCAGGGCACACCAGGAGCTCCTGAAGAGGGTAGCCTCCAACATCAACCTGGAGCTCAAAGTACTGGCGGAGGAAGTGGACCCCCTCTTTGGGCGTGTGGGGTCCCAGGGCCCATCTAGGGTAGCCTTACCCATCCACGAAAGGGTGTTGCGCCTGGCCAAGGTGGTCTGGCAAAGGCCTTCTTCGGTTGCCCCAACCTCTAAGGGCATCGAGAAAAAATACTATGTGCCGGCCGAGGGGCATGAGTACCTTTTTACCCACCCAGCCCCAGGGACTCTAGTGGTGGATGCTGCCAACCAAAAAGAGAGGCAAGGGGCCTAGAGTTCCAACCCAAAGAACAAGGAGGGCAGGAAGTTAGACCTCTTCAAGAGAAAGGTCTACTCCACAGGGGCTCTCCAATTTAGGGTGGCGAATCAGTAAGCCCTCTTGAGGAGGTACAGTTTAAACTTATGGGACTCAATGTGAAGGTTCGCAGAGTCCCTGCCCCAGGACCAAGTTGCGGACTTTTTCACGGTCCTGGAGGAAGGGCTGACTGTTGCTAGCGCAGCCCTACAGACTGCTTCAGATGCTGCGACACGGCTAGCAGGGCCATTGCCTCTGCTATCACCATGCGACACGCAGAACTGCTGCAATCTACAGGGCTGTCCCAGGAGGTGCAGCACTCTATCCTGGACCTACCTTTTGATGGAGCCGGTCTGTTTTCAGACAAAACAGACAAGAAGCTGCACGCTCTCAAGGACTCCAGGCCTACGCTGCGCTCCTTGGGCCTGTACACCCCTCAGGTGGCAAGGCAACAGACCCACGAGCAGCAGCAGCGCCCACAGCAGCAGCAACCTAGGCCACCGCCTAGGCCTTTCCCCCCCTGCGAGGGGCAGGGATAGGAGCAGAGGGGTTGGACGGCACAACCACTCCGGGTCGTCCTCTGCGTCCCAGCAAGGGCCCCCCCAGGGTCCCAAAGGGAAGCGTCAGTTTTGACGGTGCGCCCGAGGGTGGCATGAGTATCCCCTCCCTGGATTCAGCCCTGGGCTTCAAAGACAGACTGAGGCCTTTCTACAAGCACTGGCAGGTCATCACGACGGACCGTTGTGTTCTAGACACAGTGCTCTGGGGTCACACCCTACAGTTTGTGGCTTCCCCCTCAACTCTCCTCCTTCCCCGTCCCTCTTCAGGGACCCATCTCATGAGCAACTCCTCCTTCACGAGGTCCACTCCCTCCTGTACAAGGGAGCTATAGAAGCGGTTCCACCACTCAAGGTGGGAAGGGAGTTCTACTCGAGGTACTTCCTCGTCCCAAAAGCCAAGGGCGGCCTTAGGCCTATTCTGGACCTGCACAGGTTAAACAGATCCATAAGGAAACTCAAGTTTTGCATGGTGTTCCTAGCAGCCATTATCCCAGTTCTGAACCCAGGAGATTGGGTTTATCACCCTTGACCTGAAGGATGCGTATTTTCATATTTCCATCCTTCCCAGCCACAGGCGCTTCCTCAGGTTTACAGTAGGTGGTGGCCACTACCAGTTTACGGCCCTGCCCTTTGGCCTGTCGCCTTCCCCCAGGGTGTTTACGAAGTGTATGGCGGTGGTGGCGGCCTACCTGAGGCACAGAAGGGTCCAGATCTTTCCCTACCTGGACAACTGGCTGATAAGGGGCAAGTCCAGGTCTTAGGTGTACGAGGCGGTTTCCCTCATCCTTGCCACCTGCAACAGTCTGGGACTGCTCATCAACGAGCAGAAATTGACGTTGTCCCCAGTACAGCGCATAGAATTTATAGGAGCCTCCCTAGATTCGGCGCAAGCTAGAGCCTCCCTCCCATGCTCGAGGTTCGAGGCTATGTCAGTGATAATATCACAGTTACAGAGGTGCCCCATGACAACAGCCAGGCAGTGCCTCCAGCAGTTGGGTCACATGGCCTCATGTACATATGTGGTGAGGTTGGCCTGCCTCAGGCTCAGGTCCCTCCAAGGCTGGTTGGCCTCAGTATATGTGCCCAGCAGCCATCGGTTGGACAGAGTGGTGACAGTTCCCCCCATGGTTCTGGTGTCACTACGGTGGTGGAGGAACCCTGGGACAGTGTTGGAAGGGGTTCCGTTCAGGGACTTGACCCCCTTGGTTACCCTGATCTCCGACGCATCGGATGTGGGGTGGGGGACCCACATCAGCGGCGGCCTCAGCACACAAGGGCGCTGGTCGCAGGAGGAGAGGGGCCTCAACATCATTGTGAAAGAACTCAGGGCAGTCAGACTGGCATGCAAAGTGTTCCTCGAGTTTTTATTGGGCAAAATGGTACAGATGCTGACGGACAATACCGCAGCAATGTTTTACATCAACAAACAAAGGGGGCATGCTCCTCAGCTCTTTGCCAGGAAGCACTTCGACTTTGGGACTTTGCGGTGAGGCACAATTTTTGTTTAACCGCCTCTCACTTCCCTGGGGTCAGGAACGATGAGGTGGACTGCCTCAGCAGGTCGTTTCTACCCCGACACGACTGGTATTTGCATCTGGAAGTAGTGGCCAGGATTTTCCGTGTGTGGGGTGTTTCCCAACTGGACCTGTTCGCATTGTCCTGGAACAGGAAGTGCCCGAGGTTCTGCTTGCTCCGGGGTCGCGAGCTGGGCTCTATCTCCAACGCGTTCCTCATCGAATGGACGGGGGCCCTCATGTACGCGTTTCCTCCCATCCCGCTCCTGCCCAAGGTCCTCGTGAAAATCAAGAGGGACAGAGCAGACGTGATCCTGGTCGCCCCAGCGTGGCCAAGACAGCACTGGTTCAGCATGCTGCAGGACCTCTCTGTCGCCGCGCTGATTGAGCTCCCGGGGAGGCCGGACCTGCTCTTCCAGGACCACGGTCGCCTGCTGCATCTGAGCCTGGACTCCCTGCACCTGACGGCCTGGAGACTCTCTAGCTGATGGAGGAGGAGAGGGCCTGCTCGGCGCAGGTCCAGCCTGTGCTGCTTGGCAGTAGGAAGCCTTCCACTCAGATCCTGTACAGGGCCAAGTGGAAGAGATTTACCTGCTGGGTGGAGTCGCGGGGCATCCCCCCTGTTACATCCCTGGTACAGGCTATCCCGGAGTACTTACTACAGTTTAGGCTCCAGGGGTTAGCGCTAGCCTCCCTCAGGGTGCATCTCATGGCCATCTCGGCTTTCCACCAGCCATTGGAGGGGCAGCCCCTGTTTTCCCACCTGATGTTGGTGAGGTTCCTCAAGGGGGTTCAAAGACTTTACCCACAGGTCCGTGACCCGGTGCCTCCCTGGGATCTCAACCTGGTCCTCTCTAGACAAATGGCCACTTGCCCTTCTCTAGACAAATGGCCACTTGCCCCCTGCTGATCCTGTCCTGGAAGGTGGCCTTCCTCGTGGCCATTATCTTGGCTAGGAGGGCCTCTGAGCTAAGAGCACTGACCTCGGAGCCCCCTATACCGTGTTCTTCCAGGATAAGGTGCAGCTGAGACCCCATCCAGCTTTCCTACCTAAGGTAGTCTCCCAATTCCATTATAACCAAGACATTTTCCTCTCCATGTTTTTCCCTAAACCGCACGGGTTGGAGGAGGAGAGGTGACTACACACCCTGAATGTGAGGAGAGCCCTCGCCTTCTACATAGAGAAGACGAAGCCATTCCGGAGGACCATGCAACTCTTCATCGCGGTGATGGACAGGATGAAGGGATACCTGGTGTCCACGCAGTGCATCTCCAGGTGGATCACCGCCTGCATCAAGCTCTGCTACAAGTGTGCAGGCGTCCAACGTCTGGGATCGTGACAGTTCACTCAACTAGGGCCCAGGCCACGTCGGCGGTCTTCCTGGGCAGGGTCCCCCTGGACGACATCTGCAGGGCTGCCACCTGGTCGTTGGTGCACACCTTTGCCTCGCACTACACCATCATCCAGCAGGCAAGGGAGGATGCACGAGTCAGCAGAGCCATGCTGAGGGCAGTTCACCGATGACTCCTACCCACCTCCAAGGTACGGCTTTATAATCACCTAAGTGGAATGCATATGAGCAATCACTCGAAGGAGAAAACATGGTTGCTTACCAGTAACTGTTGTTCTTCGAGATGTGTTGCTCATATCCATTCCACACCCACCCTCCGTCCCCGCTGTCGGAGTCGGCAGAAAGAAGGGACTGAGGGTCCCTGTGGCCGGTGGCGCCCTATATATCGCGGCATGAGCGCAGCACTCCAGGGGGCGCCAGAGCTGGCCCCTGCAGAGCCTGCTAAGGGAAAAAAGTGTCCGGGAACCGTGCACGAGGGCGCGCACTCACCTAAGTGGAATGGATCTGAGCAACACATTTCGAAGAACAACAGTTACTGGTAAGTAACCATGTTTTTCCTGCCTCCCTTGCCCCCGTTCTGCGGGAGGACAGAGTGTGGCCCTTTGTTAATAACACTTTCCATTGTTCTAAATGAAATTAATTAGTTAACTCCTTCCCTCTCCTTGCTATTTGTGCCATGCTTTCTTTTTCCATTTATCTCAACTTGGATAATGAAAATAGATTAGTCAATTGCACTTTTCATTTGCATCTCTTACCCAGCTTCACCCCTGAGGTTCCCCTGGGCTGGCAGGATTTGGCAATGTTCTTTGGGTTGCAAATACATCAGGGAAATGCTGTTTGTTCTAAAAATTTCCACTGGAATTAAACAAAACCAAACTTTTTTTTTAAGCTTTATCCTCAAAAGCTTATTTAGACAAAACCTACATTTTAGGTCAATTTTGTTTGACAGTATCCCCTTTAAATGTTTTATTTAGAACATGTTTGTATAAAAGAGCCAGGAAGCGGTGCAAGATAGAAAAAGGATGAATGATAAAGCAATTTTTTTCACTCTTTAAAAAGAGATCATGTACAACAGGAAAAGACTATCTGTGGTGAGCCAGAACATGTGAGTGAATAACAGATTTAATCTCTTCCCAACTTTGCTGTGTGCAAAGTTACATAAATTGTTGTAAATCATATACAACATGAAAAGAAAATGAGTTAAGAAAGCAGACAAATAGGATAACATGGTAGAGGTAAATAGAATACCAAATGTACAGAAAAACTAAGGTGCACCTACATAACTTTTTCTCATAAGACCAGAAGAGGGCACCCAGGGATATTAAAAGGCAATACATTTAAAGCCAAACAATAGAGATACTTTTGTAGACAATGCATAATAGAGCCTGTGTTACTACTACAAGTCGCAAAGAGCTGCATTGGATTGAAAAAGGCAGAAAAAGTACATTAATATCTGCAGTTAAATCAGCTAAGATATTAGTATGTGGGTTGATATCCCCTATACTTCAGGACATTAGTAATCCCAGGGAGCTAATGGTTAAGGAAGAAACTTCCCAATGGGCATGTTATTGCATAACAGTGTGTTATGGGAGTTTTGTACCTTTCCTTTAAATATTTAAACAGGTATAGGCCTCTCTGAGACGAGATTAGGTGGAACATTGGTCTGATTAGATGTAGCTGTTTGTATGTAACTTATCCTATAGCCATGGCTCCACAAACTTGCTTATTAACCCTACCTTCATAAAGAGCAGGAACCACATCTTTATGTCGAGGCCCTAAAACTCAAACCGTGTTTATCAAGAGCCTGTGCTAATCATTTTAGCCAATTCCTCTGTAAATGTTTTTACATAGTGTGCAGTAGCTATTCAAATAGGGTTTTACTTTGTTTACTCAGAGCCATATACAACTCCTGAGATGGTCAGCCCTATGGTGTGAGGGCTGAAGTTATCTGCGGCTCTGTAAAGGTAATTACCTGAATGGTGGAGTTCCAAAGGGGGGAGACATCTTATTGCAATGCCATGTGATGTGTTCCAGAGTTGCTGCTGCTGCCTTTGGGCATCTCCAGCGTTCTAATGAGACGTTCACAAAACAAATGTATTCGTGATCAGTGGTGTCAGGTACAATACATCCTTTGAGGAAGCTCGTAACTTCTGATGTGGGATTTCGCTGGCTTTGAAGCTATCAGATTTGAGTCCAGTAGCTGAAACCAGGGCTACCTTGTACAACTTGTAAACTTTCGCATTAGGGAGAGAGTACTGATGCAATATTGCCTTCTGGTGTACCATCTCTCTGGGACATGGGGACTCTGCACTGTGTCCTAGATTTGTATGCCTTTTTCTGTCAGAAAAGGAAATGGTCTCAGGCAAAGAGAATATCATTGGTCTGGCATTCAAGCAACTTCTTCCCAGTGGGCAATGAGGGTCCAAGAACAGATGCCATGAGAGCAGGACAGGTGGGGGGTTCCAATTCCAGGCTGGGAACCCGAACTTCCTTTGTTAACCTATTCTCTCCTCCATCACAACCTAGCACAACCTGACTTCGTCTACTTCATGGAAGGATTCCTCGGCAAGAGGGATTAAAAGGGAGCATTCCCAAATGCTGTTTATTTAGGATAGCCCATTGTAGGCTTTTTATATAAGATACTGATGAAGTTAGTGGACTGGCTCTGAACAGCACAGGGATCACATGTAGGGTGGACCAGATTTTAGTGTTCTAGCCAGGGAAGGGCCTTGGAAATTTGGGAGAGGCAGAAGTTCTCCTTAGTTGCTGCATTGTAGTAGCTACTTCACGAATGAGGACTATTATTTATTATTAATATTTGTAACTAAAAGTGGTGACCAGAGGACTAAGTCAGGATCAAGGACTCATACTAGGTACTGCATAAAATCATCTGAAGGCATCGTCCCTGTCCCAAAGAACCTACATGCCGTCAGGGATGCTAATAAGTGTTCCAAGCCAAGGGAGAGGCTGAGAGGGAAAGTCAGCAGCTTGATGACAATTTGAAGGGAAACTGGGCAAAGAATAAACTCACCCATATATTTAATGTGGAAGTGAGATGCGGCAGTCTCTCCACCTTGATCATATTGGTAACGTGCATCTGATTTGAGAGCAGGCTGAGGTGAAAGTCATGTTACTTTTCCCCATCCGGAGACATCTGAGAGTAAGAAAGTACCAAGAACTTCTGTCAGTACTGACCTGCTTGCTACATTCATTAGTTATAAGAGGGCAGAGAAAAGAGGCAGCACAGCTTAAAAATAAAAAGGTACCTAAGATAGTTGGGCTACACTGTTCTTTTCACCCTCACCTGTTTGTTAGTGGTATGGGTATTTGTTTCGGTATCCTGATAGTTGTGGGTGGAGGAATTGTGTGTTTCAGTGTCCTATGCTCTGATGCTCTTTTTGGGCATATAAATAAACACACCGTATTTTAACAAAGCCCTGTGCTTTTTGGCTCAATTACCAAAGCCTAGTTTGGTCTCTCTGCCTCTGTCGCTGCAGCAGGAGAATAAAATGTACAGTACGCAAAAATGTTTAGTTTATACATTGCTGTAAGTGGACATGGTACTTTAACAAGCCTACAAAAAGCCACCTTCTTCATTCAGTGTATTTCTGCAAAAAGGGCACCTAGGCCTCCTCTCATCCAGAATACAAAGTTAGAGACAAACTGGCTTCCATTCTAATTCATGTCCATGTGCCTTTTACAGCTGATAATTTAGCAGAATGGTAGATGATGGTCTTGTTAATATGGGGCCCTCAGATTGAATATTGTATGACACATGCCAGTAGGGGGCTCCAAAGCTGCAGAAGCAGGACTTCAGGAATAGTAATAATAATATTAGAGCGAAGGTGGGTGAGACAATATCTTTTATTGGACCAACTTTGGTTGGTGAAAGAGACGAGCTTTCAAGCTCCACAGAGCTCTTCTAAGCTCCAGTAAAATATATTAGCTCACAACCTTGTCTCTAATATCCTGGGATCAACCTGGCTTCAACTCTGTAAATAATAATAATGATATTATTTAACTGCATTTAACTGAACAGTCTTCTAGCCAGAGCAGAGGACTCGGAGGCACTTTCCCAAGTACCCGTAACTACTGAGATACAGATAAGGTAAGTTGTTAGGCCCCACTTAAATTTCACAACTAGTACTGCCACCATCCCTGCCCTGAAGAGTTTACAATCTCTTTGCCTTTTTTCACACTATTAAATTCTGCAGGGAGGTCAAAGCAATTTTTGCACCATTCTACTCCCTGGTGCAATGTTTCCAAAAGGGGATTTTAATTTCACTATGGAAGCAACAGGAGCGAGGCTTTATTCTTCCCAACACACAGGATACAGCACTCAGACCTTTGCATTAACAAATACGAAGGTATTTTTAAGGATATTTCAGGCCCACTAACCAGACCCACAGGTTACATCATAAACCTAGGAAAGCAGACAACCACTGCATGCTGTAGAGACAAAAATCACTGCTGAATTTGAGTTCAAATCAAAGGAACAGGTTTATTTCAGCAGAGGGTCAGAATGCCACATTCCAGTGATCCGCTCAGTTATATCAGGCTGGCCAACATTTATACAAGCAAAGGCTTAAGGCTCAGTACACTCTTTCTATACCTACAGTGACATCCTAGCTTTTATTAACACCCCCTTCTGTGATTTATTTAATCATTAATATTTATTACCGCACGTGAGGTAAGTTCACCCAATCTCTGTTTCATTTCCTTACAGTGCTGTAAAACGTTTGGGGTGATTACATGCAAGCTCTTATTTAGCTTATTTCTTGACTTAGAACATATATTCATAAAAATAAATGGGCCTGGTTTAAATCCTCAAAAGACAGAAAGTAAAACAACCTCAGACTTATGGATAAGGAGCCTTCCCTAAATTCTGTTATCCTTGGTTATTGCAGCACATGTAGTAGATTAATATGCTCTGTCTGAAATTTGTCAGAATGTTCTGTGTTGGAAGCCTTGCTATACTGAGGCATTACTGAGGGTAAATAACAGAAAAAATAAGAGTCCTTCACTGGGGCTATCTGTGTTCTGAATGGATGTGTGTTACACAAACCCGTAGTGTCCTAACTTTGTTGCAAGGCATTTTAAAAAGACGATTAGAGGGTATAAAAGGTGCTTAGAATGATAGTCCTAGAGACCAAAGTCTTCAACATCAGCACTGAACATGGTCAACAAGAGGCAGTGGAAATCAATGCTGGCTTTCCCAAGCCACTTGACCAATGGGGCCTTACTCCTATCCTGGAAGGAGCACTTCTCTGTACAAGAGGGTAATTCATGCTCCATTCATTGTCTTCTGAGACTGCCATCAAGTGGTGTTTTGTGATGTGAATGCTCGCCCACTAGCAACTGGAGTAAGGCCACCAACTCCTCTCACAATATTTTGCTGAACAGCTAGTATAGAGTAATAATGTTTGTTTGGTCACTACAAATCTAGGCTGGATTCCAATTAGTGTCCAATTAGAGCACTAGTCTCTCTACCCCATTGCCAGTCTCCTGAGCCATCCAGTTCACTTCTCTTAAATTATTACTATATTAAAATCTGTTGTGTCAATTTGCTTTTCAAATGAACTTGAACACACTAAAAGAGCTTGTATATCAGTCTCTCAAAAATTAAATTAAACCAACGTGTTTAGGCTTAGATTTTCAAAGGAGATGAAGACTGTTTTCAACAACATCCTTGAATACCTTCTATGCGATTTTTCTCCAACCCTACTAGAAGTTCTCCAAACTGCTTGTCATTGATGACCTGTTTGATTTGTGGACCAACAAAAATGCCTTTCTTAATCTTGGCATCAGTTATTCTGGGAAACATCTGTCTCAAATATCAAAATCCTTCATGTTCCTTGTTCATCGCTTTCACAAAATTTTTCATCAGTCCGAGTTTTATGTGAAGAGGATGCAAAAATATCTTTGTCAGGTCTACAAGTGGTTTATGTGCCACACTTTTCTGCCCTGGAAGCAACTGCTTACGGAGTGGCCAGTCCTTTTTAATGTAATGGGACTCTTTAGCACCGCTGTCCCATTCGCAGATGAAACAACAGTACTTGGTGTATCCAAGCTGCATTCCTAGTAGCAGCGCAACTACTTTCAGCTCACCACAGATGTTCCAGTTGTAGTTGCTGTACTGTATGTATTTCAACAAAACTTCCGTATTTCCGTAGGTTTCTTTCATGTGTACTGCATAGCCGATTGGTATTGAAGGGTGGACATTGCCGTTGTGTACCAACACAGCTTTCATAGACTCATAGACTCATAGACTCATAGGTCAGAAGGGACCAATATGATCATCTAGTCTGACCTCCTGCACAAGGCAGGCCACAAAACCCTACCCATACACATTTATAACAACCCCGAACCCATGACTGAGTTATTGAAATCCTCAAAAATGAGATTTGAAGACCTCAAGCTGCAGGGAATCCACCAGCAAGCGACCCATGCCGCAGAGGAAGGCGAAAAACCTCCATGGCCCCTGCCAATCCGCCCCGGAGGAAAATTCCTTCCCAACCCCAAATATGGCGATCAGCTAAACCCTGAGCATGTGGGCAAGACTCACCAGCCAGCACCCAAAAAAGATTTCTCTGCAGTAACTCAGTTCCCATCCCATCCAGCATTCCCACAGACCATTGAGCAGACTTATCTGCCGATAATCCAAATCAATTGCTCAAATTAAACTATCCCATCATAACATCCCCTCCATATACTTATCAAGCTTAGTCTTAAAGCCAGATAAGTCATTTGCCCCCACTACTTCCCTCGGAAGGCTATTCCAGAACTTCACTCCCCTAATGGTCAGAAACCTTCGTCTAATTTCTAGTCTAAATTTCCTAATATCCAATTTGTACCCATTCGTCCTCGTGCCTATATTAGTACTAAACTTAAACAATTCCTCTCCCTCCCTAACGTTAATCCCCCTGATATATTTATATAGAGCAAGCATATCCCCCCGGAGCCTTCTTTTGGCCAGGCTAAACAAGCCAAGCTCTTTGAGTCTCCTTTCATAAGGCAGATTTTCCATTCCTCGGATCATCCTAGTAGCCCGTCTCTGAACCTGTTCCAGTTTGAATTCATCCTTCTTAAACATGGGACACCAAAACTGCACACAATATTCCAGGTGGGGTCTCACCAGCGCCGTATATAACGGCACTAACACCTCCTTCTCCTTGCTGGAAATACCTCGCCTGATGCATCCTAAAACCGCATTTGCTTTTTTAACAGCCATATCACATTGGCGGCTCATAGTCATCCTGTTATCAACCAATACCCCAAGGTCCTTCTCCTCCTCCGTCGTTTCCAACTGATGCATCCCCAACGTATATGTAAAATTCTTATTATTAATCCCTAAGTGCATGACCTTGCACTTTTCACTATTATATTTCATCCGATTACTATTGCTCCAGTGTACAAGGTGGTCCAGATCTTCCTGAATAGCATCCCGGTCCTTCTCCGTGTTAGCAATACCCCCCAGCTTCGTGTCATCCGCAAATTTTATTAACACATTCTCGCTCTTTGTGCCAAGATCAGTTATAAAAAGGTTAAATAAGGTCGGGCTTAACTCTGACGAATCAATAAAAAGATGCCATTGTTGTGGGTCTTGCTGGCAACCCAAAGCAGTGAACAGCCCATCAATGTCAGTGCAGAAACACAGATTATCAACCTGACCAAAGAATTGTGCCAAATCTTCTTGGTGGCTGCGAAAGACAGAAATGTTCGTGCCTGGTGACAGCAGACCCCATCCTTGCAGTCTTGAACCCAGTAATTCTGCTTTTGCCTTTGACAAACCCAAGTCCCTGACTAGGTCATTTACCTCAGATTGAGTTATCAGATGAGGCTCACTCGACGTAAATGGTTCAAAATCTGGATCAGTGTCATTTTCCATTCCTGGCTCGTGCATCATGGCATCTTCGTCTGCCTCCTCTAGGCTCCATGTCTCTGGTGGCTTCGGTACTGGAAGACTGTCATCATGCGGCACAGGTCTCATGGCTGAAGGGAGATTGGGGTATTCAGTGGATTTCTTGTTTTTAGCAGAGAACCCAGACACATTGGTCAGACTGAAGTAACAGTCAGTCACATGATCCTTCTGCTCTCGCCATATCATCGGGACAGCGAACGGCATTGACTTCCGAGTACCTCTGAGCCAAGCTCTAAGATCGACAGCGCATGTTGTGCAACAAATGTGAGGAGCCCAGGCTTTGTCCTGATCACTAATTTTACATCCAAAGTAGAGCTCATACACTTTCTTAATACGTGCAGTCATGCCCTATCTTTGAGGTTTAAGCGTATATTCACCACAAATGTAACAACGTATCACGGCTGTTGTGACATTGGCGAGACATTTTGCTATCATGAATCCTCCTGAAAATATAATTGCTTTATTATTGCGAGTACACACAATATGCTATGCGCATAGAGCATGCGCATCAACATGAATGCAAACTGATATAAATGCAATGCATAGAACGGTGTGCACGAAAGGCTTTTATAGCCTTTCTAAAACTTGTCCTGCCAGCATCCGCCCTGCCTAAGCCTTAGCATTCCCATTGCATGTTGTGTGGTCTGCACTAGGTGCAGTGTAACTGCATGCCCAGGCATGCTTGGACACAAGATAGAAAACTTTTCAGCTTACATTGTGGGCAACATTTTAATAGACTTAAATTATGAATTAAAATAACAAGTATAGGTGATTTAAAAAAAACAGTATGTGATAGGGAAATTTCATGGTAATTTTCGTAATCAGTAGCCCAAAATCCATAAGATACACCCAAAAGTATTCAGGAAGCAAAATCTTTGTTGTTCAGTGTTACATAACCTCTCTAACCATGACATTATTTTGAACAGCACTAGAAACAAATGGTTGTTAATAGACAGTTCAAATAGGGCATGGATATAAGTCTCAGAGGAACAGTGGCTAGAGTGTTCCATTGAAAACTGGGTCTGAGTTATGAGCTTTCATAAATTGCACTTCAGACATATAAGCAGCGCACTCATTAAAAATACCACTATTATTAACACAGTGTTCTGAATGAAGGTTGTGTGCACAGTATGCACATTGCTAACTTTAGCGGTGTACTTAAAAAATTAATGCATGAGCGTGGTGAAAGAGCACATTCCCTGGTGCACAGTGAAAGCGGGATCCAAATCCCACTGACATCAATAAGAATCTTTCCACTGACTTCAGTGGTCTTTGACTCCGGCCTTATAGGAAGAGAGAGTCTCTGTGACCCTGCCTCAGTCAGGCCCTGATTCAGCAAAACACTTAAGTCTCATCCATTTCAATGGAACTTAAGAACAATGATTAAATACATGCTTTAAGTTAAAGTTAAATTTATATCTAAGTGTTTGGGATTGGGGCCTGCAGAAGTCCTTAACTAAATGAGTGCTCACCCTGCAAGAGACAGGATGTTTGGGTGAAGGGTAGGTTTGGCATTTCATTTTTCTTAATTCATTTAAAAAGCCCTGTTAAAAGAACATTAAAATTGCATGCTAAAAATACTAAAAGACAGAAAATGTCAAAAGTAAGGTTGCACAAATAACCTTAATTCCATCCCCATGTGCAAATTTGTCTAATTTCATAATCGCACATTAGTTCTCAAATAATATACTATCATATCAAAACGTGTTTCCTACATCCTTTGTAGGGCACACCTGTCTAAATACCCTGGCAAGAGCTTCTTGCCTTATTCATCACAAATATTTCAGATAAATGACTTTCTTGGGCTCTTTTTGTGTGACACACAAATAGCAATAGACAATAAACATGGGTACCTAAAGTTGCAGATGTTTTTTAAGGTTATCTTGTATTTGAAAAATAGCATGTGATAATGTATAGCAGTGATTCTCAACCTTTTATGTACTGTGACTTCATGTAACAGCAAAAATGTTTAGGGACCCATTTCCCATAAGTTTGAAGCTCTCCCTCCCACACAACCATAAAAATAAGACAAGATAGTCACTACTCCCTGATACCTGCTTGTGTCCCCCATACTGAGATGCTCGGCAGTATAGTAATGTAATTTTTGTGTATGGAGCAGCTGCTATTATTTTGTAAGGCTGTGAGAGTATTGCTTCAAAGACCAATAGTGGTCCTCCTTTTTAGAAGGTTGGATTCTGGACCGTAGACAGCAGATCAAACAGTGCAACATTCACTTCATAGAGCATGGGATCAGGTTTCTTAGGAAGTGTGCAGATGCTCAGAATTAGGGTATTGAAATAGAGTGCTTTCAAAGTTCTTCAGCCATACTTTATATTGAATGGTGTTCTTGACAGCTAGCCAAAACACACCAGACTAGTAGAATACACAGGACCTGCTAATCTAGTTTTGAAAGCAAATAGGTTTAATCATATTACACTCATAATAGAACATTGTCTTGCTAGTATTTTATTAAGAAATGATGTTCTGTTTAGACTTCCTTTCAGTAAACCAGGTAGGAAGTTAAAGGGGTAGTTAAATTTCTGATTCTTGGAGGCTCAGACACAAGCAGATGTTCCTGAGAAGCTGAAATACATCACATAGGTCATCCTCAGAGGACTATATTGACAGCAATGTCTAGGTGCAATGGTAAAAATTCATCTGGGGATTTGTGCACTGGGTACAAGGGAAAAAATTCTTTTATCATGTACCATGGAAATTAGCAGATGTTAAACATCAGATCCTATAGCTTTTACTCAGGCAAAATTCCCACTGACGTAAGTGGGAGTTTTGCCTTAGTGATAAGTGAAATCTTAGGCCTTGGTTCAAACAAGTCACATGCTTTACATCCCTGTTCAGCAAAACACTTAAGCATATGTTGAAGTCAATGGGATTTATGCACGTGCTTAAATGTTTTGCTGAATTAAGACCTTAATGTGGTAATGCATTTGCAAGGAATACTTTCAGTGAATACAATGGCAGTTCTATGAGCAGAGTTGGCAGGATTGGGCCCTACATGAAGAGGGATCCCTGGTGCATTGAATGCAACAGAAAAATATTGATATCAATAGAGAAAATTAATTTTAGGCTAGAATATAAGTGCTGAACTCTATCATTCATACCAAAATCTGCATGCATGCAACACATCATGCAAATCAAATTTAATTGATTCCATTTTGTTTCTTCAGTCACAAAGTGAGAAATAATGATGAACTGGATTATTTGGACATTTTAACTATATATTTATCCAAAAATAGGACACCAGTTCAAATGTTCTGTATGTGATGGTAAAGTGACTCAGCATGTCCATCAGACAGTTGGCTGATTATTTGGTGGGAGAGTTATCTGTGGAAAACAATGTGACCTAGTGAATGGGGCACCGAACTGGCACTTAAGAAACCAGGGTTAGTTTCCCTTCCCACTTTTGGTCTGTTAAAATGGTAAACTCTTTGGGGAAGGGCGTATCTCTTTCAGAGTATATGCACAGTGCCTAGCACAATGGAGTTCCAATCTTGGTTGGAACCTCCAAGCACTATGCAAATATGAATAATTAATATTTACAATACAGTCATTCAAAATGATCAAAGAAAGTTCCAGTGACAGATGTCAGGGCAAATCTAGATTCTTCATCAAATTCCCTACTATATAGGTCAGTGTTTCTCAATGACTGGTTCATGGACCGGCACCGGTGCCTGAGAGCTCCTTGATACAGTATAGGAAATCTGAGAGCTCCCTGACACAGTATAGAGAGCTGGTCCCTGGTATCAAAAAGATTGAGAAACTCTGATATAGGTAACAATGACTGCTCTTCCTCAGACTTGGCTCGGGTAGGTCTCTGTGGTGGGTCTTGATATAGGGACTTTTGGAAATGATTTTTTGGGGCTTTAGATCATTACAAGTAGGGACAATATTTTACAAACTCTGTTAATATAATACAAAATCAAATTTTAGGCAAAAAGAATATCTAGGTTTAAAATTATAGTGTTTCAAGTTATAATTATTTGTGGGGAAAATGGAATTGTTTTTGGCCATTAATTTGTTCCAGTAACAAATCTATGTAATGGGCATCTTCTATGGGTGTTTAAAGAGGTGCTTTGCTCATGGGTCTGAAACTGATTGAGAAGGTACATTTGACACTTATGCTGCTTGTTTGAATGGAAAGAAGCTACAGCGCTACTTGAAATAAGTAAAGAAAGTGGCTTTTTTCAGAATCTTGATTATTGATGATGTAGAAATAGAATTGAATCGTAAAAGGTTTATTAGTTAGCAGGTTAAAACATAAAAAACCCTCAAACAGTTGCTATGTATAGGATATCATGGACATTTGCAAAATGAGGCCTGTCTTGGCTAACAGATATTTTTTAATTGTGTAGTTATTTGGGTTTGCTTTAAGCAACCTTGCACTTCTTAATTATTTTAATAAAAGCAAAATATTGACTTGATGGCTCAAGATATTGCAAATGGACAGAAATCCTTTTCACCTCTTACAAGTTCAGATGAGGCATAGCTCACAATCTCAGAACAAGAAAGCAAACTGGCAAAAAAACTATTTAGCAGCCCTGAGGATGGAGAGAGGGGCCAAATATGTGGTGGGCATAGACACAAAGTGAAAGTATTGTTCAGATTTTATCTTAAGAATTACTTTGGCTCACTAGTATCTGAGCACCTCATTATTTTGACTATATTAATCCTCATAATACACCATGGAGTGAGAGAGTACTATTTTCCTTGTTTTGCAGATGGGAAACTGAGGCACAGAGACGTGACTTGTGCAGCCTGGGACAGGGAGTCTGTGGCAGAGCAGAGAATGGAACCCAAGTCTCCAATGGGATGGTAATGGCAATCATAAAAGGCCCTTTGATATCTAGACAGATGGGTGGAGGTGAGTTGAAGAAACTTGCACTGCTACTGAGTTTGTTCTTTATTTGATTTAGGGTTTTATATCACCCTCATCACTGTACAATCTGAGCACCTTCCCGCAGCGTGTTAAGTGACGTGACTAACGTCTGTCTTTTTTTAAAGACAGTTTTCTCTCATCTGAGGCTAGGGGAATGATAAAGAGGTCAGGCAACACCAAGGAGGGCTGAGAGTCCTCCATGAAGGCTGCTGCAGCCTCTCTTTAACCCTGCAAGTCCTGTGGGCCCTCCTGCTACTGACTGCAGCTTCTTCTCTGGTTATACAGCTGGCCACTCAGCCTCCCCGTATGCAGAGTTCATAAGGGCTACTGGAGAGCCCTCCTTCTGTGCAGTTTAAGAGATACATGGCTGAAGAAGACAGAGGCCATGTGAAGATCCTAAGCTTTGCTGGTGGAGTGGGGCTATTTAGAATTACTATGTTCTTTCTGCTGCTGGCTTCCTGTTTCCTTGCTTTTCTGGTGAGCCACAATCTTTACTATTGCAGAGCTCTAGAGCAGCGGTTCTCAACCTGTGGGTCGCGACCCCGGCGGGGGTCGAACGACCAAAACACAGGGGTCGCCTAAAGCCATCGGAAAATACATATTTCCGATGGCTTTAGCCGCTGAGAAGTCGCGCTACCATCTGTAGCAGCGCTATTCAGCTGGAACGCACACCGTTATGGATGCGCGTTCCAAACTGAATGCCTGCGCGCATGCGCAGACGTGATTGCATCATCCGTCCGGGGCCTAAGGGGCGGGGGAAGCGGGGGGAACGCTCCACAGTCCATAGCAGCGCATTACGTGTGTCCGGCGCTTGCTGACGTCATCAGTGGGCGGACGCAGCAAGCGCCGGAGGACAGAAGCCTAGGAGGCGGAGAGCCAAGAGGCGGAGAGCCAAGAGAGCCTGCGAGACAGCCTGCTGGTGTAAAAAAGGTTAATAATGTAAAAACAGTACACACACCATACACACAATACTGTGTAAGTGTAAGGTGCTTTGTGTGTAATCATTATACAATGAGAATACATAATGCATATCAGGTATTTACATTCCAAATCATAACTGTAGCAAAATTACAGTTTTGAAGTAGCCACCAAAATTATTTTTTGGTTTGGGGTCACCGCAATATGAGGAACTGTATTGCGGGGTCACGGCATTAGAAAGGTTGAGAACCACTGCTCTAGAGCTTAGAAGCTGTTGCATGCTCACCTCACCTCAGGCCTGGACAATAAATCTCAGCAGAAAAAACCCACGTGTGAGAGAGAGAGAGAGAGGAGAGAGAGAGAGAGAATGAATGAATTTGGGAGGGTTGGTGATCATTTTTGTCCTTGCCCATGTCCTCAGTCTGGAAAGAGTTGTTTAGCACTACATTAAAGTGATGCACTTTAGTGCACACCGGCAGGGTCTACATGGACCAATTAATATGCAACATATTAGTACACTTTAGAAATCACTTCCTGTAGTAGTCCACTTTACTGCTTTGTGTATACAAGCTTGGGAACAGGAACATCTCCTGTATCGATCAACTACAAAGGGAAAGTGGTGAAGTCAACACAAATTGAGTAATCATTTCTGGCATTTTTCAGATAAACACCAATTTAATTATTTTGTAGTGGAGGTGTTTACCTAAAATCAGAAGTCCTACCTGTTTTACATGAGGCTTTACTCACAATGCAATCAAACCATGCAAGGATCCTGGGACAACTGAATGCCTTGTTATAGATTCTCGTATTATCATTGCCATGCTGGAAGTTAGACTGCTTTATCAGCACTTAAGCAATTACTTCCTTTTTCTGGTGAATATTATTGTGGACCAACCAATTGGTGTTTCTTGCTTTAAAATAAATGATTAAGTTCCTGGTTTTTTCTTTTGTTGAGATAGTAGGTAGACTGTATATTTTCAGTGGTGCAGTGGCTGTGTTAAAAATACTGTATACGCTGTAGTAGTGGATCACAACCTGTAAAATGAGAACCATTGAGCATAGTTCTCTCTTGATACTGACAGATCTCTGATCATGCTGGTACAGACCACAATCAGTCTCTTATAATCACAGCTGAAAACTTTCACTATTATAGTTGTGGAATGTTAGCTGGGGGAGGGGGTGTCTTATGCTTGGTCACCCTATTCAGTCATTATTGTCCATGCAAAAGCTCTTTCTGTTTGATGGAAAACTGATAAATAGGGCACCTGTGACAAGTGTTTGTGCATGTGATGGTAAAAGGAATAGGTATAAAAAGCCAACCAGCAAGAAGGAATTTATGTAAAGAATGATGTTGTCCTACATCTTTCTGGGCGTGCATTGTGGCAACCAGCAGCCCATTGTGTTTAAAGAGAAAAGGAGTGGGTGGAACTGGAAATGTAAAATGTTATGATTAGAATTCTTAGATTAGAATAGGATTTTTTTAAAAGGTCAGACTGGCTAGGCATCTGAATGGGGGTTTTGTTGATCCAACTGCCTTAATCAGGTGCAGTAATCTGGGACCTGGACAGTGTCATATACACCTATTTCCCCAGCAGAATGCCAACATTCACAGCTGCTGAAAAGGGGGGCATTTATTGCCTTTAAAAATAAATGAGCTTTTGGGAAAAATACAGATCCTTTCACACATGCCTTGTTTGGAGGTTGGTGAACAAAGCTAAACACTGCCACTTGAAATTCTTTACACTCAACCCTACATCACCGTGTTCCAAAGAAATACTGGTGATACAACTGTTTATGGAATGCTGGGGTCAGCAGCCTTTGAAGCTAGACCTTGAACCTCTTTTTGATTCTGTTTATCTCAACAACCTACCCTTCACTTGCCTTCCCTGTGTCTGGCCAAACCCGAGTGGGTTCCTGAACACCAAATTTTGAAAAAACCCAACAAACTGTCCCATATCTAGTGTTCATTAGACCATAGATTTTTAATGATCATGATTTAAAAAAATGTTAATTCTGACAAGAATCCTGTACTCTTAAGAAAAGGTTGGCCCAGGGCGAGTGTTAACTTCCTATCATGTCCACTTTCACTCTGTGCTGTAACTCCGGCAGAACTGTTCAGAGCTTTCCAACCAGGATGTACCATGCAAGCACGTTGCCGTCTTACTACTACCCCGCCTTCTGAACAGGGTTAACGCCTCCCAGATTTTTGGGGGGAGGAGCAGAATGGAGATTTGCAGTTTTCCCGTGTTCTTGTGCAAGACTAGCCAGCAGGGATTCACGCTCAGAACTTAATGTGAGAAAAAAACCGCCTGGTTTCCGGGATGTTACCTTTTGGTCCAACTTTATCAAATATGAAAGGTCGCGCCCCCTCGACCGATCACAGTTTAGGGGTATGACCAGACAGGTGCACTCGGTCCTTTCACAATGCCATGGCTTCTAGGACTGAGCACCTTTAGCACGCGAGGACGCTCGTTCGTGCTGTCCTTTCTTTTCCTGCTTCATTTAGCAGGAAACTTTCCATTCGGGGCATTTCCTCGGAGGGGGAGCAATAAAGCCCCCGCTGTCCTGCAACCAAGCTCTGAACGTCTCCGGCCCCAGCTCCCCGCGTGTCTCTCCGCTGTGCGCTGCGGGCCGGGTTGTGTGCGGTTAACTGCGGCCGCCCAGGCGTGTGTGGCTGGTCCTCGCCAGGCTTCCCGGCGAGCGGGTGAAGGGAACGCGCTCGGCGCCTCCCGGGGCGGTGACGGCCCGAGCGGGGCAGAGAACAAGCCTGCGGCGCTCCTCTGCCCGGGACAGGCGGCGCGGAGGGCCGGGACCCGCGGGCGGGGCGGGGCGGGCGAGCCTGTAACACCAGAAGCCCTGCCCGGCTCCGGCTCCGCCCCCAGCCCGCTCCTGCCCCGGGCCGGTGACGCCGCTCGCTCGGCTCGGCCGCGGCACGGGGGGAGCGGGGAGGGGCGGCCCGGGGCGAGTCCCGGCTTTAAAAGTGCAGCGAGCAGGCGGCTCCCGTCCTAGAGCCGCGCCGCCCGCCGCCGAGCTGCCGCTCCCGCCTGGCCCGCCGCCCCGGTCCCGGCCCCGGCCCCGCACCATGCCCCGCGCCGCGTGCTGAGAGCGGCCCCGGCCCCGGCCCCGGCCCCGCAGCTGACCCGTCCGCGCCCGGCCCGGCCCGGCCCAGCTCAGCCCGCCGCTGCCGCCGCAGCGCTGCCCGCTGCCAGGCTGGAGGAGCGACGGAAGGCGGACCCCGGCCCCAGGAGGTGAGAGCGGGGCGGGGGCGGAGCGGTGCAGCCCCCCTGGGGTCCCCTGCCCCGGACACGTCCTCCTGCCGCTCGGGCGCGGGGCTCCGCCTGGCGTGAGCGGCTCTCTCCGCCGGGCTCCGCGGCGGGGCTCGGGGCACGGGAGGACTTGGCGTGCGCCTCGCAGCTGCATGCACGAGCCCCGGCGCCGCGTTCCCCACACGGGGAGCGTGCGCGTGTAAATGGACCCGCGGGCTGCAGCCGGCTCTGCAGAGAGGGGGGGCAAGAAACGGGGGCTCCGAGCCCTGCCCAGGCGCAGAGCTTTACAACAGCGGGGAAGAGCTCCCCACGTGTGTGTCGCGGGAGTTTCGTTGCATGCTCGCTGGTTATACGTTCGGGGGAAAAGGACAGGCATTAGTGGGTGTAAGAGAAAATAGAGAGAGTGCGCAAGAGTGTGTGCGAGATTTAGAGAGTGCAGACGCCTCTGTGTGTGTGTGTGTGTACACATGGACACGCAAGATACCCGTATGTTACTTTGCTGTGCAAGTTATCGCCTCCTGCACTTTGATTTGCACACCTGGCCCCTAATGGCCATACAGACTCCCATGGAAGTCATTAGGGCTCTGAGTGCAAGGGTCCATCTGCGTGGACCAGATTGTGGGACTTGTGGCTCTTATCTGTTGTGTGTACAGTAATTTTGTATCGCTTTCCACAGTGGTTAAATAATTCTTTGGTTGTTAGCATTCAGTTTCATGGCATATCTCTGCTGAATTTTGCTTGCATGAGGAAAAACAGGTTTGCCACCCTGAGAACTGAAAATACAATCTCTCTTTCTGTGGTAAGTTTAACTGAAAGTGGCTGCCTTGCCTTGGCAAGGAGTGCTGGATTGGACCTAAAATGGGAAATGCATCTGGGTAGGGCTGACTTTTTACATTGCATAGAAAACTGATTGGGGGGGGAGGAAGGTTTTTAACATATGTGTAAAAAGTGACATTGAATTTTTTTCCTTTCGCTCACATCCATCTGGTGTTTACTGGTTATTACCTGACCATTTTTAAACAGATTTTATTTGGAAACTTTTGATAAATAAGTAAAAGTTACTAGTTAAACTGTCAGCAATAACTATTTCAAGGAAATCTATTTCCTTAAACAGTCTTAGTATCTCATTTGGCATTTTGCTGAATGAGAATATTCCATTCCCATAAACTAGCTGAGAAGTTTCTTGTCCAATGGTGTCTCTCCTTTCTTTCTTGAACTTCCTGCTAAGAATACTAGTCCTCAGGTGCTCCACTCTCAGTAAAGAACAGATGTGAAAATGAGTGTTAAATCATCCTTTTGTTCTCATATTCTTGTTTTCTGCTACATCGTTAAGTATTAATCAATGTCTCCTTTGTTAGGAGGGCATTCTTTTAGCACCTGTATTCCAAAAAGATGATAGTGTTTCATAATAAATGCCTTGGAGCTTCAGACTCTCTGTTTCAAAAACTATTGAATATATCAGGTTTGGTGTTGCAAGGACGATACTTAGCACCTTTGAAAAGTGACAAGCACCTTCCGCTTCCATTGAAGTCAGTGACAGTTCAGTGTGCTCAGCATGTCATAGGTTTCAGCCCTTAACTGCCAAAGGCCTGATATTGAAGACACTTATAAACTAAGCAATTTTATTCACAGATGTAGTTCTATTCAGTTGGAGGGGACTTCTGTGAGTAGAATCACTCATGTGCCTAGGTATTTGCGGTGACCCTAAGGTACAGTGATAGCTTAACACAAATCCAGTAAAGATACATTTCGCACAGTACAGATACTTTGGCCATGTCTACACTACCACTTACGCCAGCCAAATTTACGTTGCTCAGGAGTATGGGAAAAGAACACCCCGTGAGCGATCCAAGTTTCGCTGGCATAAGTGGCAGTGTGCACACTGCTGTGTTGATGGGGAAACCTTTCACCCGTTGGCGTAGAGTGGTTACACAAGCGATCTTACAGTGGGGCAGTTGCATGGATACCACTATGCCGCTGTAAGCTTGCTAGTGAAGACATGGCATTAGAAATAAAAATGACTGGGATGTTCAGTTTGCTTTGTAACTAAAAACTTCACACAGCTACTTATTGGCTTAATTGTTCCAATTATGCCTAAAAGGTAATTTTTTTTCAGAGTTAAACTTGGTTTGATGAATTTAGCAAAATATTAAATAGCCAAGCATTTTGTGTGGGAGCAGAATTTGCTACTTGCTGGTGTGCTATCTTGTGAAACATATCTAGTTCTCACTTTGTTTGGAAATCAGAAATTATCAGTGTATATAAAAGAGGCAAGAGTCTCCATACTACAACTATCTTAGTAGTAATTATCTTTCATTCCCATTCAGATGCAGAATCTTAAATGGAATTGTGTTTTTGTATATATTTTGCATTGCAGTTTAAAGGACTTGTTAAGTTGCAGCAGTCTATCTCTTTCAATGTCTTACATGTATTTTAGTGCTGACGTGCAGTATCTTTCAAAGTGACTTTTGTCGTTTTGTTGTGGAATCAGATATTAGAAGGCTCCTTTTCATTTCCAGATTTTTGCTGACATTAAATTGTAAGGATACAGCGCTAGCTGTTTGTGAATGGCAGTACAACTCTGAGATTCAAATGGTGCCTTGTTTGTTGTTCGTTTTTTTTTTTTTCAGACTGAAAACATGAAACAGTAATAGATTTTGTTTCACTTCAAAGGAAAACAGATTTCCCTGCCACACTCCCCCCATCTCCACCACTTTTATTATGTGTGAATTTCAGCTCTCTAAAAGAATTTGCAGAGCTGACTGCTTGATGTGTTGTTGGTATCATAAGATGAAAATGGGGTACAAGGGGAACATAGGTATATGTTGCTTTTTGTTTGTTTGTTTTTAAAGGGGTGGCACAGTAAAGATCCTGACTTCTTAGTTTTGTATCATCTGGAGGGCATTTTAAGTAACTGTGTTGTAAAAGAAATACTGTAGGGGAACCCTCAAAATGCATTCTGATAATCTTACTGTCTGTCCATGTATGGCAAATACGAAGACTACTGACACCTTGTGCTGATTGCTAAAAAGATTTATGAACAAAGTGCAAATTAAAGGAAAATGCCTGTGTAAGAATGGAAAATATGTGTTCATTTGTAAATCATGTTGTTCTCTGACTTGCCTGCCTGTCATTGAGGGCGCCATACTCAAATGTGAGAAGTTTTTTAGTGACATTCATAAAGCAGGTTAAGTTTTCATCTCAAGTAGTCTCTGGTTGCAATAAGAATTTTAAGATGTATTAATATGTGACATGGAGGCTGTGGATTTTCTTCCATGTTATGAATGAAAACTGTTCTTTAAGAAAAAAAAGATATACAATATTTTTTCTGAAATAGTATAGGGATTGTTATCAGCCATCTATTCTCAATAGATGAAATCTTAGGATAAATGACTCTTATTTAACAGGCAGGTAGTAGTAAATACAACATATTTTTTTTGTAGTCAGTGACTTCCTGAGAAAATAGCTAATTCAGTAAGATGGAGTCTGTAAGAATACATGTATCTGTACTCACTATCTCTGTTTCTGCAATGTTTTTATGTGCCATTCGATTAGCGCAGATTGCTGGTGTTTTGAGGGAATCTTAAGCATTGTTGTCACAATTGGATAGGTAAAAGGATCTGTAATTATCAAGCAAACTAAGTCAGTTCTGTCAAACTACAGCCTGTGCCTTGCCCCTCTGTTGCAGTTTTGGGTGTGATCAGGGATAGGAGGGAGGAATGATGCAAACTCCCCTCCATTTTGGAGTTTGGGTTATGTTCTCCTCCAAAGATACTTAACTGAAAATCAGTAGGCCAGATGTTTTCTCTGACCCTACTCCTTCCAGTCCACCATGGATTGTGGTGGCGTCATTATAACAGATCCTTGCCCTGCTCTGGAGGCCTGGGTTTGAGGAATTTTCTTTGTATATTAGCTTCAGAATCTGGACTCCTGTAGCCTGTTCCAAGGTTCCTGCAACTGCCAGTATTAGGCCCATCTTCGGATTCTGTGTCAAGAGCAATCATCAGCTGCTGTGTGGCTTGAAATTCGTTCAGAAAACTTTGAAAAGTGACTTTAAAATCTACACAACCATGAACAATTAAATTTAAGATTGGTAGAGGTGGAATGTCTGGATTATCTCATGTTACTGTACTAATTGTGGTGGTTTTAGATAGAAAAGTGTGATGGGGGACCACATTTACCTCCATTATATTAAAAAGAAAAATCCCCACCACCGCAACCTTCTGGAAAAAAGAAAACTGTGGTAGGGAGAAGGAAAGTGCCACTGTTAAACTTGTCCGGCTGCTGTGTGGCTTGATAACAAAATAGAAATCTGCACCGTTGGTGTAAAGAGAGTGAAATCTTGGCCCTATTGAATTCAATGGGAATTTTGTCTTTGGCGTCAGTGAGGCCAGGTTTTCACCCTGAACCTTCCTCTGATCTATCCTTTGTCTAATCTGTACTATCTGTATTTGCTTTAGATTGCAAGTTCCTTGGGGCAGGGACATTCCTTCTTGTGTTAGCACGGTGCTGAGTCTGCTGATAGCATTTGCTTTTATAATAAAAAGCTGTTGTTGTATTGTGTAAATAAGAGGTTACAGAGCTTTGTGTAACTATTCAGATGAATCTGTAATGTATTCTTTCCTCGAGTATTGGCTAGCATATAAATGTGTATCTTGAACTCTTGAGAACTTGTTTACTCAGTGTTTATTGTATGATGGCTTCAAAGGAAGAATCATGGTCTGTTAGGTCAAAGTTAGCATACTAACATTTTAGTTGGAAGATGCTTCCGTTGGGTCAATGGAGGTGCTCAAAATGCATTGTAAGTTCATATAGGTAAATGGATGCACATGAACATTAAGTACTCTTTTTAAAAACAAAATACCCTCTTTATTCTTTTAAAATAAAGCCTTTTGAAATGAGTCTGCATCACACCTAAATGGTTTTTTTTGTTTTGTTTTCCACTTTTCCCCCAGCAACAGGTTTAATTTTGTTATTTGCAAGGGGAAAAGTGCACAGTACTTGTGTGCTCTTATAACATGCATCCTATTATCTGGACCATGCATCTAAAGATTGACTTGAAACACTCCAGCAATTCCAGTACTGACTGAACGTCATTTGAGTAGAAGCTACCAGTTTTATTGGAGGTTCCCAAACTGGACCCCTGCTGTCCTGCTAAGAGCTAGCTGATCACATGGTGATGGCTATGCTCCTTGTGTCCTGCTGCTGCACTACACTGAATGACAGCTAAAATACATGAAGAAATATTAATATCAGGAGTATTTAAGGTAAGAATGGTGGTTGCCCCAAGGAGGTGTTGTGATGACCAAGATGGTGGATGATAGTCTGGATAACTCTTAATGGAAGAAGAGTTGTCTGAGAGTGGCCCTGATTCAGATCTCATGTTTTACACCACTTTTGGACATCAGCAGAGTTGCACCCTGATTCATACCAGTATAAGTAAGATGAGAATCAGGCCCCTACTGTCTGGTAAAAAGCTGTGGAAAAAGTTTGAGACCCTGTGAATTCTAACATCTTGTGCATGTGATCCTGCCATGTACCTCAGGAGAAGAAAGAAGAGGTTGTTTTCTAATTTTTTGGGCAAGTAAAGCAGTTAATTAAAGAATTAGCTAAACTGAGAATCCTCTTCACTTGGGATTTAAATAAAATGTGAACCCCAAATTCTAGAAGCACCGGGCATTCGTATAATTTGGCAGAGTGGAGAAGAGGGCAGGGAAGGGATTATTTAAAAAAAAAAAAAAAAAAAAGCCAGGGGAGTGCTACTTCTGCAGTACTGTCCTCTTTCCCTGGGTCATAGGACAAACTCTGCTCCGTTTCTTCCCTCCCCTCCACCCCAGGGGATAATTCCATATAAGTTTTCACTGTGGGAGTTCCGCATATTGGGGGAGATCTAACTATAAATCTTGAGAGGAAGAATTGTAGCTGAAAATTTGTATTTAGGAGTCTGTCAGCATTTTCTGGGTAAAAAGCAGAGCTGTTTGTAGCATATGCTGAATATCAATTGGTACTTGAATTGTGCCTTTACACATATATGCCCCTGCTGATAAGCCTTGCTTCGATTTATGCAAATCAAATGGGGCTCACTCTTCAAAAGCAAAAGAATCTGAGAGCTGGCAGCTTCCCTTGAAGAAGCATGGCATGGATCTGTACTTCAGAATGCCATTCACTATGTATGAAGAAGAGTACATTGGTTCAGCAGAATCTGATTCTGAGAAATGTGGTCTCAGTGGTGAGTGTGCTGTAAATGCCAGTAAAATTGCAGATACAAGGTGAGTAAGATAATATCTTTGGCTGGACCAACTTCTGTTCATGAGAGAGACTAGCTTTTGAGCCACACAGCTCGTCTCTCTCACAAACAGAAGTTGGTCCAGTCAAAGATATTACCTCACTTACCTTGTCTCTCTAATGTAGCCATATCAGTCCCAGCCTAACTACACTGCATTTAGTAAAATGGCAGTAATTTCTTTTGAAAGAAGAAGTTTTGATGCATCACCTAAAGCATTAATTTCTCTTAAGTTCAAGGAACAGTAGAAATAGCGGCAGGCTGGGTTGGGGTTAGGATACAGTGATGAGTGGGGATTAGGCGTGCACAGATAGAAGTTAAAATAAATTAATAAAATAAGATGCGTGCACTGCCACTAAGCTAATCAGTGACCTTGTATTTGTAATCTTTATTCCCTATTTTTCCCTTTATCTTCTTTTCTTGCTCAGATAAAAAAGCTGTCTGGAGAATGTTCTGTTTTTCCTCTAAATTCTCTGTGGGACACCAATCACCCTATTGAATTCTCAGTTCACAAATAAGTTCTTGTGGTGTTATGATTTAGACTGTGTCTATACTATAAAGATAAGTGGACCTATGTTAGGTTGATTTACAGCCATCATATTAATTGCTGCAGTTGCTAATGTCCGCACTCCCCTCCTTGGGTCAGTGGCTTGTGTCTTCACCAGGAGCACTTCCACTGACCTAAGAGAGGCATTGTGGGGAGGTGAGAGCCTGCTCTCTGTTCCACTGACAGTTCCCTGTCAGGAACCTGGCTGGCCCACAGGCTCCCTGGCTCCCAGCTGCCCATCTCTTCTTCTGCCCTTTGTACCTGTCCATTTCTTCTTCTGCTCGCCTCTTCTTCTCTTCCCCTGTATTGTCCCTTGGAGGATGATCTTGGATAGACCAGATGACCTTGTTACATGGCTGTACCACTTCAGCTTCATGGTTGTCAGGAGATATTCATATGACCCCCCTCATTGGGTGATGTTACAAACCTCTTCATTAATGACATGGTCGAGGTAGGAGATGCCCAAGATTCAATGGAAATATCTCCTCTCCACTGCCTGTATTTTCCATTCAAGTTCTACTGTAAGGGTCCATGTCTCGCAGACATACAAAAAAATTGAGATGACCAGTGCATGCAGCAGTTTCAGTTTGGACTTCAGGGAGATGTTCTTGTTCCTCCAAATTGACTTTAGCTTTGCCAGTGCTGCTGCTGTTTGGGCAGTTCTTGCCAGAATTTCTGCCTTTGATCCCTTGTCAGCGATGACTGCTCCAATATACTTGAACTATTTCACTGTCTCCAGCTCTTGTTCACTGACAGTGATGCATGAGTTGATCCCGTCACATTTGTTTGTCATCAGCTTGGTTTTCCCTGCATTGATTTCCATGCCATACTTTGCAGAGGTTTCATCCAGTTGTTTCACAAGGTTAGCAAGTTCCTCTTCGCTATCTGCCAGGCCGTCAGTGTCATCCGTGAACCGAAGATTTGATATTGTTTGTCCCCCAATACTGACTGTGCATGTATGACCTTCTAGGGCATCCGTCATTATGCAATCCAGATAGGTGTTAAACAGCATGGGTGAAAGAAAGCAGCTTTGCTGGACTCCTATAGTGGTGTAAAACCACTCTCTTATTGTGCCGTTAACGAGAACTGCGCTGTTGACCTTCCTTGGCATGCAGTTTAATGGTAAAAATAAGCTTACGACCGATATTGTATTGCTTCATGGATGCCCAGAGTTTCATGTCACATTCCTGTTAAATGCCTTCTTGAAGTCAACAAAGATGTGGTAGATATCCTGCTGCCGTTGTAAGTACTTCTCACATAGAACACCAAGATTGAAAATCTGCTCTATGATACTACTTCCAGCATGAAAGCCAGCCTGTTCTTCAGTGGTGATGTTTTCCGCTTGTGGCTTCAGTCTGTTCAGTATGACTTTCAGCATCCCTTTGCTGGGATGGCTAATTAATCTTCTGGTCTGATAGTTTTGACACAGTTGTGGGTTATATTTCTTTGGGAGAGAAATGATTAATGACTTTGTCCACATAGAGGGCCACTCACCGGTCTGCCAGATCTTATTGCAGACCTTGGTGAGTACTTAGAGTCAGGAACAAATCAAAGATTGCTATTATTATTTCACTTATGATTGCAGGCATGTGCAACTATGGGATAAGGTACTTGTTTCAGTCCCAAAATGTTTTTTAAAACAATGTTTAGAAGTGTGAGCAGGTTCAGATTTCTGCTTTGTTACAATTTAAAATGTTTGTCAGTAAACTCTAGAGCGTCTCATACTTTAACTCTTAATTGTCCTGACATCAAAAAGTCCTAATCTATGAATATCACATCTGGACGATGGATTGTGACTCCTGGAAATACAGATTTAAGACTGCAGATTACTAAAATTCCTTTACTTCTTCCATTTATCATAATAACAATTGTTTCGTTCAATTCTAATATAGTTGTTGCCTTAATTAAATGTTCTAATTTAAAATACTCTGAGATTTAAAATATTGACTTGAAGCTTTTATATAATGCTCTCCTTCCTCAAAACAAACTGACCACTATGAGATAGTCTATTAATTTATTTTTGTGTGTGATTAATTCTTTGAGTTTCATAAAGAAACTGACAACGAAAGATACAAAAAGATAATGATTTCCAGCTTGTATATGTTTTCAAATACTGCATGCTTCTTGGAATCTCTAGTAGAATTATGGAATTAGGCAATTTTATAATTTATCAAAGCTGCAAGATAATACAAAACCAGGCAATACTACATAGCCGTAACATGTTAGTGTAGAAGTAACAGTAATAAAATAGGAGAAGACCTACATGAATAAGGTAGGAGGGTACCAGGTGAGAGAGGAGGCTTTCAGAAGAATGGAGGCCTGGCATTCTTTTCTGTACAAATTGGTCCAGTTTCTAGGTACAAACTTTTTCAAATTAATATAATTGCTTTCTACAACAATGAGCTGTTCATTATTTGACTGCTAACTAAGACTGGTCCAAATGCCACAGTCTATTCTAGGCATAAACCTACTCTTCCATTTTTGTAAAATCATGTACTTGGTGATCATTACAGCCTTCAAGAACCAAAGTCTTTGTGGTAGAGTTAAACACAGTTTAGCGGATCAATCCATGAAATTTAATTTCCTTTTGGGGTTCTGGTAAGGAAAATTGATGGTTTATGATCCAATCATAAGTTATGAAACAAATTACATTTCATTATAAATTGGTGCAGCTCATCTAGTTTCCTGTGTGTTATCTTCTAATTTTTTACTTTATTTAATTAAGGACCATGTTTCCCATTTAGTTGCAGTTGGCTTCCATATTTGGGGGACAGTTTTGAACCTGCACTTTGTCTCTCTTACATCAAAGTCCCTGCCTGCAAATCTAGGACTTTGACATTTACATTACATAATGATGAGTGCAGGTAGAAAACTGTGCTTACAAATATGGAATCCGCTGTCTGAAATCTGGCCCTAAACAATACAGTGTGGAGTGTAACTTTTTATTAGTTACAGGTTATTACTACTAATCTGATTAAATTAACTAACAGACTAAAATTGTACGTGAATCCACTAAAGTCCCTCCCCTGCCGCCTGTATCAGAATTTAGATTTTACATTTTTCTGCATGTTGGTACAGTGAACCAGTATTAAGTTATAAATCCTAGTGGGCTAGTATAGGCAACTGGTTTGGACTGCTTTTTCCATGGCTTTTTGACCCTTGTATCCTGCACGTCTGGTTTAAGTCACTACTGCTTTCTGAAGAAAATGGTGAATAGATTATTTTGGATGATGATGATTATTTTACACCTCTCTGTGTAACCTTTAGGCAAAAGAAGTGAATCTGAGCCCTAACTAATATATTGTCAATA
Source organism: Mesoclemmys tuberculata (assembly GCA_007922155.1). NCBI lineage: Eukaryota > Metazoa > Chordata > Testudines > Chelidae > Mesoclemmys > Mesoclemmys tuberculata. The sequence continues at coordinate 17,076,129 of ML675617.1, read as the reverse complement.
ACGTGTATAGACTTTGATTGTTCCTCATTGTAGATACAGAAATAGAATTTAAACACCCTAAATGAAGTTATTTTCATCGTTAGTATATTTTAATTTTTATCATCTCTGGAGTATCCTGATGTCAGTGTTTCTAAACTTAGTATTTAACCTTGATCAGAAGGTTTCAGTTAACTGCTTTTTATTATACCTGAAGCTATAAAACTAACACTTCAGCCACATTGTCAAATCCTTGTAGTTGAAAGCCAAGCATTCTGGATCATTCACTGAGGTTGCTAAATATAATTAGTCTCTATGTGTAAATTGGAGTTGTGTAATCTTGCTTAACAGACAAGTGACAAGTAGTGTTTCAGTATATTGAATCACCTCTTAGTGCCCTGGGATTGGGTAAAACCCATGTGTGCTAAATGTGAATTCACATGCATATGTGTTGAAATAGGAATTTCATGCACAAATTTAATTTAAGCCCTATGGTGCACAGATGTCTTTGTAACCAGTGCTGTGAATTTTGCTTATTATAAAATTAAACTACTGACGCAGTCTCCATTTCTGACAATCGCTATCCTTAGCTGTGACCGCTATTGCCATTCTAGAAAAGTAGCTCTGTCTTACTGGCCATCCTCGTGGAAACAAAGATGTAGTCATTCTCTCCAATACTTAATGGAGACTTTCATTTGAAAGTCTTAATGGTGCAAACATATACTATATAGTGTCCTGAGCACAGTGTTATGTGTATTATATAGTATCTCATGACCTATATGGGTAGTGGTGGTGATGAACTACTGTGTCAATCTGAAGGGCTCTGTCCCAAATGAAATGTAAATGTTGTGATCTACAGGAGCAATTCCTTCCTAATACCATCAAATGAATGGTACAATGTTCTTGAAATAGGAACTTAAAACAAATGAGGGGAATGGAGTTTTCACACCATTAAGCACCTATATAAACAATATTATAATCTAGGGAAAGACAAGTCAAAGTAGTATAACAGTCTAATTGGCTGGGGTGCTTTCACAATGTCAAAACATTACAGGCCCAATTCTGCCACCCTTAATTATACTTATTGCAATTACTCACCTAGGCCCCAGTCCAGCGAAGTGTTTAATCACTTAATTTTAAGAATGTGAGTAACCCTATTTGGGTTGGGAAGGAATTTTCCCCAGGTCAGATTTGCAGATACCTGAGTTTTTTCTGCCCCTTTTCTCTGCGACTTGGGGAATGGGTTGCTTGCTGGTTGGATTAAGATGAATTCTCTGTAACTTGATGTGTTTTTTAATCAAGATTTGAGACTTTAGTAACGGGAGCAGGTGGATGAATTTCTGTGGCCTGCAATGTGCAGGAGGTCTGACTACATTATCACGATGGGCCCTTCTGGTCCTAAAGTCTGAGTCTGTTGATTTCAGTGGGATTGCTCCTACTCAAAACTAAGCCTGTGTTAATTAAGTGCTTTAACTTTTCACTTTTCACTTTATTTCTCTAGCACATTATTGAGACATCATCAAAGCAAATATGAAAGGGAGAAATTAATCTTGTTTCAAGACAAGTAGGCCAATTACAGAGATTACAGGTGACCCCAGCAGGAGCCTATAAAGGGATTCACAGGAGAAACTGAGGAAAGAGACCGATTAAGATGAGGGAGGCTGCTGTAGGGGCAGGGCAGGACAGGGAGCAGAAGATCCTGCTGGCCTTCCAGATGGAACACTGAAGATGTCCTCCATGAACTCCCAAGGGATGGGTGAGCTAGTGAGGGATGCTGCAGTGAGCATGTTTTATTTTGTGATTTGCATCATTAAATATAAGTGGGCATGAAAGATCTTAGACTGGTGAGGGTGGGTGGGAGGACTGTCTCACAACTGCTGTGGGCCTCTGAGAGAGTTAGCTTGTAGCCAGAAGCTTTGCATCTTTTGGGCTGGTGTATTTAAGCACTGGGCAGCCTGAAGGGTAGGTGCTGCATCCGGAGGCAGTAGGCATCTGGTCAGTGGGTTCCAAAATTGGGGGTGGTGGAAGTGCTAGATAGAAGGCCTGCTCTCTGAGCGTGTGCTGAGGGACCTGAGACTGGGGTAGTGGCTGGACTCTGTTCAGGTGCCAGGAGCTTGAAACAACCAGGAGATCAAGAGCACACGGTGTGCCTTCTATTCCCTTCACAGCAGTCCTCATGGGTGGCCAGGAAAGGGCCCTCTGGGATCTGTGACTCAGCTATGCGTAAAGATTTCCCTACAGCTGCACACGATTGTTGTTTAGAGAGGTTAAAAATTTATATTGGCCCTTCCCTACTTTTGTATGAATATTAACAGTGATCGTTATGAAACAGAAGTTATGATTGTTGGACTCATCTGGTTTTCTGGAAGCAAGGAGAATCTGATGCAAACAACTATCTGTTTTCCATGTCATGGAAAACATTTTCAGAGCTGCTGTGGCCTTCATTGTACAGTGTATTTTATATTTAGTCTTGCTCACAGAAATGGATTTTGACAGCTTTTTGGGGAAGCTGAGTTCCAGTGTTATCTCTCATTTCAATCAAAAGTGATTTCAGTTAGTGTGGTGGGGGAAAAGGCCTGTCTTTGGATTTGTGATGTGGAAATGCTTCCTTTTAATTAATGCATTAGTCAGATTCTCTCTCTACTTTTTCAGTTCAATGTAGATAGTGTAACTGGAAAGGATTAACATAAAAAGTGATGAAAAGCATTTTAATCTGAAAACTGACCCATTAGGAAGGATAGATTGCTTTTTAAAATAGTGCATTACGCAGATTAAAAAAAAACAACCCTTTTTTAGAGAAATGTAGCGTTTTGACTCCAAAGTGAAGGATGAGAATAATCCAATAAGATCAGTTCAATTACTTGTGTGACTTAGAAAACCCCCCCAAACCCTAAAATGTTAATAGGGGGAGAAAAAAGCATCAGTTATAATTTTAAGACACTGACTTTCTAAATGGGTTATTTCATGGATTGATCCATAGCACATTGATGTCAATGGGAGTTTTTCCATTGACTCCAACTGGCTGTGAATTGGGTCCTTGATGCACGGATCCTGTAGCACAGGCAGTCCAGTTTGGTTAATTTATATACAGCTCTAGTAAAGCCATATCTTGAAAATAAATACACAGTCAAATCTGCAATACACATAAAATAATGGTCACAGATCTCTGAATATCATTTAACATTTTACATTGGAATGGCACACTAGACTCTTGAACAAAATCATAGACCCTCAGGAATCATTGCAAAACAAAACCTCTTTGTTCTTCAAATTTCATCTAGGTCATCACCACTGCTCCATTAAAAGTTCAGTGTTTAATTTTGGTTCAAGATACAGAATCAGAAAAACAACTCTGGAAATCCTAGCCTGTATCTTGTAATGTCTTCAGTAGAAACACAATAAAGAGAGAGAGCTTGTTTGTTGCTTTTACCCTAATTACCCAACTTAAACAAACAAGTAAATTAGGGGAGCTCAAGGCCAATGCAATTCACTGAAGATTAGCTATACATTTTAATTTATTAAAAAGCCGTGCAATACTAATTCTTGCACATCACGTTCATGGGTGAGCATAATGAGTGTAGTGTTGTCCTCAGGTAATGGTGAGATACATAGGGTTGGTAAAGATTTCCATTATTTCTATACAAGTAAAACAAGCTATCTTACACTGCTTTTGCTTTTTTACCCTTAACCAACTATTAGGACACACTTGTCTTAAATCTTGCTGGTGCAGTAATGGCTTGGGTTGCAAATGTCTTCTGTTAACCAGGACAAAGCATTTAGTATTCTTTTGGGGCCTGATCCTGTGAGGTGACAAGCACCTTCAAATTAGCAGAGGGTGCTTAACATCTTCCAGGAGATGCTCAGCACCTTTCAGCATCAGAACGTTGCTTTGAAAGTTCCAGTAATAGAATTGAAGTCTTGAACTGTGGTATCAATCCAATTTTTCTGGCCATAGTCCCAGGGCAATCATTCTACTTAGTAGAGCAGTGCAAATGCAAGATAATGGGTGCAGATAACCAGGATTTAATATTATATTAGATTATTTTCCTTTTACCTTTAAACAGCTTTATTCAGATTAGACGCCAAACGTCAAAAATTAAAATGTCTGTACACTAATGCGAGGAGCCTAGGGAACAAGATGGAGGAACTGGAGCTACTGGTGCAGGAAGTGAAACCGGATATTATAGGGATAACAGAAACCTGGTGGAATAATACTCATGACTGGAGTACGGGTATTGAAGGCTATGTGCTGTTTAGAAAAGACAGGAAGAAAGGCAAAGGTGGTGGAGTAGCTTTGTATGTCAATGATGAGGTGAAATGTAATGAAATAAGAAGTGATGGAATGGATAGGACGGAGTCTGTCTGGGTAAAAATCACACTGGGTAAAAAAGCTACTAGAGCTTCCCCTGAGATAGTGCTTGGGGTGTGCTACAGACCGCCGGGGTCTGATTTGGATATGGATAGAGACCTCTTTAATGTTTTTAACGAAGTAAACACTAAGGGGCAATGTGTGATTATGGGAGATTTCAACTTCCCGGATATAGACTGGAAGACGAGTGCTTGCAAGAATAATAGGGGTCAGATTTTTCTGGATGTGATAGCGGATGGATTTCTTCATCAAGTAGTTGAAGTACCTACGAGAGGGGATGCCATCTTAGATTTGGTTTTGGTGAGTAGGGAGGACCTTGTAGAAGAAATGGTGGTAGGGGACAACCTTGGTTCGAGTGATCATGAGCTGATTCAATTCAAATTAGATGGAAGAATAAACAAACGTAGATCTGGGATTAGGGTTTTCGACTTCTCAAGGGCTAATTTCAAAGAGTTAAGGAAATTAGTTAGGGAAGTGGATTGGACGGAGGAACTTGTGGGTTTAAATGTGGAGGAGGCCTGGAATTACTGTAAGTCGCAGCTGCGGAAACTGTCGGAAGCCTGCATCCCAAGAAAGGGGAAAAAAACCATGGGCGGGAGTAGTAGGCCAAGCTGGATGAGCAAGCAACTCAGAGAGGGGATTAGGAAAAAGCAGAAAGCTTACAGGGAGTGGAAAAAAGGCGGGATTAGTAAGGGAAGCTACCTTAGTGAGGTCAGAATGTGTAGGGATAAAGTGAGGAAGGCTAAAAGCCGCATAGAACTGGACCTTGCAAAGGGAATCAAAAACAATAGTAAAAGGTTCTACAGCCACATAAATAAGAAGAAAACAAAGAAAGAAGAAGTGGGGCCGCTATACGCTGAGGATGGAACGGAGGTTAAGGATAACCTGGGCATGGCTCAATATCTAAATAGGTACTTTGCCTCGGTCTTTAATAAGTCTAGTGAGGAGTTTAGGGATGATGGAGGGATGACGAACGGGAATCTGGATGTGGTGGTGGATATTACCATGTCTGAGGTAGAGGCCAAACTTGAACAGCTTGATGGGACAAAATCGGAGGGACCGGACAATCTCCACCCGAGGATATTAAAGGAATTGGCGCGTGAAATTGCGAGCCCGTTAGCGAGAATTTTTACGCAATCGGTAAACTCGGGGGTTGTGCCGTACGACTGGAGAATTGCTAACGTAGTTCCTATTTTTAAGAAAGGGAATAAAAGTGATCCGGGTAATTATAGGCCTGTTAGCTTGACGTCTGTCGTGTGTAAGGTCTTGGAAAATATTTTAAGGGAGAAAGTAGTTAAGGACATTGAGGTCAATGGTAATTGGGACAAATTGCAATATGGATTTACTAAAGGTAGATTGTGCCAAACCAACCTGATCTCCTTCTTTGAGAAGGTGACGGATTACTTAGACAAAGGCAATGCGGTAGATCTAATTTACCTCGATTTCAGTAAGGCGTTTGACACGGTTCCGCATGGGGAACTGTTAGTTAAATTGGAAAAGATGGGAATGAATGTGAAAGTTGTAAGGTGGATAAGGAACTGGTTAAAGGGGAGATTACAGCGGGTCGTGCTGAAGGGTGAACTGTCAGGCTGGAAGGAGGTTACTAGCAGAGTCCCTCAAGGATCGGTTCTTGGACCGACCTTATTTAATCTTTTTATAACTGACCTTGGCACAAAGAGTGGGAATGTGTTAATAAAGTTTGCGGATGACACGAAGCTGGGGGGAATTGCTAACACGGAGAAGGACCGGGATACTATTCAGGAAGATCTGGACCACCTTGTACACTGGAGTAATAGTAATAGGATGAAATATAATAGTGAAAAGTGCAAGGTCATGCACTTAGGGATTAATAATAAGAATTTTAAATATACATTGGGGACCCATCAGTTGGAAACGTCAGAGGAGGAGAAGGACCTTGGGGTATTGGTTGATAGCAGGATGACTATGAGCCGCCAATGTGATATGGCTGTTAAAAAAGCAAATGCGGTTTTAGGTTGCATCAGGCGAGGTATTTCCAGTAGGGAGAAGGAGGTGTTAGTGCCATTATATACGGCGCTGGTGAGACCCCACCTGGAATATTGTGTGCAGTTCTGGTGTCCCATGTTTAAGAAGGATGAATTCAAACTGGAACAGGTTCAGAGACGGGCTACTAGGATGATTTGAGGAATGGAAAATCTGCCTTATGAAAGAAGACTCAAAGAACTTGGCTTGTTTAGCCTGGCCAAAAGAAGGCTCCGGGGGGATATGCTTGCTCTATATAAATATATCAGGGGGATTAACGTTAGGGAGGGAGAGGAATTGTTTAAGTTTAGTACTAATATAGGCACGAGGACGAATGGGTACAAACTGGATATTAGGAAATTTAGACTTGAAATTAGACGAAGGTTTCTAACCATTAGGGGAGTGAAGTTCTGGAACAGCCTTCCGAGGGAAGTAGTGGGGGCAAATGACTTATCTGGCTTTAAGACTAAGCTTGATAAGTATATGGAGGGGATGTTATGATGGGATAGTTTAATTTGAGCAATTGATTTGGATTATCGGCAGATAAGTCTGCTCAATGGTCTGTGGGAATGTTGGATGGGATGGGAACTGAGTTACTGCGGAGAATTCTTTTTTGGGTGCTGGCTGGTGAGTCTTGCCCACATGCTCGGGGTTTAGCTGATCGCCATATGTGGGGTCGGGAAGGAATTTTCCTCCGGGGCGGATTGGCAGAGGCCCCGGAGGTTTTTCGCCTTCCTCTGCAGCGTGGGGCATGGGTCGCTTGCTGGTGGATTCCCTGCAGCTTGAGGTCTTCAAATCTCACTTTTGAGGATTTCAATAACTCAGTCATGGGTTCGGGGTTGTTATAAATGTGTATGGGTAGGGTTTTGTGGCCTGCCTTGTGCAGGAGGTCAGACTAGATGATCATATTGGTCCCTTCTGACCTATGAGTCTATGTTCCTTATAAAACAGTTCATTGTTAAATGGTATCTCCCAGAAACGTGCATACAGTGTTACAAAGCTCAGATGGAGGATAGCTGGTTGTAATCTGGCAGCAAATGTCAGGGTGTTACCTGTAACTGGTATTTTAGGATGCATATGTCTCCAGCAAAGTAAATGTGGTGTTAACTTTTGCGTCTCTCAATATTTTCAAAAGCACAAAATTAGGTATCCAAATAACATTGACTTCCAGTGGGAGTGGGGCACCTAATTGTCACTTGAACCTTTCAGAATCTTCCCCCTATATACTTAAAATAGGTTCTACGCTAAAGATAGTCAGTTTGAAATTTGTGGGAATGAACTTCTGTGTGCCCAATATTTAGAAATCTATGGCTAGTGGTGTAAAAGATTTGATTGTCATGAGATTGGAATGATCCTATTAATCACTCATGTGGCAAAGCCAAAAGCAAGTTATTCAAGTTCATGCCAGTGAAGTCATACTTTTCACTGCATTGCCTGTCACCAGCCCGCTAACCCATTTCTTTGGCAGTTACTGTAACGTTCCAAACAACAGAACAGCTTCAGAGAGATGCCATTTTCTTTTTAATCAACATGCCAGGGAAATATTTCTTTGGCCCTCCAAGGATAGGAATGGAAGCGTTATTTCACACCATCATGTATGCTGTGTATGCCACGTGGATTACAGGAAAAACTATTTGATAAATTTTTTAGAATATTGGCTCTCAGACTTGTAGACCTACTTTGTCACATCTTAAAACCCAAAGGTACTTGGCCCTGCTACTTTTACCATTTTAATGCGTGTAGTTAGTATGTTAAATCAACCTATGTATCACCAGTGATACCTGTACTACAGTTTCAGAACTGCTGTTTTAGAACATTTTAAAATATATTGTGACTGTTTTTTGTTAAATGTAACTCTGTTTCCAAAACAGAACTGTGAATCCTACCATACAGGACTCCGAGAGCTATTAAAAGCATTTTAAAATTACTTTAAACAATCTTTGTAGACTTAAAATGTCCTGATTTCAAATCTCAGGCCCTTCCATAGCTTGAAGTGAGGGCTATGTGTCCCATTGTGAAGCTGGAATTCTCCCCTTTGGAGACAAGATTACAGGCATATCTGGGAAACTGGTGCATATGGACAGGCCCTCCTATGGGTTTGGAAGCAGTTGGAGCTAGCTTAACATCAGTATTCATAGGAATCAGTTCCTTAGACCAGCTTGCTTGAATAGCTGTAAATTTTCTATAAGAACCTAAATATTAGTCTCCTGAAAATGTAGGGTACAAATGCTCTTAGCTTTAAACACATATACTCCATTCTCAGAGCTGTGATTTCTCATGTATATCTGGCAGTTCTGACTGCAGTAGTGTGTTTGGCCGGTCAGCAAGTCTATTAGTCCTTGCACTGACACCTGGTTTACTTTGGAGAACTCTGGCCTCCTGGGCTATTGAGTGGTAATGAGTACCACCTTGTTACCTTTCATTTTGCTCAAACCAGTAGAAACCGCACATACCAGCTGCCTGAGGACATGTTTTGACACCACATTTTTTTTGTCAGAGCCTGATAGTTCCTAATTCTGGATCAGTAACTCATTCTCTATCCTGTTTTGGGCTGATAGAAATATATTGATCTTGGATTCCCCTTGAGTGAATGTCATTTAGACCAGTGTTTTTCAATGGCCAGTTCATGGACTGGTGCCTGTCTCTGAGATCTCCCTGAAACAGTTTAGGAAGGCAGTAAGCCAGTCCCTGGTATCAAAAAGGTTGAGAAACACTGATTTAGAGGAAGGTCTTATTGTTGAGGCTTCATTTGCCCATCATTATGTATTGTCTGCTCAGCATGTTAGCTCTGTGCTTCCCCATGCCTGTTATGTGCACCACGTGTGACTATCTATTTAGGTCCTTATACTGTGTTGCTCGCATGATCGTATTATAGAAGTAACTTAGAGACAAGAGTTGTTTCTCTGCTTACATGAAGAGGCTTTCTGCTTCCTACACCAAACCTGTCTTTTTGTGTCCACTTGTCCATTTATGTTAGGTATGGTGGTCATGGGATAGGAGAGAAAGTCCTCTCCTGGATCATTAACTGATTAAAAGATAGGAAACAAAGGGGAGGAATAAATGGTCAGTTTTCAGAATGGAGAGCAGTAAATAGTGGTGTCCCCCCAAGAGCTTGTACTGAGACCAGTGCTTTTCAACATATTCATAAATGATCTGGAAAAAGGGGTAAACAATGAGATGGCAAAATTTGCAGATGATACAAAACTACTCCAGACAGTAAAGTCCAAAACAGAATGGAAAGAGTTACAAAGAGATCTCACAAAACTGGGTGACTGGGCAACAAAATGGCAGATGAAATTCAATGTTGATAAATAAAAAGTAATGCACATTGGAAAACATCATCCCAACTATACATACAAAATGATGGGGTCTAAATTAGCTATTACCACTCAAGAAAAAGATCTTGGAATCATTGTAGGTAGTTCCCTGAAAACATCTACTCAGTGTACAGCGGCAGTCAAAAAAGCTCACAGAATGTTGGGAATCATTAGGAAAGGGATAGATGATAAAACAGCAAATATCATATTGCCTCTTTTTAAATCCGTGGCATGCCCCCATTTTGAATACTGCATATAGATCTGGTCACCCCATCTCAAAAAAGACATATTGGAATTAGAAAAAGTACAGAAAAAGGCAACTAAACTGATTAGAGTTATGGAAAAGCTTCCATATGAGGAGAGATTAATAAGACTGGAACTCTTCAGCTTGGAAAAGAGATTACTAAGGGGGAATATGATAGAGATCTATAAAATCCATGACTGGTGTGGAGAAAGTAAATAAGGAAGTGTTATTTACTCCTCATAACACACAAACTAGGGATCACCAAATGAAATTAATAGGCAGCAGATTTAAAATGAACAAAAGGAAGTATTTCTTTACAGAGTACACAGTCAACCTGTGGAACTCCTTGTCAAAGGATGTTGTGAAGGCCAAGACTAGAACGGGGTTCAAAAAAGAACTAGATAAATTCCTGGAGGGTAAGTTATTAGCCAGGATAGGCAGGGATTGCTGTTCACCAGAGTCTGGGAATGGCCAACAGGATGGATCACTTGATTACCTGTTTTATACATTCCCTCTGAAGCACCTGGCACTAGCCACTGTTGGAAGACAGGATGCTGAACTAGATGGATCATTGGTCTGACACAATATGGCCGTTCTTATTTTCTTACCTAGCCATAGCAGTTCTCTTGAATAGTGTCTGAAATTATTGGTCTTGCTGCTTGTAGCTCCAGTCACCTTATGCTGCTGCTGTTTTTGTGTCCACTCTCAGTCCCTGAACGGAGTGGATCTCTAGATGGGTGTCTGCTGATGAGATTATTACGGTTTCCCATGGTCAGGTTTGGTGACAAATCCCCTGGGTATTCTAATATCCATCAGTCTAGAGAGGAGGGTACGGTGGTTCAGATGGCTGTTCTCTTCTCCTAGTGGCACTGGTTTAGCGTGAACTACTGTGAAGTCCTCAGGTGACGCTTTGCCCAAGGAAGAATTTTGTACATGAGGTCATTGTGCCAATTAGCTGTAGCAGGCTTCGAATGGGTTGAGTTCTAGTCTGTTTGATTTGGTGAAATGCAAAGTTTCTTACCAAAGCTCTGTAAGGGCATATCCATTCTTGGGGCTGATCTGAACTCCCAGGTGTCACAGGGCTTGAGATGGGCATATGCTGCTGCTCTTCAGGTTTATCATAAATCTATGGTGCTGCAGAGAGATTTGTCCTCTGAGAACAAAAGAATGGCCATACTGGGTCAGACCTTGGTGGCCAATCCAGGAGCTTTAGAAGGGATGACTAGAACAGGGCAGTTATCAAGTAATCCATTCTCTGCCATCCACTCCAAACTTCTGGCAATCGGAGACTAGGTACATCCAGAGCATGGGGTTGGATCCTTGACCTATCTTCCATGATGGATCTAGCCTCCATGAATGTATCTAAATCTTTTTTGAACCCAGTTATAGTTTTAGCCTTCACATCATCCACTGGCAATGAGTTCTACAGGTTGACTGTGCATTGTGTGGAGAAATACTTCCAGGTTTGTTTTTTAAACTTCCTGTCTATTAATTTTATTGGCTGTCCTGCAGTTACCTCTGATCAGCATGTCCTGATGGATGTCATTCATAATAAGTACATTTGTATCCCATGGGATCTGAGGGTAGCATGAGCGTAGTCAGTATTTTGTTAAATATGCAGAGTTGTTAAGACAAAATGATTCTTCTGGATGATACGACTTGTGCTATTCTTTTTCTGTTGGTCTGACTTGGAATGTGTGAATATACCTCTCTTTGGAGTTGCTGGAGGTGATGTGGTGTGTGTTTTTTTTGTTTGTTTGTTTTTTTTTGTTTTTTTGGAAACCTATTTTCTTTCTTTGGGACAGTATTCACGCTATCATGACATGAGGTCATCTTTCCTATGCCAGACTTCAAATGATCAGGACCATTCTTTTGCCAAAATATACTTAATAATTCTTATTTACTGTTATGTTAGGAAAATGTCCTGATATGCTGAAATAATAAAGACAGAACTCTCTAGACTTCTTGTGACTGCAGCTAGTGAATGTATTTAATTACTTTTAGCTAGGTCCTGAATTCAGCACAGCACTGAGGCACATGCTTAAATCCTATAATAGGACGTAAACATGTGCTTAAAATTAAACGTACTTGAGTGTTCTACTGAATCAGGGCCCAGATTCTGATCTGTCACACTGATTGCATTCTTTTAGTTTGTCCCATGTGTAGATTAAGGTATTATTCAATGCAAGTAAGAGTTGTAGACTCTCTCCCTATAACTGCAAAAACAGATGTCAGCTATAGAAGTGTGGTTCACCACAAAAAGGAATTAAGAGAAGTGCAATGATTTATTGTCAGTGTTAGATTAAACTCAATTGTTTGAGGAAAGATTGGCTAAATGGAATGAAATGACTGTAAAAAAACAACAAAAAGCAAGAAACCACCCACTGTAACTAGTAACTTGTGCTGACTCAACTCTCTGCGTTCACTTCCTTTTTGTATTTGTTTCCATCTCGTAATACTTGCATAAAAAATTGTACTGTCAAATTTTTTCTTTTGTGAAAAGTTAAGATGTTCTTTAAAATCTCCCCCCTGAGAACAAATGTATGGAGTCAAACATTTCATGAAATGGTAATGTGACTTGGCTTCGATTAAACAACAAAAAAACAAAAAAAAAAAGGAGGTGGGGGGGATTTAAGCTGTCTTCAGTGAGATGCTAAAACCACTTTAATTGATCTAAACAACAGTGTAGCATAGTGATACCGACCATATAAGCTGCCATATGATCTTCTGTTATGGAAAAATTGCCATGCAAACAACCTTTCGCTCTCCTTTGTGTCTTGTCTGAATAACAAACACTGAACCACAGATTTGGTTTGCATTTTCACTAGGTTCTAATTGGCTTAGAAGATGACCGTGTAGATTGATAAGAAGAAAAGATAGAAAAGAATGAGTGGGTGCTGGTATAAGTGGAATGAAAAGGGAAAAGGAATCTGCCAAGCTGTTGGAGAAGGTGATTTTTAAGAAATGTGTTTTTTGCAGAGCAAAGGAGCTTTGGGGTTTGGGGAGAATGCAGCCTTGCTAAATGAACATTTATTTTTTTTCTTTTCGAATTGAACTTAATTTATCTACAATTCCATGAAAAGAGAGAACCTGAAGAAAACATTAAGAACCAAGTCTAAATTAACTGCTACCCTCCAGGAAAGATCTTGGAGTCATTGTGGGTAGTTCCCTGAAAACATTTGCTCTTTTTTCAGCAGCAGTCAAAAAAGCTAACAGTGTTAGGAACGATTTGGAAAGGGATAGAAAATAAGATAGAAAGTATCATAACGCCACAATATAAATCCGTGGTACACCCACATCTTGAATGCTGCAAGCAATGTTGGTTGCCCCATCTCAAAAAGGATATATTTGAATGGGAAAAGTTATAGAGAAGGGCAAGAAAATTGATTAAGTGTATGGAACAGTTTCCGTATGAGGAGAAATTAAAAAGACTGAGACTGTTCAGTTGTCTCTTTTCCAACATGAGGGGGGATATGATCAAGGTCTATTAAATCATTCACTTTCTCCACACCATTCATAAGGAAGAGTTACTTACCGTTTCCCATAACACACGAACCATGGTCACCCAGTGAAATTAGTAGGCAGCAGGCTTAAAACAAGCATAAGGAAGTACTTCTTCGTACAATGCACAGTCAACTGTGGGATTCATTGTCGGGTTCTTGTGAAAGCCAAAAGTATAACTGGAGTCAAACATGAATTCTATAAATTCATGGAGGATAGGTCCATCAATGGCTGTTCGCTAAGATGGTCAGGGATGCAACCCCATGTCTGCATGTCCCTTAACCTCTGACTTCCAGAAGCTGGGGCTGAACAACAGGATGGAGCATTCAGTAAATTGCCCTGTTCTATTCACTCACTTTGAAGCACGTGGCCATTGTCAGAAGATAGGCTACTGGGTTGGATGGTCCATTGGTCTGATCCAATATGGCCATGATGTTAACATAGAAGCCCCATTAGCAGCTGTCCTACCTTGTTCATTGTGGCAGATTTATGTGAAGAAAACATTTGTGTTGCGTAGCAAAAAGGAAGTTGAGTCTCCAAGGCTTCACATGCCCTCTGGGGAAAGACACATGGTCCATAGAAAGAGACCTGTCACACCAATCAGCTGGCCTTATCTTACTGTCTTTAGCAATGCCTCCAGCATTTGGCTTCCCTGGTGTGTTTGCACTGTAGCACACGCAAAACACCAGCAAGTGTGTCACTGGTAACATCAACCAGAAACTGTTGTGGAAGCAGTGGGTGGGTGTGGGGGCGTTTTCTATATTTGATACTATGACACAAAAATAGTCCATGCTATTTGCAGTTGCTTAGACTCTGCCATCTTGGTCTTTTCCTTGGCAGGATCATTGGAAAACATGAAACCTCTTAGATTTTTATCTTTAATTAAATACTCCAACCTATCTAGAAAATACATCTAGACACTTAGATGGCTTGTCTCACCATAGTATCTGAGCATCTCCCTATCTCACAGTGGTATTGCAAGGATAAATTCTGTGAATGATTAATTGTTCTCCCCCCTGTTTTATAGAGGGGGAAACCTGAGGCACAAAGTATCCAAAGGGATTTAGTCAAGGTGACACCAGAACTCTGAAGCTGAGCTGGGAGTTGAACCTAGCTCTCCTAAATCCAAATCCAGTGCCCTTGCTGTTATACCTTCCCTCATTCCCATAGCAGAAAGGCATGACTTTTAGGACTTAATCCCTGTAGATTATCACGAATTGCTTTTGAAAGGGAGTTAGCTTTGTATTAGCAATGAAGGATAGAGTAGTTTGGGACCTCTCTGGGTTAGAATGGAAGCGTTTTCAGTCTCTGCTGAGCATAGCCTCTTGCTGAGAGAGAGTGCACGACTTGAGTAAATGTTTCATAACCAAGGGAAAATGACATTTAAGAGAATGGACTATCTGATTTATAAACACACAGACCAGGCCATTCAGAGTGAAGAGAGAATGAGTGTTCATGCTGTATGTCCTGCAGCCTAGATTCGAATTTCTGTCAAGAAGCATAGACAAAATGAAATCAGTACTTAATGAGGAACTGGTTACCTTATGTATAGATATTTTTCCTCAACAAAAATTCACGTAAGATAATCAATTCCTCATTTGCATTTAATCTGCTTAATCTCTCCTCCCTCCTATTTTGTATTTGAGCCCCTCCCAAATATTAAAAATAGAAATAATTTCTTTCTTGGTTCCTTATTAGCCTTTCAAAGAAACAGCTTGATTAGTTCTCAGGATTTTTGTTTGTTTGTGTTGGTAACAGAATGAGGAAAAGCTTAGTCAAATCACCGTGATTCCCTTTCAGCTCTGGGAGTGGTGACTTCCCTCTCTAGGGGAAGGGAGTGCCAGAATCTGGGTCCCACTCTAGTGACAGTTCTCTGTCTCACATTGATGAGCCTCCCGTACTGGTTGACAGTTTCATTGTTCCAGTGGAACATAGCTGTCATGGAAGGCTGTGGTCATGGAAGGAGAAGTGGTCAGATAGCCAGGCTTGGTCCCATGCGGGAGCCAGTGCCGGGAGAGGTGTAGTGATGACGTGCTCCTGGCAGTCAGTGTTGCGGCACCCTGAACAGACTACAGCTATGTGGTGTCAGCCGTA
Source organism: Mesoclemmys tuberculata (assembly GCA_007922155.1). Taxonomy (NCBI): domain Eukaryota; kingdom Metazoa; phylum Chordata; order Testudines; family Chelidae; genus Mesoclemmys; species Mesoclemmys tuberculata. The sequence continues at coordinate 17,060,627 of ML675617.1, read as the reverse complement.
TCTATGAGAAATAGAAGTCAAGCCTAGAGGTAACCAGTACTTGGATCAGGACGGCCGGGTTTGTGCCCAGTAAGATTGGATACTATCTGTTGGGCAGTCGAAAATAGAAGGGTGTTTTTTGCTGCTGTTGGTATTTGGGTATCCAGTAGCACTGAATCCCAAGGGACTCCACGTCTGCAGACTGATATAGTCTGAAGGCAGCTATCCCCAGGACTGAGAAATGTGGTTGTTATAAAGGAGGTAGACTCTTCAGTTGAAAGCTATGTATGAAGAGCAGAGGGCAAGATTAGCTCGTGCAGGGGACATACTGCTTTCTCTAGTGCTAGATTTCTCCCCCACACATCAACAATAGAAATTGTAGGAGAAGATTTAACAGATCAATGAAATCCAGGCCCTGCAAAACAGATGGCCTTTATGAAGGTGCAGGATCAATGCAGGCTTTATGGTACCCGACTCCCACTTTCCTATATACAGGTTTCATTTTGCAGTGAGTGAAGGTTTTGTTTCTTATGATTGGGAGTCTTCCTGACTATGAAACATGTGCTGAACTGACCTACCTTCAGAGTTCCATTTATGTCACTTATGTTTTGGCCAATAGGCATTGCCATTAAGTGACCTGATGTTCATGTTCCCTTTTCTTCCCTGGAGCCTTTGCATGCTTTCATTGACTGACTGCAAAAGGATTGCTATTTTAAACTTGGCTCTCTCATAGGTTGCTGAGCTGGCTGAACCGGTCTCTACATTAAATCTAAAATTTATTCGGGTTTCTTTGTTTACAAAACATGTTTAATATGGGAAGAACAATGAAAATCTATTGGAAACATCTCATTTATTATCTTTGTTCTCTAGCAGTGTTGCACATTTTATTAACTTGCATTGGTTGTGTCTGTCTGACGAGTCCCAATGTTGCCATGTCAGCTTTTGTTCTCTTCTTATCACCATCATCTTCTCTCATGTCATAAATTATAAAGTTATAAAAAGCAGTAGCGTTGATTAATCTCAGCCTGAAGGACTGAATTAAGTTCTTTACAATAAACAATTTCAATTAAACATGTAAACAAGGCAGCACTTTTGCTGTGTCGTGATTTATTTGCTAAAAATACGTTCTTCACCTCTGCTGTGATTAGGCTAAATAGCCAAAAGGTGGCAGCACTCCATCTGTTTAGTTGCTCTGTATTTTGTGGAGAAACATGTTTCTTCAAACCCTGTTTTAGAAACCTTCCTTCAGTCTTCACTTTCCCACTGTAACTTCCGATGTGTGTATTAAACAGAGCGGCTCTTCATCTTGCAAACTTTCCAGACTCTCAAAGTGATTTTCATTGGTGTTAGGCAGGCTTTCCGAGTCAGAGGTTCTGACTGTATCCTGTCATATAGAAACAAACATTCAAGCAGATTATCTTAGTTTTTGAAAAGGTTTCTTTCTTGCTTTGTACACTGAGCATTGACTTTTAACTCATGGATGTGACTGTATATGAATAATATGACAAGTACAACAGAAAAATTAATACTTCTCAATGCTATAGCACCTTCCATATTGTGATCTCAGAACACTTGATGTACTCTTAAATCTCACTACATTGCTGTGAGTTGAGCATGAATTATCCCTAGGTTCATGCTGGGGAAACTGTCTAAGGTAAGTGCTTTGTTCAGAGTCATTCAAAAAGATACTGTCATTTGGGACCTGTGTTTCTAACTTTCTCAGAGCTTTTGAATTCCACCAAAAATCGTATCTGCTCCCAGTTGGTTCTTTTAACAAGCCCATCACTGGTGGGAGCTGTAGAAGGTGGGAGCTGTAGATGTGAAAGGTGTAGACCACTAAAGAAACTTACAAAGAAGAGTAGTCAGAGGAAAGGAACAAGAGTTCTGTGGTAGGTTTAAAAAAGCAAGAAAAACCATAAAATAAATTAATACTGAGGCACCTCATGTCCTTTTGGAAATAAGTTCAGTTTGAGCAGACTGGAACTGAACTTTCTGAGGTGCTTCCCCTGGTATGTCTTCAGCCTACTGAGAATTACACAGAATAGGGAGTCTGACTTACCTGATTATCATTTGGGAGGTCCTCTCTTATTTTGGAACAGCGAGGGTCCTTCTCATGTTTTCCTCTCCAACTTAACACTACTTTGCTTCCTCCAATTTTTCCTTTTACCCACTATTAGAACACCATGCCTCTTGATTCTAGATTGTAGCCACCATTTTTGTGGTTTTACTCCCTGTAGACTAGTCCAGTGGTTCCCCAACTTTTCTCTGCCATGGCACACCTTGATACCATTTAATTATTTTGAGGCACACCACCATATAGTCTCCAAATGAACTCATGGATATTCATGAGCCAACTCAGAACTCAAGTAGTTTTTCAAGAAATTCCGTGGCACACCTGCCCAGGCCTGACGGCACGCCAGCAGTCAGTACTGCTCCTAAAGTGACTAGCAAAGTGTTCCAGTGGATTCTAGCACTCTGTAGGGGAAGATATCTGCATTAATGCCTGAGTTGAATGCCGTATCAGTACATGATGTTGGGCTTCTGTCAAAATCTCACTTATGTAGGGTGGGATTTTTCAGAGGTGCTCAACATTGCCCCAACTGTGCGCTCACTGAATCAACTATTTATAATAGTTTGTAGATTGTAACTTTTCAACCAAATGTTTTCCCATTTGATATATTTCCCCAAATATTACAACTGAAAATGGAAAACCAATATTCTTTTTGTCTTTAAAACCGAAAAACAAAACACTTTGTCAAAATGAAAATTTTCTTCCCAGTTCTAGCAATTGCCTTTGATGTCAGAGTTAGGCAAAGTGCTTTTGAAAATTCCACCCATCTCCCACATCCTCAGTGGGACTAGCAAGCCTGATGAATTTGTCCTCTTCTCCCTTAGAGTTGAGACCCATTCTTGTCTCAGGACTGAGACTGTCTGTTCTGTCCAATAGCTCCAGCTTTCTCCACCATGAGCCGGCGCAGCTTGCTTTACCTAGCAGCCACGGTATGCTGGTAGGACACTATGCAGTTATTCTCCTTTTCCCCATCTCCAATAAAACTCATATGAAGATTTTCACCAGTTTTGTTTCTTTGTGCAACTGCTGTCCCAAATTTAGATCTCCCCCCTCGAAAACTTTAGGAGGCTGAAACGTTTTTCTTGTGCAAATTTGCAATGCACCTTTCTTGCCAAATTTTGGGAAGAGGAAGTCTTGCAACACTCTGGAAAGGCAGGAAAGACAGAATCAGGACGTGGTGCCTTCAGATATAATTGCTACTCTCCCAGTGGATTAAACACAAGGCTGGGAGCCAAGACCTTCAGTTTGGTGCCACTGGCAGCTACTGCCTTAAGTTTATCCATCAATCAATGAATGGTGGTATTGAGCAATGATCGAGACAACTTGGCTGAATTCCCAGATAGGAAACCATTCTGCCAGTGACATTGTGTTGGTTCAGTCTGGAGAATTGTTGCATCTGATGGCTGATCTGGTTGAGTGAGAAGCAGCACACATTGGTCTGAATTATCAAGCAGCTTCCAGCTCCACATTACAACCAGCTCAGTATACACCTGTCCTGCTCGATGACTCACCTGGTGGAAATGGTCATATTTGGGCAGTGTCATAGGAGGGGGCTGGAGGATACTCAAAATATGTGGCTGCTGGTGTAGAAGCAGCTGCCACCATGTTTCAGGTCCTTCACCGGCCTCTAGAAAGGGTATTGTGACATCAAACTTGCTATGAAGCTGCAGAACCACAGTTTGTAGTACAAACTCTGCTGTAAGGCAGTGAAACATGGGCTCTGAGGAAGGTTGAAGAACACTGGGTTTACATTTCTGATTCTTCTCAACTTTGTTAGCTGCTCCATGTCAAGTGGCCAGCACAAGATTGATCAGAAATTAAGATAGTTGAAGTCAAACTCAGCAGCTGCCTCTATCAGCACTAGTTTGGTTTTGATGGCTTTCTTGATGTGGACATATTATTAGAATGGGAGCCCAGTGGATTCTGAAGGATGTATACCAAGAAATGCTGTTACCTAGCTGGAGATCAGGTGGGCGTTGAAAGCTTTGGGGATGTGACAGGATTGCCAGTGATGGACATAAACTGAGTTTACTACCTTAAGCCTCTTGCCAGAGGTCAATCTGGGTGGTACTCAATTGGCCAGGAGGCCACATCCCTTTGGGATTTGCCAGGATGGTGACGACGATAGGAGCCAGGCCACCGGAGTACTAGTTCTGGCCGTTAACCTGCCGCTACCCCTGCCCTATCCCGATTTTGGTGACAGCGCAGATGTTGAAATATGCCATAAGCAGTTAAGGATCCTTTGAAATTAGAAACTGTTACTGTGAAACCATATAAAATGCTAAAGATGAGAACATTTGAGTTGGTCCTGAGCTGTGCCATGCAGGGACCTTTAACAGTAATGTCCACAGACAGCTGTTCACTGCAGCGCTTGTGCTGGCGGCTTGTCATTTGCTGATTAGCAGCTGGTAATGCTACTCTTGGAAAAGCTGTAAAGTCAGTCAGCAGCTGGAGAGGGATACCTGAAGGGAAGCAGAGGGAGATGTTTATGAGGGGGAGGGGGAGAATTAAATATCTTGCATCTAAAGATTTTCATGGTGTTTCTTATGCGATCTGTATGTAATGGTGAGGTGTCACACAGAGTAGATTAAAGGGGCTCTCAGATTAAAGCCATATTTTAAAAAAAACCCAAACGTTGTCAGTATTACATATACTGTCTTTGGTTATTCAAACAGAACTTAAAAAAAACTAAATCTTTTTCACCTTTCATTCAGCTTGTCTGCATTTCATTCCTTGTAGGCGGTTTTTTGTTCACTTTTTTCCCCCCAGTCGCTATCACTGTGGTTACAATACATTACCATAATGCTGCCATGTTTAGAGCATAGGGGAATGTTTGAAAATGGATTGGAAAGAATTTTTGAAAATATTCATATTGGTTTTTAAAACATATTCATGAACACACACAATCTGGGGCCTAAATTAATTGATATTGCTTCTTTTTAAAAGTGGATTTTATCTTTTGACATTTTGCAGAGCAGTTTGTGAGGAAACCTGTGTAAGAATAGTCTTTGTGAAGTAATCACCGGACAAATGTGTGTATTAGATTGACTTGGTTTGAAAATTCAGTGCCATCTGTTCCAGATGTATTCAGCTGCATTTATAGCAATCAACTGCTGTGCTGTTTAAAAAAAAAAAAGAGAGAGAGAGAGAAACACGTGGGCGCACACAGACACACACACTTTGCACAGACACAAGCAACCATGGAATTGGTTCCTTTGTGTGCATAACCAAAGATCATAAATAGTGTCAAATAATGTAATGAACGTGCACGCCGGGGAAAGGCTTTCATGCACGTACATATGTGCAGCTTTGTATTTTTAGCTGGTAATGCTAGCTTGTATAGAATGCTAAATCTTCGCTCATCATGCAGGGAAACAGCTTGTAAAATGCTACAGTGTTCAGACATTCTAAAATCCTGGGAATTCGTCCTCTAAAACAGGCTTCTGGTTACAGTATGTGAGGAAACCATCAGACAGTATTAAGTAGAGATGGGCCTGTGTTGCAAAGTTCAGAATTGGATCCAAACTTTGTGGGTGTCAGGAGCTGGGGTTTTGGTTTGCGCTCATCTTTAGAATTAAACATGTCAGATAATACTTTAGTAATGGTTGTCCAGAAGAAATGTGCGCACTGTGGGGGTTCCCTTATTGGTTTTGAACCTGGCCCGCTCTCCTTTTGCTCTATTCTTATATGAGATATTCAGGAATCTGCTGTGTAAAGTGAGCTTTTCTTAGCTGGACACTAATAGCTAAAGGCTACAATAATGTGGATGTTATTAACCAAGTCCAAGATGGAGGAAAAACAAACTGTTGATGGGAGAATTGCTGGCAAACTATTAGTTGGAAAATGGGGAGGAGGAATTTTGGAACTTATTGGCTTGCAAAATTCTTTGAATGGTTTTCGCTCAGAGAAAGGTTGGCATCCTGTAGCAAAGCAGACACCCCAGTAAACAAAGTCCAGTGCAAACTTTTGTCCACTAGGTCTCTATGTGCACAAGATTTCCCTACGCTCTTGAAGCTCTAAATCAATGTACTGGTAACTGCTATGGGCGGGGGAGAAGCACAATTAAGACCTGATAATGTGTTGATATGTTTTTCAGGGACTGTCCCACTTTGGGCTGGCCCTCTCAGCCTCTGCAGGAGATTCAGGAAAGGGTGCGTTGTTTTATTTCCCAAATGCACTTGTCTTTTGCAGTTGGTAGAAAATGTTAGGCCCTAGTTCTCCAGAGTTACACGCTCTGGAAAGCCTGTTTGATGTCAGTGGAACTACTTGCAGTGTGTAAATTAAGAATGCGTATCTGACAATTACAGCTGAAGGGTTTCCCTGAACTAAGAGGGCCTGGCAACTGTGGAAGGTTGATGTTGACTTAGCATCTACATTAAATATGATTGAAGTATTTAGTATGGTATGTTGCGGGTTTCTTTTTATTTTGTCTCTAGCTTTTGATATTTGCTAGTCAGAAGTGGGTTTAAAAACACTCTCTTGGGAAGTTTCAGAGAGCTTATTTAGTGTGTGCAACTGTAGTGAAAATCACATTTAATGCAACAGGAGTACTTCCTAGCATTTGTTATAAAATTTGGAACTTGTCTGCCATATAAATGAATGGGAGGTGGGGGAGAAGGACACGGGGAGAGAGATGAAGGAAAGAAATGTAGAAAATCACTGAATGAATGGATGACACACACAGATGTCTGCTGTGGTGCCCTTACTACTGTAGCTTGGTCTCTGGATAATCCTCAGATGTCAGATTTCCCTAAGGCCAACATGTGACACACAGCTTGCTTCTCAACAGAGAAGTGTGCTTTGCTGGTATTAAGAGGCTGGCTGACGCCTAGCTCTCACTGCGCATTGGAATGCGTGTCCGTGTGTGTGTTGGTCTATATACACCATGTGCATCTGCTTGTGTAGGTGGTTCTGCAGGCAATGTGTTTTAGAAAGACTTTTCAGTGAAACTGGATTTCCACACGCTATTGGTTAGTGCCTAGACACACCAAACTATTATGTGTCTCTCTTTTTTACAAGAAAATACTACTAACTGGAATTACCTTTCTCGCACCTGCCACCAAGGGTAGAGTTCCAGCTACGTGGGGCCAGCTTAATACCAAACGCCATTCAAAAGGAGCTGCATGAAGGAACAGCAGACAGTGAAAGAAGAGCAACAGCATCCAGAATAATATGAACAATAGCTTGCAGGTTAACCTACCCAGAAGTTGGGCTGGTTCCAATAGCTCGCTCCAGGAGAAGTCTGAGCACTCTTTTTTTCTTTTCTATTACTATAGAATGGAGGATGAGGCAGTGCTGGACAGAGGGGCTTCCTTCCTTAAGCATGTGTGCGATGAAGAAGAAGTGGAAGGTAAGGGATCTGTGTTTCTTGGGTTAAAGTTTCTCTTTAAAAATCAATATTTATATATTAGAGCAAAACAAATTTGCTGCAGGCAGATTCAGTGAAAGGAGTTAGTTCTTTTTCTGAACAATTAATCCTAAAAACGATCAAAATGGTGGCGGCTGGAATTACCATGGGCCTGACTTTTTACACCTAAAGAGTCCTGCTTTCAGAGTGAGAGCTAATGTTATGATGTGCATTCTTTCTTTTTTTATTTCCAAAATAACATTCACACACCTCTGCAGAATAGCCCTGAGATGCCGTGTGGGTTTTTTATATGAATGCATTTCACAGCACTTATGAATCAATATTGCGTGTTAAAGTATATGGCATACATTGGCAGACGTCAAACGGAGGAGAACCTTACACAAAATGATCCCAGCAGAGTTTGTATTGAGTGCCGGCTGCTGGGCGCTGGATTCAGGGCACTAAGAGGATCATTTTCTGTGGGATTCTTTCAGCTTAAAAGAAATATGGGCTATGACTTTCTGTGAGAAAAGCAACTTGATTAACTAGGCCAAGAGTTGCCTTTATTTACAGAAATGAACAAGAGCGTCTGAATTTTTTAGTTTTGCATAAACTAAATATGTTGTTTGTCTAACCACCTGCCCTCCCGCAAAGTATGAAAATAGTTTTAGAAAATATCTGCAAAATACAGCACTTGGGTCTGTGAATGCAGCTATCAAGCTTCCAGCAGTTCAAAACAGTCATTTCAATGAAAAATAGCCTGGAAACTGCCAGGTATAAGACGCTCAGTGTTTTGTTTCCTCAACTATAATATCAGGTGTGCTCAGTAGCTATAAATCATCATGTTGGTATTTATTTACTAGGCCATTTACTGTCTATATAGGAGTTGGGGTGACAGGGTCTCGTGTAAGAGGATACTGTCCACAGGGGTTTTAAAGCTTTGGCACAGAACGTAGACATGTTGTTTTTTTCCTTTAAACATTTCTCTGTATTTTAAAGCCTAAAATGGTGATAAGCTCTGTAACTGCAGGTGGCAACAATGTATAAAACCTGACCTCTGGGTCCCTGATAATAAAACACAATTATAGCTGTAAGGAGCAGAGCAGCAAAAGGTCATGCCAACCACCTAGAGGTGTATTAAAAATAGAAGGATTTGGTGGTTGTTAGGACTAAGGTTTTATATCTGTTCCTCCTTTAATATTCTTTCCAGATAAATACCCAAATTTAATCTATCATTATAGAATAATAGTTCAGTTGTTGTCACCTTCTTGGGGGCAGGGAGTAGAGGCAGTGAAAAGAGATGAAGTTCCTATATAATTCCTCATTATAGGAAACTGGGAACTGTAATTCCATGCCTGAGCCTTTTGATAGATTCAGACTTCGGGTTGTATAACTCCCTTGTTCTCATTTAATGGCAGGGCCTAGGTGCTACAGTGGAACTTTTTACGCACCCCGGATAACTAGTTAAGGAAACTAACACATATCAATTTCTGAATACTCGCAGTGTAGCAACTGTCATTATACCAGGAGAGGAATAGATGGGCTAAGGGGATAAGAATTTCTTATTTCTTTTTTCTGAGTTGCTACTTTGCTTCTCTACTATACTTTGGTGCAGGGGTTGTCTTCCTGTGTGCTTTGACAGCACGTGGCACCTTTTTTAGCACTATTGCTATATAAATAATTATTCACATGCTTTGGCCTTTTGCATTTGCCTAACCCAGGACAAACCACAGACGCATGCGCCTTTTACAGTGTTAATCTGCCTGTAACTGTAACACTAGTGGGAATTACGTATGCTTTGAGAAAACATGCCCCTCTGACGTGTCCCCAGACTTCGAAGATAATGTAAGACATCTGTGTGTATCTGGCCATTTCCTGCATTTTGTCATGGTGAAGTTATGTCAGCTATTGATATCTGAAAATGGCTAAATGCTATCTGCCTACCTTGCTTCAATATCAAAAGGGTGGAAGTAACAACCACCATACATTTGAATTATGAAAAGCTGCTTTGTTGGCACCTGGTTGTTGTATAGAGATGCTCAGAAATATGACTCAGCAAGACAGGTTACTTCCCGATTCCATTTCAGAGAGTGGGAAAATGTAAGCATTACCAGGGGAATCAGGAACAAACCAAGCTCCAGGGTCAAGTTTTCTGAAAAAGAAAAGAAGCCTCATTTATTTACAGTACTGTACATTCTTTTCTTAAAAGGTAGTGAGTAACGTGTTCCTAAAATTCCACTAAGTTAGGAATGTAGATGTCTGTGACAAACAGATTACTTAATAACCAGTTTTGGAACAAGGGAAACAGTAAAGCTCCACCTTATCCTCTGAGATAAGATCTTGTCTCTCTAACTCCCCTCAAGCCAGTAGTAGCTCTGACTTCGTAGTAGGGTGGAGGATACTTGATTTCAAGTTTGGCAACTCAGTACTGTAAAGGAAGAGGGGCTCTCTGACAGGGTTCAATTACGTAGGTGAATGTGGTCTGTTTCCTCAAGCTCCCGCCCCACCCTCTCCTTATCCATCTATTTGAATAAATTAGGGATGCCATGGAGATGGATGCAGTATTGGAACCTGATTAAACAGAAAATTCTGTTCTAAAGATCAGATTATTTCCTGTGTAACACCCTCCCACCCCAACCCCTAAACCGCATGCCATTTTTGCTAAACCCCTTTTTCTTTTGCTTGACCTGTTGTGATGTCATTGGATTTGTGTTATCACACATTGGAAAGAAAAAAGTTGTGCAATGTCATAAAATGCTACCCTTAATTTTGCTTCAGTCAAAACTTCAGTCATTTGGTGGTAATGACTGAAAGACTGGCTGTGAATTATTGGTGGGGTTTTTGGGGGGTTTTTTAATGAACAAATGCAGTTGAAAGTATAAGCAAGGAAAATTCCACCACAGAATGTACTTTGTTCTTTTATTTTTATAACTTAGTTTAGTTTAATTTGCTTTCTCGCTTCTGCTGCTGTGACAACATAGTGTCATAGTTGAGCTTGGATTTAAAAACCTGGGCCAAAATTTCAATTATTATAAAGTGATTTTATTTTAAATGGTACTTAGCTGAATGTGCATTGTAAAAAGAACTCTCATGGTATTTCCCCCTCTGTCGGTCCCCTTTGGGAAGTGTCTCAGAGTCTAGAGCCAGAAGGGACCACCGTGTAATCTGACTTTCTGTATAGCACAGGCCACCAGCACCACCTAGAACCTGCATGCTAAGCACTAAAAGTACTTTGAGGATGAAAATGCACTGTGTAAGTGCTGAGTGGTTTTTCTTTTAAAGGAATATTCAATTCTCCAGTGACAGAGCCCTGTAGTACAAATTATCTTACTTATATTACGTCTGTGGAAAGTGTTTTTGTAATACCATAATGGCGGTGACATGGCTTTTTAACTCCTGTTTTAAAGGAAGAAGATAGGAATTGCTAATTTCCTTCATTAAAGGCATGAAGTGAACACTCAGCCAGCATTACAACCACTTAATACGGTATCAAATGACCAATTTAAAAACAATCCATCTCTGTGCAAAAGCGACACACATGAGATGAGCACCTGCTCTCCAGCTGGGTGGCTAACCAGCTTTGCTGACGGCCTTGCTAGTTGAAATGATGATGATGAGACTGCAGGATTGATCCCCTTCATCTGCTGGTGTCCATGAGTGTTCCAGGTGCATGGCTTTGGATGTAGATTACAGAGAGGCAAATCTGGGCTTTTGTCCTGCCGAGGCAGGTGCCCCCACAGACTCCAGCTTGACAGGCAAATTTGTTGGAACTGTGCAGGTTGATTACTTTTCAGGATCAGGGACTGCATGCATAATAATATATAGTTATACTATGTATAGGCTTGTGCTATGGTCAGTTTCCCCCTTCAGGTTATGTGTGCACTGCCTCAGTTTCTCCCTGAGAAATACATGTACACTCATGGCTTACATCACGTCCTCTTCTTTGGGTCTGATCCGCTAAGAAAACATAACCGTTCAGTATCGCCTCCAGTACAAATCTGCCAGTTCTCTCCCCAGGCTCTGGAGTTTCTCCCCCAAACCATCTAGTTTTCTTAAGCCTTGCCTAGCTGAGGTTTTGTTCTGCTCCCACTTGGCTCATATGGATTTCTCTTCTTCCTGTTGAACAGACTTTCTTATACAAAGTGTTGCACACCCCCAGTTCTTGTGACCCCTGGTCATCTGACTTAGCTGCAGGCCAGCGCCTTGAAACAGGATGCTGGGACATACACGTGCCCAAGAACCACAAGCACCATTCTCTCGGAAGGATTTAAAATTGCTCTCCTGACCACTTCTCCCACTGCTTGCATGTGTCTGCCTCTGGGTATAACTCTTCTTTAGTGCCCAACAACCCTATGTAACAGCTTAGGACAGAAGGTGAAGATTATGTAAAATTTGCCTGTCTTGACTGTCTGTCCCTTCCTGAATTCCTTCAGTTATTTTTAAACAAATAACCTTGAATAAATAAATAGGTATATAAATTAGATTCATAGTGTCCAAGGCCAGAAGGGACCATTCTGATCATCTAGTCTGACTGTGACCCTTTCGTGCCTAGGGTAGCCACCTGATAATGCCAAGGTCAGGGCAGGCTGTAAAAGGAGAGCAGATTCTCCCAGCACTGGTGGGTGACATTGAAGTCAGACTTCCCAACCAGCCACAAACTGTGTGTCTGATTCCCCACAGTGGTTATCAAGAAGCCACTATACAAATACACACAGCCCCCTCTACTGCATTTCAGTCTCTGGGTACCAAACTACCCCTAGGTCCAGTAAAGAGACCAGTTATTAAAACTCTATGCTCTTTACTAAAAAGGTTCCGTCTGAATCCAAAGGATCAGCCATAGTGCCAGATCAATATAAGTTTGGCTCTTACCCAAAATACCACGCTGCCAGCCAATCCTTTAGGAACTAAAACTAAAGGTTTATTATAAAAAGAAAGGAACAAACAATCAGAGAAATGTTGAAGGATTAAAGCAATCTGATACATACAAATGATTTGGAAGTCCATATACATCAGGTTTCTAAAAAAATTGTGCAGTTTGCAGGCTTGTATAGTCCCTCTGGCATACATGCAGTACCTGGAAGGGTCTCAGTCCTTTGTTTCACAGCTTCAGTTCAGATGCGGACGGATTGATCCAGAGGTAGATAGTTGGCTGACAGTTGAACTGACTGAAGACAAAATGGATTCCCAGACTTCCACTTTATGTATCCTCTGGTCCTTGCCATGCTGCTTGTGGAATTTTACAGGAACCAAAATGGGGTCCAGAGTCACATGGGCCAATCCTGGTGACTCATCAGGTATATCTCTGGTCACTCCCCCTGGGCCCCCTGCACTTGGGAATGTATTAATGGGCCATTAAGCAGGCTATTGTTCTGTAGCCATCCCGTCTGAGGCGTTACCCAGACACAGCACAATTTGAAATACTGATATAGCAAGCATATCCATAATTCCCATTACACATATAACACACAAACATAAACATCATTTTATTAGCACATTATAGCCTTTCTAACAGTACCTGGCATGGCACATATCACCTGGATTACTATGATTTTGACATATTGATGTCAAGTAACACAATAAATCTCCCCTCCCTCCACCAATTCAGCCAGTGTGACACTGACCTTCTATATAGTAGGTCAGACTAGATGATCACAAGGGTCCCTTCTGTCATTGGACATTATGAATCTGGGAAAGTCCAGTCATAGAAAGTCCAGTCATAGCTGTGGAATTTCTAATGGAAGACAGAATTGTATTTGTGACTTTTCAGTTGGATTTCTGCCCTCCTGGGCTCACAATTAATTTTCACTTGCTAGTGATATAGAAATAAAGACTGAGAAGCCACCTACGTCAATGCTTGGTAAAGGGAAAGAAAGACTAGTTAAAATGAACAGTCTATGCAATTAATCAAAATATCTAGAAATGAAGTTTAGCCATGCTTAATTATACCCGATAAAGGACAAAATTCATCAGTCAAACAACCAAAGCAATAAAAAAATGGAATGCTGGGGAGCGTCCATGAAAGGCGAGAGTGGTAAGAAGAGAGCCGTATGTTAGTGTATAAGATAACGAAGGCTTGGTCTACACTGCTGGAGAAATTCAGCAGCAGTCAACAAGAGATAAGAAGGCTACATGGAGTAGCTGCCAACAATATAGACATACCCAAAGGATATAGAGAAGGCCTAGTAGATGCTTCTGTTTAACCATACCTCATGAAACAAGAATGAGAGGGCAACTAGAGCAAAAGACATGGAAAAGAGGGGGTGAGCCTGAGAGATCAAGGTTGAAGGTGGAGAGGAGTGAAAGAAACAGAGGTAGAGTTGGCCTAGTGGTTAGTTTGAATTTAGGACCAAGCCGGTTTCTTGCTTGACTCCCCTTGCCTGTGTGTTCCCTTGCCATTGGTCAAGAGTTTTACTCTTCATTGGTCTAAGGAAAAGAGAAATATTCATTGCTTTGATATATGGGCTTAGAAGCAGCAAAGCTGGGCTTTCTCTGGTGGGTGCCACCAGGGCTGCCTTATAACTCAGTGGAACTGAGATGGGGGTCTTTATGTTGTAGAGTTTCATTAACAATTGCTAGGGTGTGTCTGTTCTCATCATATGGGTCCAGTGCTATTCCAAGACCTTTTGGACAATATTGTGGGTATAAGAGGGTCTCTGGCAGTGTACCTAGGATTTATGCTCACTTGAAGGTCTCTTTACGTTTTCAGAGCAGAGTAAAGTGGCCTTGGTATAAAATGAGACTCAGACCATTTAGGGTACATCTACACTTAAAAACAAAAAAATCAACAAAACCCCCCTGTGGCAGTGAGTCTTGGAGCCCAATTCAGCTGACTTGGGCTCACATTATAGGGCTAAAATAGCAGAGTAGATATTTCTGTTTGGGCTGGAGCCTCGGCTCTGAAACCTGGCAAGGAGAGTGGGTCTCACAGCCCAGGCTCTAGCCTGCCTGGGAGTGTCTACACTATTATTTTTAGCCCCATAGTATGAGTCCCATGAGCCCTAGTCAGTTGACCTAGACTCTGAGACTCTCTGCCATGAATGTGATGGCTCTTGTGCAGTGTAGACACACCCTTAAATGCTGCTATAATTTGTGGAGACCCATGAGTGTGCAGGGTGTACATGGAGATAAATACAGGCCCTAATTTGTTTAGTACTCCAGAATCTAGCTAAAATCTCCCTTTTAAAAGTTAGTAACCATACTTGCATACCCAGAAGCAGTGTGCCACTTGAGATGGGGAGATGCTTCTCCCTGGTGATGTAGAACTGCAAAATCAGATGCACGGTAAGGGTTTTTATGCCTTCCCCTGAGGCAGTGTTTCTCAACCAGGGGTATGCATACCCCTGGGGGTACACAAAGGTCTTCCAGGGGGTACATCAACTCATCTAGATGTTTGCCTAGTTTGACAATAGGCTACATAAAAACACTGGTGAAGTCAGTACAAACTAAAATTTCATAAACAATAACTTGTTTATGCTGCTCTATATGTTATATGCTGAAATGTAAGTACAGTATTTATATTCCAATCAATTTATTTTATAATTATATGGTAAAACTGAGAAAGTAAGCAATTTTTCCGTAAGAGTGTGCTGTGACACTTCTGTATTTTTATGTCTGCTTTTGTAAGCAATTAATTTTTCAGTGAGGTGAAACTTGGGTACACAAGACAAATCAGACTCCTGAAAGGGGTACAATTGTCTGGAAAGGTTGAGAACCACTGCTCTTGAGGTACCTAGCTCTTCAAATCTTCCAAATCAGAGACAGGCTGCTAGACTAAGTGGATGCTTAATCTGTTCTGGTCTGTCATTTTCATAAGTCTGTCATCCTTCTGTTATAGCCTTATAGGCATTTTCTGTACCTTCGTTCTTGTTTACCCTGTGTACTTTCCTCAAAACTTATGCCCCCTGTGTGCTAACAGTGGCTTTCGGTGATAGTGACTAACATTTCAGACTCTAAAGCACAGGGTGTGTGCTTCAGAATTTAGGATTAGTTTCACTGACAAACATTTCTGTTGCTAGTGCATGAATGCACAGCTCTGCTTTGTTATGCAGGAGGCAGCTTTACATCTCCCAGTCCCAGTTATGTATTAATTATGAGTCTACAATAATAACCAATGCCCAGGTTTTCTCCGTAGTCACAGGAATTACCAGTGCACATGAGGAGGAAAGACTATCCCCTCTAGACTTGATAGCAGGCAGTTCATTAACACTATAAGTCTCCTGCCCTCCAAAAATTCCTTTTTGGGTGCTGGCTGGTGAGTCTTGCCCACATACTCAGGGTTTAGCTGATTGCCATATTTGGGGTCGGGAAGGAATTTTCCTCCGGGGCGGATTGGCAGGGGCCACGGAGGTTTTTCACCTTCCCCTGCAGCATGGGGCATGAGTCGCTTGCTGGTGGATTCCCTGCAGCTTGAGGTCTTCAAATCTCACTTTTGAGGATTTCAATAACTCAGTCATGGGTTCGGGGTTGTTATAAATGTGTATGGGTAGGGTTTTGTGGCCTGCCTTGTGCGGGAGGTCAGACTAGATGATCATATTGGTCCCTTCTGACCTATGAGTCTATGAGTCTATGAGTCTATAACACAGCTCAGTGCAACTAAGGTGACCTGATATCCTGATTTTATAAGGATAGTCCTGAAATTCAGGGTGTTTTCTTATATAGGCGCCTAACTCCCTACCCCCCCTTTTTTTTCAGACTTGCTATTTGATCTCCCTAAGTGCAACACACTTGCAAAATTCAGAATCCTTCCTGCTCAGACAATTAGAGGAGCTAGGTCAAACTTTAATGTCTAAATAAGGGGTTAATATTTTCTGGAGGGCTGAACACTGAAAGCTCCCACTGAAGTCAGTGGGATCCCTAAGGCTCAGCAACTGGAGAAAATCAAGCCACTTATTTATACTTAAGTCTGGGTATAGGAGTCTATCTGCAAACATGCATTTATCATGTCAAACAGTTTCATATTTGGTCTATCTGACATAATTTCCATATTCTGAAAGAGCCAATTAAGGCCAAGGTTTTCAAAAGCAATAAGTGATTTTTTTTGATGTCTCAATTTTGGGTGCTCCATTTGAGACACCTCCCAGGACCCTGATTTTTAAAGGATTTGTGTTTATCACTTCCTGAAAATTATGTGTCAAAAAACAGAGGCACCCAAAATCAGTTTTCACTTTGGAAAACCTTGGCCTTACATTTTGTATAGGATTTTATAATTTATATAAGCTGCTCTTTCTGAAGTCATCCTCTCCTTTGATTACGATCCAAGCAGCGTTGGCCTGATTAGATCATCAGCTCATGGCATGGCCAGTTTGGTAGGTTGTCTAACCTCTCACACTTGGAGAGTCAGAAAAGCAGCTTATAGGTTTGTGGGTAAGAGTCTAACAATAGATTATAAAAACCTCCAAGTTAAATACCCAAAACATGTGTCGTCTTTGGTCTAAACAGTGCGATCAATTTATCATTTGCAAGTTATAGGCATTTATCTGCCACACAGGAGCCCCAATCAGTTACTTGTTTGTCCCAGATTCCATTGTACACATTCTCTTTCCTCCCTAGATCAATCCTGCATCTTTTGGTGGCTTATACCCACTGTTTCATTTAAATATTCAGATTTGTATATGTTCTTTTAAGGTGCCTGATGAATACACCTTTTATATTTTAATTTAAGCTCTTCTCACTTCTTAAATATTGACTATTACTTTGTGTGCTGCTTCCCTATTTGAAAGGTATTGTAGCTGTCAAGGTACAGCACTAAATCACCTCTAAAATAAGCTTCAGGAAAGCCATGTTAAATCTTCTTAGGAATTCTTCAGTTTAACTCACGATGATTAATAGGTATTGTGAGGAGGAAAATCATGCTTTGGGAATTGAAAGAGTTTGAGATTTAGACATCTCCTTTATTCTGCACTCATCATATCCAAGTGCCTTTCAGCACAGGCTACCCATAGTGTCATTACATGTGAACTTTTAAAGATGCTAGAGATCCTTTTTATATAAAGATTAAATTGACCTTTGGATGACATGTAAGTTCCAGTGATCTGATGAGACATTATTATCAAATAATTATCTAACTTAATTACATGTTTTTCCCTCATCCGTGCTCCCCATTCATGTTGTTGTTGTTATATTAAAAGTCCCATTGTCAAATCTTAAAAAGCTTATTGTATAGAACCTTTGGTAAATTCAGCTATTGAGTAACTGCCTCGGGGATGAGGAGGGAACGTGTTACGCTTCAAAAAACGTTTTGGTTGTTGGAAGAAGTCTCCCCACTCCTTGAAATCTTTAGGTATGTACTAAGGTGCGGAGGTGCAGATAAACATGTGTAGTTGTCCCCAATCAGTGGGGTATGCCAAACCTTTGCTGATGCTTGGTAGGGCATGTGGTATAGCATGACCACTGGGGCAAGCTCTGAAGCCTTTTCACTGGCTTGATCCTATAGGCTGTAGCAGCTGGAGGGTTCCCAGTAAGCACTTGCATGCATGGCTCAGATGAGGAGATTCTCTGCTGGAGTGGGCAGAAAGGAAAGCCTGCAAATACCCTAGGGACAGTTTTTACTCAGGTAAAAGCAAAGATAAGTGCAGTCATTCCTGACTTGGCCCATAAGCCTAGCCTTGCCCTGAGGGGTTCCTCAGGCCTACTACCTGGGGTGCCCCTTCTAGCTCATTTTTCCATTAGAGGTCAATGGCACATTGGCCTGCAGTCCTACAGGCCAAGGTTCAGTCTCTTTTGCTACCCCTCCATGATGTCCTCCTGGTCTGCAGATGTAATGGGTGCCACACACCTCCCAATTGAAGCCTGTTCCCCCTGTAGGCTGTAAGTCCCACCTTACAGTTTGCACTGTTTGTTCCCTACAGCTGCCCTTTATGAGCTCACTGGGCCCCTCTCTTCAGACCTAATACCTGGTCAGATCACACTGACCCCTTCTGTAGTCTAATCCCCAGTGTCTGGGACACATTATTTTACATAAGTGTGCAGACATGCTTATGTCACTGTGCCCCTTCTGTCTCTGAGGGGCCTTACACTGGTAGTACTTCACAATTTGGTCGGTGGTGAGATTGAAATGGTAACTGTTGGCAGGCTATCAGAAGGGCAAATGTCAACGTTCATGGCATGTACACTGTGGGTATCTGTCATTTCTGTAGGCCACCATGGCCTAGGGAAGCAAGTTCTGTTGATGGGCATTGACAAAGGATGATGACACATCTGTAACTATGTGCCCCATCTGACTGAGGGTAGTTGACGTATGGTTCAGACCTTACTTATTTCAGACTGGTCAGACACCTTTTGCAAGAACGCCCATTCCAAACTTTATCCTGGTTAGCGTGCAAAGATACTGGCAATTTAACTGCTCAGTAGATACCTTAGCAACTGTGTGTGCTCTTTGATTGGGTGTCTCGCTCTGTAACAGGTAGTGAGCCAAGGATATTTTGGGCCACCTTTTCCAAAGGCTTGTGGTGGCTCATTTCTTTTAGTTTGCCTTCACATGTTCAGGTACGTCAGTAATAATACTTAGGTCTTAAATTATGTTTGGGTTACGCAGGAGACTAGATGATCACCAATGGTCCCTTCTGGCCTTGGAATCTATGAATCTGAGGTAAACATGCTCATTGTTTTCATTGTAATAGTATGTTCAATGGCATGTGCTATGAATTTCCAGGTTTTTTCCTTAAGTACAAGGAATATTGTAAACCACAAAATCTTTCTAGTTTCTTTTGAAAATATGTCAGCTATCATTTCTTTCTGTTCTGGTTTTCCATCTGTTCCTCTTTTTTAATATTAGAACCAGGATACTACTTCTGAAATTGCATCTCTATATATTAGGACTGGTCAAAATTTTTCTGTGTAATCTATTTTTTATTAGAAAATTAGGTTTTTGATTGAACAAACTTATTGCTATGAAGTGTCTGCTTTCCACAGAAAATTTCATCTTTTTGTTATAAAACTATATACCTGAACAACTTTTACTGCATCACCCATGATGCATTGTGGTGGCTCAGCAAGAAAGGAGACCATAGTGCATCATTGGAGATGTAGTCTGAGCAGGCAGCCCAGGGAGAAAAATGGGGGGTACAGGGCACTCAAACTACAACTCAGATGAGGCACTTTAATGACATGTTTATCACCTGAAAATTGCCCTGGGGGAAAATTCCTTCCCAACCCCAAATATGGCGATCAGTTAAACCCTGAGCATCTGGACAAGACTCGCCACCAGACACCCAAGAAAGAATTCTTGGTAATAACTCAAACCCGTCCCATCACAGGCCATTGGTGTATCTACCATCAGTAGTCAAAGATCAGTCAATTACCAAACAATGTGAAAGCCAGCTACAATAAGACAAGGTGCTTCCCACAGCTGGGTTAAAGCAACCTCCTTCTTTGAGTCACTTGAATTCTGTGGTCAGCTTGATAATAGAAACACATCATAGTAAGCCTGTAGACTTAATACTTTAATATGCTGCCAACAGAACTAGACAATCTCTTTAATCCTTTTGATCATATGTGCACAGTGCAGATTTTGTTAACATGAAAATAAGTTGTATGTGCGCAGGCAAGCATCTGCATTACTTAACTACACTTCCCCATTCTGCAAGGGAGAGAAATGTTTAATGTTGCTTTTTTTCTCTCTTCCCTTTCCCGCCCATGAAAGGAGGTGGCCAAGTAAGAGATTTTCCTGTCCAATATACTTAAGGAAGTGTTTGGCTTTTGTTTACATTGTTGTGAGTTTTGATATAAACTTCTAGGCTCTCCTCCCAGAGTGCCTGGCAGGAAGCAATTGACACACATTCTCAATGCACTATGTTTCTGAGACATTTCCTACTTACTGGGATAATATTGCTTTCCCATGAGAACAATTCACTGCAAATGGTTATTCCAGATAGATTTAATAAGACACTTGTACGGTACATTAGTAAGCTGCAACTTAAAGGAAGAGAGGAAGAGTGAAAATGGTTGCTTGAGTTCTCCTGATGGCCTAGGTATTAAATAGCAATATGTGTTTTTGTTAGACACCTGCATCGGTCCAGATAAGGTTTTCTTTGAGAGTACCCCACCCTCAATCAAAACACGTTTTTCTTGGTGAGGATAATACAGTTCTCTTTCTTCCATGTAAGTCTCCCCTGGCCCTCATTCCGCTAATAAAACTGTCAGCCTGTTCTAAGGATCTCATAAATTTCAGAAAATTCTAATAAATCGGAGTTTTGTATTTCACAATGATTTAAAATACTATAGGTGGAGTGTGTGTTGATGCCCATCATTGAAGATTGCCTTCACATCTCCATTCTAAAGAGCCTTTTGCCGTTCCTTAGAACTTTCTCAAATGCTTACGTGTTGGGGCTGAAATGTTTGAAGCTGACTTTTCTGGTCAATGGTGGGTGGGTGGGTGGGTGGGTGGGTATGATGTTTTTAAGGAAAAATGGCTCAGCTGATTTTGATGATAAAGAGAGTATACAGCGGATGCTAAGGGTGAGGGGCAGATTTTTTTTTTCTGGGAACTTTGTGATTTTCATTTTTAACTACTCTAGTACCTCAGGAATTTGTGGTAGAAATATGAGATTTAGCACAGAGAGATTCTGTGGGTCGAACATGTGCTTTTCAGTTGTGAATGTTCATTCTGTTCCCCCCCCCCCCCCCCGAGATCTAACCTAGGGAGCAGACTTCACCAGCATGCTTTTAAAAATCTAAATGCACATTCCACCACTATTCTGCACTTACTGAGACTATTATTAAAATACTCCTCGCTGTCCGGGTGCCTGGTGTAGGAGTTCATTATTCAGGGGAGCAAGAGGTAGGCAGGATCAGTCGGGCATTTCAATATCAACAATATTAATTTTATGGTCAGGGAGGAAAGTGCCTGCCTGCGTCTCTTTTAACAGACCTGAGTTCCTAACTTTGCCAGACCACACCACCTTGATGTTGAAGCGTCCCCTGTGATCCACAAGGGCCTGCAGCACCATGGAGAAGTATCCCTTTCAGTTTATGCACTCCGTGGCAAAGTGGTCTGGGGGTAAGATAGGGATGTGTGTGCCATCTTTTGCCCTCCAGTTAGGGAACCCCATTGTGGAAAAGCCTTCCACTGTGTCCTCCATGTTTCCCAAAGTCACTACCCTTCTTAGCAGAAGTCTGTTAATGGCCCTTGAATCACAGCAGCTCCCACGGTGGATTTACCGACTCTGAATTGATTCCCAACTGACCAGTAGCAGTCTGGCACTGCTAGTTTCCACAGAGCGATGGCCACTCTCTTCTCCACTGTCAGAGTTGGTCTCAAGCGAGTATTCATGCATTTCAGTCTGGGGAGAGCTCTCCACAAAGTTCAAAGGAAGTGGCCTTTCACACTGGAAAGTTCTGCAGCCGCTGCTCATCATCTCACACCTTCACAACGATACGATCCCACCAGTCACTGCTTGTTTCCTGGGACCAGAAGCGGTGCTCCACAGATGGTGCATGACAGCCTGCAGCAAATGAGAATTGTTTCGTTCTGTGGCTTGTTGCAAGGCGGCCTCAGTAACTTCACAATTTTCAGTGCTGCGGTGCTGAATCGCTCCTGAAAATACTGTAAAATAAGAGGTGTTTGTAATGCTCACAATAAAAGTGCATAGCTGAGCGGGCTCCATTCGTCTCAGGCAATGGTGTGCGCGTGGCTGAGACTGAAAGGTTTGGAAAAAAAATGGTGTGAAAAGGAGATTTTGTTTGTTTTGGACTGGGGCAAAGGGGGGGGTATGTTGCATCATGGGTGGATGTCAACCTTCCCAAAAGCCTCTGTGGCTAGTTGCACTGTGGGATAGCTACCTACAGTGCACTGCTTTGATTGTCGACCCAGGCATGGCTAGTGGGGACGCAGTTCCCCAACACAGTGAGCGTGGTGAGATCACACTCCTCTGACTTATAAAATTCAGCGGGTGAAAGTTGATTTCAAATAAATCGCTCATTTAAAATGAATTGACCGAAATGTGATCAGACTGATATATGCACACATGGGCAGAGTTCAGATTGCACGGGCAGCCTTAAATGTAGCATTGCTTGCGAGCTTCATGTTGAAATCTTATTCTTTTAACAGGTATTGTTAATTGGGATGTTTGTATTTAAACAGACACGCAGCTCAAAAAACCAAGTTGATATGAAATGGACTCTTATACCTCTGCTAATCTGAATGTGGTATACTCTGACGGAATTACATTTCATGAAGTGTGAATTGAAACCATATATTTGATCTGAGAAAATCTGAAAATTAGATTAGATTGTCCAGTGTTCTGATTTCTATAACTGTAATTGGCAGACGCTGTGATAAAATTTTTTGGCATGTAAATATACTTAGTGAGTATAGACTTCTCCTTGACTTTTGTGCAAGAATGAAACCCCATTCTTCACCCGAAAACCACAACCATTCAACAAAACGCTTGTACTCTTTGTACTAGTGCAATTTTGCTTTAGCTTTTTCATTTTTAAAAACTAGCTTTTAACAAACAAAACATTACCAGTGAAATAACTTCTTGCTCAGTTTTGAGCGTTGTGGGCTGGAAGTTAAAGGAGCTAAGAATAAATTTGTCCTGCTGCAATATACTTTGGGATTGAGTCTGCTTCGACTTACAACAGCAGGAGTTAGGACAGGAAAAGAACTCAGACAGGCGTCTATGAAGAAAAACTTAGAGTATTTTAAGATGTTTTCTATAAAGCAGCATAAATGGGCCAAATTAACAAACGCTTTTCACTTGGCCTTTTGCTTTGTTTTAGTTCCAAAAATCCCTGTCTAAAGAGCAGAGATAATCTGGTTAATGTAATCAGGCTCTACATGCAGTCCACAGAACAGCAGAGGTTCCCCAGTACAGCTGTGTGCCAACTGTACTGGACTGTCCCCACCTACCACAATCAGAGAAGATCTGGGTAGCTATCCCACACTGCCTGACTTCCAAGCCTTGGTCATCAAGAATTTCACGTGGTACCATGTGCTCTGGGATGTTCTAGCCCATATAGGCCTTCGGAGGCAGCAGAAGTGGCTACGTTAATTATGCAGACGGGGCTAGGTCTTTCCCATCTCCATGGCAGAATTGCCATTTTTGAACACATTTACAGTTAAACAGTTGTCAGTCCTCCTCACGAATGTGATTGAAACCTTGTGCATCCATAGCAGAAAGCGTCACGTGTGCACCATGTTGTGTGTGTGTGTGTGACTGTGAAATGCAGATGGATTTCTTCATCAGCCTGCTTACAAACATGATAGAGCATGTAGTGTAGAGAGGTCTAAAGTTTGAGTCCTTGTCCACACTAATGCTGAAGCTGTGTTAAGCCATGTCTACAGAGACATGCGCCAGAAAATTAAGGACAAATTAACTAGAGGTGTGAAGTTAACATGCACTGGTTAAATTGCATTAACCCATTGTGTGGACGTTCTCATTTCAGAAGTAAAGTGGTGTTAGTTCACTGTAGTTTAATTCTCCTTGAAGAATTTTTCCTTCATTAACAGAGGTCCCAGCTGAACTACTTGGGCTGCGGGGGCAAGGATTTGGCCTAAATGCACATAAGTTGGAATTTCAAAGTTTGGGTTCCCACAGTAATTGTACCTCTGCCCTCTCCTGCATATGGAGTAATTATTTTTCTATGAATTATTTAACTATGAATTTCTCAGCTTAAAGGAAAGGAACTCATTTAACTTTCGGATAAATACATTTGTCCTCACGCATATAGGATCACCCCTTCAGAGAAATGTCATTCAGTCAGTGGTAGAACGAGCGTGCATATCTGAAGCTCTGCAACTTGGTGCATTGTAAAATGAGTGGAAAAACCGAAGTTGTTCAAACACATCAAAGATGCTTGTTTTTATCAATAATTGAATCCATGGCAAGTGCATCTGAAGTGTAAAAAAATAAGATGGTTGAGTTATCAGAGTACAAAAGAAATGTCTGAATAATTTCCTAAAGTGTAAGGAATCTCTTTGGTGTTGGAAAGGCAAAGAACTTAACTAATTCAAAAAAAGGACAAGTAGAATTTTATCCTGTTTAAAAAAAAAAATGTGTAGGGAGTGAACAGTAATTTTTTTTTTTTTTTTTTTAATTTCTGGAAAGTGTCAGGTACTTTAAAAATGGACAGGAACTTAGAAGAAAAGCCCCTTCCTCAACCATAACACTGCTGTTGTGATGCAGTAATACACATGTATCTTACTCATTACTCTGCTATTAGCACCTTCTCCCCCAGATTTGGGCTGTAACTTAGTATATTGGACAATGGACCAGATAGTCAGCTAGTGTAGGTACATTGACTTCAAGCTCTGTTGGTTTACACCCGATGAGCATCTAGCCCAACTTGTATTATTTGTTAAGAAAACAAATGGGAAAGAAGTTCATGGGGAGAGTTCTTGAAGAGTGAGACTGCAGAAATATTGTAATTTGTTTTGAAGCTGCTGCTTTGTATTTCTGAACCTTTTGAAACTGATTCTCATGATTTTCAAAGGTCTGGCTTTTGCATAAGAACATACTGGGTCAGACCAATGGTCCATCTAGCTCAGTGTCCTGTCTTTCAACAATGGCCAATGCCAGGTGCTTCAGACAGAATGAACAGAACAGGTAATCATCAAGTGATCCATCCTGTCGGCCATTCCCAGCCTCTGGCAAACAGCCTTCATGGCTATTGTCAGTTATTTGTTTGGGTTTTTAAGAGAAATAGACCCAAAGCTTGAATAGCCAACAGTGAGCCTATACTTGCACGTACTGCCAGTTGTGATTTTTTTAAACCACTTTACCACCAAACAAACCAAAACCCACAACCACAAGTGGGGATTCAAAAGCTGCCAGTTAATCTATGAGCAAAGCAACCACTTTACCTGCCTTTGTAAGGAATACTCATACAATGAAATGTGATACAAACTGGACTTATTGGTATTTGTACAAATTGAAAATGATGAAAATTAATACTTTTAATGTTCCATAGGTCATCACACTGTCTACATTGGGGTCCATGTGCCTAAAAGCTATAGGAGGAGAAGACGCCACAGAAGGAGACCTGGGCAAAAAGAAAAGAAGGAAAAAGAAAAAATTTCAGAGAACTACTCTGACAAATCAGATGCAGAAAATGCTGATGAGACGAGCAGTGGCGTCCTTAAACCACTCAGTGAGTACTATTACCTTCTGGCATTCTTTGTGATACTCTATTGCTGTATTTAGAAGAAAACTGGATCCCTGAAACAATATAACCAGCATGTGTTGTGTGGTCAGGATGTGTTTTATCAGTTGCCAGGGAATTGTTGTTTTTTTGGAAAGGACATTACCCCATGCAAGCATTTCATCTTTGTTCAATGTCAGATATCATTGTTGAGTTAGACATTGTCAGTGCAAGTTGTCAAAACCAAGCCGACATGGTGTGTGGGGAGACAGCAAGCAGTTTGAAATCTAATTATCCGTTCCCACCCCTCCTCCTTCACACAGTGTATGCAGAATCTCCCAGGGTACAAGGATAGTCACTTGCACAGGGGGTTGAGCTAGAAATAGAACTAGCAGTGGGATAACAGAAAAATCAAGCCCTCTGCCAGAGGTCATAAGAAATGCTTTGAGTGGGAATTGCAGAATTGTGTACCATGGCATACACCTGCCAGCTTTGATGATTAGCTGCTGTTTATCAGTTGCTTCTCTCCAACTATTGTCTTAAGAATAAGTTTCTTATAAACAAAAGTTGATATGAAAATGTAACTTTAGTATATAACTGATAGGATGGACATCTGATTTGGGGTAATCAGCTCGGATCTCTTACTGCTATGCTGTGCTTGTGCTTGTGCTGGGGCTGGGAATGTTAGAGAGATGAAGCACCTGAATTGTCTGATGGAGTTACAGTACCTTCTCTTGAGTACATTTTTAGGGGACAGCCTGTGAAGCCTGATTCTCAGCCACTCTAGCTGTTTGCTCAACTGGCTGCAGGCGCATTCTTCTGAAAAGGGGCTGCTAAAATAAGAG
The DNA here is from genome assembly GCA_007922155.1 of Mesoclemmys tuberculata. Classification (NCBI taxonomy): domain Eukaryota; kingdom Metazoa; phylum Chordata; order Testudines; family Chelidae; genus Mesoclemmys; species Mesoclemmys tuberculata. Next base: position 17,034,304 of record ML675617.1, on the reverse strand, counting down.
GCTGGGGTATTAAGAAATGGGAAGAGAACAACTGAGATAAACTGTCGAAAATGGTGTCACACTGAAGAGATTTGGAGATACAGGAAGCATGTGAGATGACACACAGCAGATTATCTGCCTGCCTTCTTCACCCAGGCTTCCTACCCTTTCTAAGCTCCAGAGCATTCCTAAACAGATTTAACCCCACTAGTGCTAGTACAAAAACCTTTTGGCTACTGTTCCACCATTGACACTGTTCCTGATCCATGACTGTTAATTCTCAGACAATGACTGTTTTAGTGGTCTCGGGTGCGGGACTTCGTCAGAGGCCTTTTGAAAGTCTAAAGTGAATTACGTCAACTGGTTCTCCTTGAACTGCTGTTTCATTAACATGTTTAACTATGGCACCAATTTTCAGAGAAGACCAGTTGCGCTCTACAGTAGGGGGGCTAGGGAGCTGAAATGAACCTTAGTGATAAGAATTCTCCACAATCTGATTCTCAGGCCCACAGTATTCCAGTCTGATAAAGGTTTCCAGGATGATGATTTTTTTCCTCTTTTGTGAGAAGCGTTGAAGTTATGACCTATGACCTTTAGGTAAGGATCAGTTACAGTAGATGACTGAGAATATTAGAATTGAAGGGTTTAGGAAATTTGAATAGTCTTTTTATGGAGATAACTTAAGATAAAGCTGAAATGAAGTCTTTACAAAACAAAACAGAACAAAACTGAGGGCGTTGTCAGAAGAGAGCAGGTGGCATAAGAGCCTGAAGTAAATAGTAGGTCTGTAGCACATAAGAGTAGAACAATGGAGAGTTTGATATGAAGCACTAGAACAGAGGGGCATACAGGTGGGTAGGTTGGGGTCAGTGAAGAGAGTAACTGGGAAAAATAGAGCATGAATGCTTCCTTTGAACAAGAGAAATGTTGGAAATAAGACAGTGGAAGAGGAAGCAGCTCTAAAAATTGTTAGAGTGCAGACAGTGGGAATTAGTATACCAGATCTGATTTTCATTTACAGTAACACACCTTTATGCTGCCAAATACATAGAAAGGGGTGCCCTAGTATAGAAAAGAATCAGGCTCCATATATACTGGCTTGCTTGATGCTTGTATGAAGCTAAATATCATGACATGTTCAAAACATCAGAAGAGGAAAGAAATACCTTATGCACCAAGTAGAAAATCTACCATGCAGTTTGACACAGTTCAGCATAATAGGCTCTCTCTCTTTTAAAGAGGCCTAAGAATAAAATAGCAGGGGGTGATGTGGTTCACAGGATTAAGGGGCATTGGGACAGCAGTATGGATGACACTTGCATAACCCTGATTGGGATTGAGGCTGACTAACAGCTATCAATCCTTCACTGTAATGATGATGTACTGTATTCACGAGATTGGAAGAAGCTGAGTAACTCAAACCTGGTGAATGTAGTGTAGCAAATACTGGGTTTAAGAGATCTTTCCAGAGATGCTTCATGGAGAAGATGGTCTGTGTGTACATATAAGAGAATAAAATAAAAACTCTTTGGAAGCATTGTGGTCAATGCTCATGTATAATTTGAGATGTGGTGCATTGAAGACAGAACTGAAGGATGAGTGAACCTTGCATTATGCAAAGATTTTTTTCCCATGGGAAACATTTAAAAATCACATTTTAAAATTAAAGAAACTCCAACAAAATCTCTTACTTCTATTAAAAATAGAGGAGGTTATTTAAAAAAAATCTATTTTACAGCTTGCATTTCTCTAACTTACACTCACAATTCCATTTTACTGGCTAACTTACATATTTAGTTAGTTTGTAGCCTATATTTCACGTTCACGTTTCCAGGCACAAGCACAATACTGCAAAGTCACTGTTTGTTAAAATAGTTTCCAGGAATGCATGGAAATATTTCTGTACATCTTCATGATCATAAAATCTTTATACAGAATTGAAATTTTGAAGCCACCTTTGACCTGATAGTGTCTCCCTAATAATTTTCTGAATTGTCCCTGGTGGGTGGGTGTCAAATTCAGCCTTAAATATCTCAATGAAGGTGAGTCCATAACCTCCACTGGCAAATGTCCTGAAATCTTGTCAGTTGGAGTTTGTGTCCAAATCTGCATTGAATCACCAGGTCAGGTTGTTGTGCAATACTAATGAGTCCAGACAAAATAAGTCAATGGAGAGGCAAGCAAGGGATTGAACAGACCCATAAAAATGCAGACCTCTTCTAAGGGCACCTTTTTTTAATTTAGTACTGGTAACGTGGCAGAGCTGGATTTGGGAAATGTACCTAGAAATCTTTTTATGTGACCAGTTTCTGCAAGCAGCTCAAAATCGGAGACAAAAACTATTAGTCGTCTTCAGTTCTTCCAGCTGCAGGAGGATTGTGCAGAAAGGATTTTTGTTTTTTATTATAAGTAATTTAGTGCTCCTGATAGCTCTGGAGACTGAGGTCCTCTTTCCACAGAACGGGTCTGATTAGGGTAAGTTTTCCACCATGCCATCCCGTCAGTGTGCCCTAGCTCTGCAGGTACTGCTTCTAGAGATGGGAAAGCAAATCAGCCTCCAAGCCAATTCATTGCACCCTTCGCCAGTCTGCTGAGAGTGTCTGTGAAGGTACCAGTTGTGATGTGGCTTTCTGCCCACCCAAGACTAGACCAAGAACGCCTCATTTCCAAAAGTAAGGACTTTCACTAGCTACTGGCCTGGGTCTGGTTTACATCTGTGACCTCAAAGAGAGAGATGCTACCTATTAAGTCTTTTTGAGCCATCCAACCCTGGCATACAAATATTTTAATATTTTTTGGGGGAGAATGTAACACTGAGCACGGTTACGTTAAACAGGCTTTCAGATTCCTCTCCCCCCCCTTCTCTCAAACACACACAATTCGAATGAAGAAATAGCTTTACAATAAAACAACTGGGACACTCTCAATTTAGATTTCTAAGGTATAAGTGCTACTGAAGCACCGAAGGGAGAAAGGAAGAACATTGAGACCACAGTGGGAATGGATTGGAAATGCAAATCTGTGGGGTGGGAAGGTAAGTAATGTTGTAACACTAATAACAGAAGTAATGTTGGGCAGAGATTTTAGGTTTATCAGAGGCGTCAATCCAGACTGAGCCATTTAATGGAGAGAAGGAAGGAATCCTGACTAGAGGGTGGTAGAGAAGCTGATGGCTTTACAGCCTGGAGCAAGTTTGACAATGGTCGTCTTCTTTCTGGATGCACAGAAATGTCAAGCCAAATTCTGCCCTCTGAAGTAATTGAGGCTGATTGTCTCTGCATGCAGTTTAGGGTGGAATATGCTGTCTGTTGCAAAAAATAAGATAAGGGAGGACTTGTTTGGGTGGAGTATTTGAGGAATCCCCCTGAAGTCAGTGGGGCTACTCATTTAATGTGATTAAATCCCTTGTTAAACTGGAGCTTCTGTTTCTGTCACATCTATTTAGAAGAAGTTTCTACAATAATATGTAAACAGGCTAACCCCCTCCATATTGGCCACCCAATGAATTCTTAAACGAAGCAATGATCTGTATTCAAGAGTTGGGTTGAATCCCCTACCTCTGTAAACACCCAATATGAAGCCTTACATTTTGTTAGAAGCCACTTACAGATCTGTGTGATTGCACACCGATCATCCTACTCCTGTTGGCACTTGTTTCGATATTACACTGGCATTAAGTGAGGTAATGAAATCTCAGCAGTAGACTTTTCAGAGGGGGGAAACTGGACATTCACATCAGCAGATCTCTACGTGGAGATGCGTGGTCACTTAGCAAACATGAATTAACTTGACTTTCAGTTTGGTTGTGAATACTCCCTGGGAATCCAGTTTTTCTTGAGCCTATCAAATTAAATTGGCAGTTTGAGGGAGATGATAATCTTGCTTCCATTTTTCTCATAATATACAATAGGCAGCAGCACACGGACTTCTCTTGTGAACCCCCAGAAATGTCCAAAACTTGTTTTTTAAACAGTATGAAGAGAAACAAACACAAACTCAGTGACTTACCAGAACTCCATACAAATACAGGCTTCTGCAAAGAGCGAAAAGGGGAGAGGTTAAACAGTTGCTGAATATGTAAGAGTACACCACAGAGCTCCAAATTTCATTCACTGCATGAGTTTTGTGTCACAAATTTGCTAAACATTATTGCATGCCTATCAGTGAAGTGAGGAGAATGACATACCTAGTTTGACTGTCATATCCAAGCCAGCTGTTAACTTATGGCATATTAGCTGATCGAAAACTCGTCATGTCTTCTTCCTCTCTCTCTACCCTCTTCCTCCCCTGCATTGAAAAGGCCAAACAATATTCCTCTTTAAACTTTAATTCTCAAAGCTAGTAGACCTGATTTGACAGTGTGTCCAAAAGAGGGGAGAGAAATTTTTACCAGTGATTTTCCAAAAATGAGATCTTGTAATTATCCATGTTAAGCAATAAGCAATTTTGATTAAATTCATCATTCAGTTTAGCAGTTACAACTGTCCTCTTCCAGCACAGATATAAACTTGCTTTGGAAAATACTAGTCCCAGTTAAGATGATGATCTGTGTACAGTTGCATGAGGGCTAATTTTAGGAGTGAAAGTTTTCTTTACCAGTTGACAGAAGTTATTTTGATCCCAATTTACATATAAATTTAGTGTCAGATATTGAGATGAATCAAAGGGGGGACAGATGTGGCTCTGGCTATGGGAGTGGTTTACAGAAGACCCAGTGACAGATAAAGGAGTGTATGAAATAAGATACAGTGGGGTTGGTCCTGCTTTGAGCAGGGGATTGGACTGGATGATCTCCTGGAGTCCCTTCCAATCCTAATATTCTATGATTCTACGTAGTTTTATTGGTATGCAGAGATCTGCAGTTTACTTGACAGATCTTTCCCTTTCCCCTCTCTCTGGTTTCATTGAAAAATCTGAACATATTGATTGTTTCTGTTTTAGAAAAATGTACCTCTTTACATGAACCTGATCCAGCTTCTGGTAATATGTGGCTCATCATCATGTTTGTGTAGCCACTGTTATCTTCTGTAATGATAGCAAAGTGTCATGCAAGGGCTTGGATTAATCTGCAGCTTTTAACATTTCCAATTCAAAATGCAGCTTTCCCTCGAAAGTAAATTCTGTATAATCTGATTATACAGAAAGTTAGAACTCCAGAGAATCCTGCATTCATGAAGTCTGCTATCAGTTTTGGCGTGGATGTTGATGCTAGCCAGTTAGTGTTGGCCTTTAGGCAATGCGCAGTAAAACATAAACATTGAATGCGAAGAGAGAGAATGAGAAATATGTGGAAGAGATTGTCCAATTACAAATGAACCTGTAACATCACTCAGCCACTTTTGAAAGCGGGTTAGTCTGCACTTGGTTTATCCATACATCTAGAGAGTTGAAAGATTTTTGTGGTAAGCAATCTCATAGCATGACTCCGCCATGCTGATTTGTTAAAGTGAAGGGTTTTTGCAATCTTAATCCAAATAAAATAGTTTGTGCATTGATCCTGGCTAGTGGGACCCTTTGGTATTTAACTGCCTGCTAACTTGACGTGGGAGCTCTGACTCCTGCTTCTGGAACCGGGTGGTTATAGTGTGAGGATGTCATTATTATCCATTTTTGGCACATCAGCCATGTGTTTTTGCTTTTCTTTAACAAAGAAATTGTTGGATTCTTTCAAGGTTTAAAAGACACTTTTTCCAGCTAGTGTCAATCCCTTGATAATTATAGAAATAAAAGAAATGTAGGATTGGAAGGGTCCTCAATAGGTCATCTAGTCCAGTCCCCTGCAGTCAGTCAGGACTAAGTATTATCTAGGCCATCCCTGACAGGTGTTTGTCTAACCTGTTCTTAAAAATCTCCAATGACTGAGATTCCATGGCATCCTGAGATAATTTGTTCCAGTGCTTAACTACCCTTGCAGTTAGGAATTTTTTCCTAATGTCTAACCTAAATCTCCTTTGCTTTAATTTAAGCCCAATACTTCTTGTCCTGTCCTCGGTGGTTAAAAAGACCAATTTATCCTCTTTGTAACAACCTTTTTTTACATACATAAAGACTGTTTTTTTTTTTTTTCATGTCCTCCCTCAGCCTTCTCTTTTCCAGACTGACACACACCCAATATTTTCAATCTTTTTTCAGAGATCATGTTTTCTAGACCTTTAATCACTTGTGTTACTGTCCTTTGGACTTCCTACAATTTGTCCGCATCATTCCTGAAGTGTGATGCTGGACACGATACTCCAAGTGAGCCCTTATCACTGCTGAGCGAAGTGGAAGAATTACTTCTCATGTCATGCTTACAATACTGCTGCTAACACATCCTTGAATTAAGTTCACTTTTTTGTTTTGCAATGGCGTTATATTGTTGACTTATATTTAGTTAGTGATCCACTATAACCCTCAGTCATTTCCCATTTTGTATTTGTGCAACTGATTACTTCCGTCCCAAGTAGTATTTTGCATTTGTCCTTCTTGAATTTCACCTGGTCTATTTCAGACCATTTCTCCAGCTTGTCAAAATCATTGTGAATTCTAATCCTGTTTTCCAAAGCGCTTGCAGCTCCTACCCTGTTTCCCCGAAAATAAGACCTACCCCGAAAATAAGCCCTAGCATGATTTTTCAGGATTTTTGGAGCATGCTTGAAATATAAGCCCTACTCCAAAAATAAGCCCTAGTTACAGTTTACAAGCGGTTCACAAGTAAAGGTCCCCATACACTTTACACTCATGGAAAAAAATAAGACATCCCCTGAAAATAAGCCCTAACCCATCTTTCAGAGCAAAAAATAATATAAGACCCTGTCTTATTTTCGGAGAAACACAGTATTAATTTCTTCAGGTGACCCCTGGTTCTTGCCTTTATGTGATGAAATAAAAAACACATTCTTACTCACATTCTCGTTACCACTCATGATTTTATAAGCCATTATCATAAGCCTTGTTATTCTGTTAGCTTTTTTGACTGAACACTGAGTGGGTGTTTTCAGTGAACTATCCACAATAACTCCAAGATCTTTCTTGAGTGGAGACAGCTAACTTGTATGTGTAGTTGGGATTATATTTTCCAACGTGCATTACTTTGCATTTATCAACACTGAATTTCATCTGCCATTCTTTGCCCAGTCACCTAGTTTTGTGAGATCTCTTTGTAACTATTGGTTTAGTCCAAAGCGGACTGCAATCTTGAGTAATTTTAAATCATCTGCGCACTTTGCCACCTCACCGTTTGCCCCTTTTCCCAGATCATTTATGAATATGTTGAACACCACTGATCCCATTAGAGATTCCTGGGGGTCACTGTTATTTACCTCCCCATTCTGAAAACAGACTATTTATTCCTGCCCTTTTGTTTCTTGTCGTTTAATGAGTTACTGGTCCATAAGAGGACCTTTAGCCTTACCCCATGACTGTTTACTTTTTGCTTAAGAGACTTTGGAGAGGGATCTTATCAAAGGTTTTCTAAAAGACCATGTACACCATAACCACTAGATCACCTTGTTCATGGAGTCTACTAAAAGCTTTGTCCTGTGCCTGCAGAGTCTAAAAGTCTGCTTGGGACAGAACATGTCTCTATGGGGAAGTATCTGCTTAGGGACCGGAAGATCCACAAGGCTGCCATCATGGCATTCCTCTGAATTCTTCTGTCAGGGAGGAAACAGACAGGGAGGGTTTCTCCTTGACCCTCTGTGGAAGAAATGTGGATCCAGCCCACAAATCTGAAACCCACACCTGGCCAGTGCTTAACTTCAAAAAAATATCTCTATCTATATAGATGATATATATCTATATAGATATATAGAGAGAGCTTGGCTTTAGTAACACTCTTGAAGGTTTTATTCAGCTTTCCAGTCTAACTCCCTATTTTCAAGGGTACATAGCATCGCCACTTTATTTGCCAGTTATTGACTGGGGTTGAAGCTTCAGCATCATGGGTAGCTGAGGAGTTGCATTTTTTTTAACTGTTGAGTGCAAAATGGCTATTTTAAAGAGAGTGTTTGTTTTTCTGGCTTTTTACAGTCTCTTTACCTTCCTCCCAGCCTCCAAATGGGAGATGACTTTTAACAAATGAAACACTTCTATCTTTGAAATACCCATCTTACCCTAGCATGGTGAATTTCTCGGACTTCTGCTAGGAATGGAAGGAATCAGTCCAGTCATAGAACAGACTCCTCATCTTACACTGGTGCTCATCAAACTATTCAAGGATATTCAAATATAAAATGTAGGTAGTCAAGACTTATAACTGACATTAAAAGGTTGGTAAGCTGGTGGTAGAAAATAGTAAGGAGCAGGTGCAAGAGTGAGAAATGTACCCACTTAACTAGATGATATGTAGCACAATTGTTGAGTATGTACATGTTCTCTGTTTGGTAAGCCTGTCTCTTTTGTCTCTCTTTAAAAGACATGGGATAGGATTGTCACAAGTGTGCTTCCTCAATTGACTGCAGTGAGAGCACAGTTAGGCCGACCCTTTTAAAAATCCTGTTCCACATGGCCTAATGTCTTAATTCTTGTTACTGCCCTTGTACTTGGATCCTCATGGATTTCTTTCCTACAGTAGGACATCATGCAACAGGTGATGAGCGTGGAAACCTGGGCCTTGTGAATCTGTGCAGCACCTAGTACATGTATCATAGCTATAGAATGGGCTGCTGATTTACATTTAAACCCCATAAGGCAATAATACTCAATTATATTTACCCATGGTGGGACCATTTGACAATTTTTATGACAAGAGGCGAGCCATTTGCGCAGAAGGCTGACAAAATTGAAAAAACAAAACAAATTTAATTGCCAATAAATAAAGACCTTGATTGCAACATAAATATTAGTGTTTCTATCTGTTAAAGTTTATAAATCAACATTTTTACCTGTTTGTGGCAATCTCTAAGGGGAGAGGTGATCTTCACGATCTCTTGCAAGAGTGGTTTGTAGGACATCAGGGCAAAGTGTCTGCACTGATGAAGATGCTCATCTGTCAGGCAATTGCAGTAATTAATTAAAAAAAAATTTTAATACAATGTTCATGGCAGAAGACCCAAATTCGCAAAGGTACGTTGATCCGAACATTGTTAAAAGATAAATGGCTAGATTCTGGCTATTTTGAAACTGGTTAGCATATTGAGTCCAGAAATCACAAAGTCCTATGTCTCTGAATTTTGCCTTCAAGAAATCTGATATCTGGATCCTTACAATTTCTAACTGAACAGCACCTTCATCTATTGTATCAAAAATGTTCTTTGCTTCAGAACGGCAAGGTCCATTGGCAGAGACAACAAACGGATCATGAACAAATAAAAGCAAGTCCTTTTGATTGTAAAATTCTTGTATCATATTTTAAAATCTTGAATCAGATTAAGGAATTCTTGCACAATTTTCATCCTACTTTCATCTGTGAAAAGAATGTTCAGCGTGGAAAAGTTCAACATCTTTTCTGACCAATCTGAAAGATTTCAAGTTTCCTCTGAAAGGCACACACTTTTTCAAACAGATCTCCAACATGGCTTGCACGCCCTTGGAGCTGGAAGTTGAGGGAATTCAAGTGTCCAGTAATATAGCACAGACAAGCAAACTATAACATAGAATGGACATAAACAATAAACCCGACAAGCCTTGTTGGTCTTCTGATTTGAAAGAAATTGTATTTCTTTTTGAAATGCACAAAATCTCTCTTTAACGCGTCCCTTACCATACCAGCAAACATCATTGTGCTGTAATAGGTCATTGTATTCGGCTGTAACGTCTTGTAAAAGAGTTCTAAGAAGATGACGTATGTAGTTCACTAATCTCATCAACAGTGCCATCCTTGGGGGGAGGGGGCCTGGAGCAAATCCCCCCCCTTCCCAGTTAGTGGCAGCGCCCTGCGGGGGGGGTGTCTGTAGGTCCTTCCCCCTCCCTCCCTCTCTGGTGACAGTAGCAGCGGCAGTGCCCTGGTTGGGAGGGATCTGCAGGCCCTTCCCATTCTCCCCCACTCCCCTCCCTTTTGGTGGCAATGGTGACAGCACGCCGCAGGGTGGGGGGGTTGTCCTGCAGGCCCATTTCCCCTTCTCCCCACAGCGGCAGTGATGATGTGGGGGGAGGAGAAGGGCTTGGCCAGTGTGCGGGGTGCAGAGCAATCGCCTCTATTTGCCATACCCTAAGGACTGTTCTCATCACAATACCTTCTCTCTCCCTCCCACCCCCCCCCGTTCCAAGTCCCCAGACAACTTACCACACAGGACAATCTGGTGAAAGATGCAGTGAAATGTAGTTAATGAAGGGTGTATCACTGCCAAATGTGAAGCATTCCCTGTCATGGAAGGACTTCCATCTGTAACAAACAAGTTTACTTTCTGCAGGTCTGAACCATTTTTCTCAAAAAAGCCTTCCACCTTTTCAGAATAGATCTGTTCTGTGGTGCAGGTTTTTATGTATTAAGCCCAACAATTCTTCCTTGAAAATTTCACTGTCATAAATTTTAACCAACCATGGGAGTGTCATTTACATCCCTTAATTCATCCACTGCAAGAGTCACATATTTGGAATAATCAGAAAGTGGTGCTGACGAACAATCCTTGTAAATGACCTCTAATCTTTGCACTGCCATTGAATCAGACAGGAGAACTTGCTTCACACAGTTCACAATGCCATCTTTGTTTTTATCTCTGGCAAAAAGCTCCTCCAGCATTTCCAGCGTGAACGCCTTCACAAGCTGGGCATTCAGGAAAGGCAGTTGGTTTTTAGCTAGTACCAACATTATTTGAAGAGAAGCAGCTGTTGCTTTTCCTGTTCACTCGCTGCTGATGTAATCATATTTGAAGTATGATACGAAGACCTAAAATTTTTCCATTTTGTCACATCTTGCAACATTGTGAGGAGGATAGGCTGCATTGAAGTTACTGTGCTTTGATTCAAAGTGGTGCCTCACGTTGATGACCTTCCAGATGGATACAGTGGTTTGGCATATTAAATAGAAAGGGTTTGCTTTTACTCGAGGTGGCATAATAAGAAAATCTGCTGTCCAGTTTTGGTTTAAAACCTCAGTTTTGCTGTTGGCTTTACGATGTTTATTCCCACTCTCATTAGTTTTTGGCTCCATTTCCATTTGTAATGGAAAAAATGGGTGTCGTCCTAGCTCAATTTAGCTGATGCTATCACAAGAGCTTAAGATCCATTAGGTTACTTACTAAGGAAGTCCACAGGCAAATGATAGGCAGGGAATCACTGTTTGTGAATTTACTTATAAATGTTATTTTAAGGTGAGCGTGCGGGCCAGATAGGAATTTGACCTGCGTGTTGCCTATTGTGTATCACTGCCATAAGGAAGTAGGTCATAAGGCTTGTAGCTCATATACAGTGTATATAAATACCTGCTCACTAACTTGAACTTGCATAGAGTGTTGCTCTGACCTTCCTTTTTTCACTATTTTTAAAGACAATCTCCTTGAGCACACATGGAAGTCAGTATGGAAATAAATACTAAATTTAATTGCAAAGAGTCACTGTGAAGTAAAAGGAGAACGTCTGCAGCTGCGTAGGTGCCTCTTTCTCTAAAATATAAAGCTTGTCTGAAGCTGTTCAGAGCGACATATTAATGGGTAAAGTGCAGGCGAGGCGGTCAGAAGTGCATAGTAAATACAGATATATCATATGGATATCACCATGACATGCCAATAAAGCCATAGTGTCATAGTGTATCATGTTATGTAATAAAATGAAGTAGATACTGTATTATGTACTGGAATGAGAATTCATTAATTCGATTTACTGCAAATCCCACTGGGCAGAACAAGGCATACTGCTTTTTGGCTCTGGGTATCTTGTTACCTACACAATAGAGATGTTCCTTTCAGGGTGTGATTGATTTGTATAAGGCAGGACTGCACCCGTTGCCTTTTCCATGGTAGATGTCATAATTCCATGCTAAGGAATTGGCTAAGAGCTGTGGAAAATGGGAAGATCAGGACGTTTTCTGACACGGTTGAAATTGTGGGCTGGCCTTTCATCATAAGTTTTAGAAAGCTTGACCCTTTATTTAAGAGAGACAAGGTGTGTAGGGCAGACCATCTCTTTTATTGGACAGCTTCTGTTGGTGAGAGGGACAAGTTTTTGAGCTTACACAGCGACCACAAGGAGACCTCTGTCTACACGGATGGCGGCAAAATCACCACCGTCTGATCGAGTTATCCAGTTCGATTGAGTGGCAGTGAAGACCCACTAAGTCGATTTATTGAAGCCACCCTCAGAAAAAGCGTAGCGCTGCGTCGGCGGGTACGCTTTTCCCATTGGCACAGCGTAGTGGAGATGGCACATGGAACAGGAGTTTGGAAGTTGTTAGGCAAGCTATTCTACATAAGCTATTCTACTTCTACGTAGTTTGCGTAACTCCTGTCGATTGCCACTGAATTTGCCGGTCAGTGTAGACCAGGCCTAAGCTTGTCTCTCTCGCCAACAGAAGTTGGTCCAATAAAAGAAATTCCATGCGTCACCCATCTTGTCTCTGAATACCCTGGGACCCAGCCGGCTACAACAACACTGAGCTTACGTTTAGGATTTGTTGCTTCAAGAGCCTAACCCTTACCTAGGTGTAAAGAGATGGCTTAAAGGAGAGAACCAGAGGAAAAAGTGAAGAAACAAGTGTAAGCAGGCCAGGGGAGGAGTTTGAAAGCAACCAAAAGGTGGGTATTTTTTGCTCAGAGGAAACCAAGCTTCAATAAAACGAGAGAATCTTTTAACTTGCTACCCTAAACCGCTCTCTTCGGAGGGAAAGTCTCAGGTCAATATTCCATAGCTTACTTTGGCCCTGTCCCAAGTGCAGAGCGCCCTCCACTTCCATTGAAGCCCTCTGGCTGGATGAGGCCCTGTTCAGGTACAAGGTGGGCCTGATTAGAAAGTGCCTTTTTAGGCAAATCTCTCTCTCCCTCTTCTTCCCCCCTCCCTCCACCCCCGCCCCCCCCCGGCAAGAGCACTGTTTCTTTCCTTGGGAGCTATGTAAAGAAAATGCTGTGGCTGCAAAAACTCTGGTTTGCAGATTTTATTTTTTTAGTAAGCCTCTATTTATACACATCACCCACATCAGCTGATGGCTTCTTATTGCATATTACATTTATTTAAGCATCTACACACATTATACCTTGTTCATGCTTACATCTTGCTAAATAAGGTCATCACTTATTCTGAATTTGTTTTTTATTCATGCCAGTATTTTAAGCACAGATTATTGCTAACATGAAGGGTGAACTTTGTTTATATTTTTAATTTTTTTTAAAAATTGTAAACTTATGTATGTTGAAGGGTGTATGCTAATGAGCACTATTCCATGAGACTAGAACAATGGATGCCAGTCGGCGATTCAGTTACATTCAGGAAACTGAACTAGGGGAGTAGGCAGCTGCTTTTTGTTCACCATTTCCGGGTAAGCAAACAGTGCAGCTTTTCATCAGCGCCAAGAATGTTCAGTGCCTAGTCTTTTTCCCCCATTATTCGTTACTTTCTTCTTCTCACACTAATGGATTTTCTAAATTAATGAATTCAGTGTATTTTAACATTTGGGCTTTATGAAGTGTGGCTCTTATGGGCTCCAGCCATTCACTGCTTGATCTGAGCAGCTGGAAAATGAGCTAATAAGGTTGATGTTGGTGGAAGGGAGAAGTGATTTTTTCCCCCGTCCCAAATTTCAGGTTTTGGGTGTATATGTTAGTTAATAGGTCTGGAACTTTGTGCCGCCTTGTTGGAGTGTGTGGGCACGTGCACACACGCACACCCACCTGCACACCCTTTTGTCTTGGCTTTGGTGGTGGTCACTCAGGAAAACAGCTAATATTTCTGGATTTCAGCTTTGACAGAATAACCATTTTCCTGTCGAGAACGAACAGGCATTTTGTGAATACTTCACTCTACCCCTAAATGAAGTCTCTGTCAGTCCTGTTAAATTGTCTTTGAGGGTAGGGGTATGCCACCCTGCATGGAATGCATATATAAATATTATGTATTAGTCCTCAAATCTGTACTTACTGTGCTAGAATCACAAGACTCTTCCCCAGACTGTTGTCTGCAGAGAGACAGTTATCTGAGGGATGTTATGTGAGTGAAGATAAATCTCATCCTAATCTAGTATCCTTTCTCACGTTATCCCTGCTGCTTGTCATTCTTTATAGATAGCGCCTCACATCTCACACTGACCAAGCCTCTGCTTTGGGAACGAAAACAGAAGCAATAGACTCCTTGCTGCCAGTGAATGTCACTCTGAACACTGCATGGCACAAGGGAGCCAAATACTTTTGTCCCTTCAGCTTTCAGTTCCTTGTAACATTTATTGTACTTCCTTTTGTCTTGAGCATTGAGAATTCTTGTGGTGATGGGTCAGCTGGCAAGCAGCTATGGTTACTAATTTGTGTGTTGAATTCTTTTGTCAGATAGAATCCCCAATTTGCTTCCAAAGCTAATTTTCCTCCCACAGTATCAGTACATTTTTCTTTCTCTCCAACAGTAACCTCACATTATATTTTCTACCATACTCACCCCACCAGAACAGAACAAAAATTTCCGTGGAAACTAGATGAATGTTAAGTCACAAAGCCAGACTGCTTTAACATTATGGCCATGGCCTGCTTCCTCAAGAGTCAAGAAATTCACAGTTCAAGCTGAAATCCTACCTTAATTTTATTTCATTTAGGCTAGAGTATTGTGTTTCGGATTTATGTGATATCACCCAGTGTTTGTGTTGGCTGTCTTAACTGTATCAGTGCTATTTGGTACCTCAGTAATGTTTCATGCCTATGAGGAATTAATAACGTGAGTGTGTGTGTCATGTAAGAATTACAACGCCTTTGCTATTTATATGGCTTAAATATTCCTAGATGAATTATGGTAGTCAATGTAGCATACGTAGTGCTAAAAAGCTACTTTGATTTGGGGATTGGCTAAAAGAAAAAGAACATTTTGGTTTTCTGTCATGATGTAATGTCAGACGAATAGAGCTGGAATGCTGTGAATACTTTGCAAGGGAGCTTCGTCACCTGTACGCTGGCAAGAACAAATTGTGCTGATCTGGATTCTGTTTGCAAAGCTTTCTGTATGGAAATGCACAAAAGCCGAAGTGGAGGAAGGAAGGAATGTGGTCACTTTATTCTCAGTAGAAAAGACAATCTGCTTTTGATAAGGATCGTTTATAAGGGACAATGTGAGCGTAGAACCTTTAAAGGCACAGTGTCAACTGCTTAGATCCATTATTTTTTAGCTTGCCTCTAATGATCTTTTCCACTTCAAAAAGAATTCACAATCACCAGTGTAGTAAGATCACTGGAGAAAGTGCAATTGATTAGGCACTTGCACCTTTAGTATTGTCAGCCCTGATTGCTCAAAATGAGTTATTACACCCCAAAAAATCATGATTAATTTAAAAATCATGAGATTCAAAAAAGGGGGGGGGAGAGGACTTTTTTGCTTCCGTTCTGATTTTGGAGCCTTTAGGTCACACATGTGTCGTGTTTCAGCTTTACTGTGCAACCGTGAGGAATTCTTTATTTTTAAGTGAAGACACTGAGGTACTCTCTTAATCACAGAATTCTAGGAGATGGGGCTTTAAAAAAACACCAAATGTTGCAAGATCGTGATAAAATAACAAGAGTTGACAACATTGATCTAGTGCATGTGGTCTGCAAAATGAAGGAAAATTGTCTGGAATATGAAGGGATGAATCAGCTTTCCAAGAGTATATCTACACTGTAGTTAAAATCCCACAGCTGACCCGTGCCAGCTGACTCAGGCTCACAGGGCTTGGGCTAAGGGTCTGTTTAATTGCAGTGTAGACATTCAGGCTTGGGTTGGAGCTGGGGCTGTAGGACCTTGCAGCCTGAGCTGAAACTCGACTGCAGTGAAACACTCCCTTAATCCAAGCCCTGCAAGCCCGAGTCAGCTGGCACTGGCCAGTTGCAGGGTTTTAATTACAGTATAGCTATACCCAGAGAGCTTTGTTTGGTAGGTGCAAACAGGAACATATATTTCTTCCACTAATTGCTGCCTTTCATTTGTTAGCTCTATCTGTGCTATACAGTTTCGGTAGACACCCACCTTGTTTATTAATGGTTCTTATAGCAGCACCTTTCGTTACCATGCAGTTTTTAATAGAAACTTCCCACGATTAGGAAAGCATGATATATAATGCAAGATGTAGGGGAAAGTAATTACATTTAATAGACTCCACCCTTGATTTAAAGCCATGGGTGATGTAGCCTACTCTCCTGTGTGTTTCTAAGGTGCCTATCTCCTTCAAGTACCAAATAGAATTTAATAGAAATGGATTCTAATTGAAGCTTTATAGTGTTCATGTTTCCACTGAACAATGTATCTTTAAAACAAAGGTTATGCACAGAATAAAATGAAACTAGTTCTTTTTACAGCACATGGGAAGACCTCCTTTAACTGGAAATTCACTCTGTTAATCCTCTGTCTTGGACTGATAGCATGTGCAGCTATAATTACCTAAGCCACCTTAATTCTTTGCCTAATTCTGTTCTGTGCATTCACGTGAAACTGCTGAGGGGAAGAAAAGTCTGAGGAATTTGCTGTGTTCAAAAAAAAAAAAAATTCTCATTTAGAAATGTTTCAGTTCTAAGCCAAAGATACTTTGCATAGCTGAGAAGGGCTGGATTAGGTAGGTGATAGCTGGTACTAAAGAGCTACTCCTTTTTGGATTAAATGCTATACAAATCTGTTGAAAAGTGTGGGAAAAAGCCATCAAATGTTTCTGTGCGCCAATTTGTTTGTATGCAAGCAAGATTTTTGGAAACATGTAAGCTAAACCTATCCATGTGCTGTAGAAACTGATTTGTGTTTATAAGATTTGTAGCTATTACAGCATTCCACTAGCATTTTGTATAAAACCTATTTTCATAGTGAGTTTTCTGATTGGTGTTTTTCCAGACTGAGTTGCTTTATTCTGCATGAGAGACCAGTCAACTAGTCCTTATTTTATTGATAAACCAGGAAATGGAAATGTGGTTTAGGCCTCTGTGGTACCATCATAAAAACCATACTGGTTTCTAGGCAGCTCTTTGCTGTCATGGAGGTAACTATTTATTATCTCAGACCAAAAGGTTACTAGATAAAGTTAATATTAAGCAGACATAATATTTAAAAAAAGAAAAAACCAAAAAATCTTTCAAAACTATTCCAGGTCTAAAAAGAGAGAAAAAGTCACAATCTAAAGCATTGGGCAAAAAGTTTTTGTGTTAGCTTCATTTTTATAGTAATTTTAACAATGTTATTTGCCTGGAAATTTCCTTAGTTTTGTGTGCTTGATGATTAAGGAATTGTTCAGACACTGGAAGCTTGGTGGATCTTGCAAGCTGGACAAAGGTAGATACCTTCCCTGGATTATTTTTGTGCAATACGAGTCCCTGCATGATGCTCCACTGTTATTCTCCATCTACCTTTGATCTATACAGGTGTATGATAAAGCACATTTTGGGTCCATGCAGACTTTATAAAGTATAGTGAAAATGCTGCTAATAAATAAATAGTTTGCCATCAAAACTAGTCACAGGCACCTCTACCTTCTAAAGCCAATAGATTAAACAAATTTGGAATTAACAAACTGTTTGAGAGCTGATGAGCAAAAACAAGCTGCCAACTCCCCCATCTCAACCCCCCCCACCCAAAAAACAAAAACAAAAATACCCCCACACAGCCTGAAGGGAAACTCACTGCAATTTTTGAATGCCCAAAGGTCTTATGCCAGTTGCTCTTGGAGTATGAGAAAAGTCAAACCCTGGTCTGAAATCCTGCCTGTGGGATTTTAGGCAGATAAGATGAATGGTACTTGGACTAATAATGGGAATTTAGCTTTGACGTAACTATCTAAAAATTGTCTCTAGCCTAGAACGAACTCAATTAATGCTCTTGGCAATCAAAAGACCTTGTGAATGCTTTTCACCAGCTACAGTGGCCAGATAGCAAGTGTAAAAATTGGGACAGGGTATGTGGGATAATATAAGAAAAAATCCCAACTATTGGGACTGTATATAAATTGGGACATCTGGTCACCCTGTCACCAGCACAGACTGTAAATAATGCTCTCCAAGAGGTAGTTCAGAGGAAGGGGTTGGCCCATGGTATGAGCACTCTGTTTTAGGTGGTTGCTGGTGAAGTGTTACTAGAGTTTGAAAGCAGCTTGTTAGAGAGGGTTGGGGTAGAACTGCTATGCACCAAAGGATTTGCTAGGCCTTACTTTTGCATCCTGATGGTGAAAGGGCTGGCAAAGACAGATGTCCAAATGAAAACTTGAGATTCCAAAAACACCTTTCTCATCCAAATCGCATCACCTCAGCAGAAGTTTCTTGCTGTACATACCAACATGCCTTGAGAAGAGAGGCCTGATCATTGTGATCTGATGCAAGGAGTGATAAATCTAAAACTAATGTGTGTTAGAGACACTTGCGTAATTTACAGTGTGGTTAAGCCTAAAAAGCAACTGAGAGATCCAGGTTTGCATGTTTACATCGATGAAGAAATCTCAACTGGTGGCTGGTGAATGAGTTGGTGGCCTGAGCGGGTTTCCCCTGGAATCGTATTTAACACGCTGGTCTTGCAGTGACGTGTGCGAGCAAACCCCAGCTGGAGTCAGCAGGATTCCAGGCAGGTGTAGGGTATTACCAGCACGTGCAGCTCCTTACTGTCAGTGCTGTAGTGAGTGCGGCACCGTCTGCAGGAGAGAAAATGGCACTGATTTTACACTCTTGCTGAGCCATAATGCAGGCACAGTACATTATTGCAGAGGGGGCTTGTCCCAGTGTGCTTACTGCAGCGATTTGCACTTGTGCAAATTTGTCTACCGTAGACAAGGCCTATGCTAGTCCAGTGGTTGTAATGCTGAAGTAGAAACTTTGCAGCTTTGAGAGTGACGTACTCTTTCCTTCTCACTATGTAGGAAAGCTCAACTAAACTTGATTTCTTTCTGCATCAGACACCTCATCAGACTGGCAGGCCTGGCTCTGCCAGATGGCTTTCAAAATGTTATTTCTGAAGCTAGTGTCTTTTTCTGTTTAGCACACCGATGTCTGCTTGTTCATCCGCCGAGTTTTGTTTTTCAGCTGCTTTCTCTACGCCTCTCCTCCCATTGGAGGGGCAGGTGAGCTGCCTTCTGCAGGGCTCAAATGATTGTGGCTTACTTAGATCTGCTGGCAGTGCAGCAGGAGGGGGCAGGAGCAAGTGAGATGGGTGCTGTGTGGACAGGTGTCCCCTCCTGTCCGAGGAGATGAAGAGAATTACCTCCATGACCTACTAACCTTCTCTAGTCTGGTTTGCAGTTTAGGAATATTGATGCACAGATGGCAGGTCACTGGGCAGCGGCAGCTTTGATGCGTAGGATCAGTAGACATTTTAGCAGAGTTGCAACGGGGAAGGGATATCTGTAGGAGAATTTCTGCAAAACGTGGATAGTCATCCTTTTATTTGTTTTAAGGTACTTGTTTGCATGCAATAAAATGAAAAAATTACTTGCAGCATTTTTTCTGATTGTCCAAGCATGTGGTAGGAAACGAATACCAAGGAAAAGCAATGTTCAGAGAGCCACAGATACCTATGCCAAAAAGCTGGTTTAGCCGGAAGCCAGTTGTTATGACCCTTCAGGAATTTTACTGAAGGGAAAAGAAACTGACTCTTCAATATGAGAGTTATGCTTTGTCATTTTCATATTTCCCTACAGAACTTCAAGTTCAGGTTCACTTGAATTGCAGTCTGCACAGTAAAAGGCCTTAGAATAAGATTTCTTCTATCATAATTCAATGTTAGCAGGTTACACTGTATTCTCAGACACTGTCTTCAGTGGAGTCTTTTGCTCAAACCACATGTCCCCCAGCTGTGGGCTTTGCCATGGGGATCCACACCTTCTTAGTCCTTCTGAAGAACTGTGCTCCAGAAATAAAAATGTTCATCTTAAAAATCTCTCTTCCTGGGACTACAGCTGTCCTGATGAGTGGTGTGAATTTACCTATTCGCCTGAATGGGGTGCTAATGCCGAAACCTAAAGATGACACATGAGCGTTAATTATTTCACTGATCATTTGAGTAGGAGGTCTGGAAGATTTGGAGCATGGGGAAGAAGAGCCTAAAGGAATAGAGATTAAAACAAACCCAAATTGATGATGAGTCAGTTCATTCAATCAAACCCTGAAGAAGCAGAGAAGTAATTGGGGGTGAAAAATGTCTACACGTTGTTTGCAGAAAATTAACCTTTTTCCTTCTATCAATTATATAATATTAAAAACCTGTATTATAACAACAGAAACCCACTGTAAGATGCGGAGCAGCTATGGATGGCCTTTGGAGGCCTGATCCAATGCCTATTGTAGACTAGGAAGTCTTTCCATTGGGCAGTGATTTTCATGCTGTGGTCCGCGGACAGCTGGGAGTTGGCAGACTGTGTCTCAGTGGTCCATGAAAGGTTGTCATTACCATAGAAAAGTGATTTATTTATTTATTTATTTATTTATTTTAACCTGTGGTTCATGGACCTCTGGATTCTGGAGATTGTCTAAGATTTCCAAAGGGGTCTGCAACGCCATTCAAAATGTTTAGGGATCTATGAATGAAAAAAAAAAAGGAAAATCGCTGAGGTATTGGATCCAGGCCCTTACCACTGAATTCTCATCCGCAAAGTCAAAGGGAAAAATGAAATTATTCGTGGGAAATTGGAAATGAAGCAATTACTTGGTTGAGGTGTTTCTATTCTGACACCTGGCATATATCATCAGATTTATCACTATAAAAGAGTGATCTGGCACTTGTGATATATTTCCTTGTCTGAATTTTATATTTACTGAAAAAGTAGTACTTTATAGATATGAACAGAGGTGGAAATGAAAGTGCACAGTAATCAGTGCAGCCTTTCTTTCTGTTTGTAAAGCAATGTATGAATGGACTGGCCTCAACTTGAAGGCAGTGTTGGGCTTGTGTTCAATTCTTGCTTCCACCTAAAGAACTTGGTATTTAAATATAGTAATGAGAGTAGAGTTCGTTGAACACATGAGTGGTATTGGATGCAGCTCTAAGCTGTTGGCATGCGATACCCTGGGAGTTACAGGGATGTGCATGAAAGGAGAGGTATTTTGAGCAGCTTGATCTGGCTGGAGAGCTCCAGCGTTGTCCCGTGTTGGGCTCATGATCCAAAAGCAGCTCCATAATGGTCTGACTTGTTAGGCATAGGTTGCAGCTCTGACTAGTAACTTACTATTACATGCCAAGCCGCAGGGGTGTTTTTCATTATGTAAAGTATGAGCCTTTATAGGGGCTGGATAGGCGGCAGTGGCATCTGAACACTTACAGCTTGGGCCCAATCAAATAAAGGGGCAGTTGGAATTTCGCCATCTCCACAATTTGAGAAATTGGAATGATGTGATTAATAATGCAGTATTATAAAAGCACTTTGAGAGCTACTGATGAAAAGCGCTATATGAAGAGCGAGATATTATTAGTTACTAGAAAAATAAGCCTTTTTGTGAGCCACTGGGGAACGCAGTCTACACCGAGCATACAAGTTATCCGTGCTGCCTTCATTATTACTTAGGAGCTAAACTTTCAGATAGTAATCCCGAGGTCCACATGCAAATATGTGCTGACAAGTATTTGCATAATTGTGATTGCAACCATAACTACCGATGCTTTTCTGTGCATGTGTGTGGTTTTTTGCTCACAGGAGACCTGAGCTTCTACCTTTTCATAAATTTAAGATTTAACAAAGCACGTGGAAGTCAATGGAGGCCCGAACATTAGCCCTTAACATTTCAGTTCTGCACTTATAATATCTAAGGCCTGATTTGCAAGGGGGCCGGAACCTAAGCCCCATTTGTGCACATGAAAACAGTGATGTACTCGCTTTTCAAGCATTAACACTGGTACACACAAGCAATACATATGGAAAGCTCATACTTGTAAAGCCTGTTTGCACATTACAGGAAACCATCATCTGAAAATTAGACACCCCGGTGACCTGGCAATATATTAAACCTCAAAGAACCACTCATCACAAAGAAAGCACATCTTACAGTGGCTGTGACATCTTACAGAGGCTGTTACATAACACTGTTATGGTATTGGGCGGTGTTGGTAGTTAAAAGATCTACTGTTATGTATAAAATAAATGTAGTAACTTCAAAAACTATAATGGTACTATAATATTTGTCTGTTGCCAAGAACTTTATGACAAATGCTAAAGGAATTAAAGCAGAATTCCTTTGTATAGCATTCGCCATAGTGGTGACATAAGTGAATTAAATATCTGATGAAAAATAAGTGTCACAAAAACAAGGTAGTAACTACATCATAATTCTTATTTAGAAGCAGCTTTAATACACAGTGAAATGTTTTATAGCTGCTGCAATCTGTGGATAATCATATAAATAACTAGATTCTGAAGGTGGCAAATAATGATCTGAAAAAGTTGGACAAACATTTGAAGGAAAGTTGCAGAGCCAGGGTAGAACTGCCAACTTCTCAATATAAGGTAATTACTCCTGGGGGAATTCTGGACCAAAAAATAAAAAATTCTGTGCAGAATATTTTAAAATTCTCCATATTTTATTTGTTAAAATAACACAATATAATCATTCAATTTTAAATTATTTTGATAATTTATTTCAAAATACCTGGCAGCAAGTAAACAAGGAGAAATTCAGAAAATGTTTTTTGACAAAGAGAATCCTTAGTGGGCATATTAGTATAGAACTTTGAGTAATAATTCATTTAAACTACACTAGAGAAACCTATTTCCCGCACCCACCAGAAGCAGTGCAAAGATTTGGGAGAATCGAATAATGAAGGAGCTGACAGAGAGGGAAGTAATTGCTGGGAAGGAGCTTGGGAGTGAATCTGGAGGGTTGTTGGGTGTGGGTGGGAGCATTTGGAACCGTTGTTTTTTGTGGGAGATGAGGGAAGGGATTGTTAAGGAGATGGGGATCCTCCCCTGGCTGACCCCTAGCTTTTCCCATTCAGTCGGGCATATTTGCCCCTGTGTCCCTGCACTCCTGCTCAGCCAACCCCTCCCCTTTCCTCATGTGGCCCTGCACCTCCCCCCTATTCAGCCCCTGGCTCAATGCTGCCACCCCAGTAGCTCCTGTGTCCCCACTCCAGTCTGCCCCCCCACTAGCCTTTCTGAACCCCAATGGTTGTGATCTCCCAGCAGCCCTGTTTGCCCTGCTCTATCTGTCCTCCCCATTTCCTGTGCCGCCTCCACCTGTCCTATGCCCCCCTCCCTTTCAACTGCTGGCTGCTTTGGCCCATGAGCCGGCTGCCCTCCCTTCCAGTGCCACAGCAACGCCTGGTGGGCAAAAGGTGCAATTGCAGTGCCTCTCCAACAATGTATTTTCTGTTGGAAGAGGAACGAATCTGAGAGGCATATGAATTCTGCATGTGCACAGTTGTGCAGAATTCCCCCAGAAGTAGGGATTTCACTAAGACTGTCTTTAAGAACATAGCACAAAGCCTTGTTTCTGCGGTCCATGGAGACACCTGCAAACCTTTTAGCTAGAAAGGAGTTTGGTTCATCAGGAAGGATTTCAGAGGATGTTGTTGGTTTTGGAGACTGTACAGTTTTAAAGAGCCCGTGCTGAGAACCTGACTTCTTTAAAACCATACAGTTTGCAAATGTGGCTGGCATGACGTTTCCTCTGCTTCAGGTGTTGAAGATGGAGCCTTTCTTCTCATTCTAGCTTTGGAACAGACAACTGACATTGCTTTTTTCAGCTGGCCAGTGGTTCTTTGTTATGTTTGTGGTAGCTCATTCCTAGAGTATGTGACTGAATCCCATATTAGGATTGTATAATTCTTACTTGCATGTGTACTTGGTTTTCTCTTTCTGATTGCTCTATACCACCCTCTACTGCATTATTTCTTGTTCCATGCTATCTCTATGTAAAGTGCTTGGAATGGGATGCTTCATATGGAATTCTATATAAAAATAAATGCAGGGACTGATTTCACTCCAGCATCCATTTCCATCTATGGGAATTGGAGCTATCTTTGCAAAAAAGAAAATGCTAACCACCTATATGAAGTTACTTAAAGACAGCAATTATTCCTTGTGCAAAGTCAAGCTAAAGCTCTGTAAGGGGATTAGTTTAGGATTTGGATGTAAATTGGATTGAAACATGTTTTGCATTCCTGGAGGAAGAAAATTTGCACTGTCCAGTGCAATTGTGCTGTACCTGCTTGAAGTATGGATTATGTTGAAATGGACCGTTTTAAGTGAGGCCCATCTTGCAGAGTGTAGTGTGCATCTACTGGAGATGAAAGAAAAGAGGCTGCTCATAGATATACAGCACTAATTTTAATTCTTGATAGGATGAGCATTTTTAGAGTTACATTTAATAGCAGCCTTAGGATCCAAACCCCCCACTTCTTCATTTTGGAAAAAGCATTACCCTTATTTGACTAAGGGTCTGTAGAAATTCTTGCTACTCCAACAGGCAATGTGGATGTAGAAAGCTTTATACTCTAGATGCTGAATGAAGGGACAGGACAGGATTTGCCCAAAAGATGTAACTTATGGAGAGTAGCTGGCTACACATCTTAGTACCTTCAAAAATAAATGGTGTTGTTTACACCTATTAAACTGGAAACAGTTAACATCATAAATATATATGTTTGTCTTTAACTTGGAGGGTGGGGGAATTTTGGATTCTTTTACCTCAGTTTTTACCAGATCTAAAAAACAAATAATCTGAAAAATACTGTCTCCTAATTACTGATTTAGACTTGCCCTCAGAATTAAACTGCATTCAGTCTTGTTTTATCCTAATATGGTGGCATCCACAATAACCAGGAGGAGGCTGTCCAGCTGTAGACTCAACCCCAGTTGCTGTGAAATGATGTACAGTGCGACTTCTGGAGTTTCCATAAATGTCAGAGGAAGCTAGTTCCATATTGTGTCTTAGAGCTGATCCTGCACGTATGGATGGCAATAGCAAAACTCCCATTAATCTCAGTAGTGCAGGATCAGGTCCTCTGTGTAATGGCCATCACTTTACTGGTGGAAAAGCCAGCATAGCGATATAGTGTCTGGAAGCAGAAATGGAACAGTCTTTTGCCCTGTTTCAGGACGGCACTTAGGAACAATCTTCATTTAAAGGGTATGCTTAAGTCCTGTTGATTTCAAGAAGATTTAATTACATGCAGTTAAGCATCTGCTTAAATGCTTTCCTGAATAGAGATGCTTTCCTGAACTGAGGCCTCTGACTTTATATGGAGAAAGAGGAGTTGCAGCAGTATTCAGTGAGAGCCTTCAGTCTCTGTAATTTAGTGATGTTAAGTGGCATGACTTTGCTAGAACCCTCTGTTGCTGGTGTCGATTCTTACTGCCCACTTCCTTTTCTTTAGCTCACTGACTGGTGACCACTACATTTCAGAGCTGATTAAGAATTTATTGCACCACCAGCAGGAGAATGGTAGGATAAATTAGATTAAATTTTGAAGGCTGATCACTTCACTCCTTTGTTGCAGTTTTTCCATTACGTCTCCAGTCTTGCTTGACTGTCAGTCTCTTGAGAGCTTCCTTGCAGAGTTCAGTGTGTAAACTGATCCTGGAAAGATGAGCAGAGCTAGCTACCTTTTCACAGAAAAATTGCCAATGAGCTTTTTATAGCTGCTTGTTTCTTCTCATTCTAAATGGAGTAAAATGAAAATACCTCCAGTGTTTTTCCAGCATTCTGTTTTAGGAACAGGATAATTTCAGTGCTTCCTCTATTATTTTGCTTGTCCTAGTGACCCAGAAACTTCCTTTGACCCAATATAATAGAGTAATAAATGAAAATTTATAACCTGCTACTATGTGTTTGGTCCTAGAAAGTTATCTAGGATCAGTTAGGCTGCTGAACCCTTGGATAGCATCTGGCTTTTTTGGAATGCTCTGGGTTTTTCCTTGGAAGTGATGATTCAGTTGATGAAGATCTTCCATCTGAGTCAGCACTGAACCAACTTCCCCACCTGTTAGGGGATTCTGTGCTGTTGGATGTGCCACTTTATAAATAAAAGGTTCACCATAAGCTCTTTGTCACTTTAGTCACTGAATATCTTGTAGTGCTTTTGCCACGAAGTAATTTGATCAGTTGTATTCCTCCTACTGTAGCTAAGATTTCCTCTGTAATTGGAAAAATTAGTCTTCATTTCCATTCTTAACTTCAAACGAAATACCTCGGTTGTGTAGTGTGCTAGTGGAGAAGAGTTAATATCTCTTAGTCTTAGTCCTAAGTGAACCTCATACAGATTATAAAGCACCTTTTGTTCTTTCAGGATGATGTACTGTATAAATGAAGATCATTTATTAATGTTCTATTGGGAGATAGCGTTTGTAAGGTTTAATAGTGAAGAAAATTGGCTTACTAACCTTTAGTGAAATCCTTTTACTTATACACTTGTGAATAAAATGTATTCTAGCCAATAGCATCCCCGTTAACATCATACCCAGGAGCCGAGTGCTTTGGGAAACCTGGACTCTCTGAATATACAGTAACGAACTCTAGCTCTTAAGAGAGTTGACATTTAAGACATCCCGTACCTCACAAGAGTTGCAACTGTAGGCAGATAGTGGTGAATCTTGGCAGACTTCTGGATTTGTTTTCCTTTGATACATCATTTGCTGGCATGCTACGGAACTTTTCTTAGGCTAGTTGTCACAAAGCTTTAGCTTTTGGGTCTTTTCTAACAGAAATATGTTAAACTGTGTATTCTGGATCCTGTGTTTTCTTCTATTTTCACAAACTGAATTGCTGTACCAGACATAGAGGAGTGCTTCATCTAGCTCAGTATATTCTTTCCAACTGCGTCTAATGCCATATGCTTTAGAGAGAACATGGCACAAGCCATGAGAGCAATAGCATGCTCCTTTGGTGTGGGAGGATAGTAAGAGTTTCCTTCTGAACTGCAACTGGCATTATGACTAGAAATCTGAAGACTGATAGACCCTTTAACATTATCTTAGCTGATTGTGTAATCTTTTAAAACTAACAAAGGCATTTGCTTCAGCGTTCTGTGGCAAGGCTTGACAAAGCCCTGGCTAGGATGATTTAGCTGAGGTTAGTCCTGCTTTGAGCAGGGGGTTGGACTAGATGATCTCCTGAGGTCCCTTCCAACTCTAATGTTCTATGATTCTAAGGTTACTACCTGGCTTTCTTGACTATGAGACTACTGTACAAAATTCCCATATTGAGAGCATAAAATGCTAAGGAATTTGGCTCAGAGAAGAGCAAACCAGAGAAACAGAAGCTGAACAGTTTTTCTCCAGGGTATTGCATTCCTATTGTCTCAGTGGAATGTAGGCCTAATCACATTAAGGTAACTTGAAGATGTAAACAGCTTTCTATCTCCATGCTAAATAACATTAATATTCATAGTTTCTTAAATTAATAATGGACCTATTCTCTTCTGGGAAGGGGAGCAGGAATTCCATCTTGCATAGACTTCAAGAATGTTGTGTAGTATCTTATCCTTTTGACAAATGTGTAAACGTTCCATTGATAAATATGTCTATTTGCCCCATTAGCTTTGAATCCTTGCTAATTTACAGTATACTATGGCTTAGGAAACTGAGATTCATCAGCAAATATGCCTTTGTATTTCTCCATCTCCATCTGTTTTCTTTCGGGTGGAAAATCCCATGCATAAAAGACAGTATTTGCATTCAGGTTACTTGTGAATTTTCACAGTTAAAATGTTTATTGGTATCACCTTAGTTGAAACACTTCAGTGTTGACTATAGCTTGGGAGTTTATAATTGTATTTGGTTTGCTCAGAGGTCTGATTGGGAAACTGGGCCCTGTGAAAATTTCTGTGGGTGAGATTTTCAAAAGCACTCGGAGTTAGGTCTAATTCTGTTCCTATTTAATCAATGGTAAAACTCCCATTGGCTTCAGTAGTGAGACTGTGCTGAGAACTTTAAAAATCATACCATTTATTATTGCACAACAATTCTCTCCTCTGGTGGAAGCACCAGTATAAAAATCAGCATATTTTACCTTTCCAGTGGAGCTAGCAAATGATTTACCCTAATAACCAAAGATTTTCTGCTTATTTCATAAGCTATTAAAATGTTTATTAGTAAATTCAACTTTTTTTGATAGGTAAGGCTTTTAATATGCCTGCTGATTTTCAAGGCAAGCTAATCTTTGCTCTGTTTGCTAAAGACAAATTGTGAGCCAATCCCTGCATTTAAAAAAATGGGTGCCACTTGGCTCAGAGAGCAGTATGTTTATCGACTGCAATGATAACTCTCCGATGATTGTCATCTGTTGTATCGTTACTTTCCCCGTGTCCCGATTTGACAGTAAGGAAATGCAGCTTATTTCTTGGTCTGTGATTAGGACAACCAAATATGCGTGTTTAATTATTTTAAAGGTTTGCCCTTATGCTTCAGGATTCACATTGGGAAATGTGTGATCCTTCCTATATCTGTCCATAAAAAGCAAACAAACCAAGAGCTGAAGACTCTAGTGCTATTTTTCTCACCATTGGACCAGAATGAGAGGTACAGTGGCTGCTATAGGGAGCAGCACCACTCTCTGATCTGGCCAGTGTTGTTTTTATCTAATCCATTTTTGACTGATCACAGCATCAGTCATCTGATTGCAAAGGCTCATGCATTGGTTTCACTTTGTGCCCAGGAATAGTTGTAAACTTTAAATATACATTTGTGAGGCTCCTTTTTTTGTTTTTTTGGTTTAGTTTAAATTTTCATCTCTCTGATGGTCCTCTATATGCCCTTGTCCTTTAATTAACTAATACCTGTAATTTGGCTGGCAATGGCAGGCTTCAGTTTCTAGCATGGTTTTTATTTTCCTTTCCTGGCCTCAGAGGGAGTATTATTTTACATGGCTGCAGTTTTCACTTAAAAAGCAAAAGCCTTGAACACATCCAGAAAACAAAAGGAGAAGGATTCTTCCTAGCAGATGGCATTGTACCATCTGCTTTCCTTGAGACTGATGTGGATGAGTGATTAGTGACTCAGCTGGTATGAGAGCTGCTGCATGGGGGTTTGGTGTGTCATGCCCTTTCTATGCTCATAGGAGAACTAGATTAGAGTGGAATTTTGAGAACTGCGAAGTGTTGGCTTAGCTCTGGTCCTACTGAAGTCCCTGTAAATTTTAACGAGAATCCTGTAGCATTTTAAAGACTAACAAATTTCTGCGGGACTCTGTAATCAAAGGGTGTGGCTGCTATCTGATCTGTCTTGACCAGATGGCTTTGTGTGCTGCACTGACACCTCCTGATTGCAGTGTAGTCATACCCTGAATATTTTTGAAAATCCCACCATATGTATCTGACCTATCTTGTCTGGTGTGCAGGGCGGTAAGCACAACTCTGTTTTGGAATCAGTTCTGCATGATCGCTGAAAGTTCTAGCTCTGGTGGTATCAGAGTGCTGCTTTCCTTTTCGGAAACGTTGAGCTCAGTGGAGTTCATTTAAGTAAAATAGTAATATTGCCTTTTTGTCCTTGTCGAAAGCAACCTGTGTTAAAAGCATTCGTGTCTGCAGCAGGTGGTTTTGTCAATTAAACTGTTAAGAAAAGACTTGTGGAAGATGAGACACTGTGTTGATGTTTTAATAGAAATCAATGGCAAGTCTGGTTTTCTGTTTTGAAATAAAAACTTTAGAAGTTTGAGGTCACCACGAGGTCACTGCTTTACTGCATTTACTTACATCACTCTCTGAGGAAATTGAACACCACGTTTCTCAGGGTTACATGGATTGTGTCCTTCGTTAACCAAGAACAGCCAGATTTAAAACTGCAATAGGATGAGTAAATGTTTTAGAAGACCTAAATATTTGATTACCACCAAGGTCATGTATTTTCTTTTAGCTATGCAGAGCATTTACTTACAATGGGACTCTCCTGTCAAGGACAGCTTTCAAGTGCAGCAGGCTCAGAACAGAAATGTTTGGGGCTTGCTGCATGATTGCTAAGAGCTGAAGATGTTTCTGTTTGAGAAAAAGGACTTTATCCTTTTTAGATCATCTCATCTTACAGTGATTCTGCAATGAATTTTATAATACAGAATTTGTAATGGGATATTAATTTCCATGGAAAGACTGAAGTCCTAAACTCAGGACTGTGACTTCACTGTGGGATCAAGTAGGTGAATCTGGGCTATGATTTGAGGAAACAAATATCTAAAACAGCATTCCCAAACAAGTTCGCAGAGCACTTACTGGCTATCCACAGAGAGCTGAGAGACTATGGGGAATGGCTTTGATTCTGTTTCGTTGCTCCTTTAGGCATTCACTGATCTTATTAAGGGTAGCTAAAATTTACAAATAACGTTTTCATGGTATTACTTTTCCATGTCACTATGTAATATAGTTGCTACTGTGAATGTTGCGTGATCATGAATGGGAAGGGGGGAGATGGATGTTCATGACACAGTCTCTTAGTTTTCTTAGCAGATGTCTCTGCTAAGAAAAATACTTGGGCCAATCTGTAACAAAGTTGATACACACGAAACAAGTGTGTTTTGTTTTTTTTAAAGAAAATATAATCTGTTTCAAATTTGTTGCAGTGTAAAAGCCCTTCTTTAACAGCTAAGGAGTAGAGAGAATGAATGGATTGAAAAATGGTTGACATGCAGCACATGTGCTGTCCTGAAACTGACTTCACATATGCCT
This sequence comes from Mesoclemmys tuberculata, assembly GCA_007922155.1. NCBI lineage: Eukaryota > Metazoa > Chordata > Testudines > Chelidae > Mesoclemmys > Mesoclemmys tuberculata. Next base: position 17,003,704 of record ML675617.1, on the reverse strand, counting down.
CTACAGTCAATCACGTTTTTAAACCCTTAGCTCTTTTATGCATTGTGGAAAGCTAGTGCATGAGTCTCTGATATGGTTAGTAATTTGCTCTGTACATAGGAATGGATCCCTTCATAGGAGATATAAGTCAAATACTTAGCCTATGTTTCTCATGTAAGAAACAGAAAAAGCAAAAATCTATCCATTTAATTATCTCTGACAGCAAGCAAGTGATCTCTGCCTCTCATGCCATGTGCTTGCTTCAAAATCCACAAAAATAAGCTAACATTCCCTTCCTTAAACTCCCTCGATGAAGGAAGTGACCGAATGGTATGGCAGTGTTTCCTGCCAGGCAAGTGTGTTCATGTTGTTGTTAAGCAGAATTGTATCCATGGCAATGTTGGAGGGAGACCAGTGGAATTAGATTTTAAAAAAACAAAAGAAACCCAAACCCCTAGAATCCCCCAGTCTGAATTGGGTGGGATTTTCCCTTGTGTAACTTAGCAATTAAGCAAAGAAACCAACATATACTGGATATTTTGCATTCTGAAGAGTCTCCTATTCCCTGTTACGCCATATGGCAGCACCGCCACCTCAGGCTAGGTTTAGTTTTTTCCTCCACTGATTTGGGTCTCTCCTGATTAATGGCTCCTGCTACCAAGAGCCACTGAAGTGGGCTTTTCTTTTCTTTGTCCTTATGAGGAATTCTTTAGGAAGGTTCAGTCTAGAAAACTGGGGACTCTTCAAGGAATAACAATTTCTTAGGTGCCAACATTTGGACATTCATGAAAACAAAAGAGAAGGACAGGGTACCATACCTCTGATAGCTATGTGATAGGACACTAGAAATTGAGTCAGGAGACCTGGGTTCTGTTCCAAGCTCTGCCATTGACCTGATAGGTCTCCTTGGGCAAGGCATTTCACCTCACTGTGCCTCAGTTTCTTCTCCAACCCTTTCTGTCCTGGTCCATTTAAATTGTAAATTCTTTGAGGGTGGAGACGGTCTCTCTTATGTTGTGTATATACAGCTTCATTGTTTTTGTTAGAAAGTTTTCTATTTGAATAATAGGCATATTAGCATAGCTAATACTTTTCTGTGTTTTATTAAGTTCCTGGTACTGGAAGTTAGGAATTAGCTGGCTTCAGTCATGAACTTAAAAACATACTAGCCCATCAGAGCTAGCTCCCTACAGAGGTTGGCATGGCATGCCATCAGGGTTAATATGTTTAGTAAGTGAATAATGTACTATAATTGTTGTGGCATGTCTTATTGGATAATTGTGTCATCTGGTTCACATTTTTAGGGACATAGTAATGTAGAAAAAGGCCAAATGACTTAGGCTCAAATGAAGACAAGATGCTTCTCAGTATTTGTGCTACAGTTGTGCTTAAACTATTTGTTGTATAGTCTTTGTGTGGTCTGTGGTAAATTATAAAAGATCAGTGTGGCTGGTCTATTTTATTTAACTTCTTGAGACCCCTTCAAATTCCCTTGTATGAGTCCATTGGTGTCAATTTGTGAAATGTACTGGATCTTGTATGAGGTAAATATTAGGGCAATATAAAATGTACTTCAGAATGCAGGGGTAGGGTGGCAATGGTGAACAGATTGCATTGATTGACTGTGGTTCTGGCAACAAATGACACTGCATGTACATTTAGGATTATAAAGCTGGTTAAACAAACACAGCCAGTATGTAAAATAACTGGGCCTTTAGGCTGGGTGAAACCAAGAATGCAGATGGGGGTACATAAAGAGAGGGCAGGATGTGAATTGATTGTCCTGTTACCAACAGATAATGAAATAGGACTATCATTAGTGATTCAATCATTAACATTGTTTCCAAAAGGGTTGAATGAACCTAATTCTAGTTCTGCTTTGAGTTCAAGCATGTCTGTTCAGTGAATTTGTGGTCAAAGGGCTGAACATGAACTCAATAAAATATGGGGCCAAGGGTTATTTTTGCTCCCCATCCCCCAACAGATTTAGTAGTTCTGGTGGATTTATGGCCTCACTGTACACCAGCTCTAGCTTCAAGGTGAATTAATAATAACGATAATAATAATAATAATAATAAATACCTATCCTTTTAGACAGTGCTTTTCATCATTGGTGTCCAAGTACTTCATAATCTTTAATGTATTAAAGTATATGTATCTCACAACACCTCTGTGAGATAAGGCCTCTCAAGTCTCCCAGGTCTCCCAAGTTCTAGGCTAGTGCTCTGACCACTAGAACAGTGGTTTTCAGCCTGTGGTCCATGGACCCCTTGGAGGCTGCAGACTGTCTGATTTCCAAAGGGGTATCCACCTCCATTTGAAATTGTTTAGGGGTCCCCAGATGAAAACAGGTTGAAAACCACTACACTAGACCATCCTTCTAAATTCTCTCGAAGATAATGTGTTATCACAAAATAGCTTCAGAGAAATCCCTGTGCTTGGCATTGCAGTATTTTTCTGTCTCTCTGTCTGTCTGTCACACACGGAAGTCAAAATGGATGCACTGGCATGAAGATAAATTTCAAGTGATCAGAGCATCATTGCAGCGATGGGTTGACAATGGAAAGAAGGGTTGGTTTGTTTGTCTTTGCAGCTGTAGTCAATCTTGTGCTAAATGTACTATTAAAAGACATTATGTCTAATTGTCTTATTTTAGGTGGGACTGGTGGCTCTGCCTATTCAGGATGTCCAACGCTTCCTGTTATAAGCAACTGCAAACAGGGTCTTATCACGTTTCCTTACTTTAATTATTTGGGCTGAAATTTTTTCTTTTTCTTTGAGGGCTCATTTTCATTTCAAAATTAGGTTTTCTTCATTTACAGCCACTGCAATTCAATTGTCTATTGGTGTCCACAGTCCCCTCCTTCTGCTGTTGGTGCACTGACTGAAGTGGGGCATTGTGGGGCACTGACAGCTGCATGGGGCTCATAGCTGGTGACAGCAAGAGCTGTGAACCCAGCACCGGCTCAATTTCACATTACAGCGTCTACCAGCAGTGAAACTGATATTCTTTTCAAGTTTTACAACTGCCTTGGAGCAGCAGTGTGGGGCTTACAGCTAGAGCAGTGTTTGGATGTGTGTGTTTAGACATACACCAAGTTGCACACACAGGAGCCTTTGCTAACATAGGAACCGCCACACTGGAAAAGGCACTGATTCATCTGCTCCGGCAGCTTGGCTGTGACAGTGGCCAGTGTCAGGTGGTGTGGGCCTTGTGTATGCTGGAAAGTTCTTCTGGTTTAATTATGCCAGTTTAGTTTAGGTGGTTCCTCCTCCCCTAGTGTGTACGCAGGTATACCAGTATAAAAGTCTATACGTTCCAGTATAGTTTATTCCCACAAGGGAAACTGATGCAAGGCCTCTTTATAGGGCTCTGACCCTTATAGACATTTTAGTAAAAGTCATCCTTCTAACTGAAATAGTCGTACCAGTGAAACTTTTCAGTGTAGCCCAGACCTTTAGGCACCTCTGAAAATCTTACCCTTAAGGCTAAGTTTAAACTCAAATAATGCACTCAACTGTGTAGTACTATGTAATGAAGGGTTGGAATTTCTTCCTGACTCAACTAATGCCCTGAAGCATGGGGACTGATAGCTTCCTCGTACATCTGCCTTCTGGTGGCCTGAAAAAGTTGTTCCCCTGTTAGTCTGGGAGTTTCACATTCGGTAAATACTCTGTGAGGATGGTGGTTTGATTTCTCCAGGGCATCAGGCTCTGCAGGCCTTGGACCTGGGTCCGTGGGGGTCATCACACACCAATCCTCCACCCATCAGCTCACAAATTGGGCTTCATAGATCCTCATCTAGCCACAACAGGGGCACAAGCCCTCCCCTTATGCTCTGATTGGGAGAGCTCCAGGGCTTTTGCCTGGGCCACAGCCCTTATTTATGCTAGAGGAGGAAACAGAATATTTTCTATACAACTGGGTTTCACTCTGCCATGGGCTGCTGCTCTGGTGTGTTTACCTGTTACTGCCTGCTGATATTGACTCTTGGTAACTGCCTCTTAATCCTGGCCCTCTGATTTGTCTCTTGATTCTAATCTATGGGCGTGCCAATCAGGCCTGATTCCTGATAATTAGCTCTTGGACCCTTGGCCTGCATCAGATGCTAAGCCAGTCTGCCCAGGCCCTGGCCCTGACATAGGGATGTGATGCATCATAACACATCAATGAGAGACTGTTCAATGCTAGTCATCCCAGAACCTTCAGAATTCATTGGAGAAAAATACTACCTTGGTGCTTCTTGTCTTTGCGCTTTCAGGAATGCTTAATAGCCTGGAATTTTTTGAAAAATTGATGCTTGGCCATCATTTCAAGTCCTGATGCTTTGCAGAATTTATTCTTCTCAGTCAGAATAGCATGTTGTGCATCAGTGGTTATTTCTGTTCTGTTTCTTCTGCTTTGTCTCATCCTGGTCTTGAATTAAAGCTTCCAAACTCATTCTTTGCAGTCATTACAGCTTCAGTTGCCTCATTCTTTTTCTAATAAATGATGAGTTTTAGATCTTTGAGTCCAGTTGGTAGCTCTTGTTTGCATAATGTTGAATACAGTCAGGGTAGCCTCTTGGTTAGAGAGAATGGCCTGGGAGGTATGTTTACATTCCCACTAACAAATATCCTCACTATCCAGCACCCCAGACCATCAAATTATGATAAAAATTGAAGGTTTGGTAATCAATGAAAAGCTACAGAAATTGATATCTTTGTGCATCTACATGATTCCTCCTTCTGCAGTTTTCTTCCATTTTTTAAAAAGTAGTTAGCTACTTATAACAGTAGTGAGACAGATGCTTTGCATTTTTTCCCACTTGATGTGCCCAATAGTACAGTGTAAGTGATTCAGCCCAGTAGATCATGTATATCATGGCATCAATATAAAGAATAAAAGTTCCTTTTCTACCCCTGATGCTTATTCTTCTGTTTAATCGAAGTGTTCCACTTCTGGACAAATATTAAGAGTGAAATCTGTCGTGTTCAAATTGATAGCTTTTTTTTAAATAGGCGAAATCGAGACCTTGAAGATATTAAGGCTCAAACTTTGAATAGTACTTAGCTCCTTTATTTTCCTTTGAAAATCACAATCTAAACTATTATACAAGACTTAAAAATTATTATAAGGCCATGATTGGCTGGCTACGATTTATTTTTGCAAGTTCAGATCTGAATATCTGCATTGGTATCTGGAGAGTTTGTCTGCTGTCCCGATAGTTTGATCCTGCAGGAGCACTGCGTTCCATTGATTTGAGTAGGGACATTACACATGTGGGTGCATTGCAGAAGTGGATCTTTAATTTCAATAGTTCAGCGCATCTTTGTCTGAGTGATAGTTTTCTTCACTGTCATCACAAAAGTAAACCTTCCTTGATGTCCAAAAATCTAAACCTGTCACTTTTTCCAGAGGCCTGGTCTCCTGTATTGATTCGGACTTTCAGGCTTATTATGGACAAATTAATTTACATGATTGACAGAGTGCCAGAGAGAGAAGAGAAGAAAATGAGTAATTAACATATATTGGGTATTACTGATTGCTTTTATGATTATCTGGATTTTAAGGTATTAGCTGGAAAAATATCCCCTAATCCCTTATTAAAGATAAAAGGCAAGTGATTACAAAGTAGAAGATTGTTTTTAGTACTGAGAAGTACTGGAAATATGTCTTGGCTCAAACAGCAAACTAACCTTGAGAGCTAATACCGACTAGCTCAGCTTAGTTGTTCTCCTTGGTAAGGGAATTCCTAAAGTTTCCCATGTGTTGGGAGGGGGGAAGACCAAGACAAAGCAATGCTTATAAAATCCTACTAGAGGCTTGGCATTGGGACAGAGTCCTTTTGAATATCTGCATTAACTGAGCCCTGCCCAGCTCCTGTGCTTTGAACTTTCAGCAGCGTAGACTGAGGCCTGGTCTACACTGACAGTGGAGATTGATGTAACGCCACTTACGTCAACCCCCTAAAGTATTGGTCTCCATTGGCACGTCAGTTCTGCCGACCTAAATTGCGGTAAAATTTGACTTAATAAAACCACCTCCCCATGTGGCATGGAGCTGAAGTTGAATTCTGTGTGTCAAATGAATGTCAATGTAGGCAGAGCACAATGTAAATAGATGTCATTGGCCTCTGGGAGGTATCCCATAATGCTCTATTCTGACTGCTCTGCACATTCGCACTCTGCTGCATTGTGGCCATGTAAACAAGATATAGCTTCTCCTCTCTTGCCCCGGGAAATTTTGAATTCCCATTTCCTGTTTGGTCAGCATGGAGAGAGCTTGCCAGCACATCTGATCATGGCGACTGCATGCCCCAAACATGCTCCAGCCTGGAGTTGACCTGAGGTCTTGGATCTCTGCAGTCTATGGGGTGAAGATTCTGTTCTGGCTCAGCTCCGAGCCAGCAAAAAAAATGTGGATATCTACGAGAAGATATCTCATGGCATGTTGGAGAAGGAGCACAACAGGGACATGCAGCAGTGCTGCGTTAAGATCAAAGAGCTGAGGTAGGCTTATCAGAAAATTAAGGAAGCTAACAGCCATTCTGGTTCCTTGCCCAAAACATGCCGCTTTTACGAGGAGCTGCATGCAGTGATGATATCCAACCGGTTCGCGCGAACCGGTTCTTAAAATAAAAAAAATGTAGCGAACCGGTTGTTAGCGCCCTCCTCTGTCGCGCTCTGTGGGGCGCTGGTGGGTTTCGCGTGAACTGGTTCTTAAAATTAACAAAATGTAGCGAACCGGTTGCTAGCGCCCTGCGGGGTGCTGGTGGGGTTTGGAATTTGACAGCAGAGAGTGAATTCTCCGCTGCGATGCCAAGTTTCCCCCTCTGCCGCCGAAATTGACAACCCAGAGTCAATTTCATGGCGGAGAGTGTGCCTGCCATTCTCAGTGTTCCCCTCCGCTGCCGAAATTGACAAGGCTGAGTCAATTTCATGGTGGAGAGTGTGCCCTGCAGTGTTCCCCTCTGACGTGGAAATTGACAAGGCTGAGTCAGTTTCACTGCGGAGAGTGTGCCCTGCTCCGCGGCCGAAATTGACAAGGTAGAGTCAATTTCACAGCGGAGAGTAGTCTGAAGTTCAGAATAGGTTCTTAATTATCACCTGCCTTTATAGAACTGGTTATTGCAAATTTGGGATATCATCACTGGCTGCATGTGATTCTCAACGGAGACCTCACCGCTATGCCACCACACAGTGTTGATACTTGGGGGAATCCAAGGCCAGGATGAATGAGGATGAGTCTGTGGACAAAGAGGATGAGAACAGGGGGCAGGCGAGTGTGGTATCCCTTCTCCCTCAAAACCAGGAGCTGTTTGCAACGCAGGAACAGCCCACCCAGACGCAGGAAACCGTGACTGACCGGGATGCTGGGGAAGGCACATCTGGTGAGTATGTACTGCAAATTGCATGTTTTTGGTTATATCCCCATCCAGAATCTTGTACCGGCAGGAAGAAGGGGTGTGTGTGTGGAGGTAGGGTTGTGCTTCCTCATACTTGGTGTGCTTAAGCACTTGGCTCCCCCCCAAAAATGATTATTTATGTGCATAGGGATGCTCCGAGAATCCTACATGCATATCTCCAGGGAGCTTTCATGTAGGTACTCTACAATTCTTTGGAGATGGATTCTTGGGAGGGCAGCCTTATTTCTTCCACCATGATATGACACGTTTCCCCACCACTCTGTTATTAATTGTGCAGGCATCATTGTGGAATACAGCATGGCAGCATAAGGGCCAAGCCTGTAGCCAGCTGCTTGCAGTAAATCCTCCCCTTCCACCTCGGTGACCCTCAGCAGGCTGATATAACTCATAGTTACCTAGGGAAGATGGTGCACATTTACAGTACCCAACCAAGAAAGTTTTTTAAAGTATGTGTTGTTGCACAGCCTGGGATGGTTTCTTGGTTCAATACACCGCAAGTCCCTAAGCAGGACTTTGTTGCTATGGCCCTTGGGCATCCACAAAGGACTTCCCATTTTTTTCCTCCTGAGACGGTTAACCCTTACCCACCCTTCACCCTTTCTACCGCCTGTTAAAAGCCTGATCAGTTGGGAGCCCGACATCCATGTTGCTCTAGGTAGCATGGAGCTGTGCAGCATGGGCCCCAGGGATTTCACTAATATAGATGTACTTGCCCCTCACTTACCATGGTTAGAATGGCACTTTGACCCCTGCAATTGTCAAGCAATGGAATGCGGTTGTAGTCTTCCCTTGGTAATACTCAGGGGACTTATTTTTACATTGTAACATTGCTTTTCGTCCATGGGATGAGTTAACAATGGGTATCTTGTGTTTTGCTTCCCTCACAGTGGACAACGTGGCCTCCAACACACCACCACTCATACTCCTGCAGAATGCCTGTTGCAGATGAGAAAGAGGAAGAAAACCCAACCCTGGATGACATGTTTAATGAGTTAATGAACGCCTCCACAGCTGCTGATACAGAGTTAAAAGCATGAAGGATTTCATTATTTGACAAACTCAACATGGACAGTAGGAAGGGAGCACAGAATTATGAACGTTTAACACAAGAAGAGATGCTGTGTATAATCTGTGATCACTCAGACATGTTGAGGTGACTGGTTGAGCTTCAGGAAGCTCAGCAGCAAGACAGACTCCCTCTGCAGCCCCTGCAAAACTCTGAGCTAATGCAGTCTTTCCTAACTCCCACTCCAAAGCGGTCTAGCAGGAAGTTGAGCAGGATGTAGAATGTGCTGCACTCCTCACTGGTTGAGGCGAGCAGGACGAGCCGACAGCCCCTTTAAGGAGTGGGGATGTGTAATTTTTTCCTGTGTGCACAGCCAAAATGGGCTTTGTATCTCTGGCCTCACAAAATGCATGCGGAAAATTCCATAATATTCCATTTTCCCCCTCTGTGAAGGATTCCCAATAAAGAAAGTACTGCTTTCCAATTCATTACTCTTCATTTATTTATTTATTTATTGGTCAAAAGGGAATAAAGAGGAGGAAGAAGTGGAGGGAGAGAAGGTTGGGGGGAGAACATACTGCTTCATGTTTCATTACTGTTTGTTTATTGATAAGAAGGGACTAAAGGGAGGGAGGAGAAGAGGACTGGACTGGTGGGTGAAGGGGGGATGAGTAGGGGATGCGAAGTGAAAAAACAGCACAGATAAGCAACAGACATTACTGTTGTCTTGTTGGAAAATCGTTTTTTCAATGCTACCCTGAGGCACAGCGCTCTGTGATAGTCTCTCAGCATTGCAGTGGCATCTGGCTGCCTCCACAAAGCAACCCAGTGGGAACTTCTCCCCCTTTGTCTCGCAGACATTATGAAGCACACAGCAAGCAGAAATAACTATTTGGGATGTTTTTTTCACTGAGGTGTAACCCAGTGAGCAGACTTCACCAGCGCACTTTTAAACGTCCAAATGCACATTCCACCACTTTTCTGCACTTGCTGAGCCTATTATTAAAATGCTCCTTCTCGCGTTCCAGGTGCCCGGTATAGGCTTCATTAGCCAGGGAAGCAAGAGGTAGGCAGGATCATCCAGGATCACTATTGGCATTTTCAACATCGCCAATATCTATTTTATGGTCATGGTATAGAGTGCCCGCCTGCATCTTTTTGAACAGACCTCAGTTCCTAAAGATGCATGTGTCATGCATCTTTCTAGACCACCCCACATTGATGTTGGTGAAGCACCCCGTGATCCACAAGGGCCTGCAACACCATTGAGAAATATCCCTTTTGGTTTATGTACTCTGTGACTAGGTGGTCCAGGGCTACGGTAGGGATGTGCTTGCTATCTATTGCTCCCCACTGTTAGGGAACCCCATTGCGGAAAAGCTTTCCACTATGTCCTCCATGTTTCCCAAAATCACTCTCCTTTTTAGCAGAACTCTATTAATGGTCTGGCATACTTGAATCCCATCTGCTCCCATGGTGGATTTACCACTCCTAATTCATTCCCAGCTTACTGGTAGCAGTTTGGCATTGATAGCTTCCACAGAGTGATGGCCACTTTCTTCTCTACTGTCAACGCTGGTCTCAAGGGAGTATTCATTTGTTTCAGGGCTGGGGAGAGCTCTCTACAAAGTTCAAAGAAAGTGGCCTTTCGCACTGGAAAGTTCTGCAGCCACTGCTCATCATCCCATACCTTCATATGATGCGATCCCACCAGTCACTGCTTGTTTCCCAAGACCAAAAGCAGCACACCACTGATTGTAGATGGTGTGTGACAACCTGCAGCAAACACGAATTGGCTTGTGTGGTATAGCAAGGGCAGTAGGAAAATTTTGGAAGGGTGCTATGTAAGTGCTAGAATGATCCAGGCTTTATTCCTTATAGACTAGCCAGAGTCACTAGAAGGTAATTAGTGTCAGCTGACACCAATTAAGGCCCCACCCAGGTGCCTATAAAAACTCTCTACTCCTGAGACACAGTGTGGAGTGGAAGGAGTAGGTGTGTGGTGAGCAGAGGAGTGTGTGAAGTTTGTGGAGGAGAACAGAACGGAGTACAGTGGTGTATGGAGTCGTGAAGGAAAACAGAACGGAGTACAGCGGTGTGTAGGAGAGAGGTGGAGTCCTGAGGAAGGTACTGGGCTCAAGAAGCCAGAAAGACAGAGAGGGGAGAGTAGGCCAGGGGAAAAGCCTCCAGCTGCAGGTAAGGTGCCAGCAGCACATAGCTGCTATTCAGAGGGCCCCTGGGCTGGGACCCGGAGTAGCGGGCGGGCCCGGGTCCCTACCCCTCTCCCTGGGAAGACAGGGTAACTGGCGATGCCCTGGTCCACTATGAGAGGCAAAAGTGCGAGACCCACTAGGGAGAAGCCGGCCATTTGCCACACTTGTAACAAGGTGTTCTCTGTAATGTCGCAATTTTCAGCGCTGCGCCTCCTGTCGCCCCTGAAAATACTGCAGAATAAGCCATGAGGTGTTTGTGATGCTCACAATAACAGTGCAGAGCTGAGCGGCCTCCGTTCCTCTCAGGCAATGGCGTGCGAGTGGTAGAGACTGAAGGGTCTGAAAAAAAAAGTGATGCAAAAAGGAGATAGTATCTTTATTTTGGAGCAGGGCAAGAAGGGAGCTGTTGGGGGAGTACGTTGCATCACAGGAGGATGCCAACCTTCCCAAAAGCCTCTGCGGCTAGTTGCACTGTGGGATAGCTATCTACAGAGCACTGCTTTGATTGTCGACCCAGGCACAGCTAGTGCAGACGCAGTTTCCCAGCGCAATTGAGTGTGGTTAGATCATGCTTCTGTGACTTCTAAAATTTGACAGGTGAAAGTCCATTTATAATAAATAGACTTCATTCTGCTGTGTAGACCTATCCTAAGGTTGCTTAACTTCATACTGTAATTCTAGCAGGGGCTACTGGAAGGTCTTCAAGCTAACATGATTCACTTACCCTCCGTGTGTATGTTGGAGCAATATATTGCATCCTGTTTTTGCTTTAGAATAGTACTTTTTATAAATAAAGATCACACATTAAATATCTGTTAATGATCTTGTGCTCTTAAACAAAATAGACAGAGCTCTTTGGTTTGTTTCTGTAAGAAGTTCTAAGCTACCCTGAACAAATCTAGTATTTATGTGCAATAATTTTCTAATCTTAGATGTGAATTTAATTTTTGCACAATTGTTTTTTTCTGTCTGACTGTCTAAAATTTCAGCACCGGAAGTATCTATGTGCTCCTGAACTGCAAAGGTACTAACTTAAAATGCAGTTATAGGCATGTACACAAATTTTAAACAGTAATAAAAATAACCTTTTATTAATAAAAGTCAAGGAGGCTAGTGCTGCTTACGTGACTGCTATTTAAGAAAATGAAGAGCTTTGTTTTTCTCTTCAGAGTGTGTGTGTTTAAAAAAAGTGACTTAAGTTTGCTTTGCTCTTTCCAGCTCAAATTGGTTAAGGCAAGGTCATTAAACTGAGGCAACACTTGAAAAATGTGGATTCCTAATCTGTCTTTAAAGGTACCTGAATACATGGCGTGACTTTAAAAGGAAATGAACACCCTTTGCAGTTCCTAGCAGTTGGCTTCTGGGTGCTCAGCACTTTTGAAAATCAGGCCACTTCTTTATATGCTTAAAAGCCTAATTTTGGTTCCTGGTTCAAGGATGTAGTGACATGTGCTAAAGAGATTTTTTCCAGAGTTGTCCCACCTCCCCAGAGGAAATACTTGTGGGAAAATGTCTGAAAGAAAACGTAGTCTGCAAAGCAGGTGTGACAGCTGGTCAAGTACAGGTGGTGAATAGGGGCATGTGTGTCTGCTGTTACAGTAGCACCTGTTGTCGTCTCCCCTTGAAAATATGTACAAAGTGAACATTTACACACTAATAGGGAGTTATTTTTCTGCTGTGGATGTTTAATGTTGAAACTAAAATTGCAATCTGGTTGTTTGTTGTGTTCCTGGGTCTGTTCCCTTTGATCAGTCTTGAGAGAGACCTTTTGAAGTCAGCTCTGTGATGGTCTGGCAGCACCTGCTATTGTCCGTTGCACTTCCTGAGCTAAAAACTTCAACATGCAGATAAAGGATTCACATTTCTCAGTAACAGGTCTGATGTATACAGTGGTAAACACAGTATCTAGATTGTAAACTCCTGGGAGCAGGGAAAAACTTTTCATTGTATGTGTTTACATGCCTAGCACAATGAGGCCCTGTTTGGAATTGTGCGCTGCTACTTCATTACAAACTGTTACTTATTAATAAACACTAGCTCACTAAAGACCAATATTTAGGGTCCTTGTGGCCTGGGAGTGGGGGAGTGAGATGCTGAGATCTAATGACGAGAGGGGGGATATAGAGGAGAAAACCAGTTGTTATAACTAGTTTGATGCATTGTTTTAATATGAATGTTTTCAAAACACAAAGTTGGCTTTTCTATTACAACTCTTTTTGATCTCAGCTCCTAGGCTTCACAACGTACAATTCAGAACTGAAGCATAGAGAAAGGCAAAGGAAGGCAGTGTTCTGAGCAGGGCCAGAATAGTTTTAGGATAGAGTTGGGAAACTGGGTTAAAGGCTGAACTAAAGAATAGGGAGGGTTGAATTGATGTCATGGGAATCTCATGAGCTGAATCATGACCATGTTGGGAAAATAAGCATCTGAATTCTGGGTAGTCAGAGATGAAGGCCTCATTGTGGTGCTTTCAAGCAACCCTGTCTTTGGTCTTGTGTAACCCCACAAGTCCTTCACACTATCATTTCATCTCCCAATCAATTTTGCTGGCAGCCCACTATCTGCTTGTGGTCCTGTTAAGGCAGTATGTTGGCAGGCCATCTTTCATATCTTCTTTTCACATATGGCTGGCATATTTGATCTGTTTTTCCTGGTTGGCACGGTTTTACTGGTGCTTTGCATACAATATTTCAACATGAAAACCAAGAATGGCATTGCAATATGTGTTTGTAAGTACAGTAAAGATAATGTGCTAGAAAAACTAAAATCTACTTCTGTTAAATAAAAAGGACAATAAGCAGAACCTCAAAACAGTGAAGATAGCTGACATTCAAGTTCTCTCTCTTTTCATTACAAAAAATGAATCCGCAATCCTGGCAGAGCATTAATTTTTGTACAGCAGATATCATAGCCAAAGAGATTAGAGATATCTAGGTCTCCCTAAAGTTGTTCAAAGAACCATCCTGAAGGAGGAGATTGAAGATAAGACTGGGGAGAAATGGAATAGAGAATCAAGAATTAATAGAGATTACAATCTGCAATGTAATTTTTATCTCCTGCTGTCAAGCCAGATTCTAGTACTTACTTACTCATACTGAATAGTAATTTACTGTGTACCTGGACACATTGTGCAAGAAGCCCCATTGATTTCAATGATCTACTTGCAAAGTAAGGTGATATACAGTGTAAGGATGTTGGAATCTATCTCTTTTCCTTTTGCCAGAGGGACTGGAATTCTATGTCATAAGGTGAGCATTTTTCTATTGTGTACATTTTGGTTTGAGTTTCCTTAAAATTGGTGGGGTGAGGTTCTCAGGACAGAGTGATAGTATCAAAAGCTTTACAAGGGAAAGGATAGATGAGGAACCTATGAAGTGTGGACCTCTGTGTTCCAGTGCCCTGTTTCTTATATAAAATATTGCTTGGAGAGTAGGAAGATAATCTATCTGATCCAGCATCTAGGAGCTAGTCATCTGGACCAGATAGGTGATCTGTCTACTCTGGTATCCTGTCTCTGACCATGGACAGGATAAACAAGCAAGAAACCCTGTCAAAGGACAGTGAGGAAATAAATTGCCCATAATGGATGCTTCTTCCTAACACTCTTCAGTTAGTGGCTACCCAGATGCCTTGAATCATGGGGACTTGTATCACTTATAATTTAAGTTATCTATAGAACTGTTGTTGTTCTCAGCACTTATCTAAATGTCTTAATCCTTTTTTGGATTCTTGTTAATTTCTTGACCTTGATGTCTTGTGGCAGAGGGTTGCACAGGATAATTAGGGGTCGTTTAATAAAAGTATTTCATTTTTATGAGTTTCATATTTGTTGCCTTTAAATTTTGTTTAATTTCATCTTGCTTTTTTGAGAGAGAACCAGACTATCCAATTCACTGTTAATCATTTTTGTGGATTTCTGTCATGTCTTTTCTTATTCATCTCCTTAACAGATTAGAAAGTCTCAATATTTTCCAGTTTTCCTTCATACAGAAGTCTCTGTAACCTCTAATCACTTCAGTTTCCCATTTCTGTATCTCTTCTGTTTCTGATATAGATAGAGGTTTGGGTTTTTTTTTGTGTTTTGTTTTGAGTGATCGTGTCCAGAACTGAACACATGAGATATCCCAGATGGAAAGCACTATACAGCCCTCCTTTCTCCCTCTCCCATGCAAAAAAAAAAACACCCCCCTCCTCCCAAACAACCCCCCCCAAAAACAGGACTGAAACAAAGTTTTTGTATTTCCAGATCAAGTGTACTTCTCTATGATCATTTCTGAACTTTAGTTGTACAATTAGCTTGAACATGAAGGCTGCAAGAGCTGCTGGGGGAAAAAAAAGGTATCCCAAAGACCCTCCTCTCTCTGGTGATGCTTACGAAGTCAGACCATGTGGGTGGTAAATTTGCCTCGAGTGAATTAATATTATCTTGGGGAGGAGTCATGTCGGCATGGTGGGCACATTCATGGCCGTGTACACTGGAGGGCCCGCGGTAGTTATATTTAGCATCTGGGTGCACATTTAACTGAGTGCTGCAGCAGCCTCTGCTCTGCCAGCACAGAATGTTGTGTGCAGGCCAGGAGAGGGGCTAGTGGATTTGACAAAACCTCCTAAGCTTGTTCCAAGCTGCAATAGCAGGGGGAACATGGCCTAGGAGGTAGATTCCATTCCTGCAGACCCACTGAGCTGCCTGAACAATGGCTATTTGTGCAGAGAAGAGAGGAGCAAATGTCACTGTAAATGCTTAAAGAAACACGTGCGAAGTACGAGAGGCTGTGAATATAGTAGAGGATGGGTGAAGTATGTTTTAAAGCAAATGCATTTTAACTGTAATTGTTCTAAATACTTGAAAATAACTGTTTTGCTTGACTTACCCTTTTTCATTCAGTAGATATTAATTCCCTCCTGCCTTGTGTGTTGAAAAGAGGTTACAGCTGTGTTGCTCAACAACAGAAAGCTCAGTGTATATACTTTTTTCTTGTACAAAAGCCTGTTTTTGCATCTGTCATCAGTTATTGGTAGCATTGTGCATTGGCCACTGCTAAAGAAAAGATATTAGGCAAACTAGAGGTCTAATACGGCAATGCCTCTGCTTATGTTTGTACCAGGACTAGATAACTCTGGCTGCAGTTTCAACAGGAGTATTAAATTTCCTCTTCTGTGCTCACAGAAATGGTTATTTTCTTTAATTTTTTTTATAATGGGATGGATAGATTAGAATAAGAACTATCTTGGATTCAGGCATGATGGTCCGTTGGGGATGGTGGGTGGTATTCTCAGTGTAGAGACTAGAAAAGCAGGGGCACTAACTTCCCATTTCCCTTGTAGAGACAGAGAACTGACTGGGTAGGAAGTGTGGGGAAATTTGTATGTCTGCTGCCCATTTGATGTATGGATAAATTGAAGAGCTGCTTCTCCAGGGCCATCAATCCAAAACCTTTCACAAAGCCTTGAATTTCCTTAGGGCCTGATCCAAAGCCAACTGATGTCAGTGGGACTCTTATCATGGACTTCAAAAGGCTTTGGGTCAGGCTTTTTAAGTTTCTGAAGAGCAGGAAAAACAAAACGAATAAAACCAAAAATGCATGGAATAAGTTAAACTCACCAGTGTAGTGCTATTTTGACAAAAGGACACTGGACAGTTGCTTTGTCCAGGTGGTGACGCATTGGAAAAAGTTCATCTTGATCCTTCTCACTGTCTCTATTCCTAATTGTTACATTTTTTCTGATGTATTTTTAGGGATATCTGTCTTCCTAACATCCTTTTCCTTCTGATTTGCCAAATGCACAGAGCAATTTCCCATATTTCTCTCTCCTCCTAACACCCTCAAACCCACATACACTGGTCTATCTTTACCTTGCTCACACAAACATGCTTTAAGGGATTAAAGCCAATATATAAATAAGTCTTTGGATGTCCTTCCTCTGAAAGGTAGAATAAAGCAAAGGTCATGATCTCGGAAGCTTATCCCACTCATTCATGACCCACCTGCATTAGGCCCAAGCAAAGCACTGATCCTAAGGTCAGTTCTCATGCCAAGAGCAGCCCACATGCGTTTCACTAATTACAAATAGCTGTTCCGTGCAGTCCAAATTACTCTCTAAAGTGACCTCCCAGTCATTTCCCCCCCACTGCTGACTAATAATTAACAACCTGTTTAATGCACTACAAAAAGACCAATTAACCCTAAAGCATTTAGAAAACTGCATGTAAATTACTTGTAATATATTTCCATACACGTAAAATGTTGGGCAATTACATGAAGTGATAATTGCTAAAGTTTCATTAAAGAGCTCAAAAGAAAAGCTTGCTTGAATAGTGGTTTAATTATGAGAACCCCACTAATGGTTTTGTTTTTAATCACAGCCACCCTGGTCTGTGTGAGTTTAAACAGGCCAAGGCAGCTCAAATCCTTTGTGCTTTTAATAAGAGAAGAAAAATAAAGGTGCTTCAACCGTGTGCGCTTTTTAAAACCTTAATGTGGTAGATCAGAGTAGCATAACACCTTGAGAGGGCAATATCAGGAATTAAAAACCAAAAAAAAAAAAAAAAAGACAAATATTGTCTAGCTTTATTTCTAGTTAAGAGGATGATTGGATACCCACGTGTGGGTATTTGAGTTATTTTTAGCTTTGCGCTATACAGAATATTTCTGAGCTTGATAATATCTGAATATTGGATGAGGTCTCTTATGGATGAATAGTATACAGTCTTGGTGACTTGTTGCTGTTTGGTTTATAAATTTGTTCCAGTTCATCCTCTTTAGACACCTCAGTCTGTGATTGTTCCCCACTTCTATTACTTGAAAAAAGTGAGTCTGGCATACTCTGTGATGAAGCTTGATGTCATTTAGCCTCTCTGCAAAATCCTTCTCACTTTACTTTGTGGTGGTCCAGTAGAGCCACCAATTCTCCCGTAGGCTTCTTGCTGCTACTATACCTAAATAATTTCTGTTTGTCATTTGTTTTAATGTCTGTGTTTGCTTTTCAAATTCCCTCTGAACTGTCCTATTTTCCATCTGACCTTTCATTTACTATAGCTTAGGTTTCTTTCTGTTGACTTAAACTTGGGTTGGATTTCCATTTCCCAAAGGATACCTGTGTTTCTCAAATAACCTCTTGAACTTTGCCATTTAACTATACCTCTCA
Organism: Mesoclemmys tuberculata; assembly: GCA_007922155.1. Taxonomy (NCBI): domain Eukaryota; kingdom Metazoa; phylum Chordata; order Testudines; family Chelidae; genus Mesoclemmys; species Mesoclemmys tuberculata. The sequence goes on along the minus strand of ML675617.1, from coordinate 16,985,951 downwards.
CTCCTTTCCTGCTTCCTGTATTGTTTAGGGGAATCCATACTTTCTCTGACTCAAGTATGGTTGCTGACGTAGACCTTCATGCTGAGTCTACGGATTTAAATTTTCTCACTTTTGATTTTAGGGTCTTTCTCACGAGCTTCCTCACTTTTCAGAAAGGGGGTTTCCAGAATTGAGAAATATGAACAGCTAATTTTGGCAATATCCTTCTTTAAGGATATCAAACTTAATTTTAATGTAGTCACTTACTAGGGGCAGGTCTACACTTAGTTTTACTGGTATACCTATGTTGGTTAGAGGTATGATTTTTTTGTTTTGTTTTTTAAACTGACATAGTTATAGTGGTAAAAGTCCAAGAGTGGACACAGTTATACTTATATAAAGGTGCCTTGTTTCTGTTTCCCAAACTGGAATAAGCAACACTGATATAAGCACTCTTGTATGGTAATATAACTGTATCCACCGTAGGATTCTTTGCTTCTTTAGCTATAGGAGTATAGTTAAATCAGCAAAACTGTCTAGTGTAGAGGAACCCTCAGTGAATCAGCTATACTGAACCAATTCCTGTGTGTTACTTTTGGGCTAAGATGAGAATAATCTCTCCTCCATTTTGTAGAACTAGAGGTTAATAAGCAAGTCTGGTGTGTTCAGATTCTCACAAGGCAAACATCTTGAATGTTTAGTTATTATAGGTTCACATTTCATTGGCCAAGCATTTTTTTCCCGTTTCATAGATGTCTTCCTTTTATCTCAGCGCCTCTTCCTTTCTCAAAGGTGCTTTTTTGGTGCTGACATTTGCATCAGTGCCTGCTGTGTGATACCCTGCCAGTTTATCTCCCTGACTCTCACTAATGAGTTCTACAAGATCAGCCATTAATCATGGACTTACCTAATAGGGTCAAATCAAAATATATTAAGCCCCTGCTCTGTGTATGCCAGCAGCTGTTGTGCAGACTCTTGAGTTCACAATGGCAGATGTATATGGTTCCGAGTTGTTCATGGGAGATATAGGTTTCCAGTTAATACAGTTTAGATTCTGCTTCAGAAAAGCAGTACATCTGAAGGCACAATCCCCTGAGCTGTACTTTTCAACCAACCGGCACACTTGCTTTTTCCAGCTTAATCTATTTCTTTAGTGGTTTAGTGGGTGACATAATAGATGAGAGAGGGAGAGTCTGTGGAGCTGAGAACAAAGAATAGAGGCAGAATCTTGAACTTCACTTGCTGTTGCATGGGGAAACCGGTGAAGATCTGAAGCTGCAGAAATGTCACCACGCTTTTGAGAACAAGTTAAATCCGGAGTTCCTTTATTTAAAGCCAGTTTGCAGTGGTGCACTGCTGGCGGTGCCGAGCTGCTTAAAAACAAGTGTTACGGTTATTAATTTTTGAAACCACCACTTATAGTGTCAATCTAGGGATTGTTGTTTACTGAACTACAGTGGCAAGAACTCTTTAAATAATTGTTTTAACATGGAGAGAAGGAAAAATTCCCTCAGTAATAAGATTTAGCCACCACCAAGTCCTCAATTGCCATTATATTAATAGCAACAAGTGTCACTTTTGTTACAGTGGCCAGAAAATCTCTGGCAAATGGCATGGTGCTGGAAGTAGCCAGCCTGTACATCTGTAGAGATTTTAAATAAGGAATGAATGAATGAGATTCAGTGCTACCAGGTGCAAATCTAAATAACCATCATCCTAACATAGTTACAGCAAGGAATTATGTGGATAAATAAGCTAACGCATTAAAATAAGTTGTGGATATAGCATGGTGGGGCAGATCCTGAGGCCCTTTCTACAGTAAAATTCTCCTTGAAGTAGTGGGAGATTTATCTGAGTCAGAATTTCTAGGGTTAGGCTGAGTAATTTTCTAGAGAAGTGATACTTAACCTTCAGGAACCAAAGGGGCTGTTTATCACTGACTGAAGCTGTAGAGAGCTACAAAAGAACGAAGGCTGTTGACATTCAATGGGATTTGGGTGGCTAACCCCCTTAAGTGCCTTTGAAAATCATAGCCTTAATCTGTCTAGACTATAAAATCCACATACAAATTGTTCCAAAGCAAGGTGCTGTTGATGTAATTGCTTCACATCTCTGTATGTCTGTTTTGTTTTTTCCCCCTGGTAGCCCCTGCAGTGTCACAATGCTGTATTTTATTCAAACCATCCAAATGTGCAAAACTGTTCAGAGCCATGGCCGGTATTGACGATGGTGCTCTAGATAATTTTGCATTCATTGTGGAAGAGGAGGTCACATTCAGTATGTTGAATAATGGTTTGTTGCCTGTACTCTTAGTTTTGAAATGTGATTCACGTCAGTATAAATTTTCTTGTGGCTCTTCTGGTGCTCCATGTTTCTATCTACTGGGATCTAGCCTGAGTCTCTGCCATCTGGCACCTTGTGCTAGCATTTGCATCTGGGCAAAGTAGGTGCGAAGTGAAACCAAATGAGAATTCTTTACTCACACTAATTATAACCTTTGATGCTCACTTTGCACTGGAGAAAACAGCATTATGTTCAAGGCAATGCAGAATCAGGCCCACTGTGTTGATTCTCTCTCCTTCCTTTCCCGAGGTAATGAATTTGGATTGTTGTGCTTCCTCAAAGTTTCAGCTAGTGAGAAATACTATGTGAAGATGGCATCTCTTTGCTGTGCTTTACATTCCATCAGATCAGATTTTCAAAACCTGCAGGCATCTTCACAGATCACACCTTGTGATGCTGTCACACACAAGTAAGGCTTTTGGAACCATTATGACTAATATTTAAGACTTCCCCCCCACACACATCTGATACTGATGAGGTTTTGGCAACATTAAAATGAAGGGGGAGGAGAGGTGAGCAAAAGCAAAAATATTGGGTGTGGTAGAGATTGAGCACTCCTTGATATGAATGTGGTGAGGGTGCAGGGTGCCTCAGTTTCAGCAGGAAGTGTTGCTTAAAACACAAGGAGCTAAGACTCAATGCATATTATAGTTGTAGCAATAAAACCGAATTCTCCACGTGCCCTCAGTTGGTTAAACAGTAACTAAAGAAGGCTTCCAAGGTGCTGAAATGGTCAGGGCCTATATGGAGACTGATTGAACAGGACAAATAGACAGTGAGGAGTCTGTTTGCAGCAAGTTTAAGAGGAGTTTAATAGGCATAAACTTTGCTATTGCAGCCAGAGGGTTGGAGAAGGAGTTGGGGGTGTGAGTGTAGGGAGGGATGGGGGGGGGCGGAGATAAATTTCTCATTATCAGAGGATAAAACTTTGTATTCAGAGGAAAAGCCTGAAGTTATTTCATTACCATTTTTGAGGTGTCACTGTGCTCTTTCTTGCTTTAAAAGGACAAAGAACAAGAAGCAGGTGAACGATTCCTGAGCTGTAGGCTTAAAAAGAATGAATCATTAGTAACAGAAGTTGTAGCCTATGGGAGGAAAGATCTGATGTGCTAAGATGTGTGGGTACTACAGTGATACCTTTGTTAGAAATAGTGATAGAAGTGAGCTGGGCTTCAGTATGTTAAAGGAAAACTTGTGGCCACTTTGTCCAGCAGTCTAAGGGCCAGATTCTGAAATCAGTGGGCCTATTTGTGGAATTATTGGGTGCTAATTGATGTGCGTTAGGGTATTTGAATCTGGCCTAAAGGGTATAAAAATAACTTGCCTTTAAATAACTGTGAAATGCCTCTCTTTTATTTAAATGGGGGGGGGGGGAAGGGGAGTGAATTTCTAATGAGGTATTTTTTAACTTTGTCCTTCAGGCAACCATCTTGCTACAAATTTACTGCATTTGAGACACTGGCGATATTAAAGTCCTGTGAACAGTAGGATTCCAATCAGCATTTAATACTGTTATAACAGTGGGAAGAACAATAAAAATTCATTTTAGAAAGGGAAAATGTTATTTAAATGTTGATTCTTTTTGTGATTGTTCTTTATTAAAATACATTAGAAACTGGTTAATAGCCTCCTTAAATCAGGCTCCAAAATTTGCTAATGTTGCAGTTTGACATCACTTTCAGCAAGATAACTGCCTCCAAAATTAGCCTAAAAACTGTCCAATATCTTCAGTGAGGCCCAATGTACATGCCAATTGTCAATCAAGTGGATTTACATCATGCAATGGTTTGTAACCTCTGTTTTGTATTAATAGAGACAGGCTATAAAACAGAAGCATTTATTGGTTTAACTTTAACTCTAAAAAGAGAAATGTCACAGGCGTATTAAAGACATCTGTGTCTTTCACAGTGTTTAAGTTGAAACTCGATGAGTCTGATAAGGGAAGAGAAATTTCACAGTTTAATAGCAGTAGTTTAATAGCAATTTGGAAAGTGGTAATTGCAGATGAGCATCTCAATACAACATACATGACCCCATATCCAGGTGAAGTGATGAAACGCTTGATTTTGCACCTTTGATGTCAGCAGGAGTTTTGCCATTGACTTCAGTGGGCACAAGATCAAACCCATAATACATTAAACATTCACTCTGCTGCAGCTTGATAATTGTGTGTGTGCGGGAAGCTATTAATAATGCATCATCTTTGAAGTTCTGTGCAGCTGCCTATGCACACTTTTTATTGTCTGCTGCCTGAACAACATAGACACAAATTTCTAACTTCATTGACTAAGATGTCTGTTAAGTAGATCTGTGGTGGGACATGTTTAGGGTTACTATTTTCCTGAGCCTATCCAGTTGTGAAAGGAACCTGCTGGGATCAATGAGAAGCAATAGATGTTTGCGGTCTACACTCTACTTGGGAGCCCTTCTCTTCCTATCCTAGTACTGACCAAAACTGAGGTAACCATGGAGTGGGTGGAGAATTGTCCCTAGGAGAAGTTGTCTTGCTGTGCCTCTAAATCACTAAGTGATCGTGTCTAACCTTCCTTGCCCTCACGCTAGTAGCAGCACCTAGGAAGGGGCATTGTTTTCACAACTGGATGCCGTTATAGAGTAGAACTGTTGGTTTTCAGGAGTGCTGGTGAAGAGGATATGTGGGTTCTGCTCATCCCAGTATGTTAGCAGACTAAGGAGAGACTGGGAAGGCTCTCAAGAAGTCCAGAGTCTTAACTTCTGCATCCTCTTCTTGCTCTGTCCTTTCTAACCATAAACTTCAACTGTGAGAGAAGCAACGATATCACTCAGTGATTAGAACAGAAAAGTAAAGTTTGCACACAGTAAATGCACTCAATGGACCACACCAACTAGCTGGAAATAACCAGTCACTAGAGGAAACTGATGAGATGCCTATTCAGGAAGTGTGTGCTAATTGTATGTGTTGGCAGTGTGGCTTAATACTAGACTGAAAAAGTCTGTAACTTTCATGAAAACTACCCTGCTCATTATGCTCATTAATAGCATCAGCAGCCGTAGCAGCAACTCCTTATCTATCACCTTAACAGTTATTCACAGTGGAAACTCACAACCAAATAATTGCTTGAATCATTGTAACATGACCAAATTCTACATGGAATAACCAGAGTACAAATCTGTGCTATTTTAACATGAATGCCCTGGAAATGGGTAATGTTTTACAAGTACAGCCATGCTTGGTGCATGTATATATAATGTGGTAGGAAAGGCTTTACTGGGGAAATTTCTGTCATTTTTGGAACCATTGATTAGTACTTTAAACCCAGTGGCCTCTTTTGCAGCAATGCAGTTATGCTGGGTCCTCCGCGGTTGTCTGATGGAAGTGTCATACTGCAGGATCTAATGAGAGAGACAGAGAAAATATCATGGGTCTAAATAAATGTAGAGCAAAAATCTGTTGTGGGGGAAGTGGGTTTAATTGTTTCTGGTAGTGGCTAAATCTGTTGAGAGTTAGGAGTGAGGTCAGTAAGTTAGAGTCAGTCGTTTGCTCTTCTTTTCCTTTTGCATCGAGCTGAACTGAGCATGTCAGGATAGATCACTAGCATAATGCTATGCTAGTTACTAAGCAAATATTGTCATTGATTTATGAAAATCACTACTCCTGGAACAAAAACCTTTTAAAAGCATGTCAGTGATTATCCCCATTCTCCAGTGATTACACTGTTCCAGTACAAACCAGAAAAACTTGAAGAACTGTGACCGGCTCCCTTCTGCAGTCACTACTCTGAACTCTGAGAACCTGGCCGGATTCTTTCTGTCCTGCCCGTTCTTGTCAGTGATGTAGATTCTACAAGTGAAATGACATCACCCTTTCCATCTAGTAGTGTTGCAGTGGTGAAAATGAGGATAGAACTTGACTCTGCAGTTAGAATTTAGTTAGCATTTTGGTTGATACTGCTTGAGCTTGAGCAGAATAATACCCATAGCATAACGTGGCTTCTGTAGGCTGAACAGGTGTACAAAGTAGTAAGGTACTTTTATCACTGAAGTCAGGACTGAATACACACAGGGGAAAACAGATTGGTTGATTTAAGAAGTTACGATTTTTACGTTGTGTTGGGTGGCATAAGCCCCACACTGAGAAGGCCTGTGAGGCAGGGCTAGCTCTGCTCCTCTGGCCTTGTCAGTCATGCAGGATAGGGAGCAGGCCTTAAAAAGGGAGGAAACCGTGGTCATCTACAGCAGTGGTTCCCAACCTTTTTGAGTGAAATCCTCACTAGATGAAACACATGCCCCTCACCCATCCCCTGACTCACTGCCCATAAACACACGTAACAATAACACTAAATTACATAAGAACAATAATTAAGAAGTTACTTTTACCTCAGTAAGAAGCTAAGCCTTCCTTGGCACAGCTGCTACCTTATGCCCTGTGTGGCCCTGCCTCTTCCCGTCCCTCATGGACTGAGGGTAATGGAGGCAGGCTCTGGTGGGTTGGCCAGAGCTGCTCCAGGCCCCCACTGGCACAGAGCTGCTTCTCTCCAGCCGGGCGCCTGGCCAGTATGGGCCTGGGGGAGGCTGCTCCTCCACTTCAGTTGGCGTAGATCTTGAGGCTGCTGCACCCAGCACAGCGCTTAAGGGTCTAAATGGCCTCAATATTGCTGAAGCCTCATGGAGCCCCTGGAATCTTTGGTGCCCCCAAGGAGGTCCTGCCACCCAGGTTGGGAACCACTGTTCTAGGCCGGGGAGCAAAGGAAAAAGCAAAGCAGAGCAATATTGCCCTAAGCAGGAGACTCTTGGAGCTATTGGGGGAACGCCCATCCAGTCGATCTTTACCCCCCTCCCTGCGGGAGCAACTCCCAGGGAGAGATTTAAGAAGGCCCACAAGGGGTAGGGGACCCTGGCAAGAAGTAAGCAACGGGGAAGTGCAAGTAACTGGGCATGGTCAGGTTGTCCCATCGTGTGGGAGACAAAGCTGAGGGGATTCCTTTACCTACATAGTTACTTGTCAGAGCAGAGCCAACTTCAACACAAATTACCTTCCCATCCATACAGAGAAGAGGTTTTAAATTCTTAAATGCCAGATTGTAAGTGCTTTCATTACTGCTGAATTAATGGGGATGGCTGTGAGGCTCATCAGTGTGAGCAAGGCACCCATAATCTGGCAGGTAATTTCAGGACAATTTGGCTGCAGACACATGGGCTTTCTTCTTTACCAGGCAGGAGCAGTGGTGCACACTCCTAAGGACAGTAGACAATTGCAGCAGTTACGTTGAGGTTGAAGCTGTAAACTTAGCTACTGTCAGTAGGAAATAGTGGTGCTAGAATGTGTCTGTATATTTGAGCTCCCTGAGATTTCTGTGTGTTGATGAAAATTGATTTTGCCTTTGGGAACCTGAGGGTATAAATTGTACTCCTAATTGGCCTGAGCTGAACTAGGAGAAACTGCTGATGTGTTCACTAGTGATTTTTTAGCAAGTGATTTATTTTATAAGCCATTGCATGAGCCACCTCCAGCTGAGGTGGGGGTGGGGGCAGAAGGGAGATTTAAAAAAAAAAAAAAGACCCGAGTGACACATGTATTTTAAAAATGTTGCACAGCAACATTTTTACCACCTGCGATTACTACTTTAGTTCCTTGCACATTGAGGGAAAAAATCTATCCATCAGACTATGGATTAATATTTTCTCAAATGCTTACATCTGTTTGTTTCATAGATGAGACCACAATAAATGCTCCCCCTTCTGCCCTGGACGTCTCAAAACCAGTGGCTATTCCTCTGCTTAATGGTGCTGTTTCAGCAGCTTCTAAATTGGATGGACAAGGCAGCACTAAAGGCAATGGGAACGGTTGGAAAGCATGGGTGGGGGTAGCATTCAAAGGTCAGATGGTGGGAGGGCTTCAGAGTTCAGCCTGCAGGTTAATTACACTCTGGTACTGGGCCTGATGTTGGGCTGGCCAGGTATACTTAGCACATGCTGTTTGCTTAGGAGATTAAGATGAAAATATGTTCTCTTTGTTTAAGAGAGCACATAAACAACCCATAAACGGCCCATTAACCTACAAAACTGCACTAAAGAGCATGTGGCAAAGCAAGCCATAGGAGACCTGTGACCCAGCAAATTCCTTAATTGGATTGTGGACCTTATCATCCTTGCTAAATGCAGCTAATTTGAAATGAGCAAAGACAAAAGAGAAGGAAAAAGAGCAAGATATTTGGAGGGTCTAGTGTAATGTTTAGCTACAGTATTTTGAGGCTGGGTTTAACGATGCATACCTTGAAATCCCTGCTATAAAATAATCCGGGCGAATGCATTGGCAGTGAAAATTTTGCAGCTAAAGGTGGAGGTGTTATGCAGTTGAATAAGACGTAAAGGTGGTAAAGTTTCCAGGTTTCCTCTCCTCTAAATTATTTAAAAGGGAAAAATCTCAGCTGTACAGAACTCTACAGAACAACTGGTTCAGTTTTTAAAATGTTTAACATGCCCAAACTCTAACTTGCTTTGTTACAATATTGATTTTTTGAAGAACTGGCAAATCATTTAAACTTCATCTGTTTTAAAGCTTTTGACATTTTAATTGTTTTAAACACCTTTTAAAAAATGTGTGATGTGAAATTAGGATAGATGGGCAGTGCCAACGTCTGAAATCCCCAGAACAGGTACATTACAGGTCGTAGAAGCACAAACTCCCCCACAGGACCTTACCAATGTGCTTTTATCTTTCTTTAGTGTGGGAAAGGGGAGCTCAGGCCTTGTCTACACTACCACTTATGCTGGCAAAACGTCTTTTGCTCAGGGGTGTGAAAAAAGACCCCTGTGAGTGACACAAATTTTGCTAGCATAAGCGCTTGTGTGGACAGCGCTGTGTCAGTGGGAGGACCCTTTCCTGCGGACATAGCTACTGCCACTCATTTAGGTTGTTTTATTATGTCGGTGGGAGAATGCTACACAAGTGCTTTTGCTGGCAAAATTTATGTTGCTCTGGGGCGTTTTTTCTCCCACCCCTGAGCAACAAAAGTTTTGCCAGCATATGTGCTCCGTCTCTGTGCTCATTCCAGAGACTGGCAACAGTGAGTCTGGTGGTGACTGTCCAGTTTACTTCACCTAGACCATGACGTGGCCATGAAGCCTCTGACCCGCTGTGAAGTGGCATCAATTTTTAATTGCAGCTTTCTGAGCTGAATTTGAACCAGTTAACTAAAGGAGAAAAGATAGGTAACTAAAACCTACAGCCTAGCCCACTGTAGCTGGATTTTGGTGGTGGGAGGGGGGGAGCCATCTTTTTTGTGTTTATACAGTTTGTACAGTGTCTAACACAGTCCATAATTAGAGCTTCTAGGCACTATGACCACACAAAATAAATAACAAACAGATGAGGAACTGAGGCGCAGACGCTGTCAGTTGCCCAAGGCAACAGGAATTTTGTGGCAGAATTAAAAATTGTACCTGACTCTTAAAGACCCAGCCTTAGCCACCAAATCATAACCCCCTTCCCCCCACCCCACCCCAACCATAAGTACACACTTCCATTTTGTAATTATTACAAACCATTTTGGCTACCTGGTCATTATTTACCTAGAAGTGTAGTGGAAAGCTAAATAGTTAGGAAGCATTCTACTGTGTTGCTATTTAAAAGCAGTGATGGTATTTGGGCTTTATCTGAGGAGGGAGGCTATGGCGCTTTAGAACAATTTAGAACACCTAAGTGTCTGCTTAAGACCCATTTGATTTCAGTGGAACATAAGCAATTGGGATGTAGGGATATAAAGTAATTTTTCATTATTTACACTGACGTTTGTTTTGAGGGTGTTAATGAAACCCCAAATTTCAAAAGGTGTCTTTATAATTCCAGTGCCAACTTCCAAGCATAAGCGTGTACTTGCAACAACCTTGGAATTACTATGCAAATAATATTGGTGTGCACATATCATGCAATTAAGTAATCATTTTTCACATTGAAAACTCTGATGGGAAATGCATTTGCAATGGTAGAAGGAAGGAAAAAGTTGCAGTGAAAAGTTGTCCTAAAAGGCATTTAAATATTGGGGGGAGAGTGGGGGCAGAGGGGCAGATCTTCAGCTGGAGTAAATTGTCATAGGTCCACTGATGTCAACAGAGCTATGGCAATTTACACGAGCAGAGAATCTGCCTCAGGGTGCATACAAATCTCATCTTGATATATAGTGAGTTACAGGTATCTCATCAGATGCAACCTGAGGGGAGCATACCTTTAAAAGCATAAAGGGTAGCTTCCTAAGTGACTTTATTTTTACAGTGTGTATATATAGAAAAATTATATCAGACGCAGAGATTTAAGCAGTCGTGCTAGTTACAAAAGGGTTTAATCTACAGTTTCAAAAGATAAGCATAGGCCATCTGATGTAAAGCACGAAGCAGTTCATAAACTGGGGATAATAATAATAGTTTCTCTCAGTTTGGCCAGGAGAGTATAAGGAACAATTGTTCCCCTTGTAGAAATGATGGACTCTCTCAAGAAGAACTGATATAAAATTTGAAACCATGTGTGTAGCCACTTTTGGAGATTACTGATAAGTAACGTGGCTTATAGTGAAGGATGGAAGAATCCTAGTTTGAGACTGGAAGGATTTAGGACTTTCGTTGCTATGGTGATTTGTTTTACATTTTGCTTATTGTGCTTTGACAGGTGTCTTTCTAATAGACCCAAATAATAAACTGAAGTAGTGGGAGGAAAGTGAATCGTCCTTTGTTGTATTCTAGCCTTTAGGGGTAAGCACAATGAAATGATTTGCAGTTCAAAAATGAAAGGCTACATCAGTATGTTGTCACTTGTATTCATACTGCTGATGAACAAACTGATCTAGTTCACGCTGTATTTGAAGGAATGTGAAAACTCATTCAAGTACACTAACATTGTAGTGAACGGTTAAGAGCCTCGGTTATAGACCGGGCTTCTAGATGATGCATCTTGAGAATCGTTGCAATGAAAATGGGTCAGAGAATCACCAGAACTATTGATGAGCAGCAGGGCTATGGCTGGAGGAAGTGAGGAGGTCGGAGGGTTTGTTTTCCATCCATGAGCTGTCCGGTAGGGAGAGGGCCAAAGTGGCAGGGGCAGCACTTGGTGTTCCTGCAGAGACCAACTGAAAGAGAAGCAACATCTCAAGGCAGGGAAGAGGGGTAAGGCAGAGAGAAGATAAGTGATGTATTCACAGGGCCACATTTGGAGCTACACGATTACAACGGCCCAAACCTGGGTCCATAATGTACAAATGTGTCAGTTATTGTCAATGAGCATATATAGCTGTCACATTCAACCAGAGAGGGAGGAAGGCTATGCCTTGTACTATTCTCTAGTGTTATCCAGGATTGCTCTTGATTTTCTCCAGTCTGTGTTGCCTCAATGCTAAACAGGAAAAATAGGGGAGTCTTAAAAAACAAACAAGCCCGAAACCAAACTGCAATCCACATAAGGGAATAATATGTAGTGTTGTTAAGACATATTCAGAGAATGGCTTCTCCAGAGCTGTTGTAGAGTATGAAATGAGAGAGTATTAAGAGAAGAATATAAAAAACTTCAGATGAATGCTAAGGTCATTGGCTTGATATTGGATCCTGAATGATGTTGTAGCCTATAGCAGATCTCTGGGATTTTCCTTTGAATCCCTCTTTTCTTAATTTATATCAAACTTGGTTTTATTGCCTTTTTTAATTCAAAGGCATAAAGACTGTGAGGCACCCAGTTCCCATTGAAAGTAAGGGGGAAATGTGCACCTAAGTCATACTTTGGAAATTTTCACTTAAAATAATACAAGTTCATCCTTGCAGCCCTGCTTTTTGCTCCCGCAAAAAGCCAGAGGACATTCACCAAAGGTCCAACAAATATACTGATATTTCAGAAAGTTCAAAACACCATCCCTACCTCACTCTCTTTTGCCTTAGTGTTGCAGGGGTTTTGAAAACGTGGCGGTTGGTATAACATGGCCTGATTTGGTTTTTTAGAGCTATAGTCTGGGTCCTAATAGTCCAGCAAATATTGCATCCACATTTGGTAGCTTCTAGACTTCTCGTTACCTGAGCTGCAGACGCAGTAAGTAACTGTGCAGTGAGATGTCCAAATACTATGAATGATGAGTGCAATTAATTGTGAGCAAAATTATTAGAAGCTGTTTCTCAAGATCAGGACTGATATGCTCTGAGGCCATGGACAGCAGGGAAGGGGTTAGATGATGGTAAAGGGACCTTAGGTCCCAGTTTTCCTGGGGCATTCCTGTTTTTTTCATGAACTTCTTCTGGGATACCATTTAATCATTCAAAACATTTTTTAAAATAGCTCATCAACATTGCTATAGCAAATAGAATTTGCTCTGTGTTTATCAGGAGGAAATGGAGTGGAATAAGTGCCCACTGTAATGATCAGTGTTTGGAATGAAAAGAGAAGTCGAGTGAGTGTACATGGCATCAGTGGTGGTGGTTTGCTCAGTAGGTAATTTTTTTATAAAAGTCCCCACTTTCGAAAGCGATTGAGAGGTCTGAGTCGCACTGAGTTGGCTCCTGAAGTGCTAAGTAACTGTTAGAAATGGGACTTACTCTTTGAAGTCATGTAGGCCTGAGCTATACTTCGTATAGCTGCGTGGCTCAACATCCCTGAGTGATGCAGCTAAACCAGTCTAAGTCCCTGTGCAGGCAGCTCTAGGTGGACAGTGAAATTCTCATGTTGACCTGGCTACTGCTTCTCAGGGGGACAGAATACCTATGTTGATGGGAGACCGCCTCCTGTTGGCATAGGTAGCATCTTCACTGAAACTGCATCTCTGTAGCGTTTGAAATGTAGACAAACCTTTAGGGACTTTTGAATATTTTACTCAAAGTAACCGTTAGCAACACTTGTTCAGTGTTTCATGCAAAAATCGTTCAGAGACCAAGGATATGATTTCCACGTACGCTACGGTCCCTTTGTTACTAAAGAGTTGTAAAGTGGTTTTACTGTAAATGAGAATCAAGTTCTAAGTTACTGGAAAAAATTCTCCATTCTGAGAAATACTCCGAAGTTGCAGTAGTATGGGGAGTTGGCAGCAGCATTGACAGTGATCATTTAAAAAAAAAAGAAAAGTGAACTCTTGTTTTTTGCATAGTGTAAATAATGCCACTAGGGAAATATCTTGGGTTTTTTTAAATTTAAAAATCATGGCCACCTTAGTTAACAGTGTAGCTGCAAATGAAAAATAAGTGCATTTTGGCCCACTTTTGCTTCCTAATGTATAAAGAAATCATGAAAGGTCTCTTCAGGGCAGGGGAAAAAAGCTTGTTTTTTACGTTAGAAATTGTCTACCTAGGAAACTCCTGTGGTGGCTGGAGAACTGGTAAAATATTTCTATTGCAAGAGAAGGAAAGCTGAGCTATTGACAGGAAAGGATTTTGTTTGTTTTTCTGTTTGTTTGTTTGTTTTTTTTAGGTCATTTTAACAACTTTACACATCCTTGCCATGTAATTATCAGAAACAAAACAATCAATACAATAGTTAGCTTTTGTTTAAAGGGACCTTTAAGGAGAAAAAGTGATCAGGTCTTTCTTTTTAACAGGCTATTACCATATTAGAAAGGGAGCATCATTACAGCACCTATAGTATGTTGTTTCTAGTGATTTTATTAAGTTGAGTGAAATCCAAAATATATACATATTTATCAGATCAGGGGTGTCTATCAAATGTTAACATTCAAAAAAATTGGATGGGTGTGCTAGTTTTTTTCAGGTTAATATACTTTGATTGAATATAGAATAAAAGATAACCAAATATCTAAGTATCTGTCCTCTCTCTTTTTTGCTGGGTATGTAAACGGTGCTAATTTTTATGTAACCACAGCTTCCCCCCGTTTTTTGGGGGAGGGGGGAAGGGGGAGACACCATTCTTATATGGGGGGAGAAAAGAATTTTTAGTCAAACTGTTTAGAACTTCTCTTTTGTAAACTTCTATTTCACTTCAATGCCTTATAAAAACTCTGTTGAAAGGATATCTATCTAAAAGTTTCAACACACCTGCCTCTTCATTTTAAAGTGTGAGAACTTACAAAAACATCTTTGATCCCAAGAAATCCTCTAGTAAAACTGGGGGGAAGGACCAGACTTGACATTTCTGATAACTGAGGTTTAAAAAAAAAAAAAAAGTAGGAAAAATCCCATTCTCCCTGTTAAAAATCAGAAGCAAAATGAACTGTCCTTTAGACCTTCTTTATACACAAGAAAGAAGCAAAAAAAAAAAAAAAAAAAGCACAAACCACAGTTTTAAAAGTCTACTGTAGATTACATTTAAAGACAGTTGAAGCATGAGGTTTTGTTGTTGAGGATACAAGTTACACCTGTGAAATATCTAGAGTGAAGCTTTCAGTCCCTTATGATGAGGAGAAGATAGCCACTTTGTTTTCCCCCTTGAACTGGCAAGAATTTCAGTTAATTTTTTCTTAGCTAACAGGTCAAAAGGAGCTCGATAGAACTTTCAATTACCTGCTTCAGCAGGAGGCCATATGGCGAAATGAGTTTTCTTTTCCTTAAATGGACAATATTTTACCTGGGGGTTGTTTTATTCCAGTGCATTTGATGTCTGACTAAATACTTTCGGGCACAGTCTTCATGTAAAGATGAGGCAAACTTTTTAGTTAAATATTCCTTTCACTAGTAATGAGTCCAGGAGGGTTACAGATTGGTTTGCAAGCCAATGAAAAAACCAGCTTAATCCAAAGGGAGGGGAGAGTGGGATGTTGCTGCTTTTCCTCTGCTATATACCCCCAAAATAGTTTGGCTTAAACTGGTTTTACGTCATATTAAAAAAAAGTTTGAGAACCTCAGCTGATCAGAGTACTAAAAGTCCTGGGCACGCACGATAGAACATATTGGTTTTGAGCTTGATAGTTCTCTTTTTACAAGGGGCTGTAGATTGTTGTAACACAGTTAGGGACTGTAGGAAGAGGCAAGTCTTCCTGAACTTTACTCCCAGCTTGAAGTTTTTAGAAGTAAGTGGGAGGAGAGGGAAGAGAGGGAACTATAGACAGAGAAAGAGAGAGAGAGAGAGAGAATTAAAATGTCAAATGAAAAAGGCAACCCGGAGAAAAAGCTAAATGGCTATGGGGAGAAGGGGAAGGAGAGGAGCCGAACATCCCTGATCATCATTCAGGCTGTTAACCGCAGTATTTTCACCTCTGCAGTCTCCCCTGCTGCTGAGCGGATCCGCTTCATCTTGGGTGAGGAAGATGACAGCCCTGCACCCCCTCAACTCTTTACTGAACTGGACGAGCTTCTGGCTATCGATGGACAAGAGATGGAATGGAAGGAGACGGCAAGGTGAACGTTTTTCCTTTACTCTGAGAGGGAGGTGCACCTGCTTGGGACCTTCATGGGAAAGTCATGTAGAGTTCAGTAGAGAATAACATCCCTGTGTAGGGAATGGTTCAGACACTCGACGAAGAGATTGTCCTCTTTTAAAATTCAATAAGGACTCTTCAATAAGGGAGACCCTAGCAATTCTTTCCAGCCTTTATTTAAATCTTCTCTAAAAACAAGATCTGGAGTACCAGATTTGTTTGAATTTATAGTTTATTTAAAGCCAAAAATGTATCTAGTATTCCGCAGACAAGTAATTCAGACTGGCCAAAATTGTCAAAATTGGGTGCCTGAAGCTTTTATGGCCTCCATGTAGCTAATTTTGTTTTGGTGCCTAAAATGAATCTAAGAGCCCAATTTCAGACACAAGTTTGAAAACTTCAGTTTTGGTCTTTGTCCTGAGCAGCTAATAATGACATTAATTTTTAAAGAGTAAAAAACACCCAACTATGTATTTATTTATTTAGTCAGTTATTTCCTGAGGATGTTATTTGCTAGAATTGATGGACCCTTTTGATTTTCCTGGTTTTATTCTCTATTTGTTACTCTGGTGTTGTTTCAAAATTTGCACATTTTGTCTGATGATCAAAAATCAATTTTCATGGACTATTTGTGAACAACACATACAGATAAATTACATTAGAATGACTCAGTTGCATATATCATGATTAATGTTTTTCTAATATATCTGGCAGTATTAGCTGTTTGTAGTTGTTTCTCTTTAGCATTTCAGGCTTACTAGGTTGAAATTTTTCTGTACAATTACAATAACTTTTGTCTGGTCTTGAAATTTAATTTTTATTGTGTTCTATGGGAAACTGCTTGAAATATTAGTTTTGGGTATTCCACTAATGAGAGGAATTTAGAATAAATATTTTCCAGGTCTTTTCCTTCCCCACCCTTTTAAATATTAGCTTTTCATTTTCCTTTATTGTAGCTCTGCTAAGCTCTCTCCACCTTCCAATCTTAAAGGTCTCTGACATGTTTGTGGTTATTTTCTGTTATTTGGTTACTTAATCGTCTTTTACCTGTGATTTAATGAGCCACTCCACTTACTCCTTTACCTTCCTCATTTCTACTTCTCAGTCTCTTGTAGAGCTTATTTAAAGACTCTTCACCCTTTACTCTTTAAATTCTTACTTATTGGCTTCCTCTTCCCCCAGTATTACTTTTTTCCTTATCATTAGTTCAGTATTTGCATTGTATTGTGTGCATTACCTCTCTGCTTTCTAAAGCAGATTATTCTTTCCACTGACGATATCACTTTTCCCTTTAGAAAGTCTAATTAAAAAAATGGTTAATTTATCCATTTTTCTTGTCTTGTATCTAACTTTTTGTTCCATGTAAGGAAGTATGTGCCTTTTTCCTTCCAGTGTGAAAATAGGTGAGGGAGTTTCCTCTTAACTCCACAAATATTACACATCATTTAGGTTTCTCTTTTATTTTAATTGTGATTATAAAGATGTAGGCAGAGTACACCTAATGAAGAGCTGATGATATGAATTTGATTCACTAATGGGTAAAAGACAGTATTTTTTTATTTTTAAGGACCCACTTTCTGAGCCAAAGAAAAATTAGTCGAAGGGATCACCAAACATCTGTACCTGTTGAGGGATACTTGCCCTCGACTGTCACTTAATTTCATAGAAGCCTTCAGGTAGATATAACTTTAGAGGATGGGATCTTCAGTTTGCTTTATCAAGTGACAGGATAATGAAGAAGAATATTTTCTCTTTAAATTCTGTATGTTTTTATGCAGTATCATTGCTGCTTTGCGGGAACTGCTATATAGGGCAGTGTATGTGAGCATCACCCTTGTGACATTGTATGTAGCTTATACGCTTAAATTGAGTGAAGTTTGAGCCACTGAAAAATTCCAAGCATGACAGTATGTTGTTCAGAAAGGATTTTTTAATTTTGCTGTTGACATCTACGATATGTGAAGGTCATGTTTTTAATTGTTTCTCTGGCACAACGTAGGGTAGAGTTTGCTTTGCAAGACTAAGCTGTAGAGTGGCTGCTTCTGCAAGACATCCTAGATAGGACCAGCTAATTCTGTGTTCCAGGCAGTAGGGGAGCTACCCAATCCACATCTCACCACAGTTTACTGTGTGATATTAATCCCCCAAAGAGGTTTGAGGATTGAATTGAGACCATCTCCCCATCAGAACACATTTGCATTCAAGAGTTTTAGCAAATTGTGCTGCTATCTCTCAAAGCCCTTACCTATATTAAAATAATTGGTAGAAGTCATCAAAAATGTCTAGCAGCTAGTGAAAAGATATGAATTAAAGATACTTGTAGAAGAATATATGGTGTCCATGGCAGCTTTAGCAACTATTGGTTTCAGGCTCATTTGGGGTTAGCTTTATTGGGAACACTAACATAGATGGGCTGCACCATTCTGAGTGTCATCTAGCCCTGCTCCTAGCATGTCTTGCCAATCCCATGCTTAAAATGATAAGGGCAGTGGGAGCCCATGTACCTGTGGGCACAGGGCTCGCAACTCTGTTCAGAGTGGTGGAGTTCAGCCATTATTAACAATAGAAAGTTTTTGAGAAATGTTCCTAGTGTAGACAAGGTTCACATAGGACCATGTGAATTCATCAGAGCTATGTAGTAACAGCAAAAGTCATGGCTGTTAAAAGGTAACAGTTGAAGGTTTGGGTTATTAGCTGTTTTTGTTCAATGTGTTGGCATGGGTTGTAATTAACACAGTTGGTGTTGATCGAAAAGCAGTTGTGATTCCAGGAGAACTTCTTTGTGGTTCAGCAGTAATTAAAGGACATAGAGTAAATTGGCAGCAAAATGAAAAGGTCTGAAACCTTAGCAGTGGCCTGAGGCTACCACTAGAATTTTTGGATCCACTCCAGTACCCTCAGGAGCTAGTCCAGTGTACCAGTAATGAGGCCATCATACATAGGGGATAAAACTCTGGTCCTGTGATCGTGCCAAAAAGACATGAAACTGTTGTGGTCTTTGTAATTCTTTTTCCATTGTTCATTGTTCTTCTTGTGAGTTATGTCAAGCAGTATATTACTTCCTTTTAGTATATTCCTAGCCTTGTGATAGACTGTCAAATAATTGTACTTGTTAAAGAAGGATCACTGAAGAAAAATAGGAACAAGAACAGGCCTCTTAAACCACTTTTTGTAGAGACACTAAAAATAATTTCATTCCTTGGTTGGCCTATTGACCAGTGCAGTTGTTAGCAGTGTTAAAAAATTACAGATATTCAACAGGCTCATAGGGTCTCAAATAAGTATTAGAGTGTAAGGAACTGGATTTGGAAGCATTTAAATGCATTAGTATCAGATTTTTCAAACATACCAGAAGCTGGCAGTTTGAACCTGGACTGATAGTGTAATTCGGAAATCCAAAGTGTGCCATGACACTGGGTGCTTGGGGGGAGCCTTTGGATGCTGCCGTTTCTAAACCTGAGACATTATGGAGGCCCAGGAAGCATAACTGAGGTTTTGAAAAGTCTTCGTTGTTTTTGCTTTGAATTAGTCAAAATGATCAAAACTGGGTATTAGAAGGGAGTTGAGTGCAGTGAAGCCTGGTGGTCAGGAGTAGAACTGGACTGAGGTGTTGAAAATAATTTCCAATAATCATGCTAGCAATCTCTTGTCCTCAATGGGTTTCTTGTTATGCTACTTTTATAGACATTCTGTCTTTCAAAACCAGGGAACACCACAATGCTCAATTCACATCACAGTGAATATTGCTGGGTATATGTCATACTTATGCACATATCCCCTTTGATCCCCTTGCAAGTCCTTTACTTGTGCATGAATGTTTCCTTTGCTCAACCAAATGCAAATGCAACTTTCTGCATTTGACCTTCTTTGTTAAACCAAGGTTATTTACAAAACCAAACAATTCTGACATCTAAAATAAATTCTAGCCTGGTGCTTGGAGGGTTAGGACCTAGATTATTTTTAATAAAAGAAGGTTCTGTGTCCCAGGCTGTGTGAACTTCTTTTAATCACATCTTTGAGGCTTGATATCAAGGTACATAAATATCAGGTCTACTGAACATCTTTGTGCTATACAGGTGTTTGCTCGGTACTAACTGATCTACTCCAGTGTGCTCCAGAATGCAGTGGGCCCATTTTATAATTCTTCTTAAACTCTTTAAGGATGTTCCAGAGTCTTGAGCAAGAATCCCAGGACATTATCTAAGGGAGTGCAGCTGAATGATTATTAGCTATTCTGAGTTGGCTGAATTTACTTCAATGATAAAGTTACAAAATTATACTAGGATTGAATCTCATTCAACTACAGTATTTTTTTATGTAGTTTTTACCCTGCCGAGGCTTTAATTTGATGATTTTTAGCTGTTATAGCAGTAACTACAAGTAGCAAGCACTGGCGAAGCACTCAGTTGACCTCGGTGCTATTAAACATTAATCTCCATTTTAGGGGCTACAATTATTTTTCAAATTAAATTATCTTTAGAATCACTTCTGTCCCTGAATTGGGGCTAAATTTGACTAACATTTGAATCAGTCGGTATTTTTCTGCTAATCTCCGTTCATCCTTTCATACCATCAGCAAACAAAGCCAGGTGGATAGGTGGAAATTAAGAGCTCTATAGTATGAGGGAATTTGAAGAGCAAATAACCAAAAATATAACAATTAGCAAGAAATTATTTAACTGTATCAGAAGCCTGAGAGATTTGGTAGGTCTGCTGGACTACCAGGCAGTAAAAGGAAAAATAAGAATATGGCAAAGAAGCTGAATGGTTTTCTTTGCATCAGTCTTCACTCAGGTAACATACACAGAATCCTATCTTGAACCTCCTCTGTTTTCAGGTATCAAAGAAAAGGCATTGTGAGAGATTGAAGTGTCAAAAGAAGAGGAATTGGAACAGATTGCTAAACTAAATAGCAACAAGTTTCCAGATCAGATCGTAGACATTCAAGAGTGCAAAGGGAATTTAAGAATGAAGTGACTGGGAACTAAGTCTTTAAAGGTATTAGGTGCCTAAAGATGCAGATAGGGATTTTGTGGGATTTTCAAAAGCACCTAGGCACAGGCTTCCATTGATTTCAGTGTGACTTGGCTTGACCTGCAGAAAGTCCGCACCTCCAGAATTTGAAGAAAAAACTATTCAGTAGAATTTTAGGAGTGCACTAAATATAGCAGTTAACAGTTCAAACACTTATAAAATGAGTTAAAGCTTATTTTATCAAAGCTAAATATTGCAGATTATATGGAGAAAAACAAATAAAAACCAAACCCAGATCAAACAAGTTTAAGTGTTTTATTGTGAATTATACACCTTCAGCAAACATGTCTTTTTAATTTGCAGATTTTATGCTCATGCAGGGTAAAATTCAGTAAATCAGTTTAGCTGGGATTTTGCAGAGAACTCAAAGGAGTTAGGTGCTCATCTCTTTTTTGAAATTGAAAGGGATCTCAGTGTCTTTCCATGGGAGATGAACACCTAACTCACTTGGGTTCCTGTTGGAAATCTCAGCCTGTGAAAACTGCACAGTCCTCCTTCAGTACTTTCACACCAAAGTCGTCATATTTAGTTTGGGTAAAATAGTTTATTTTAAGAAAGTCTGAAAGTAGACTTACCCAACCCAGAATCACAAGAGCTTTATTTAGTAATTGTTCAACCCTCAAATAACCTCTTTTTCAGAATTAAATATAATTTCCTATGGGTTAATAATACATATTTTAACAATTACCTGAACTTCCTTAGACTTTTATGCAGACAATTAAATGTTTTTTTTCAAAATCTGTTAAAATAATATCCAGGAATGGCTTAAATTAGTTGATTTTCAGAGTAAAAACAGGGTTTTGTAAAAATATGGTCTCCTTACTCCGTCACAGTTCCCTGTGTGTATCACTCATATTGGCTTGCTGCAGAGAAAGAATTAGTTTTTATGGGTTTCTCTTTCTTTTACTAGCACTCTAGTGTTAAGATGACAGAGAGCTGGATTTCTTTCTCCTTGTACGTCCATGGAATTGTTTACCAAGTTCCAGTCAGTCACACCTGTGGAAACCAATTGACGCATCAGCGGTTAGGCAGGGGTTGCTGAGGGCAGAATTTGGCTTGCAAAACCTTTATTACCTGTGTTGTATGAGAAGGAAAGAACCTCACTAGCTGTTGGCTGCATTAAGTATTGGCCTGCAGGTCACACTCCTTCTGTGTGATCTAGGCACAATAGTGAGAATTGAAGCTATTTCAGTTTCTTTGCTTCTGAAGATTTAAGCCTGCTGCTTTAATGTTGTTATGACATGGTTTTAGGTATGTAAATAATGCTTTACATGCCATGGTATTTAACCTTTGCTCCAATCTTCTACTAGAGAGATGAGTTTGAAGGTCTTTTTCAGGAAAATTTCACTGAATCATTAAACAACTGGATACAGAATGTAGAAAACAAATAACTTTTCTTTTCCAATTAAGAAAGGTTTCAAGCAAGCTGATTCCCCTCCCTTTGATTCTGGATGTTTCAGGAGTGCTAGTGAGTTTTTTTGGCAAAGAACTGTCTTTTTTTTTTTGGTAAGTTTTAAATTGACTGTACATAGTTGTCTTTCACGTATCATAGTGAGCAGTAATGAGCCAGAAAAAATAGAAAGTGGAGGCTCTGTGCTTTTTGGCCTAGGAGACAGACTCCAGAGCAGGACTGAAAAGATCTGGATTCTAATCCCAATTCTGCCAACAGGCCTGCTGTGTGTAACCTTGGACAAATTACTTCTCTTCTCTGTGCCTCAGTTTTCCAGTTTGCAAAACAGGAATAGTGATGCTTGCCTCCTTTGTAAAGTGTCAGTCTCTGGATGGAAAAACACTGTATAAGAGCTGGGCGGTGGTGGTGTTGTTATTGACTTTTCCCCTTTTATGTTCGAAGTGTGACAGATGTAAGAAAAATAAAAAGCCATGAACTAAGATCCATTTGATAACTTCTCTCTTGTGATATACTTTGGTCATTTTACATTTCTACTTGTCTCAGCTCAACTCTGGCCAAAATTTTCAAATTTAGGTGTCTAAAGTTAGGCACCTAAATGAAAGTGACTTTATTTCCAGAGGTGTTGATAATCTGTCAGCCACTGGGGACTTCGGGTACTCAGCACTGCTGAAAATCAAGTCACTTTCATCTAGGTGGCCCACTATGAGTTAGGTGGCTAACTTGGAAATGTTTGGCCTGTTCAAACACTGGCATTGGTCAAGTTGTTGCATTTCATTTCCTTTGTCTTATTTAGAGTGATGTGTTAATGACATCATGTACGTTTAAACTTGGCAATGTACTGTGACGTTCTGGCTGTTTTGCCTCTTTCAGAAATGCCCATGAGCACCAAAGGCAGCATTTTTAACATATTCTTGCTGATCTGCCCTTTCACAGATGGATAAAGTTTGAAGAGAAAGTGGAACAGGGTGGAGAGAGATGGAGTAAGCCTCATGTTGCCACGTTGTCCCTGCACAGCTTGTTTGAACTGAGGACATGTATCGAGAAAGGATCCATCCTGCTGGATTTGGAGGCCACTTCTCTCCCTCAGGTAGTGGGTAAGTAAGCTTCCACAGAGTCTCTTCCAATAACCTTTCCTCCTCCACCCTCACACAAACTCTCTCTTTATCACAGCCTGAATAATAGCTTTCACTGAAAGTGAAGGAATGAGCGTGAGGCTATTTTGTCAACATCCAAAAGCCAGTCCAAGTTTCAACTTTCTGGAATGACAGGAGTGGGTTGGACTGGGTGGCTTGGAAAATACAAAGTCTTCAACCTGTAGCATACACCCTGCTTGGTTTGGTTGTGATTGAGAGCTTTTGCGTCTGATAGCTCCTCGATAGCGTATGCAAAAGAATTAATGCTTTCAGTCCAGCTCTTCATGAACAGATGTCCACGTCATGGGAACCACTGTTGCATTTGCCATGAACTAGCACTTCTGTTGGCCATCTCACCTGAGAAGTGGAGCAGTGGATGAGAATGGAGAGGGACTTATTCTCTTGCTCTTAGAGGTAACTGCTCCCAGTCAGGGTTCAGATGTGTCAGAGCAATGTGGGGTAGCTTGCATTGCTGCTATCTGTGTTGTCACTGTTCTGTGGGTGACGGGGCTTCACACCCCACTTGCTGTCCGACTCAGACCTTTCATGTTGGGATTTTCCAAAGCACTCGATGTTGGCCTAGCTCTGCTCCCATTGAACTGTCTGGTAATAGTACCATTGACTGCAGAATTAGGTTCATGCTGAGTGCTACATTCCACCCGTTCCTCTTTGATGGACTTACTCTATCTACTTCTTTCTAACTACTGTAGTGATTTCAGGTTAGAGTTGTTCCAGAGCTAAGCATTCAAAAAACAGGAGTTGATCCTCAAAATAACCTAGGATTGACTTAAAAATGAGATCTTAAAAATAATCAGTGTTAGGTTGTTTTTATTTTCTTTCATGTTTTTGAGCCTGTAGGGTTTGCATTTTCAAGACTTCCTCTGTAACCATGAGAAGTAGGTTGTTTTTTTTTTAAAAGCTCCACTTACTGACATGGCTCCAGGGCTGGCGTTTGGAAAAAAAAACCCAGCAAATATTAAGAGTGGACAACACTGCAATTAAATCTTTGAGAATATTTACTCATCTACTTCTTTAATTATAAAGGAAAAATTATATAGACTTTAATGAGAGAAACTAAATTCCTTTTACAATAAATTATCCTGTGAATTGTTTCTGTTTACTGTTAATTCATGGGTTAACGGAACAACTGAGAAATAAAGTTTCTATATCCAAGATGATATTTAAGCATGCCACTAATATCAATTACAAGAGCATAGCAATTACAGTGAGTGGTTACTCTTACCAAGGGCTTTTTGCGTTGTGTGGTGTTAAAGAATTCATAGATTGGATCTCACTTTGTAACCGCAGAACTGAGCATGGTGTTAGTAGTTCAGCTGTACCTATTTGTTGCGTTTTCTGATGGTGGTGGTACTCGCTTGAGGGGGTCTTCTGAGCCCTCCCCTGCTTTGTGGGTCCTTTGAAGAGTTTTTTCCTTGTTGGGGAATACCCTTGAATGGTATGTGTGTGTGTGACTTAGAGTGACCTAAGTCCATCTGAAAAGCACATTTCCTCTACTCTTCCTATAAAACAAAACATAAATGGCAGCATGATTTTTTCTAAAAAGATGTAACTGGCAACATCAAGTAATTTCCCGAGACTTGTCTTCTGCCTGAGCATTAAGCCAGGGCTAAATTCCTTTGCCAGATTGCTTTAACAGAAATTTTTAACTTCCCTGTACTCTGGATTTATTCTTAGTTAAAAACATGCTCTATTACTTCTTCTTGACTGAGAGAAATTCCTTAGCCCAATCCCTTATCAGAGAAAATCCACTTTTGTTTTAATATCTTTGTTCTACAGGAATTCCTGTTAAAACCACAAACATTTCCCTAAATCATCTCCAAACCCAAACTTCCTCCTGTAACTTGAAACAACTTTAAAGAAGATTTTGCCCCAACATTTTGAGCATGGCTCACCACGCCTAGTGGGCTTGTGTACAAGGGGAAGTTTAGTTCAGAATAGCTAAAGTATGAATTTAAAGTGCGGTAGGATTCCACACTAACTGCGGCTGCTCTTACTCTGCACTAAGAATGCCCTTTTGCAGTTTAAGGTTAATCCACTTCTTCATTAGTTATTCCAGGCTTTTCCTCTGTGTAGATAAGGCTTATCTGAAAAATGGCAGGAATAATGGGTATATGTATGTGTGATTATTGCTGAAAACTGAGCCAAAGCAAGTACTGCATCGACTTGATGTGGGATATTAGACATCAAATAAGGAATGGCCTTGAAACTAAGGAGCACCCCTTAATTTAAATTCACCTTGCAAGTGTATTGCAATCACCAGGTTATAGGCTCCCAAATAGTCATCAGTTGGAATCAACTTTTACTTGCTAATGTCCTGATTTGGATTCAGGCTCTATATGGCAATACTACTCCCTTGAGCCATATATACCCTCTTAGTTAACTAATTTAATTTTAATTAATTAGTGCAAGAAGGTATCAACTGTATCTTGATTAACGGTGCTGGGTAAGAGGAATTGCAGATGTCAAGTGCTGTCTTAGACTCCAGTCATTGACTTCAATATAATTTGCCCTGTTATCAGTAGAACAGCTCAATGCTTATTTTCTCCATTGACTTCAGTGAGATTACTCACCACCTAAAGTCAAGCATATGTAAGGATTATGTGCAAGATTAAGGCTGCCTTCCTCTGTGTTTTGGATAGCTCTGAGCAAACTCTTTGCTCCCCAAATAAGAATTTATAGTTATTATTAACTTGCATATAGAGCCTTTGATGATATACAATGATTTGTTCAGCCTCAGCTTGCAAAAAAAAAAAAAAACATTAAAAATAAAAGAAGTTGCATTTGTTTATACACACGTTCGTCATTTCCAGTGTTAGAAGAAAATTGATAGTCTGTGACAATCTGACTCTTAAAGAAAAATAGTCACTGAGAGTGCTTCTCACCAGTGCTCTGTGTTCTCCACTGGAACTATATTACCTTTTGGGTTCAATTTAAAGTCTTGGTCTTAATCTTCATGGCCCTCAATTGTTGTGAACCAAGCTAAGACTAGAGGCAGGAGCTTTTGTGGTGCTGGGTCTTAGATGGTGGAGCACCTTACTGGAAGGGGTTAAGATGAAGGGGTTAAGGGAAGGTCCATCCCTTTTCACAGGAGACCCCAGTGCAAAACTCACTGTTTTTTCCCTTTTTCTTTTATAGAAAAGCCTGCTAAAAATAACAGAGAACCAGGAGGTAGGAGGAGGATTGGAAGAGAAGGGGAAGATGAGAAGGATGTGTTGTATTTCACATTTACATACTCACATGATTAGAGTGCTAAAAATAGCTAAGGGCATGTCTACGTGGTGCTGGACTACAGGGTTGTGACATGTAGTGTGCTTTACCATGTTGTCCTCTGCCCCATGTAGACCCTGCTCCTGTGCACTAAAAGGTACCTAGTTCACATTTGAGGTTGTTCTGCTTCAGACTGGACTATGTGCACGAGGTACCTAGTTGGTACCTCGTGCACATACAGCCAGTCCGCTACGCGTGTGTGTGTGTGAGGAAGAGGAGGGAAACTGTAGGGTGAACTCAAGAAACCAGACACATAGCTGAACTTAGCAGTCTCGTAACTAAAATAATTTTGCTCTTTGTAATTTTTCTCCCGCCCACCCCCTCCTTTTTTCTTTCTGTAACAGAGATGATTGTTGACAATCAGGTTGAGACAGGCCTGTTGAAAGTAGACATGAAGGACAAGGTCACCTACACGCTGCTTAGGAAGCATCGGCACCAGACCAAGAAATCCAACCTACGCTCTCTGGCTGACATCGGGAAGACCGTCTCCAGTGCAAGTAGGATGTTTACCAGCCCTGATAATGGTAATGCAGAGGCCACTTGGCTGTAGCCTTCCATTTGAAAGAAACCCACACAAAACTAACTCCATTGCCATCTCATGACCATGCCTTTTCTAACACACATGGAGTCTAGTGGGCCCTACTGATGATGCGTCAGTTATGGGCTCTGAAAGCTGCTGTTGCTGTGGCAGGTTGCTCTGTCCATCTCTTCACTGGACTAACGGGGCGAACGCGAGAGGGGTACAGTGCTAGGCATCTGATAGTAGAATAGAATAATCAGTGAGGCTCACCGAGTAAAAACAATTAGTGACACGCTTTCAGATGATGTAGGGGAGTATGTGTAATCAATATAAGGAAAACATGTAGGAGAAAAAAAGCACCTTAGACCCTAAAGGCTAGTTGTGTAAAAGGTTAATCTTTTATAAATATAGACAATGTTTTTATGCATATTAAATTTTCTTATAGAGGGTGTACACAGCCCTTTAAAGCAAGACCTCTGACTAAATAAGGTAGTAAGAAGCAGTTTTTAATACACTGACCACTGTTCAGTGTGGTTAAAGCTGATTTCCATGAAGCTTTATTTATCTTAAACACAATCACCCCATGAAAGAGTTTGCAGGTATATAAACAGATATAGGTAGGGGTGTATGTGTGTGTGTTTGAAGGGGTGTGTGTGTGTGTGTTTGTATGTGTATATTTGAAGGGTGTT
The DNA here is from genome assembly GCA_007922155.1 of Mesoclemmys tuberculata. Taxonomy (NCBI): domain Eukaryota; kingdom Metazoa; phylum Chordata; order Testudines; family Chelidae; genus Mesoclemmys; species Mesoclemmys tuberculata. The sequence continues at coordinate 16,958,244 of ML675617.1, read as the reverse complement.
TGTGCATGCATGCGTGCACAGTTCATGGAGGCATTGGTAGCAACGCCATAGCTAAAAGTGCATTGAGATTTGCACTTTTTAAAGCTGACCTGTTAGAAAACAGTGTCCAGAAAAGCAAGAATAACATATTAAGACAGAGAGCTTCATCATGGTTTGGGATTTTACAAACTAGTTCAGTGTTGCATGAAGAACATTTACAAGTTACTGTTTTATAATAGCAGGAAGTCTGGTAACATCACTGGTAACATCACTAAAGGTAGCAAAGTTACTCAGTTTTCTGCATTCTGCCTCAACATGCATGCTAGCATCTCCCCTATTGTATTTTATTATTTAAATAACATCTCTTCTTTCACGTTGGCCGTATTGCATACCAGTGCCTTGAATAAAGCTGCATTTAAACAGAGAAAAAAAGGGGAGTAGAGTCAATCAGGGGTGTGTCTTGGGTGTAAACTTTTTCAGAATGTCTACATGAGAGTTTGGTAGCATGAAAAAGGAGGCTGTGGTTCCAACAGCACTGTACAGAAAGTTATATTCATGCTGAACTTCAATATAGAGGAAAGAATGGTAGGGTTTGCCAGGTTCGAGCCGATGGTGGTTCATCACAAAATATGAGGCCTGACTGAAAGCTGTTGAAGTGAATGGAAGGACTTGTACTGATTTCAATGGACTTTGGATCAGGCTTATACTGCAAATAGAAGTATCTTGTTATACCGAATGCTTCAGAGAAAGATGTATAAACCCCTGCTCACATGCCTAACCTACTGTGCAATGTATATTGAGTTGAGGGAACTTAACTTCTATGTTTCCACAGACAACCATTGAGATCTGATTACCCTTATCTTAATGTACATGACTGTTTAGGGTATAAGCTCTTACTATGTGCTTAGGATCTCTAAGTGCTACTGTAGTTCACATAATAATCATATACGTTTCTAGTAGTTACAAATAAAAATAACCCAGCCATAGTGTGACGTTGGCCTCTAGGGAGCCGTGCAGAGAGTGCTCAATTCAGGGTAAACTGTAAAGAATGGGGCAGGCAAACTCCTAAATACTAGTGGCTTTGTCTAAAAAATTAGATTCACCAAGCCAACATCAAACAGCCTCTAATTACCTTGGTGGTTGTCCAGAAGCCGAAACACAGTTCCCTTAAAGCCATCCAGCGCTCTGCCTTCTACCAAGCCACGACAGCCAATCAAATACGATGGAAATTACTCATAATTTTTGTCCATCACATATAAAAATGTTCTACCAATCCCAAAGGACTGGAAATGTTACCAGCCAGGTCAGTGAATATTTCAGATGGCATCCAAATACATGCTTAAAGCCAATGTTTATTAACTAATATTTATTAAAAAGAAAAGAGAATATTGGTTAAAAATTCATATGCATACAGATAAGAATAAAATCTATGGGTCAGTTTTAAAGTAGAGATGGTAAACTGTGTTGCAGAAGTTTCTTTCAGGTCAGTTTCACTGGTTATAGTGCATATATAGAGTCAGTATAATTACTGCCATGGGTAATATAAAGGCGGACCAGGCAATCTGGAATCTCAAACTTGTGACTCAAATCTTCCCTGTCAAGGCATAAGCAGTCCTAAAATGAACAGGACCAGGGCCATAGAGACAGGTTATTGATATCCTCTTGACTGCAGGTAACACAGTAGGTAATCCTAGGGTGCATAATACGTAATTACGTGTAGCCTTGAAGTTATATCTCCTATTCCCTACACCAGTAACTAGCAGCATTTGATCAGCAGAAGGTAATTGGCCATCGTGAGCCATTTATGGATAGTTACTACTTAAACTTCAAAGAGAAATAAAAACAATAGTATTATTACAGTCAAGTTCCAGCTAAATGTTAATATCTTTTGATTTATAAATTAACATAATACAATGACAGGAAGTATTTGGTTACATTGATAATCACTAAGATGATTATAGGTAAATACAGACATACATAGCCATTACTTATAGTGTTAGGAGTTTGGGAAATAAGTTCAAAGATTTAGCTATTTACATTGATGGTCCTAATTACCATCTGTATTTCCTTTCTGCATGTTGTTGAAGATCGAGTTTGTGTCATTGCAGCCTGTTCAGGCATAGCCCTTTCTGGCCCAGTGTCAAACATAGTATTTGATTTTGGCCTCCAAGTGTCAGTGAATTCCTCAGGTTGAAATCTGCGGGGTCAGTTAGGAGTGCTAGAAACCTTTATGATAATCTGATATTACTGTGTGTGACGTGACTATGGTTGGAAACTCTTCTGAACTGGTGGGGGATTCATTGAAGCTTAAGGGGGAAAAGGTACATTGTATAGAATATGAATTCTTCTCCTACACTTCATTTCCTGTCTTTTTTTACGCTGCTCCATATACATGATTGGTTTTCCTCCTCTTCTGCGCCAGCTCTTTGTTCAATCCTTCACTTCTGTAGCTGAGCCCTTCGATGGTAAACCACCAGAATCTCCAACTGTTTAACAAAAAACCCAACCAAACAAAAAACCTGCCATGTTATGAGATTGAATCAGCTGTGTATTGTATATCTTAACTGTATTCTCTCTCTCCTAGTTTGTAAGCCCCTGGGGCAGTCATGGTGTCTTCCTCTATGTACTTTACAGAGCTGAATTTCTTGTCAGAACTGGTTAAAAAAACATCGCTAATATAGTTTGGAGCTTGTGTGAGTGAGGGATAACTACATAAGCCTCATCCTGGTGTAATTTAATTTTTAGGCTAAAAACAACTCTTACTCAAGTTGTAAGTTGGGTCATCAGTATAATGGCTAGTTTTTCATTCTTTTTAGTGTTGGAAGGAGGACTGTAGTCCAGTGGCTTCACTGAACTGGGATTTAAGAGGCCTAGTCATGTTCCTGGCACTGGCACTGATCTGCTGGGTGACCTTGGGCAAGTCACTTAATTGTTTAGTGCCTCAGTTTCCCCATTTATACAATGGGGCAATAATAATTAAATAACTTAAAATTTATAATACTTCATTATTTCAAAGTGTTTTTGAGATCTCAAGATGAAAAGAGTTATATAAAAGCTAAGTATAATAATCATTATTTATTAATGCTTTAATTAATTAAAAAAATAAAACCAAAAGTGCCTTTGTATACATGTACATCACTCCGTGGATTTGAATGGGTGCCCCACATGTACATCTGAAGGCAGAATTTGACCTTTAAACATACAGAAATGCCAAAATACGTCATTAATTTGGCTGTGCTTGTACAATGAATATATGTTCATTAAAAATTGACGAAGTGAGACATTTAATGAGGCTTAACTAGATTTTGTAACATACTACATGTCTTAAATTTCAAAATTTTAGATTACTTATTGGCACTTAATGTACAATAAATATTTTTAATGTGTATTTAGAACCCGTGATTTAACATGTTACCCAATCTTGTTAAATTGTTTTTGCAAATCAATATCTTTAGTAAACAATATTTTAACTACAGTATACGAATATGCTCTTTAAAAAAAAAAAAAAAAGGTGGTTTGCCCATCTGCCACTGGATGTCCAATAGCCTTTTTGGAAATGTTATTTTTATAAACAAAAATCAAAAAAATCTAGTAAAGATTTGTAATAGTGCACGTTGCAGTAACTTAGAAGGGAGGAATACTCCATTCAGAATAAATAGCTGCTTAAGTAAGGCCAACCTTGATGTCTCAATGTATGGTGAGACCCAACTGCTCACTGTGATTCTTTTATACAATAGCACCTTGCCTAACCTGCCCTTGAGGCAAAATGGAAGTGCACAGTGCACAATAAAAACAGAGTTTGAGGCCAGCACATACCAGTGAGATTCTGTGCCAGAGCCAGCCTGGTTAAAATCATGCTTCCCGAGCCCTTGGCAATGGCCTGAAACAAGGGCTAGAATAACTATAATCCTCACCCCCAAGAGTTGCCAATCTACAAACTTTTCCAGTCTTGCCTCACTCTTATCCACTGAACCTGTTAGTGCAGATTAGGGAAGGTCTACTGTATGTTTGTTTGATGCAGTATCCTTGGTGTTTTCTTGCATCTTCACTGAGAAAAAGCACGTAAGCACATCTTCCCTATATGGGAAGGCACTTATGCACATGCTTTCATACTTTCCTTAATAGGGATGCTTTTCTACATTTATGCCTTAAAAAAAAAATGTCCAGTTCATCAGCCTGCAATGGTTCTTCCCTTCAGGAAAGCAGATTACAGATTCAATTTCATATATTTCATTTGGCAGTCAACTGGAATTTATCTGACTCTCCTTTAAGAACCAGCCCTGTTTTCAACTACGTGTGAAGTAATAATACTTTACTGTTGATCAGGGTTCCAGACTTCCTTCTCCCCTACTTTAACACTTTAATTTAGGAACTTATTAAAAGCTCATTCATATAAGTTACATTTTAAAATATTTTTCTGTTCACAACACCTACGTACCTAAGGTAAATATTTAAGGCAAAGCAGTGGTTTATATTTAATGGGACACTGTCAGGAGGAGAGTAATATATCTTTAAAAAAAATCATTGTTAAAATGGAAATAATTTTGAAAATGAAATTTACTTGTTACCCTTTTTGCCCTTTGTTTGGCTTGGTAAATAAAATTAGGCTCCAAAGTTTCACCTTCTTCTGTGTCTTCTCCTTTATTATTAAGTCATTTAATATTCTAAAAGGGGGAAGAACAGTAAAAACTTGAAGGTAAAGCCTCTTCCAGGTTTATTACCAATTTTTGTTTTTTAAAGAGCTTTTTTTGTCATTAAACTACTGTAATGTAATTCTCCTTTAATTGTCACATGTCTAGAATTACAAATTATTTGTCTTTTTTGAACTATTAAATGATATGAAGATTTTTGTCACAAATACTTAGCATCCTGTAACTCGTTTAATCTGGAAAAGAGTTAACTTTTTAAAAAACTTACTTTTTATTCTTTTAGAACAAGAGCATGAGCAAGTTTAGGATTAAGGCACTTGGACCTGTATGCTATCAAAGGTAGCAAGAAAAACAAGGAATATAGAAATAATTATTAGAAATGAAACAGAGAAATGGATTATTTGTTTATATTAACATTGATGTAGCAAAATCAGTTATGTAATAAAACTAAGAGGGACTCAATCCTGCAAACACTTGCATATTGTAACAAAGGTGTTGGTGATATTACAATCGTTGACATGCTCAGGCTTGCTTCCTTCCACTAGGTTAATTATTATTTATAACATTGGTTTATCTGGTTTTGGTCATGCCAGAATCATGAGTTTGTTTGTGGGGAAGTAATCCTGGGAAATTCTCTATATATTACACAGTAGGAAAACTCAAACAGAAGTTTTATAATTTTTAAATCTTACGTTTGTCAAGATACTTTATATTCTCACTTTATAAAGTGCAGTCATGGAGTCCCAATGGGATGACTCCTAAGAAACATTTCATTCACTGTGTTTGAAAGCTACTCTGTGGGCTAGCCAGTCCAGGGTAACACTTTCTTCTATTGCTGCTGTCTCATGGCTAATCTCCTGCAGCTCAGGTGGTAAAGACCTATCTGTTTGGAGTTAAAGAACCTGGGTTCTAGCCCACCTGGTGACCATGATGTCTCTAAATTGCAGAATATGGGTTTGTTACAATTTGATGTAATGCACAAAGAGTTTGGGAAAGACCACGGCTGTGTTTTTAAAATCTGTTTTCATATTTGCTTTCATTAAAATTACAGAGATTTGTGAAATGTATGTAAAATTCAGCTTTGTAAGAGGGGGAGATTTTCAAAAGCACCCACCTTCCATAGACTTTCAGTGGCAGCTGGCTACCCTTCGTTCCTTTTGAAAAACTCACCCAGGATGACCCTCTCTCCATTACAGGTGCTGGCACAGTCATTCTGTTCCCAATTAATTTGTTTAATTACTGCTTTTAAAGAGACAAAGTGATGATTAAATTGGCCAAAACACTGTTGAAGTTTAAAATTCTTCGATGGCAAAGGTATGCAATAAATGCTTTTATTTATAAATGTGTAATTAGGGTCTTGCCCAGCCAACACTGTTTACAAGATGGTCTTCCCCCAGAAATCATTTTGCTTTGATTGGATCCACTGATATGAAAGAGGCCACGCAAATCATAATGATTTCTGTGTTTTGATGGAGGAGGGTAAATGTGGACTTTTCATTTCAAGTACTCTATTGCTTCAGTGAGAGAGAGATGATGATCAAAAGCAGGCAAGGCAAAAGATCTGCACTTGGATCTTGTTGGCTGGAGCTACCAAAAATTGCTCTTGCAAAGGCAGCATCCTTCATTTCTCTTCATATGATGTACAATAATTTCAGCCAGAGGGTAAAAAATGTTTAGTTTTGAAATGTTGGTATCCAGCCTGCATCTCGTTTTGCTAAGCTGACTGAGTGTTCTTCATGTTAATTCTGACGTTCCCTTTCTGAGCACTGAATATGGCATTATTAAAAAAGACAGAGCAATAAACAGTATCAGCACTGGATTTCACCGGAACCAGTCTTTGGCCATTTGGCAAGGCATTCTAGTCTTGACATTTTAGAGGATTTTGAACATCTAGTTAATGTATCGGGCTATGCACAGGACTGGAAGACAAGGACTCTTGTGTTTTTAATCCCTGCTCTGACACTGACTTTGTGTGCCCTGGAACAAGCCTGTCTTAGTTTGCCAGTGTATAAAATGAGGAAGTTTGCCAATGTGTAAAATGCATTACACAGGCACATGAGGTTTAGTTAGAAAATGCTCACCAGTGCTTTTGAAGCTGAAAAGTGCAATGCACTAGGAATTGTAGCCATTATTTAGAGGACTAGTGTTCCTTTCGTGCCCAAATCTTGAATAACGACGCTATGAGAGCTGATAACTTGCCAGATAAATGAGTAAATCATAATTAAAATGAGCAGAAAAAGGGCAATAGAAAATTGGGCAGGGGGGTGCCTGTTTCTGCTTAATAAATTGTCATGTTACAAAGAACTGCGTATTGTGTGGTATATTTTTTTAAATGTCTAGTGCACATTATGTGGAGGGTTGCCAGGAGGAGGAAGCTGAGTTAGGCTGTTTTTCTCTGAGCTCACACACAAGAAGTTTGCAAGTACAAGTGTTTAAAATAAGCACGTTGATTATACTGCTTCTTATAGGCTAGAATGTGTTCAAGAATACAACAAAAAATGATGGATGCTGATGATGGAACACTTTTCCTCTTTACATGTTTTTTTGTGCAGTACAATACAGCTTTATTTTGTATGGTGTCTTTCATACACCCTGTGTCCCAAGTCTCTGTGGAGAGTTGAATAATACAGGTGCAGAGTTAAATAACAGCACAGAGAAAGATATTAAGGAAGAAAATAGAGATTTTGAAGTAATATTTGAAAAGAGCAGGAGAATTAGTCATTTGCATTATTTAAAGTGCTATAAAATGGAGTATATTTACAGAACACTAATTGGTGTATATCTGGCTATGTGCAGTGGCCAAGATTTTCAAAGCTGGGCTCCTAAAGAGAAGTGATCTGACTATTTTCAAAGGTACTACCCACTTGCAGCTGCCATTGATTCCACTGGGAGCTGGGGGCTGCTCAGCACTTCTGTAATTTAGGCTACTTCTATTTAGGTAGCTGAATTTGGATTTAGATGCCTAACTTTCGGCACCCAGACTTACAAATGTCAATCGGTATGTGTTAAGCTACAAGAAATGGTAACCACGTGCTGAAGAGTATGGATTGGGTGTGTAACAATGTGAATGTTCAGACGCTGTCTTTCCTAACTTGCTTGTGCAATTGCTTTCGCCTTTTTTTTAACATCTTAACTTTGCTCTCTTCCTCCTCCTCCTCGCTGCCGCTCTTGTCTCCTGCTCTGTTTTCCTCCTGCAACACTAAAGCACGCAGCCCGCTTGAGAGTTCTGTGCCCTGTCTAGCAACCCGCACATTGGATGATGAAATCCGAGTGCAGCGCAGCCCCAGCGTGGGATGGCTAAGTAAGTGAAGGGTCGGGGGCATGGGGAGGAGGGTGAGCCTGGTGGATGGGTTAGTTTGGAGAAACATAGAAGGGGGGAACACTTAGCAGTTGAAGTTCTTAAATATGCACTGCCATATTAGTAGCCAAGAGAGATTTGAAAAAAAACCCGAGAGTCCTGTAACACTTTAAAGACTAACAAATTTGATTTCTGCAGGCATAAGCTTTTGTGGGCTTGTAACCCACTTCATCAGATGCAAGGGATAGAAATCTGATAGGAGGTATATATATACATCCAAGGGTAAGGAACAACAATGGGGAGAGTAGGTAATAGCAAAGTCAATTCAGTTAGAGTAGCTGAGGCCTATTCACAACCATTGATTAGAAGGTGAGAATGTGTGAACAGTGATGATTACTCTTAGTAATGAGATAACCACTCCAAGTCCCGATTCAGACCCAACTTGATTGTCAAATTTACATATGAGTTCCAGCTGTGCAGTTTCTCTTTGAAGTTTGTTTTTGAAGTAGAGATTGGAAATCCTCCCTCCATAGACTAGATGCAGTGCATGGGTCCCTGGGCTGTGTTTTCCTACTCTTTTCTCCAAGTTCCATCCTGGAGTGGTGAAAGGGCAGTTCAAGTTTCATTCCCACTCACTCTTGTCTCTTTCCTAAGCGAACCAGCGGAATTGCCAATGAGAGGCCATGACTGTGGTGGTTTTGTCGTGGAGACACTTTCCTGTTAAGGATCAGACTGAGACCACCAACTCATTCTCTAAGTCACGAAACAGCCAACCCATGGTAACACCTTCCAGTCAAGAGCAAAGTCAAATTGTCACCCTAGAGGTGAAAGGCCTCATAATCTCATTACCCAGCCCTCAAAGCAGCTCACACTAAAGAACTAGATTTAGTAGGCTACCTATTATATATGTATTTAAATATCAGATTAGTATTAAGCAAGTTTTTAATAAGGTTTGCCAGTTGTGTAATGACAAATGCAAAATTTACATATTTTATTTAAGTTCCTTACAAGTGAAATGTGTATCTGTGTAGGTTTTCCTATATCACAGAGCTGGCAAAACTCAACAGTAATGAGTTGAGCTTTGTTCAGGGCCTGTTTCTACCACTGCGCCTCATGTTGTCTTGCTGCTTTCAGTGGAACTGTTCACTGAACAAAGTACCATCAATGCAACAGTGGTAGAATTGGGCCCTTTACAAGCAATAGCTGTTTTTTAGCAATCCTCAAATGTTTGAATTGTGAACATTAATTTGTCAGAAAAATAAAAGGTAACTGCACATCGTATTAATATAATGAAATGTCAAGTTGAATAGGTTTTGGTTGGCTTATTTTTTGAGCTAGCATGTGGTTGTATAAATCCAAGGAGGGGGCTAACGTTACTGATGTCACAGAAATGGTGAGGTTATTTGGCCCATATTCAGGAAATCATTCCTATTTGGCAGAGTACTTAAGCATAAGCAGCACATACTTTAAAGATAAACATGTGCTTCAGAGTTTTGCTGAATTAGGACTCTAATGCAGAAATTCTTTTCCCCCACATCTCATTGCATAGAAGAGTAAGCTAGCAGGGTTCATGTAGCAGGGTTTCTTGTTCCTCTGCTTCTTTTGTTTACATCTATATAGCATACTAGCTGGTCACCTGCATCCCTCCCCCTCCTTCTCTATTTTCTGTTTTTTCTCTCTTCTTTTGAGACAGCAGTGCTACAGTTTTTAACACATTGTTTCTATATCGTATTTATTTCAGTAGCAGGACATCACTGAGTATGAATATCATTGTGTTACGTTAGGCCTGGCACATGGTCATTTATAGAAATTTCCAGGGTTCCATTTCTTTCTGGTTGATACAAAATCATGGAATTCTTGTGCAGTGTTGGCAATTTCCTAGGAAATCCTGGTTTAGGACAGGATGCTGGTAAATACCAGCTTACATTCGGCTTAAATGGGGAAATGGGGGAAAAATAACACAAGTGTTCAACGAGCACAGAACAAATCTTTTCAGTCTTTGGCTCCATCCGTTCAAAACTTAATAGGCTCTGTCCATCCACTACATCCAAGTTAGTCTTCTGCTATGGTGGCCAATTGGGCCTGGACTGGTAGTCTCCAATTCTGCATGCTTCTGATTGGTTAATGCTTCAGGCCTACATCTTTGCATTCCTGTCATGTTTATATAATCAGATGTTTTTTTACTATTATTTATATAGGATTGAAAATGGAAATATGAGTCATGACATGTATACAAACTTAAGCAGGAAAATATTGAACCAAAATATATACGGACATTCTGATGTTCAATATAATAATTACATATATTAGTATTACAGTATTACAATTTTTCACAAGGTGTTAAAAACAATTTATTGGGTAAAAACTGCCTCTGGCCATCCCTGCTTTTGTGGCAGTAGCATGTGGCATCCTTGCCAACGTTAACAGTCTACTCAAGTTTGTATTTCTCTAGCAGTTGATTCTACCTGCTTGGTGGGACTTTTTTGGTTGCACACTTTTGTAACACAAGGCCATTTAAGTGCTGCTAGTTTTTGCTTGCTTTTTTATAAATTATATTTCTCCTCCTTCCACTCCATGGTTCACCACTCATCCTTTCTTCTCTTTAGTATGCATTTTTCTTTCTTGTAGCAAGTGACACACCGTTCAAGTCCTACAGCCTTGCTTTCCTGCAAGGAAATGCTCTTCTGTGAACCAGTGGAAAAATTCTTAGATGTAACATGTGCCTGTACTGGAAAAACAGCCTGTAGGAAACTGGATCTTAGCTCAAGGATAAATACAATTCGGCATGAAGGTCTTTTAGTGACTTGGTTCGGTTCACCTCAGCTGGAGCAGGGAGATGCAAACTGGAAACTGCAGCTGCCTGACCCAGCAAGTCTTGCTGTATTCTTGAATGTGTATGGGTGGGAGTTTGAAGTCCTTCCTGCTGCTTCCTCTTAGAGATTCCTCTGAGGTGGGGCAACTGCAGCTTCTGCTGGGGATTTTACAGGAATCGGGCCAGTGGAAGATGTAGAGGAGGGGAGAGGCTGAACCAGCGCATTGCCCTGTTTAACATGGTCATGTCACCGTGACCCTGCTCACTTTTTGTCAGCCTGGCCCTTTGCTGGTTCCCTGGATGGAAGGGAGGTTGTGGTAGCATTGTGACACCATAACCTCTCCTTGGCAGTCTCTGCAATGAGCCTGCCATTGTGGGAATGTTGTTACATTCAGACACGACGGGGTTGCAGAGGCTTTGATTGCATGAAACGGTGGGCTGCCCTGCTTGTCCTTGCAACGGTTAACTCTAAGGTGTCCATGCAGCAACACTGTTTTTTTGACAGAAATTTGGTCAGGTCCATACATACTGCATTTGTGAGTATGCTACTCTGGGACTCTGGAAGCACCTATGTTACTCAGCAATCTACTTGCATTTAGGGGCTTTTAAGTAACTTGTAAAAACAGGACAGTGCATGCTGAGGTGGTGTTCATAGGGTCAGCCCATCTGGTAGAGATACTATGCTTGCTGCTTCCCATCCATGCTCTGAAGAGGCCAGTGCAGAGAGTACTGATTGAGCCTGGCCTGAGTTGAAGGCCTTGTCCCAGTGTTTGACACCAATGCTTGTAGAATGTCTTGGAAGACTGTTGCGTGCGGACGTCAAACTTGCATAAGTGTTGGAAACTCAAGGTGTTGCAGCCAGTTTTCCACCTAGTGCAGGTGGCCAAAAGGAGCTGAACGCATGTCATCTCTACCTGACAGCTACATTCAGTCAGGACTGTGAGAAGCTCGCCACTTCCCATCGGCTACAGACACTTCCTTGGGCTCTGATATGCAGATCTGTTATGCAAGGCCAACCTAACAGATGATCCAAGAGTGAACAAATCAGTGAGTGAAAACTTTGTAGCTTGTTATCCCAAGTGAAGAAAATAGGCCTGAATTTGACAGGTGGTGATATTTCATCATTAAAGACCCAGGATAATTAAGCGTGATACCTGCTTATACCAGGGCTGAATTTTGCCCCTCACATCCTGCATTCAAGTCATCTTATCTATGAAAAAAGTCAGAGAATTGTGACTCTCAGAAAAAGGGAGACACGAAGAGTTAACCAGAAGAGACTTGCCTGCCATACAGTATTCCTTTAAAAGAAGATTTAAGAACTTATTTGTGGCTATCTGTTCAAACCATTTTCATGCTCCTTTAGTGTCAGTTCTCAGGGAGAATCTGAAGTCAGGAGTCCTGTTTCCTTTGTGCTTAGTATTTCCATCACCTGTTACTCCTAAATTTCCAAAAGGTTGTTGGTGATTTAGCCGCATGGCTGTTATTGAAAGTAGTGAGAGAGGACTTGTGTGATTTACTCCCCTGCAGTGTTTTGAAAATGTAGGGGTTAGGGTTAAATCTTTCTCCTGATATCCAGTTGGTTGTGATGGGAATGAGTAGGAAGGTGTTGGGAGCTGTGCTTCATGTAAAATCAACCACCGTGCATGCAAAGTGCACCAGCTGTTGTTACCAAATGCAGAGGGATATGGTGGCAGGATGAGGCATTAGGTCTCCATAAAAAGGAATTTCTAAACATAAAATGCAGAAAAATGTAGAGCCATAAATGTTAAAAACAAAGGTTCACACTTGTGCTTTAGAGTAAGTGATCTCTTGTTCTCCAGCTGTGACTGTTGGCTGCTCTTTAGCACTGAGGTTAGCCAACTGAACATTGAATTACCTGCATTTTATTTTGGTGGAAGGCAAAAGCCTTTCTGCCTGAAATAAAAATGCCAAAGTTAAACACATTTATTTCTCACAGCGGGAAGTAGAATGTCTGGACTAGTGTCTGGCTGAAGTAAATCATTACAGCGTTGTAAGTAGTGATGCTGTAGTTACAACTGAGATGGCTACAGCTCTGCATCTCAGAAATTGAAAGAGGTACAGAACATGGCTTTCTCTTTAGGGTCACATCCTTCCCCGTTGAATTCAGTGGGACTTTTGCCCCTGGCTGAAATAAGAGCAGGATCACAGAGCCCTTTTGAAAAGTTTTATTTGGAGTAAACATAGTGCAGTGACTGGGGCACTGTTGTCTCCCCGCTTTTGATCTGACGCCCCTCACTATGGATATGAGCCGTAGCTGGCAGGGCAGGTTTTCTGGGAGAGCCCCTCTGCTGTAGAGCTTACTTATCCCATTGGATTAACCGTTTTCTACAACTGTACGTCAACCATAAATCAAGATTGGATGCTCAAGTTCAAACGGGAGCCAATTCAGGCAAGTTTTCTGGCCTGTGTTATGCAGGAGAAGGTCAGACTGGGTGATCACAGAGGCCATATGATTTATGAATCTGTTAACCTAAAATACAGCCTTCCTGGCATGTTCATCTTGGGCATCGCATAAGCAAAGACCATACCAAATTTTGTGGTGTGGACAAATATCTGCTGGGGGAGCAGCTGGAAATTGCTCGACTCAGTCCATGTGTGGCCCAGTCGAGATTTGGACCCAGGAATGCAGATATATTAGTCCATCAACAGGACCATCTATTTTGCCAGTGCAGTCAAGAGAAAATGGAATTGCACCCTCAGCAAATGGCCCTCCCTGTAGCTGCACAGCATTAGTCTGTGCCAAAACTCTTCCAAATACTCTCAAATGCATTAAAACAGCTTTGAACGTTGTTTTAAACAAAGCAACTGGCATGTTTCTAGGGTTTTTAAGGTCCATAAATTAAGAGGCTTATCTTGAAATGTATCCCAACCTAGAGTCTGAAAACTTGGTTTAGAAATCTCACAACAGCACTCTTTGAGTTTTTCCATATCTCTGCTTCTGGTAATGACTAGAAAAATCTGTGGTGATAGTCTCTCTTGCTGTACATCAGAAGTGGGAGAGACAGTATCCAAACATTTCAGAACCCTAAAAAGAGCATACTCGAAAACCGACATAGACTTTCAGATTGAGGATACTGTATTCTATATTAGATTTTGACAAACAGGGAAAAACTGGTTGAAAATTTGCAAGTGGAAGGCAGCTTGGGTGAAAGTGGTCACAAAATGATAGATTTCATGATTCAAAGGAATGGTAGGAGGGAGAACAGCAAAATAAAGGCAATGGATTTCAAGAAGGCAGACTCGAGCAAACTCAGGGAGTTGGTAGGTAAGATCCAATGGGAAGCAAATCTAAGAGAAAAAATAAGTGAAGAAAGTTGGCAGATTTTCAGAGAGATATTATTAAGGGCACAAGAGCAAACTATCTCATTGCATAAGAAAGATAGGAAATATGGCAAGAGACCATCCTGGCTTAACCAGGAGATCTTAAGTGATCTAAAAGCCAAAAAAGAGTCCTATGAAAAGTGGAACCTAGGTCAAATTACAAAGGATGAATATAAACAAATAGCACAAGTATGCAGAGTCAAAATTAGAGAGGCCAAGGCATAAAATGATATTAAACTAGTTAGAGATATAAATGGTAACAAGAAAACATTCTACAAACACATTAGAAGCAAGAGGAAGACCAAGGACAGGGTATGTCTGTTACACAATGAGGGGGGAAAAACAATAACCGAAAATGTGGAAATGGCAGGAGTGCTAAATGACTTTTTTTTTTTTTTTGGTTTTCACCAAGAAGGTTGGTGGCAATTGGATGTCTAACATAGTGAATGCCAGTGAAAATGAGGCAAGATCAGAAACTAAAATAGGGAAAGAACAAGTGAAAAATTACTTAGACAAGTTAGATGTCTGCAAGTCACCAGGGCCTGATGAAATGCATCCTAGGATACTCATGGAGCTGACTGAGGAGATATCTGAGCCATTAGCGATTATCTTTGAAAAGTCTTAGAAGACAGGAGAGATTCCAGAAGACTGGAAAAAGGCAAATACAGTGCCTGTCTACAAGAAGGAAAATAAGGACAACCCAGGGAATTACAGACCAGTCAGCTTAACTTCTGTACCTGGGAAGATAATGGAGCAAATAATTAAGAAATCAATTTGCAAACATCTAGAAAATAATAAAGTAATAAGCTACAGTCAGCATGGATTTGTCAAGAACAAATCATGTCAAACCAACCTGGTAGCTTTCTTTGACAGGGTAACAAGCCTTGTGGATTGGGCGGAGGCAGTAGAAGTAGTATATCTTGACTTTAGTAAGGCTTTTGATACTGTCCCACAGGACCTTCTCTTAAGCAAGCTAGGGAAATACAACCTAGATGCAAAGTACTCCACATAGGTAGGAACAATCAGTTACACATGTACAGAATGGGAAATGACTACCTACGAAGGAGTAGTGCGGAAAGGGATCTGGGGGTCACAATGGACCACAAGCTAAATGTCAGTCAACAGTGTAATGCTGTTGCAAAAAAAGAGAACAAGATTTGGGGATGTATTAGCAGGAGTGTTGTAGGACACTAGTAGTAATTCTTCCACTCTACTCTGCACTGATTAGGCCTCAACTGGAGTATTGTATCCGGTTCTGGGTGCCACATTTCAGGAAAGATGGACAAATTGGAGAAAGTCCAGAGAAGAGCAACAAAAATGATTAAAGGTCTAGAAAACATGACCTATGAGGCAAGACTGAAAGAACTGGGTTTGTTCAGCCTGGAGAAGAGAAGACTGAGAGGGGACATGATAATAGCTTTCAAGTACATGAAAGGTTGTTACAGAAGGAGGGAGAAAAATTGTCCTTAACCTCTGAGGACAGGACAAGAAGCAATGGTCTTAAACTGCAGCAAGGGAGGTTTAGGTTGGACATTAGGAAAAACTTCCTGTCAGGGTGGTTAATCACTGGAATAAATTGCCTAAAGAGGTTGTGGAATCTCCATCATTGGAGATTTTTAAGAGCAGGTTAGACAAACACCTGTCAGGGATGGTCTGGATATTACTTAGTCCTGCCATGAGTGCAGGGGACTCGACTAGACGATCTCTCGAGGTTCCTTCCAGCCCTATGATTCTCTGATTCTATTTGTTGTCGATGTCTCTCTTTGGCTGCTGTTTGATTTTTCTTTTCTTGTGATTATGACTGCTATTGGTTTTTTGGGGGTTTTTTTGTTTGTTTTTTTTAAAGGGGGGGGTGGCGGTTTCTAATATAATTTTAGACATGAGTGAAGGTTTGGTTGTTTTTTAGTTTTGCCGGTTATTTACTCATCTCTGCTGCAGTGTCTGAAAACAAGAGGTTCATCTGGAATAATTGTCCATAAGTTTGCGCACAATTGGTGTCTGGTTTACTGCCTTGAGGTCTACTTGGTTACTTTACTGACAGTTTAAGGATGAGCAGCGTGTATGTTGTCAATTACGTTTCTGAAAGAGAAGTTAAGTCCACCTACTTAAACTGTTGCCCTCTGTCTGTTGGGTAACTGCAGTCAGCTACCCTGTTGATTACTGTGGTTTACACTAAGTTGATGTGCAGATAGTTTTCTCCTCTGTTCAGCAGTTTCAGAATTAGCCTATGGTTGACAGGGAGTGTCAGTTAACAAGGTAATTGGAAGAAAAGTAATTTCTTCTAAACAGCATCAGCTGATAATATAGACAAGCTGCCAATATGCAGTGTTGATTAAACCAGCCATTCAGAGAGAGCTTCCTATTCTGTTAGCTAGGTTAACTACTGTAGGAAGTGTCACCTGTTGAACATCTCCAGTAGCAGCACTCCAACTCTGGTTTTTGGAAGCACCTTAAACTTTATTTTATTTATGCTTCATGCTTAGGGGGAGAACGTTGTAGACCAGATGCTATGAATCTTTAGTTTCTTTCTATCCCCAGTGCTACTTTGAACTCTGTAAAGCAACCTGTATCCGGCTCTAAAATATTCTCCAGTTTGGCCCGGTACCCTGCCCTCCTCATGGTGCCCATTGGAAGGTAGTGCTATAGCCTGGCTCTCTGTGTCCTTGGTTGGGCTGTAACAGATGCTTTAACTAGTATTGACCTTGTCCTTACAGGCAGTCCAGCCATGACTCATAGAAACCTGACTTCCAGCAGTCTGAACGACATCTCTGACAAACCCGAAAAAGAGCAGGTAAGCTTCAAATTGTGACTTGGTTTGAAGTTGTGCAGGGAGAGGAGGGAAGATGAGTTTGGAGGAAGAATTTGAACCATACAACTGGAGTGCCAAGAGATGGGCAAGAAACTGGTAAGTAGATGGGTCAGATGTTCCGCACAGCCCTCCTACAAGATGCCCCATTTGTAAGCGTCAGCCGTTTATAAAGAAGTAGCTATGCAGTTGTCAGGGATGAAGCAAGCACTCTTTGTGCTAGCTTTGTGGTGTGACTGAGATCTGGCAGCCACATTGCCAATTTACTGTCCTTTTCCTTGAGAAATGAGTGGGTAACATCTGGCTTCTTATTTTCTCCAGCTTTCCTCTTTATGCTGAAAGAGAAATGCATGCTTTTAGCCTAGGTTCCACATCACACTTCATAGGAGGTGGCGGGGCTGAGCGCTGACTAAAAGGATGTGCAGTTACATCTGGAGAGTGATAGATTCCTTCTCACTGATCACTTAAAAAATGCACATTTGACCCAAAAGGGCTGAGGGCGATAAGAATAGAGAGAAACACATTTTCCACTGTAATCTCAGTTTTAATAATCTGTTAATAGTTACTTCTAAGAGAGTTTTTAAAAAAGAAAAAATTTATTTTTGCACACTATGCAGTTTTGTCAAAGCCAAATCATTTTGTGGAGGTATTTTGAATTTGAGAGACAGCAGGAGACATCCCCAGTATAGATGGGTTGGGGGATCTGCCTGGGAAGGTTGGAGACCCAGCTTCAAGTCCTTGCTTTGCCTGAATCAGAGGAATTTGGGAATGAATAACTCTGCTGTGATTCAGGCAGAGCAAAAACTTGGAGCACACATTTTTTATTTATAGAAAGGAACATGAGGCTAAATTCTGTATTTAACAGGAAAGGCAGCAATGTAATCCAGTGTACAAGGTTTTGTAATCCGATCCCCATATACACAATAGCAAGTTAGACCTAAATACTGCAACAGTCTCGTCAGTTGTCTGCAGCACAAGCATGCTGAATTTTGCATCACACTGAAATTTCTATGGAAGCACCAAGCAAACCCAGAAAATAGTTTTTTAAAAATTGAATTTAATATAAAAACAAATAACCATCAGTGCTATTAATAATGTGTTATTCCAGATCTCGCTTTGGGAACGTCCTACCATTTTCAGTGTGCAGTAGAATTGTATATGGATAATGACTGTCTGTTTATAGTGAAACACTGCTGGGTTTAATCTAACTTGTTCTAAAATGTCTTTTAGTTATTTAGCTGACATCCTGGTAATGAGCTTTTCACAAGAAAACTCTTCCAACATAACATATTGAAACGTGATTCTACTTAAATAAATAAAAATGGGGGAACCTCTTTTTTGTTTGTGTGCATCAGAGGCCAACCTATCTTTAAACAGTGACCTACTGAAGTTTGTTTATGGCATGTTACTTGGCTCAAGACTAGAAATACTTAAAAATAAAAAGGGGGAAATTGTGTTTACGTGTTTTAAATGGTGAAAAAGTTTTGGACTAGCTTGTGTTCTCTTCTCCTGTCTATTTATCTTTTTCTGCTGAGTAGGATGATAGTTAATAGCATAGTCAGATTATAACCAGAACTTGGGTTAATCTGTGTTCCACTAGGCTCTTCTTAAGCAGAAAAACACCTGGGGAAAATTCAGGGATCTGGAGAAAAGTGTACTGTGTGCTTTCTGTTCACACTGAAGTTGTTTGTTCCTCTGATGGTTGTTGTTTTGTGCTTTTCTAAAGGGAATTTAGTATTGGTGAAAGATTTTTAAGTGATTGCACTGTAGCCTCCTAACCTCTGTTTATTCAGAGAACAAGTATGACCGAGTCAGCGGTATTGTGAGCTTTGCTACTCAATACTGCACGTCTCAGCCCCAATTTGGTGGGAGATGGCACTGTCTTTAGGGTACCCTTTTTCTTCTTATTCTACAGTGTTTGTTCTCTTGGTTATTTCTTGGTGCAAAGGAGAATTACATAGTTAATGTATTTTCCTGACAGTAAAATTATCAGCTAGGTGAAAATGACTCAAACGCCTTTAAAATGATGGTGCTGGCAATCTGCCACTGCTTATTTGAATAGAGTGCAGTAGCTCATTCTCTTTTGAGATGGCTAAGAGCCATGCTAATTAGTGCCAGGTGTGATCTTGTTCTTATGCTATGGACAGTTGTCCACTAGATCCTTCACATATTGATGTGCATACCACACTTCCAATGGGTCTTTCTAGTCCAGTTTACTTTCCAAGTTGGAGGAGAATGGGTAATTCCTTTCAAACTTTGGGAAAGCATGGAGCCCTGGGCAATGGGGAGGTGAATTCCAGCACACACGACTGGAGTTCTAAAAGGAATAGTGTAACTGTCACCAATACTTCACTTCTACATTTTGTATTTCTGATGAACTGGGAGGTTATATACACTTCACATTAGGAATGAACAGATGAAACCTAGAAAGTGTCAAAAGAGGACACTGTAATGGGGGACAAACGCAATCTGCAAAATGTGAAATATGTTGGTGTTTTATTTACGTGCTGCTAAGCTGCTTTTCTCTCCTTGGAGTCATCCTGCCTCTGGCCACAGCAGTGAAGAATGGTCATCTGGGCCTGGCAGCGTTCCGATGGCCTAGGTGTTTTCAGAGTCTTGGGGGAGAGAGCTGCCTGAGAGGCTGTCTGCTGCGATCTGACCAAGGAGCCAAGACCTGATGGCATAGACAGAAGAGCTGCGAGAGGCTGTTAGTATTGTATGGAATGGCCGCACTTGCAGTATGGTGAATCGGCAGCCCTGCTGCCAGGAACATCACAACAAAGCCAGAGTTGATGTCTGCCAGCATAAAAAGCAAAATAGTACCTAGGCCAGGCTTCTCTAGGCAGCATATTAGTGGTACCCAGGGTTTTCAGGTTCTTCTGCAGCAACATCAGGGGCTGCTCCCTATGGCTGCCCAGCCCTCCTGTCGATTGCAGGGGGCTTACTTGATCTTGCCCATGAAGAATTCGAATTATAAATCAGGGAAGCTAGCCACTGCCCAAAGTCAGTGAGTCGAAGGCAATTGGGACTGCCCCTCCCTATCCCAGAGCACCAGTAAAGGGTGAAGGGAAGGAACAGGAAGAGGAAAAGGTTGCTCCCCATTTTCATGGACTGAAACAAGCTTTACTGATGCAGACTTGACTTTGATTCACATGTGCTTAACGTTCAGCTCAGTGGGACTGTTCAAAGTGCCTAAAGATAAATGTGCGCAGGCTTTTGCAGGATTGGGGACAAAGATGGGAAGAACTTATCAGCCATGGGGCTGGGAAGGAACACACAGATCTGTGCATACAGAGGCTCCAGTAACATCCGACTGAGCGTATGTCCGCACCACAAGCACTGTAGCAGCTCAACTGCAGTGTTACAGCAACTCCTCTGTAGTGCAGATGCTTCCTATGTTGATGAAAGGGGTTTTTCCATCATTGTAGTAACTCCAGCTATTTGAGCGTGTAACTAGCAAGAGTCTACAGCAGGAGTTAGATTGGTGGTTGCACAGGGCATGAAATCTTTCACTGCCCTGATTGAAGTGGCTAGGTCAAACTAAGTTTTAAGTGTAGAGCAAGTCTTCGCATTTTGCTAATAATGATATATAACTGAGATTTTCTGAGCACGTGCTAGCAAGGCAGGTTACCTGGACATGAGGGTAACCTGCCGCACTGCTTACCTTGGATTTGCTTTGATTTTTCTCATCATTGTCTTCTATGGTATACTTTTCAGAATTGAGTCTAGCTGCTGATGGGGTAAACTTTAAGCTATTTCCAGAGAGATAGAGAAAATGAACTTCTGGCCTCCAGTGGAAGGCTGCAGTGAAATGTGTGGAGAGAGGCTGCGCGCACGCGGGGGGCTGGCGATGATTCAGGGAAGGGCAGAAGGTACTCAGCCTGGAGAACTCATTCCAAAGTGTGGCGCACGTGCTGTCCGTTCCCCCCTGCCAGGATAGTTGATGGTCAGTTAGTGGGTATGGGGAAAAGCTTGTTGCCTGAGAGGAAGGAAAGGAGTTGGAGACTGCCAATTCCAGGTGCAAGGTGGGATTTTCAGAAGGGTTCACCCCTGGCTTCATTGCTTCCATAGAAGTCAACAGTGGGAGCAGAATTAGGCTAATGCAGAACCTTGTTGAAATTCTCCTCCTCCAGATCTCTGCTTTCAAATGATCGTAACTCAGGGAAACTTTCCTCTTTCAGGCTCAAGTTTTCCCATGCTTAGTGCAAGTTCAAAGGTTCCTTTTTGGGGGGGGATGTTTTTGAACGCGTAGCACAAATGACTTGAGAATGAGAGGAGCCTGGGAAAAATTTATTCTTCTTCGAGTGCTTGCTCATGTCAGTTCCAAGTAGGTGTGTGCATACCACGTGCAGTTTGCCGGAAGGTTTTCCCTCAGAAGTACCCATAGGGTTGGCTCTAGTGCCCCCTGGAGTTGTGCTGCTGTGGCGCTCTATATAGGGGCCAGCTGACCCTCCACCGCCTCCGTCCCTTCTTGCTGCCTGTGAGGGTCGCTGGAACTGTTGCTTAGCAAGTGCTTCCCTCATGTCTTGTTTGCTTAAGTATGAAGGAGCTGGTGACAAGAAAGGAGGATCGGCACCAGCATGTGTCCCCGGCACCAGGGGGTCCAGTGCGGCCTGAGAAGTGGTACTGCTTCCATTTGCTGGGACCGCAGAAGAGGAGCAGGGACAGAGGGCGCGCTCCGATGCCTAAGTCCAAGCCTGCGAAAGCTACCAGAGTGCAACCCGGGCCGGGACACCTGAGCCCCCAGCCTTCAACCTCGGCATCGTTGATGCCAGGTCAGAGAAGAGCCTCGTCGAGTCCAGTTACTGGTGGGCTCCCTGCATGGGGAACGGGAGGAAGAGAAGGATTTCTAGCTTCCCTCCACCCCAGAGACATTCGAGACAGCCAGAGAGCTTATCGAGGAGACGGCCCCATCACCATCTAGCCACACTCTGGAGCATGATCTGGCACCAAAGAGATCCGCGCTGCTGTCCAGGGGCAAACAAGCCGTGATGGCTAGGTCGAGATTTCCCCGGTGCTACTCACCTGCACCACCCAGCACTGCTTGTCCATAGTCGCCAAAGAACAAGCAGCTCTCATCTGACTTAGAGGCAGAGTCTTACGCCTCACCGAGGAGATGGCACCGCAGCAGGCACCGTGGATGAGCGACGCAGCCCTTTGCAGTACCATGGGCCCCACAGTGGCAGATGCCATCTCAGCGGCCTTTTAGGAGCCCATGGGTGTATCATCAGACGCAGGGATCCCTGTCAGCGAGATCCCAATCGCTTGCGTCGGGGCACAAGAGTGGCCTTTCCACTTGGCAGCAAGTGCTGTGTGCAGCACCATAGAGAGCTGAGACCCCGGCACTGGTGCCGACAACATACATGATCCCAGCACCGAGGATCAAGAGCTGGAACTGGGTGATCCAGCAGGGGCAGAGGATCCCAGTGTCAGTCATCTTCCCCTTCCCTGTCCCTCTTCAGGGACCCCTCTCGTAAGCAACTCCTTCGGAAGGCAGTGCAGGTGCTCCTAAAAGTCGGAGCAGTGGAAGAGACCCCCCGGGATCTCAAGAGGAAGGGGTTTTATTCCCAGTATTTCCTAATCCCAAAAGCCAAGGGAGGGCTCCACCCTACCCTCCATCTCCGAAACCTCAACAAGTACATAAAGAAGGAAGTTGAGATTTCGTATGGTTACCTAGCCTCGATTATCTCTTCCCTGAATCCGGGCAATCCACCCTCGACTTGAAGGACACACATTTCCACATGGCCATCTTTCTGGATCACAGGAAAGTCCTTCCGTTTATTGTCAGTCAAGTGCACTACCAATTCACAGTCCTTCCCTTCGGCCTCTCAGTGGTTCCCCACGTCTTCACCAAGCGTATGGCAGTGGTAGTAGCATTCTTGAGGAAGAGAGGAGTGCAGGTGTTTTCCTACCTTGATGACTGGTTAATCAAGGGACGAACCAGGGCTCAGGTAGAGGCAGACGTAAGGTTCATCAGGACCATGTTCGACAGATTGGGACTTATCCTCTATGTCCAAAACTCAACATTGGTCCCCACCAGGCGAATAGAGTTTACTGGAGCAGTGCTGGATGGAGATCTAGCCAGAGCCTCCCTCCCAGAATCTCGCTTTCATGCACTGCAGATCCTCAGAGAGAACCTGAGACTGTATTTGCACATGACGGCCCAGAGCTACCTGAAAATTGTTAGGGCACATGGCAGCACGTACTTATGTGGTGAGGCATGCAGAACTGCATCTCAAGTCCCTGCAGAGCTAATTAATGACAGTGTACAGGACAGCATGTCACAGCTTGGACAGTGTAGTTTCCCCCTCTCCATCAGTGCTGGAATCCCTGACCTGGCAGTGCGACCTGAACAATATATGCATGGAAGTTCCCTTTTTGGCACCTCAGCCATCAGTATGCCTTGTGACGGATGCCTTCGTGGTGAGCTGGGGAGCCTGCAGGGGGAATTTAAGAACATGAGGTCTTTGGTCCCAGTCAGAGCTCCTACTTCATATCAGTGTGAGAGAGCTGAGGGTAATGTGTCTGGCCTGTCAGGCCTTCCGAGACCATCTGGAAGGAAAAGTGGTATCTGTCCTTACAGACAGCACGACAGCGATGTTTTATGTAAACGCACAGGATGGAGCTCGCTCTTCTCCCGTTTCGGGAAGCCCTCTAACTTCAGGATTTCTGCATTGCTCAGTCAATACACATGGAGGCTTCGTACCTACCAGAGGCCCAGAAAACGTTGGCAGATAACCTCAGCAGGTCTTTTCTCACATACGAACGGTCCATCCATCCAGATGTGTTGAACAGCATTTTCCAGAGGTGGGGAATTTCCCAGCTAGACCTGTTTGCCACAAGGTCCAACAGGAAGTGCCTTCAGTTTTGCTCTTTTCAGAAGCACAGCCTGGGTCAATAATGGATGCCTTTCTCATTCCATGGACTGGTCAGCTGTTCTACGTTTTCCCACCTACCCTGCTTATTCTCAGGGTTCTGTGGAAGATCAAGCATGATCAGGGCATCAGTGATCCTGATAGTCCCAGCCTGGCCTCAGCAGCACTAGTACACCTCACTGCTCAACCTCTCTGTAGACAACCCAATCACCCTTCCACTGTTGCTGGATCTTATCTTGCAGGATCAGGGGACACTTCTCCACCCAAACCTCAGATCCCTTTACCTCATGGCCAGGAAGCCCCAGGTTGAATCCTCTGGAGCTCACTTGCTTGCATGAAGGGAGGTGTTCTTAGGCAGTAGGAAGCCCTCCACAAGTGCTACCTATCTGGCTAAATAGAAGAGGTTCTTGGCATAGGCCACCCAAAGGGGCACCGAAGCTCAGTCGGCTCCCATTCCCACGATCCTGGATTACTTGTTGCATCTAAAACAGCTGCGCCTAACACAGTAATCAATTAAGGTACACCTAGCAGTGATCTCAGCCTTCCATCCAGAGGTGGCAGGCCGCTCAGTTTTTCCTAACACCATGGTATCGCGGATCCTGAAGGGCCTAGACAGACTGTCTTCCCACTCACCAACCAGTCCCTCCATGGAATCTTGTCCTCTCACAATTGACGGGGCCTCCTTTTGAGCCTCTTGCATCATGCTCCTTGTTATATTTATCCTGGAAAGTGGCATTTCTAGTTGCCATCACTTTGGGCAGGAGGGTCTCTGAACTCAGAGCACTCATGTTGGAGCCACTGTACACTGTTTTTTAAGGACAAATTTCAACTCCATCTCCACCCAGCATTCCTGCTAAAGGTTGTGGCCCAGTTTCATGTAAACCAGGATATCTTCCTCCCAGTCTTTTCCTGAAGCCACATGCTAACAGTCGGGAACGTAGACTACACTCCCTGGATGTCAGGAGGGCAATAGCCTTCTACGTAGAGAGAATTAAACGATTCAGAAAGGCCACGCAGTTTTTTGTGGTGTTGGCAGAAAGGATGAAGGGTCTTCTGGTGTCTTCCCAGAGAATCTTTTCATGGATTGCCTCATGCATCAGGACCTGCTATGACTTGGCCAAAGTGCCGGCTCCTGAGCTGATGGCCCATTCAATGAGAGCCCAGGCTTCATGGGCAGCCTATCTGGGCCAAGTTCTGATTCCAGGACACCTGCAGAGCAGCCACGTGGTCCACCATCCATACCTTCTCTGCTCATTATGGGTTCACTCAACAAGCCAGAGGCCATGCTGTGTTCCCTAGAGCAGTGCTCCAGCTGTAGCTCTCTGAGCTCTGACCCCACCTCCTTCGTCTGGCTTGGGAATCCTCTACTTGGAATTGACATGAGCAAGCACCCGAAGAAGGAAAGACAGTTACTTACCTGTAACTGGTGGTGTTCAAGATGCGTTGCTCATGTCCATTCCAAGACCTGCCCACCTACCCCTCTGTCGGAGCCAATTGGCACGAAGGAACTGAGGAGGCGGAGGGTCAGCACGTCCCTATATAGAGCGCCATAGTGGCGCAAGTCCAGGGGGCACCAGAGCTGACCCTACAGGTACTTCTGAGGGAAAACTTTCTGGTGAACTGTGCACGCAGTGCATGCACACCTACTTAGAATGGACAGTACCAACACATCTCGAAGAATACCAGTTACAAGTAAGTAACTGTCTTCTCTCTCCTCACCGTCCTTTTCACCCCCCCCACCCCGTGTGTGTGAGTGTGAGAGAGCGCGCGCTCTGCAGGTAAAATGGCTGAGCTTTGCAATTTGACATGGAAATAGTTCTTGCTAAGGGGCAGTGTGTGACCTTTGTTCTCAATAAAATTGGTTTTGATTTAACTGAGTTAAGAGAATTTGAAAATAATGTACTGAGCCTGAACAGGAGATCTTTTTTTATTAGGCCTGTTAAGGATCCTCCTACATTGGGGGTCGGGAGGATGGCGGATGTGTGTGTGAGTCAGATTAACTAAGGCCTCAATTCAGCAGAGCACTTAATTACCTGCTTCACTTTAAGCACAAGTTATCCTATACCTGTTCAGCAAAGCACTAAGTAGAACCCTGCAGATCCGCTTTCTATCTGCAGACCTTGTTTGTGGATCAGATGTGGCTATCAATTTTGTATCCGTGCAGGGCTCTCCACTAAAGTATGTGATTAAATATCAACTTCAATGTATTGAAGCAAATGTAGAGAAAAGCTAGCATTAATATACTGTATTTGAGAAATTGTTTGATCATGTAATTAAAAAGTCTGCTGTGATGCCCATGGGGGCAGAGTTTTGGTGTTACTAATTTGACTCCTCAGCTACACATCAGTTTCTTGGCATAGGTTTGTTTTTCCATGTAATTTAGGGTGGGATTTTCTAAAGTGCTCAGCTTTGGCCTATCTCTGTTCCCAGGGAGGGCAATAGTAAAATTCACTTTAACTTGACTGGGAATGAAGTTCAACCAGCGATAAGTGCCACTGTTAATCCCACCCCGTTGCTCTATTTTTGTCTCTGTGTGTAATTTAGTAGTCTAACTCACTAGTTAGGTAACTGTGTGGTGAAGTGTGATTAGTTTGTTTGTGTTACTTTTAATTCCATCTTCCGATACCAGTATCTGTGGCATAAATCTAAAATATATCTTTAATCCCTTGTAGAAGATCATGAGAATCAGAAAGATATACATGCCCTCCTCAGAAGATGTAAAGAAAAGAACCTTTCAAAGGCCCTGATTGAGGAAAGCATCCCTGCTGAGGAATGACTCTTACTGAAGTCAATAGAACTTAAGTACATGTGCTTATGCGCGCTCTTGACTTGAGGCCAAAATGTATAAACCTCACAGAAATCTTTTGTAGTTACAAAATACCTAACTCTGTTTTATTTTTATGTTTGTTTGGGAGCTAAATGGTTAACTTCTCCTTAGATAATAAGACTAACTTTGCACTTTAGGCTTTGATCTTATCTTTCAAAACAGATTGCCTGCATTTATCACCACTTTATTTAAAAAAAAAAAATCTTGTCACTAGTTGAGTGTAAATCTCCCCCCTTCTCTTCCTTATTTTTGTATTGGGGTAGAGAGACTATATTTTATTGACTGCAGGTTATTGACTCCATGTGATAAGCAGTCAGATTAGTACCTCTATCAAAGGACAGGTTGCTCCTTTAATAGCGGTGGAATTAGGAAATTTCATTTGCATAATACTTCATCCAAGGTCTCTTTCTTGTACTTGGAATAAGATGACATGGCATTGCAAATAGAACCGATAATAAAATGATGTGGAAAGCTTGACGAGATAAAGCCCTGTGCCAGGTTTCTAAGACAGAAAAGAGAAGTGTCGAGTTTTAAGTTTAAAATCATATGTTTAACACATTCTCCTGCACTTAACTCATGGAAAATGGATTATTTTGAAGTCGCAGTAGCAGCACGAACAAGTAAGGCGTGTTGCCAAAATGGTGAGTTTGCAGAAAATCTTAACTGTGGATCTTAACTGCACACAAACAACAATTTGAATTTAGATCTCACGTTTCCCCCACAAACACACACAACATCATATAGGTAGCCTGTGTGCATATCTCAACCCTGTATATGTGCAGAGGTTGCTTAGGCTGTGATTAAAGTTCAAGGCTACACTTTCTGTGTAACGTCTGAACAGCTGGTGGCAGAAGGAAGTCCCTCTTTCCCTCTGAGAAGTGCAAGGTGCTACTCAGTTTAATAGATTTTCAGGCCAGAATGCATTTTGGGGTCCCCTACTCTGACCTCCTGCATAACACAGGCCATAGAATGTCATCCTTTGATTTCTGCATCCAGCCCATAACTTCTAGCTGATCTAGAGCTTTTCCTTTAAAAAAAAAAAAAGACATCCAGTCGTGATTTATTCTTAAACTTAGTACTTATTAGGGGACTGGAAGCCTCAGGGTTTTGCCAGTTGGCTATGGAACCTTTTGTCTGTAGCTCAAAGCCCAGTAGGGAATGAAAGTTGTTTCCATCTGTTGGAGGTTTGTTGACCCCTATGTGAGATGAGTTTGGGGGGGCTCAGTTTCAGCTCCCATATCTCCAGTTATGCTAGTGTCCCCCAGCAGAAAGGTCAAGAACTGCATGAGCATGGCAGCTGAAGTATCTTTGAACCTTAAAGGAAGTCCTTTCTCCTCCTTCACCAATATCTGGGCTGCGGCAGGCTGGGAAGTTTGTGGGAAGTTTGCCCTGTTACTGCCTGGTAGAGAAACAGACAACTTCTTTCATTAGAGAAATAATCCCACTCCCTTCACCAACACTAAATACACACACAACTGGTTTTTAAATTAAACTTTATGGTGATCCATAGATGGCTTGTAAACATGAAAATTAATTAATTAAATATTCAACAATTCTCCCTCCCCAACAGTGAAAACCTGACTTATTGTACCATGTTAAATTTAGATTGCGCAAGTAACTGCAAGCTGATTCTGCATTTTGAGTTTCTTTAAGAAGCAAGCATGGCTGTGAGTCAGCCAGACCGCTCCACTAGATCCTCACTGCTGATTATTAACCTGAAGTCACATGAATGACGTAAAATACTATTTTAAGCATAAAGTATTGGTTTTACTTTTTTCTTGGCAACTCTAGAAAAGATAATTGATGAGAAGGTATGTGCATTTTAACATGGGCTCATGTTGACAGAACACCCATTGTTTCCTTATGTTGTAGGAGTTTACACAAATAATTTGCCTTCATTTATCTTATTTCAGAAGACACCAGCTGCGGGCAACATAACAATCATTTACAATTAGAGCAACAAGTAAAAGCCATGGTGCTCGTAGACAAACTTTGTTTTTTCTTTTCTATTTTCCAATTTAAAAATAAAAGTCTGAACTGATGTTCTAGGCACCCCAAGAGCAGAACTGTCATATCAGTCTTACTGGAATGTGGGCTCTAAAAACTGAGCATTTTTTTATAGTGCTGGGGAATTCTTCAGATTATATGAAAGGAGAGGTATTTCCTGTCTTTGTTAACACCGTATCACAATAACATCAGTGTATTGGACATAATTAACATTCTTAGTGTGGTCAAAAACCACAAGCCTCTCAAGTTAATTTGGATAGAGCCATAACAGGGTTTGTTCTAGAAAATACAGGTGAATTCATTTGGAAAGGAAAAGCCATTACTGAGATGATTATTGATGCATCAGGTTGTTATTGCATCCTGTGCTGCTTCAGTTTGGGAAGCACTCATGACAAAGAATCTGACAAAATTTGGGGTGTATCATTACCATTAACTACTTATATGAGGAGAGAGCTGTTGGGTACACCACAAACCTTTGCACCACAGTGAACTGACAGTAATTTAGTCATTTAGAAGGATGACATGGAAATACCATTAACGTTCATGGTGCAGTTAAAGGGGCACACCTGCTAAAATATATTTTAAAAATTATCCTTGCATATATTACGAATAATGCCTTGATTGTTAAACCTGATAACTTGGGGGGGAGAAAAACAAAACTAATTACT
Organism: Mesoclemmys tuberculata; assembly: GCA_007922155.1. Classification (NCBI taxonomy): domain Eukaryota; kingdom Metazoa; phylum Chordata; order Testudines; family Chelidae; genus Mesoclemmys; species Mesoclemmys tuberculata. The sequence continues at coordinate 16,928,981 of ML675617.1, read as the reverse complement.
TTAATTCTGCTGTTTTATTTTTTTTCATTTCTCAGATTTTAGCCAACCATATAAGGAAAAACTTCTTCATCCACCCGCTGCTGATGTCTGAGTGTTCTTTATAGCAAATATTCTAGTGTTTCATCTAGCCTACTTTGAAATATCTCAAAGCATAGAGCTTCCACCAGCTCAGATGAGAGTATTCCACATCCTAAGTGATTTCAGTGAGTGTTAGGAAAAAATTTCCAACTACCCAAATTTTACCCCATTTTTGCTAGTTATACCTCCCACATATCACCCTAAATAATTCTTCTTCTTCCTTGATGTTCAAACCCTTAAAATATTTGTAGACCTCTGTCCTATGCTTTCTTGTGGTCTAGTCCTGCCGCCACTGAAATCCTCAGGTGTTTTCCCATTGACTTCAATGGGAGAAGAATTGGGCTGCTTAATCAAGTTATATATACTGTATATTTAGGTCTTTTAAGCTTTCCTCATACATTCGCGCCCCCCCCCCACACTCTTAATCATTTTTATTGCTCTTTTCTGAATGACACCACTTTGTCAATATCCTTCTGTTAATGAAGCGCCCAGAAATAAGTACAGTTTTCCAGGTGCTGTTGCAACAGAGTTGGAAAGAAAGCACTATTATATCCCTTCCTGGGATGTTTTAATGTCTCTGCGTATGCAGCCCAAAACTGGAGTGACCCTTTTTTACTGCTACATGACATTGCAAACTTCATTCTGATTTTCTGTTTAACACTACCACAGGAGGTTTCCTTAGCATTCTTGCTTTCCTCGTTTCTCCTTCCCATTAAGTATACAAGTTTCAGACTATATTTCTTCAGAGATATTAGCTTGTGTTCTTATATATTTGATTTTATACAGTAATAAAAATCGACGCCTATGCCAGGTTAAAAGCAGCCCTGCCACACATTGAGTCGCATCTTGTTTTCTGCCTGTTGTTTTAGCTGCTGTAGATACTTTATGTTATCCTTCTGTCAATGCTGGTGTTTAATACTCTTCCCAGTGTGATGTCTCTGAATTTCACTAAGATTTTTGTTCCCTCAAGCTCTGATTTTCAGTGAAAACAGACTAGTTGTTTTCACCTTTGTAGTTACTGTGCTTTCTATTCTGCTTTGTTGTAGACTTTCATGCACTGGCATGCTATTGCAATATTTGAGTTGCAAACATGCGGGAGAATATTTACAAATGAGCTAACATACGATTAATTCATGGAAATATTAATTTTTTGGACTTGTGTGAAAACTTATTTTTACAAAATCCAAATCTGGGCTCAGATTTCTTCTGTCAGCGTCCCTTAAAATCTTACTTTAGGAATCCTTAGATGGAAGGGGGAAAGTGCAATATACTTACAGTTAGATTGTCTCCCCACACCACTGTTAGGAAACTGAGGCACAGAGGTTGAGAGACTTGCCTAAGGTCAGACGAGTGATAGAGTATAGACCTCAGTCTCCTAAATCCCTGTCTCAGGCCTCAATCATAAACAGATCCTCCTTCCCTTTCATGCAGCTGACTCCCACAGGAATTGAGGAGCACAAGATGGTTGTGCTGTTCTATTTGCCATACACTACCTTACCATTGTTGTTAGAGACATGATAAAAAAAGAGTTGGCTCACAGGTCACCTGCCTATTTTTAATAGTTTGTATACCATGGGAACTTTTTCTTTAAGTGGCTGTTTGGCTCACAGGACAGATCTTTGTCTGCAAACAGAACTCAGTGTCTTGGACGTTTCACGTTTCCTTTGTCAGTCTCTAGTGCTGCTTCTGTTTGAAGACACAGTGAATGCTCCACAGGAACTTGGGAATCTGATACTCTTTACCAGTTAATGGCGCCGCTGTTCCCAATACTGTGCAAAATCTGTTGGTCCTTCATGCTTTGTTAAAATGACCTTGGCAACCCCTAAAGGCTTTTTCTGGTGGTTTATATTTGAAATAGAAGAAAAGTTGGGAAAAGATCTTACTGGAGGTCTGTTGGATGTGTTAGCGTATTACATTGTTGAGTATGTGCACTAGTGTATACATAATGGAATATGTATTCATATATAGATAATATAGTGAACTAGTGTATTCTCCAGCTGAAAAGACTTGTGTTCAGGATGAAAAAGGCTTTGAATGAGTGTGGTCAGCTGGAGTGCTTAGTCAAAGAGATGCACAAAACCCTTCTTATTTGTTGTGCTGTGTGCAATGCTTTCCCAAATCAGTGTTTCCATATCAACAGAAACCACAGCCAAAGCTAATTCTAAAGTTAAAAAAGAAATTGGCCTGGATCAGAGAAGCACTCATGCTCTTCCTGGGAAGGATGTACTGCGGGCTTCCTGCTGCTTGGAACTCAGTTCATAGATTGATTGTGCGGGTGCTTGGCTGGTTTTTTTTTTACCGTTTAAACAGAATGGCGTAATCTTCCCAATCACCAGCAGGGATTCCTAATTTCTATATCTGTCAGCATGGATGTGACCTAGTTTGACTCCATGGATCTCAAATGACTGTCTTTGCCTGGGTAGTTAGCTGGCAGCTTTTAAAAAGGGAAGCAGACATTTCCAGGAAGGTTAGTTAATGCTGAGACTTCATTTATTTTGTCTCCATACGTAAATACACAGATTGCCCAACAGACTAGTTTGTGCTTGCTCAGTTTTTACCACAACCCGCAGCAAAAAACAAACCGAAGACTTTGATGTAATGGTCTTTGATTATGGTGAGGCAAAACACATAGCACTACAGGAATTCCATAATGATTTTTTTCAAATTCCAGTGGGAACGTTTTTTAAACAAGTACACGTGTCTCACAAAGTATTGGTTGCTTGTGCTGGTACACAAAAACCTGAAAGTGAAATTGACTAGAAGCAATATAATATGCTGTGATTGCTTGAGCTGAAGTACAAAAAGTAAAGGGCATAAAGTAGATCAGATTTTTAAAATGCTCAGAAAGGTGTTATTGGTATTATAGGCAAGGACGTTTATCTTAAACAATTATTTTTTTTAACCTGACAGCGTCACTGTAAGTAGCCTTAGATACATTGTCCTCTTACCATTGTCAGAAACGAGAGTTTCAATATATCATCATTGGTTTCCTTTGGAATAGAAGGAAGTTAGAGGAAGCCAGGTCCTTTTCTTCTTGCACCCACAGAACAGAGAGCTGGGAGTCCGGTTTCTCAGATCCACTGGCAGCTCCCTGCAGGGAGCCCAGCTGCCCCACAGGTTCCTGGTTTCCTGGCAGGCTGCCTCTTCCCCAGCTCCCCGTTCCCAGCTGAGGGAAGCTGCCCAAGGTTTTTTGCCTCCTGGTTCCCTGTCAGGAACTGGGGGAAGCAGCCTGGGGCTTCTTGACCAACAAAAGTTTTGCAGACACAAGTGCTAGTAGAGGCAAAGCGCAGAGGCTAGGATGAGACAGCTGTTGGCCACATCTCATCAGCTGTGAGGATGGAGTCTCCAGTAAAATCTTCCTCTTGCAGGTCCCAGGCCATTGCCCATTAAAGTCAATAGGAGTCTTTTACCTGACCTTAATGAGAATTGGGTCAGGCCAAGAAAGGGCCTGATTTTGCTCATTCACCCAATGTGAATTGCCAGCAGCATCCCTGTAAGTTAATGGAGTTACAGCAGAGTAAAACCAACGTGAGAGCAGAATGAGGTCCAAGGAGTTGGTGTGATGGTGTTGGTGAGGTATAAGCACGAAGACTGTACAGCAGAGTCCTTTTAGAGGCCCTCATCCAAAGTCCGCTGATGTAAATGGAAAAACTCCTGACTTCATAGGGCCTTGGATCAAGCCCATCATGAAATCACTTTGTTCCAGAACACTTTCTCTACTTTGGGGTGCAGTTTGTTTGCTCGCTCCACTTTAAGTTGAGCTTCTGTTCATCCAACGTCACTATACATAGATTGCAATGCATGGGTTTTTACAAAAGATGTTACTTTGGGTAAGCAGTTATTCAGTGAGCTGAATTTTGATCTGACCTACAGTAAAGCTTGCACGTGCTGCCCTTTCCTTCACTGCCCTTCCTTCGAAGTGAAGCAGCAGGACCTTGATTTAGAAAGTACACGTTTCTGAGAAATAGTCAGCGTAAAGTAGACTGTAAGGTTGAATTTTGCTGTCTGCTTAATGAGCTGGCCCTGGTAGCTTTGCTTTTCCAGAGCGTGCCTGCTGCAAGGCTACGTTCCTTCACGGTAATGATGCAGTTTCCTTTTTTTGCTAAGTAAACAACATTCTTGATGGTTAAACCCAGTGGTGTTTGTGTTGATCATGTAATTCCAAGGAGGATAGCAACTAAAAGATCTTAGCACAATGGGATGGGGAACTGTAACCTGTGCTTCAAACTGTATGACAGGAGGAAGGCATGTCATGAGGTTTACTGAAACAGATGAGTTGCAAGTAGCATTGTAGTTCTGATCTTGTTTTACTGATGCTATTGTTATAAAACTGGCCAAGGATATTAATGTTTCTGTGTGCCTATGTAATGGTATCAGTGTTGAATGATAGTTTTTTCTTTCCCTCAGTAAGGCAGCTGGGTCTTGGGGTAGAGGTTTCATGTGCAAACAGCTGGCTTGTGTATACAGTTAAGGATAGGACAGCATGTGCAATCCTTTACTTTTAGGTCAGATCAAACAAGTGGACTTAGGCTTACAGCAGTTCTTTTTCCTATCATTCTTTCATGCTTCTGTGTGGGACCAGATTTTCAAAGCAGGGTGCAACTGCAAAAATCCCATTGGCACAGAAGTATAGGGAGTGAAATGTGCCAGAATGTGTGCAAGTATAAGTATTGTGTGTGTTCATATTTTTGTGAGTGTACTCGTTGTGCCCTGCTAATGTAACTTTAATATCCTCAGTTGTGCCCTGATAATCAGTAAGTATTGCTCTCGCTGTTTGCCTGGTATATAAATAAACCCAGTTTATAGGAATGCATTTAATAGCTGAAGTCAAACAGCAATAACAAGAAGCATCAATCACAATTCCTATAAAGTTATCCCATGCAAACGCATGCTTAGTAGGTTTTCTGTTGATGCCATCTGGTATCAATGCCATACAGTCCCAGAGGAACGACCAGTTTAAGCTTTCACTGGTGTATAGCCTTGAATTTCTAAGAGAGCTGCTGGCAGTTGTTCTGAAACTGGTGGTGTGGTTTTACCTTGACTTTAGTTCATGTGAGAGAGGTTTTTATTTGGTAGCTTTTCAGTAGACCAGAAGTGATCAAATATTAATACGCACAGACAGGCAAATGCGTTCTTCTTAAGCTGAGTTCTAAATGTTATTTACGGGCTGCTTCTCACAAGATGAATCATTACAATAATGTGATTAGCTAAATGGCTTTTCCAATCAGCTTGAAAGGTTCTCCTGTTAAAATTTTAGTTCAGCAGGTTTTTAAAATGCCCTAATTATTGACTGATTTATTGGTTCCTGTTTTCCCAGAGTCATCTTCTGGATTAGCCTGGCCCGTATGTTATATAGTCCATATTATACTGCCCATACGTATCAGGTGCCACAGAAGAATAGTAGTGTGTGTCTGACAGTCCCTTCTCCTCCTCTACGTTCAGTGTTCATTATTTTCATTATTTGTTTTTTTGCAGTAGCACCAAAGGCTTCAGTCAGACTCTGGACCAATTTGTGTAGGGTGTTGCACAAACACCTAGGAGGAGACTGTTCCTGCTCCAAAGAATTTAGGCCAAGATTTTGAAGTGATGAGTGATTTTTGGGGAGCAGGGGAATCAAGGGGACTTGTGCATCTGAGCCACTTAGGACAGTATTTCTCAACCTCTTTGATACCAGTGACCGGCTTGCTGCCTTCCTAAGCTTTGTCAGGGAAATGTCAGGGACCTGGTGCTGGTCCACGGACCAGTCTTTGAGAAACACTGGTTTCGGGTAGGTCTGCACTGCAGCTGGAAGTGTCTCCTAGGCTGGGTGGACAGACACACGCTAGCTCTGCTCAAGCTCATGTGCTAAAAAGAGCGGTGTGATCTGTGCATTTATTTCTTTCATACATTAGTAAAAACTCATCTCCTCTTTGCCCCTTTCAGACTAAAAGCCGCTACTGTAAGTGTCAGCCTGGCTCATTCAGTGTGGGTCAGGGCACGGGTGTGGCAGAGAGGAGAGAACTACTCTGCCAGGGCAGTTGTGGGAGCAGAGTGCTCAGGTGACCTTTTTGACCTGTAAAACGGATCATTTGTGAGTAGAACCAAGTGTCCCTTCCATTCCCGCCCTCTGCTGAGGTGCATGGAGACTTGGTAACATCTCTTCTGTCTGTCCAGGCATTTCTGGATAGGCATCACTATGGTATCTGTAGGCCAGCCCTGCTGCTCTTGCACATTCTGAATGACCCACCTTTGCTATCGTGAGGTTTTGGGGAGAAAACTGACTAAAATTGAGGTGGTTCCTTGTTTCTCAACATACCTTCTTCCTGTGACTGAGCCCTATCAGTTTGCTCCGCTGATAAACTAGTTTTGACTAGTGTGAACCCAGTGGAGCATATACAACTGTGGGAACTGGCGCTGGATTCAGTTCTGCCGTATGCATCATCACGGAAATGGCTATAGAAGTGCTGACTGCCGAATTTCTATTTCTAAGGACACTGTATCAATCTTAGATCATAGGCTGAGTTAACAGAGGTGGTAGTTGGGAAAAATCAACTTCTGTCTTGTGAAAAGAGCAAACTGAATATGGAGTTATTGAGAGATGAAAACTTTGGGACCCCAAGATGCAAATGATACAGGCATTTGGTGACTCGTAACACTTGTTTAAACTTCCATGTTCTCTGCCACTCTGGCTACTTGTGGTAAGCCACAATAACTAATAACATAGCTTTCCTTTCTGAATAAATACACATATGAAATATTCTTCACATGTCATTGACGTTAACCTCTACACCTCCCTGGTGCATGTCCATTTTCTGAGGACAAAATGATTGCAGCTCTTGACAAGCCTGGAAGGTGCAAGGTTTGTGCTTAGGACACTCTCAAGTTGAGTTCTTTCAGAAGAGAGGAAGGATTGTCCAGTGGTTAGGGTGTTAGCTTGATGTTGAGGAGACCGGGGTTTAGTTCCCTGCTCTGTCAGAGATTCCGCATGTGACTTCAGACAAGTTCCTTAGCTTCCCTGTACCCTGGGGATGGTAGCACTGCCCCTGCTTCACAGGAGTGTTATGCCATTAAATATTGTGAGGCCCTGAGGGTACTTCAGGAGTGAGGGCTCTGTAAGTACTTAAGATAGTTAGACAATGCCAGCTTTCAAACCGGTTACGTTTCTGGGAGAGCTCCCTTTAAATGTTGTGTCCTGCATTTTGTTTGTTTTTAATGAATTTTTCCATCAAGTTCCATGTAAGGATTTTCCTGCTCCAATGCAAGCATTCATAAGGATCTCGTCTGTATAGGAGTGGGAGGCAGATGTGAGACCTGTCTCCCCCACGGGGCGTGGGCCGCCCCACCTCCAACCCTGTAGCTTCCTCCTGTACACGCTACTGGCTGCTTGCTCTGTCAGTAGCAGCAGCACTAACGTAATGCCTCAGCTTCCCAACACTTTCCTAGGACCTGCAGACAAACACCAGGCAGTGAAGACACACCATCTTGCTGCCCTTCCCCCTGGGTGCCCAGCGCTCCTTAGCATCGCGCAGGAGCTGGGAAATGAAAAGAGCTCATCTGGCCCACTCTCCAGCCCGGTGCTTGTGGCTGAGGTGGGAGGAGTAGGTCCCTTCACTGAGAGTGAAGAAAATCTTGGCTGACTCTACTTGCTCCTTGGATCCATACAGGGCTCTGCGAAATACATTCACAGTGCTGACCCTAAACTTGGAAACCTCATTGTCGTGGTGGCTATTTATTGTCTGTATTATGGTTGTTCCTGGAACCTCAGAGTGGGAGATATGGGAATTGAATTTGGGACCCCGTGTGTGTGGCACTGTATGTTCCCTCCCCCGCAGCTTACAGTCTAAATAGAGAAGACAGCCAAAAGGTAGGAGAGAGGCAGTCGTGCTATTCACATTTTACTGAGGGGGAACTGAAGCACATAAAAATTAAATGACATGCCCAAGGTCACACTGGAAATGTGTGGTAAAGCAGGGAATTGAATCCAAGCCTTCTAATTCCTGGACCAGTGATTTAACCACAAGAAGGTTATCCTGCCTCCCTGGAAGATAGGCATCTCTGCCATTGTGTCACTGGTAACACAATTCAGGCCCTGAGGAGGAGTGTGCATGTGAGCTTTGCGAAGTGCAGTGCATGACTGTGGTAGCATCCTGCTAGTACAAGAGGGAAGAAGAATAGCTGATCATCAACAAAACCGTCAAACTGATGAGACATGTGGTGCTATCAGATGCACATAGTAAACAAATGGACATAATACAAATAATGTTTGCTCATTGATCTCTTTCACTTACTATAATCATGGGGGATGCTTGTAACAATAGTAGTTTAAAACTATATCCAGTGGAAGTGTGATTTTTCTAGTTGACTTTGCCCTTTAGAAGTTCTGAACATTCTAATGCTATGTCTGAAGACTTTTGTTGACAGAACTCTCTAGTGTAGACTAGGCCTATGTCATCTGACATAGGCCAGCCACGAGTGTTTAATTGCAGTTTAGACATAGCCTGAGTCCCTTGAAGTCAATGGGAGTAGAATTTCACTCTCAGCTTCTTACTGCTGAGCAGAACACTTAATTCTGCTTTTTTCAATTTCTTCTTTCTGGAGCATCACTTGAAAAGGATAGTATAGTGCTAATTGGGGATTCCTATCATGGTTTCATGGTATCTATTACTTGTTTTTCAAGCATTATCTCCTCCTTTGCCTCCAGCCCCTATTCTCTGTAGCAGTCTGCCAAACATGGAGCGTCTCCAAACTTACTGGGACAGGCATACTTCTGGGTTTCTTTTGGCTACAAATTCAACAAACTACCATGGAGTGCCTATAATCTCCCTTTCTTTAAAATAAATAAATAAATATAAATAATATCCTGTTGTTAATTCACAGTAATCTCAAAACTGCTAGGGGCAGCACAGTAAATATAAGGGGCTAGATTGTCAAAAGGGCTCAGCGTTAAACCAACTCCACTGCTGCTGAAGGCAGTGGGGAAAAATCCAAATTCGCCCAACACTGAGCATTTTTGAAAAGTGTATAAGAATTGCTTGATGTCCGACTGGCTCGGGCGGCTGCTTCGTAGGCCATACCAGTGGGGTGTGTTGATCTCTGCACTTCTCATTGCTCTTCCACGCCCCCATTGTTCTGTCCTTTACCTCCGTCCCTGCCCAAAACCAGCACAAGCCGTAGTAGAAGAATGGACAGCAGTCACATGAAAATGGACATCTTCCTCCATGAGATTTCCTGCTGATGCTGCCCCTGGGGAAATGCGCTGAGCAGGACTAGTAGCTCAGGTACAGTCCTACCATGCAGGAATCCCTCTTGAGCTAATTTAATTAATGCAGCAAAAGTGAGTGCAGTCCCATGCTAAACCAGAGCCACTGGTCATAGACTTCTACTGCCAGGAAGATCCTGGAAAGCAGCCAAGAGATGTTTTTCTTTAATTAGGCTTCTATCACAGTGTTCTCCTACTTAAGAAATCAGAAATAATTGATTAAATTTACTACATTATTTAGCCTACAGATTTACATGTTGTTGTCTAGACAATGCATGTTTTATTGCACTGTGAGGCATGCTCACTTCTAGTGTGGAGCAATTATGGGATGTAGGTGGAGGGAGATCAGAAGAATAGCCTTCAGGCTCTAAGGAACTATTTTTAGTCTAAAGCTATAGGGAAGACACACATGAGAATAACTCTGGCAGTTGGCTGATCAGGGAGAAGCTGGTTAGTAAAGTCCCTCTGGCACTCAGGCACAACAGTGATGAACACAGTAGAAGACCTTCGATACAGTCCCATGTTGTATAAAGAATGATTACTGGAAACATATAAATAAAACTTGTAAACCCCCAATAGACTCCAGCATGTTTTTGGCCCTGCTGAGCAATAGCACAACAGACCTTTGTTGCATTTTTTGAAGCACTGCTAAGATAGTGACTGAAATCTCAATGTGTCTTTCCTTACCGGTGTCTTAACCTTATGTCACCTCATCTAGCGTTGCTACCGTCTTTTTGGCTGCCCCTGTGCTTATGCTGATAGCAGCCAGTGTTCTTAAAAGCACATGTGAGGACAGGCCTTTTGATTACCAAACCTTAAATTGAGTGCAAAGTCTAGAATTTTGCTTCCTGTTTCCATCTCGCTTTCAGATCAGAAAACAGGTTTTTCACCTCGGGGGGTGCCCAAATGTGATTAACCCCAGTGTAACAGTCAGCAGTGACCATTATTGTAAATTAAACATTACTTCACATCGAAAATAGAGGAAAATCAAGAGTTACAAAAATGTATAAGTATTCTTTCTCTCTCTAATACATACACACAGACGTGCGCATGCACACAATCTGACACTGGGGCAGGGCTCGCTGTGTAAGCTAACCTTAGGTCTTGTCTTCACTAGAAAATTACATAGAGTCATTGTCATGTGTGAGACCTTCAGCACCTTTATTCAGGTTCTTCCTCTCTCAGGACTTCTGAGTTCCTGGTCTAACTCAAGAGTCACTGTTTGTTGTCCCTTGGCATCTTGTGTTTGGATGTGAGAGCCATCAGTATAAAGGACATTGTCTTAGTGATGCACGACATCATCACCGCCTGGTCCCCTACGTGGGTCAGAGTACAGGTTGTTGGGATTATTCTGCACTGCCCAGCATTTGGCATAATCATGTACCCTGGGGTAAAGTGAGTGCAAAGTGGGTGTAAAGTCTTATATAGTATCATTTTTCCCTCACTTTACATGGGGTACGTGACTACGCAAAGCGATGGGCAGAGGTGAATCAGGTCCCTTTGTATTGTGATTAAAATATGATGAGAATAACACCTCTGTTATGTGGACAGTAGAAGATGGATTGTGTCCTTAACAATTCAGTCTCTTGCTACTAATCACCTGTGTTTGTAAATGACGTGTTACAGGAGGTAACTACATTGTTCTCAGTTAGCAATCTTAACTGACTTTTCAAATAAAGTTTTATTTTGTTTTTTGAGGGTGATAAAAGGAAAGGGAGATATGGAAGAAGGAAGGAAGAAGGTTATAGCAATACGATCACACACTGACTGTGCCAATTGCATGGTTTTGTTTCAAAGAGTATTGACCCATTTCTAGGCATTCTTTTGATCCTGTTTGCTGTTCATGCCTTCAGTACAATTTTTAAAAGGCAAGCCTCCATTCCTAGGGAGCAAACATTTGCTTGGAAAAAGTCTAAGCATTTTGTGTCTCACCACAGGTGGGCTTTCTGCATCCTTGATATTGATGAAAGGATAGACCTCTTAATACTTTCACCCACACACCAGGTGCAACATTAGTCTTTTGCACTGGTGCAGCTATAATCATAGACGTGTAGGACTGGAAGGGACCTCAGTAGGTCATTAGTCCAGTCCCCTGCACTCAAGGCAGGACTACATAATAACTAGACCGTTCCTGATTCCTCCGTGGCTGATGTGCTACATCACTGTAAAGTGGGGCACAGCGATACCTCTTACCCCAGAGGTTTAAAAAAAAACCCACTGGTTACAAATATTAACGAATACTTTAAACGTTCATTGTATCTATAACCTCCAATTTCATACTCCCCCGAAATTAGTGCATAAGCTGGGTTCAAATCAGTGCTGTTAAAGGTTGCTTTGCTAAATCCCTGTTGCTCCTGGGGCTCCCCCAGCACAGCCCCGTTGGGAGCAATTTGCAAGCCCTGATTCTTGGACCTCTACGATTCCCTCTCAACTCCTTTGTGGGGAGATGGGAATCACTGTGAGATGGATGGGGTCTGATGTCCCTGACAGGCACTTGTCTGCTAAGGAGAAGGCAGCATGTGGCCTGGAGAAAGAAGTCTGGGAAGCAGGTATTCCTTTGTGCTGCTTGAGCAGTCACTTTGTCTCCCAGCCCTCTCCTCTGCCCAGCAGCAGGTCTGTCCCTGTTGGATTCTCCTCAGGGCCAGCATACAGGAAATGCTGCCGTGCACCAGTGGACCCTGCTCACGGCCTCTCCCCAGCCCTTCCTAGCTAGAACTCAGTGAGACAATTCCTTGACGACCTCAGCTGAGCATGTCCTGACTGTGTTGTGTAACACACTGATTCTTCCAGCATTGCTTTAGCAAGCAGGGAATTATTTAGCAACCTACATTTAAAACTAGCAGAGATTTGGTGTGGGGAATTAGCAAAAGCCTCATGTTTTTCCTGTGCATTTAATGTTTTCCTGTTTTATAAATATTAAAACCTGCTGTTAGCATGTACTTCGGGGCTTTTGGGAGGCCATGAGACCAGATCCTCAGCTAGTGTAAATTCTCATAGCTCCATTAAAATGAATTTCTCCACTGACTTACAATAGCTGAGGCTTTGTCAAAGTGGTGTGTACGTTATGGTTGCTGTAAGTATATGTTCTGTTTTAACAGTGTATTTATTTAGCTTGAAACTTCCATGCCATGTTTTTACAATTTGGTTCAAGGAGGAAGGTATTATGAGACAGAGGAAGAGAGAATAGAGTCCATCCATCAAGTTGGCAGTTATTCTGGTGGAATAAAACATTAACTGTGGTGGCTTGATTAAGAAATAATGGATGTCTGCTTGGTTATGGAAGCATCAGGGGATACTTTAGTTGCATAGCTAAAATACTACCTGCAATGAATGATAGCTGTAGCTTTCATAAGGTTTGGAATGAGTTTATCTTCATGTTTAAATAATGTGGCAGCAATAGGGGGAAATGATGTGTCTATTATTAGGGTAATGATAGGGGAACGAACACTAGTCCTTGCCTAACATCTGCTCCCTATTAGATACAATAGTTATGGATAGTTATTTAAAATATCTGGGATCACTTTATCACATAGACACTTAACTACAAGCTGAGTTTTTGTTTTGCAATTTACATGAATTCATTGAGGGTAGGCATGGCTGTTCTTTAATGGAATAGCTTGTCTTGGCCCATAAATTTCCATCCTCGTCTTGACATACATACCTGTGCATGTCATCTGTAAGTCTGTGCAGACCCTCACAGATAAAATCCCATACTCACCTGCACATTACATGAGAAATTCTGCTTGATGGGCTCACTCTGGCATGTGTTATGCCAGCAGAAGGCTGGGAGATCATTAGTGAGTGAATCCGTTAACATGTTATAGGGCGGGGGAGAGGGGGAAACAGTCATGAACAGGCACAAAGTGTGTGTCTAAAAGCCTTACGTTCATACTAATGCAAACAGAGTTTCATTGGGTTTCCAAAGGCAACCTAGGGGGACCACATCCCTACAAAATGTCTAGTGTGGCTTTTGCTCAACCTGCACCCCTGGGGGGGGGAGAGGGGGAGGGAAAGGAAGGGATGGTCTGTCTTGGGCTCAGACCAACCACAGCAAATCTCAGACCAAAAGGTAAATGGTTGAGAGAGGTTTAAAAACAACCAAAGAAGACTCTACAAGGGAGCTGATTAGGTAGCCCTAAGAGCAGGCATTTCTATGGGCTCTGCCTTTTAGAAAAATAATGGTAATCACACAAAAGAAAGGAAATAACTTCTGCAGCACACAGATGGAATGGTCACCTGCAGGAGAACATCTCAGGATGTTATTTTGAAACAATTTAACCCTCCTCTCCCACAGTCGTGAAGCTGCAGGAGTTTGGCGGTTATGTTACAGGGTTCACAACGGTTAGGGTAGCACAGCAGTTGGGGGGAGGTGGGAGTATTGTGACTGTTTCTGCCAGTCCTGCCATCTTTAGCAGCTTCGCCTAGGCTTCCCCGAGGACTTGGTGTGCAGTGTGGGGTGCGTTAGAACTGTCAAATGGGCACAGTGGTACTGACTTCCTTTGTAAAGCACTTTTAAGGTTTACCATGGGAGAAGAGCTATGTAAGAGCTAGGTGTCACTACTATAATGTGGTTTCATATGGTGGCTTGCAGATCCTTCAAAGGCTTGGGATTTGGATAAATATCTAGATGTTCGAATGCTTATCCAAAGCTAAGGAGGCACCACAAGCAGGAGACCATTGATCCTTCAGCCTCACTAGCCAGCCCACCCCCTCTCCCTGCCCCCCCAACGCTGATAAAATGGCTCTTTGTTGGAAGAAAGGCCAGGGGCTTGCTATCCCTCTCTGATGTGTCCAGGGAGAGAGTGGCAGGTGTGTTCTCCTATCTGCTCCTCTCACTCCTTCAACAATAGAATGGGACTTCTGTTCCTCTGCCTCGCATGAGAGTACTGAATCCTTCCGCATCTTTCTCCTGTTCTGTTACCCCCACCCCAGTCCTCCTGCTTCTCTTCTCTCTCGTTTTTCTCCTTCAATTTTTACCTCTGCTCTTTCCCCAGAGTTAGTGATGCCTCTGGTCCCTACACCCCTTCCCTCCCCAGAGTTGAAGATGCCTTTTTTCTCCCTGGTCCCTTAAAGTCATGGGGGAAATAGGCCACATCTCTTCCCACTCCTTATAGTATAAGCCTGGTGGGGGGAGGTGGATGCTTCTAACAACTGCTCCCCTCTCCTGTCTGCCTCTTCGCTATTCTCTGGCCTGCACTGAGACTGCAGAGGGCATTGGGAGAGTGGAGGGCAATTCCTAGCCAGCCTCCTGCCTGCTTTGACACTCCATCCTAGCTGTTGGGGTCTGCAGTACTGTTAGAAAAACTCATGCAGTAGCTGCGACCACTCCAAGTACATTGGTGGGTCAGTGAACGAGATAACTGGAAATATGAGACTGGGGACATCTGGGTTATGAACTTAAAAAGCTCTGCTCCTAGAAGTCCTAGGTGGGCAAATAGAGTGTTTCATCCTTCCATTAACACTTTTACACTGTGCAAAAGTCAGAGGAAATGTATAATAGGCATTGGTTCTACTAAGGGGTAAAAAGGGGCCCTATTCCCTGCTGATGCCATCAGATCCTGCAGAACATAGGGTTACATTTAAAAAAAAAAAAAAAGTTTCTAGCCCTTATGCTTGCAATGAAAACTTGAAGGTGAGCCAATGCAGTGCTGTCTTCCTGAAACTAGAAGTTTAGAGAGAAACTATAGCCCAAAGAGGCATGACCTGCCCCCATTCATCTCAGGAGAATCTTGGCTCTCAACCCTAATGGCAGCATTGCTAACTGTTTCTGTGGGTAGAAATATCTGACTTCTTTTAGCTTGTGGGGTGAGGGGAAGAGTATTACTGCTGTGGATGTTTTCTCCCAGTCTTATCTTTGCTTGATAGTTGTGACTGGACCATACAAAGACGTGTATGTACGTGTGTGTGTCTACTCCAGTACATAAGATAACGTGACTGTACTAAATATTGGCTACCAGGAAGTGCTGGTGATAGGTTCAGGTGGATGTTTTCAGATCATGGAAGTGTTAAGAGACAAAGGCTAAAACTGGATTAGTTTGATTTTGTATTCATATTCATCTGCCTAATGAGAGAACCAATTTTTTTTCCTTTCTTTCCCTCTCTGCTGTAGCTGAAGAATAAATTTATGAAGAAATTGCCCCGTGATGCTGAGGCCTCCAATGTATTGGTGGGTGAAGTAGACTTCTTGGAAAACCCTTTCATTGCCTTCGTCCGGCTGCAGCAGGCAGTTATGCTGGGTGCTCTGACTGAAGTCCCCGTCCCTACCCGGTAAGGGAGCCTCCCCCAGCATGCAACATGAATCAGAAAAGTGTTTTGACACCATTCCAAAAGGGAAACTGACCTTGGAAAAGGCATTGCTTTCCATAATGTAACTTGCAGTGGAATCAGGTGTTTTACCAAGACTCTCAGAACTGAGCTAACAGATCGCCCCTTCCGCTTCTCAATCTGTTGGGGAGCTTGGATTTGTTATAACATCTCATCTATAAAAATAATCTGTAATCTATGAAAATACATAAACACACATGAATGTAATACTAAAAGGACACTATCAATTTGAAATCTAGTCAGGGGAAGGAAGGAAGGAAGAAAACTGCACTTATCCTTGAATCCCCTTGTACTTTTTTCTGGTTTTATAACTAAATTTTCTTCCTCTTAATGCTTTTCTCTTCCTTGTTACTGTCTAAAAGAACAGTACAAATAAAAGGGGAGTGATGGGACAGTGAAACTGACGATGCTAAGGTTGAAATCCTGGCCTTATTTAAAAAAAAAAAACAAAACAAAACTGTCCAATATGAAAAGTGAATAAATTGGACAAAATCTTCCAATTATAGTCATTGTAGCTGTTCCCTGTAGTAATAGTGAATGCAGACTTTTCAGGCAGAGGTGAGATTTTTAAAGTGACCATGTCCCTTTTTGTGTTATAATTTTAAGCTCTGATCCTGTATATGTGTACATATTTAACTTCAAGCATTTGGATAAGATTGCTCATGTGTTTAAAATTAAGGCTCTCCATAAGCAGGGGCAGGATCATTGCCTATAACTCTTGAAATAGGATATACGACTGATAAAGGTCTATTCATATGTGTAACAATACAGTATTTAATTACGCAATCACAAATGATTGCTCAAACAATGAAATACGCAGCAGTGTCACTTAAAAATGTGTAGAACCTTAGATACGCATATGCAGCATTTCTTGTGTATGTCAGGCAGAAATCATGAAAGTAAATAGTTTGAAAAGTATATAGGAAAATATACTTAAACATACTACCAACAAAGCATAATAAAGTTATAATGGAAAGAATTACAGGCTGCATACAGATGGAATTGCAGGTAAAGTAGGTATTCTCTTTCAATTCCACATCACTAGCAGTGGTGCTTTATTAATATATATTACTAGGAATATGGTATTACCACTTATTACTACTACTATGTAGTAGCACCTGGCAGCATACATGCATTTTAATATCAATTTACAGATTTAGCTTACATTTTCTTTGTGATGACAGAATTTGAAATGTACTGATAACTTTTAAAGTGCTAGTGTGCAAATACATATTTTTGTGAACATTTAAAACATTTTAGTGTATCCATTAGATGGTGACACTAATATTTGCAGAGTGCTGGGAACGTTTGAGGATTTATTATAAGAAAAATCACAAATTAGATAAATGTCATAAAAAGAGACATAAAGTAATCTCATGAGCAAAGAACAGGTAAGGCACAAGATAAAACTGGTATGGGAAGATAATCCTGTCAAAAGTTCACAGGTCTAAAGTTTATAAACTTATATTACTAATATTAGAAATATTTAACTTGAATATGGGACATTTTCTGGACGTGTAAGTGGCAACCTCAACAATTGTTACGAACTAGGTAGAACCTCATTATAATATATACCATAATTTCATCCTTGGAATCACATCTTATTCATATTGATTGTTCTTTGTTGTTTATATCTGTGGAGCAACTCAAACAACTTACTTGTGGCTGATGTTCAGGTCACATTGCCTGCTAATAATGGTGCGGTGTGCACGTCTGAAAACTGTTTCACTGGAGCACTAGAATGGAAATGTCAAGCAATGTTTGATTATGTTGAATTTGTTTATATTTTGGGGTGGTTTTTACAGAATACATTGGAAAAAATAGGGTGGATTATTTTTAGCCATAACTGGTTTTGATGTCTCACCATACCTATGTGCTGTACATTTCAATATTTCAATCTTTAGTTTGATCCTACTTATTTATTTTTTAAATAAACATCTGATTGTTCATCAGTAGAAGTAAAAATAGGTATCCTTTGTTATGATCATGAGAGCCAAGAAATTGGATGTAGGAAAGCTTAATAACCTCATGGAATTATTTCAGAGCATTATTGGAAACAGTCATCCTTCCAGGTTAACATTCTTTTCCAGGAAATAGCATTATCCATTTGCTGTCCTCTGAACCAAATGTTAGTGTAATCAGAGTAAGAAGGCTCATTAGTTTGCTTCTGTGAGTAATGAAGAGCCATTTGCAGTGGCTGAATCCGGTGAAAACCAATAAAGGAAATCCCAGAAGGACACTGGCTAAAATGGACTTACTCATCACTCAGTCATTTGTTAGCACCTCCCTGTGCAGTGGGCACATCTGGTGTAAATGTGCACTTCATAACTCTCAGATTCTAAAAGAGGCAGTAGGTGGAACATTTTCTATTTTTTTTCCTTAGGTTTCCCTTGTTGTGTTACCTGATAAAGACTGCGGCCAAAACTTTCAAATGTAGGTTCTCAAACTTAGATTCCTCAATCCATATTTAGTCTCCTACATGAAGTGGTGTCATTTTTCTGAGGAGTTGGGCTGCAGTTACTCAGGGTATGTCTACACAGCAATGTAAGCATGGGGAAGCCTGACTCAAGTCAGCTCACCTCTGTCAGGGAACCCTGGACTTTAGAGTCTATTCTGCATTTTAATGTTAGGTTAAGGATTTTCTGACTGTGCTCAATCCTAGGGTGCTGGTGTCCACACTGCAGTGCCCAGACCTGAGTCAGAGTAACTGGACTTATATTGCTGTGTAGACATACCCTCACTGACTTCAAGTGAGGGTAAGGATTACTGCAACGTGGGGCCCACTTGGTGATTGCAGTGGGAGCTGCAGCTGCTCAGTGCCTCTAAACATCAGCCCACTTCTATTTAGGAGGCTAAACATGGAGTCAGAACCTAATCTTAAGCACACAGATTTGAAAATGTTGGTCTAGAACTTTGAGAGATGATTTATTTGGGGTGTCTGTCTAATTTTGACATAACGAGTAGTGTTTAATTGGACATTTATTTACCAGGTGATTTACTCATTGCTTCTTGTGCTCTTCATTAATTAGCATATTATTCTTGAGCATCCATAAATAGGCTGAGTTCTTCATAGACACATTGCCCCAATGAGTTTACAATCAAGGATCCTGCCGTATCCTGCTCCACTAAACTTGATGGGAGCTGGATCAGGGCAGAAACTGA
The DNA here is from genome assembly GCA_007922155.1 of Mesoclemmys tuberculata. Classification (NCBI taxonomy): domain Eukaryota; kingdom Metazoa; phylum Chordata; order Testudines; family Chelidae; genus Mesoclemmys; species Mesoclemmys tuberculata. Next base: position 16,910,179 of record ML675617.1, on the reverse strand, counting down.
GGTATGATACAAGTAGTGAAGGTCATAAACAACAATCTGGGGAAAGGTGAGGGAAAAGAAAAAGTTCCTAATAATAAGATGACCTCACATGGCTACTCAGGAAGGTACGTTAGACATCTTGGTGCTTCCACTTCCAATGCAACAACAAAATAAATTAATCTTGATTACTCTGGACAAAATATCAGCTGTGACTCTTCGGGGGGAGGATGGGACATTTCTTGAGGAGGATGAAAATGCCAAAGTCTTATGGTCTATAGGCAGGCTTTGCACAGAGCTCTCCAGAGGATGAAAGGGTACTGTTACCTGCACCCCTTCATTCCTTTTCTTTATTTCTTTTCATTATTCCTTTTCTTAATGTTACTTTAGAACTATGGAACAAACACATTTTACTGTGTGGGTTATTCAGATAGTATTAGACAGAATGATTGCCTGTTCTATCTTGGCTCAACTTTCCCTTTGTATTGCTTCTAATTGTTGTTTGGTTTTGATTTTAAAATAATGTTTAGTACAGAGCAACTGATGCTTACTGGAAATCTTTGAAAGATTTTCTATTTAGAAATCATTCTGCCTAGGCTTCATTACTAAGAACATTTGCATGAAAACAGAGTCTTTGTTTAAAAGAAAGCAGCAAGAGCCCATGAGCTCTGAAGGAACAAAGACCCTGTTCTCATGCCATCTCACCAGCCTTGCTAATAAAGACCAGGGAAATTGAAATCAGTTCAGCTATTTTGCAATAGAATGTTTTTCAAAGTTTTCCGTGAGGCATCATAAGCCTTTCACCCTGTGCTGTGTCTGCCCATTACAGATTGGATTTCCCAGGCTTTTAAAATCTTGTTTATTCTGCTCATTTTGGGCTCTACTCATCCATCTACAGCACTACGAACTTCTCACTTTCACAAGCACTTATTTACCCCATTAACGCTAATGACTGAATGAAGCTTCTATACTAATCTGGCTGAGGCAGTAGCGTCCTCTCCTTTATATATATATATATTAAAACTTATGTGGATTGCCTTCAGCTCTCCCCCATCTGCTGCATTAAGATAGGGAAGAAGCTAAAAAAATACCAAGAGAGGAGTTTTAGGGGCATGTGGGTATGGGGTTATCGGTTCAGAACTACATAGTTTAACTCGTGATTCTGGACCATTATTATGCCTTGAAGCTTCAACTGAAATTTAGTGACTTGTCTAAGATCACGCACAAAGCTTGTGGCAATTGAACCCTGATCTCTGGATTCCCAGTTCATTGGTTAACAGCAAGATCATCCTTTCTCTTTGGTCTGATTCTCTTGTTTGTTTAAGTGTATATATAAGCTGTGGGTCTTGCTCATTGTTCAGAATATCAGCCTCTGCCCAATGACTGCGACTCACTGGAACTTTTCCAGCTCTGGGATATTCTCTGGGGAATTCTGACTCTTGGCAACAAGGGTTTACATTATCAGTCTCTGCTGCTGTATAACACCACCAGGGAAGAAGCTGGCTGGGTGGCATGTTGAATCATCTGTGGTGAAGTAGGAAGAAACCAAACACTTCACCTGTCTGGAGTCTTCATTCCTTCTCCCAGAAATCAATAACAAATTGCACCCTGCCATCAAGTAGTCCAGTCCAGTGTCCATCAGTTTGTGGTGGAAAACTGGCCTATGAACTGGCCCTTCCCTTCCCACTAAGGAGGCACATGCAATCACTGTTGATCCAGGGAACAAAATAAATAGCAACAGCAAAACAAACCAGAAAGCAACACCCTTTTATGAAGTAACTGCTTTTAAACCTACTGTAATCACTGTGTTGGCTTTTTCCTGCTCAGAGGGACAGGATTCTTCCAGTGTGTGGGCAGCCCTGGCTTTAACTCTATGATACTTCCTGCTTTGCCTTGGTTATATACATATGGAGTACCCTGCCTCCCAGATTAGCAGCACCCATCACAAGCAGGCTTGGCCCTAGGACAGTTTGGCTCACTCTTGCCCCCCACCCAGTGTGGGGTCTGTACACCTCATCCCAAGCATGTTTCCCCCCAAATTGAGCTTTGATGCTTGTTTATGCCATTTAGTAGAGATTTTGGTCCACATTCTTCTCTACCACAAGCAGGTCAAAGCACCCAACACCGCGTGTATCCCTCCAGCAAGCTCTAGTTTCTGCACCAAATCTCTCAACTCCCACTGAGACATGAGAGTTGTTTCCATTTACACCAAGCTGAGTTTAGCTCTTAATTTCTTGCAAGAGGGCAGTGCAGTAATACTGCTGGGGTGCCTTCTTTGGCCCCTTTTCCAAACATTAACGCTTCATATATTGTACATAGTGATCCCTGCAGTATGTGTAAATTCAAATTACATTCCACTTACCTGAATGTCTGCTGTAAACAATGGCTATGAAGTCATTTGATGCATTTACTCTCAGTGGGGCTGTGTTGTGTATCCTCACCGGGATACACACAGGCCAGCCAGTCAGTTTAGCTAAATTCTGAAGTGCTACAGGCTGATTTAAAATAACAAGTTTTCTTTCACATGTGTGTAGCTGTCCTGGAAGCTGAACCCTACAAATATTTTCTCCCTAGAGAAACACTGCTTAGCAAATGCAGTGCGATGTGTTTGTAAGCTCTGGGGATTGATGGCTGTAGCAGGAAATATTAGATGTTTTCAAGGATATGATTTATAATAAATAATTTAAGAAATGGATAACACTTCCTTCCCATCCTAAATTCACACCCCGCTGCCCTTCTTGCTCACCTGCCTTATTTGGCCTGGATGTCTGCTGCTACGCTCCTTTCCAAGATGACCTCAGCCGGCCAGTCTGTTTTGCTGGCTGATGGATGAGGAGAGTCATGACCCCACCCTTTTTGGAGGGAGAAGGGAGTGAACAGCCTCTGCGTGCCACCATGAGCACCAGGGGCTAGAATTTTGCCTTACTTTGGTCACACAAATTGAGGGACTCTGTTTACATCCTTTCCCCAGCCAATGCATCCATCATTTCCAGGATTGAATAGGAATAGGAATAATGTTGGGGAAATATTTAACATAGCTGTCCTTTTAATGGAATTTAGCACTATGGAACTAAAGAGGAGCCAGCACTTTGTGACCAGCCAAACCATCAACAAGCGCTCCAGTGGTCTGCTGACCCCAGTTCGGGAACCTCTGGGCTATCCCACACTGGGACAGCAATCGGCACATGAATAGTTCATTTTCCTGGTCTGTGGGCAGCTGAGGAGTATTCCATTTTAGCTGCCTGCACCTGACTCGTGAATTACATTGCATGGGTTGCCCTTGGATGCGTAGAGCCCTCTTGTTTGATGAAGAAAATACAAAGAAATCTGAACGAGATCTGAGTCTAGCTGTGTGTATAGCAACCAAGGTCTTTAGAAGAAAGATTCTGAGGTTCATGTAACTGAAGAAAGAATCGGCCCCCCAAATTTGCTAGAGTAACAAGTTTTGATTAACTAAAATGTTTGAAGCTCCGAGAAATAAATACACTAGTTATTCTGTTGGTACAGAGGCCAATTCTGATTCCTCCTGTGGACCAATGGTCTGACTATAAAGGGTGCTGAGCTCTCGTTGAAATCAGTGGGAGCTGTGGTACTGCAGTTCTGAAAAACAAGTCATATGCTTAAAATAATGCATTTTGCAATTTTTCCCAGATTCTTCATATTTCGTGCAACTTTTACCTGAATTTACTGTACACTGAAGCACAAGATTCAACTTGATTTTTTGATTAAATACAACTGCATGGTGGGTTTAGAGTGTGGTCTTCAAAGATGCCCTGCGCTGATCTAAATCTGTTGAAGTCAATTTTACCACTGACTCCAGTGGGAACAATTAGGTCAATGCTGAGCACCTTTAAAAATCCCATTCTTAATATATGATTATGTCCTGTGCAGTGAGACTTTCTACAGGGGAATGGAATGAATTGCCTCTCTAACTGCTGCTGTATGAGCCTTGTAAAGATGAATCTCTGTGTTTTACTCCTTTTATTTATTGTAGATGAATTTTTGGCACAATGAGTGAATGATACAGTTTGCTATCCTGAATGGTAACGATCCATTTATTTTTGGTCAGATTTCTATTCGTTTTGCTGGGTCCTAAGGGCAAAGCTAAGTCCTACCATGAGATTGGTCGATCCATTGCCACTTTGATGTCCGATGAGGTAGGCATCTTTACATGTGCCATGTTCAATTGTTTTCTGTTGTTGTTTCACCTACCTACATAGTAGCCATCCTCTTCTTTTGTTGTATGGTAAATTTTTGGGCTCCATGTATCCGTACATGAGGCTGCTTGAGATGGCAACTGGTATGGATCCATGACTGTTGCATGTATGTACAGATGAGAGATCAAATTTTGATGACCTTAAATTCTTTTTCTGTACATAATTATTTAATCTGCCTCCACACTTTTATAATTAGAATTAGAAAGTGGTTGTCTTTCCTGCATCTTGCCCTGTAATCAGTCATTCTTTCCAATATATTTGAGTTAACTTACAAACTGTTCTTCTTTATTCTCATTCCATGATCACAGGTATCCCACAACAAATCTAACAGTGCAGCTTAATGTAGAAAAAGTTACATTCAGCATGTGTTGCGCTGTATCCCAGAGCACTGCTTTATATAATTAATAATTGCACATTACCCCTTTGTACCTAGTAATTACCTTCTAATAACACCCCCCAATAATGTGACACAATGCTTTCCATATTAAGTTAAACATTCCTCTTCTCTGTGTCTCTTGGGCTCTGCACAGCTGTATCTCACCAACATCTGAGCATTTTCTCACTTGTGCTCCTTGTTCTCTGACAATTCCCCTGGTTTCATTTGCCCGCTTCAAGCTCTTTACCTTTTATTATATTCCACCCCAGGCTCAAAACAATCACCTAATTTCCCTTCTCTCTCATCTCCCCCCTGCCCCCTTTTCAAGTACCTACATATGCTGATCCCCCCCACCTGAGTTTTCATTCTGAAAGGTTCAAATTATGTTTATGAAAATCAGTCTTAGTATTCTTTTTTGTTTCTCTTTAACCACTGTCTACAGCCCTACTTATTTACTACCTGCTGACCCAACTTGGTATGTCTCACTAAATTTATTTCACTGCTGTTGCAGGGACCTTTGACATTGGTGCACCTCTGTCCCTTCTATTATCTGGCTGTGGCACACCCCAGTAGTTTAGTCTTCTGTGGGCTGTAATACTCGGGTCTAGTTTTGGTGGTTGGGTTTAGCGTGTGGGTGCTGGGTGCTATTGGTGGCTTGTGATATACAGGAGGTCAGTCTAGGTGATCTGGTGGTCTCTTTGGGTCTTAAACTCTGACTCTATCAGCAGAGGTGGCCAGAAGACATTTAATTAAAAATGCTGAATAAAATGTTGAAGTTGTTTCTGTTTCCATAGACTTCAGAAGTAACCCTTTTTTTTTTTTCCTTAATATTTTTGGTGACATTTTAAAAATTGCATTAATGAAATGTCTATTGAAACTTTTTGGATACTGAAAACTGGCTGTGTGGCGAATGGAAAAGTTTTGCTAACATTTTTTTATTTAAAGTGTTTTGAAAAAAAATTCAAAAAGTCAACAGTTTGGGAAATTGTGTGCATATATATATATTTTTTTTAAAGCCACTTTTGTTTTAAAATCTTTTGTTCAAAAAATTTTGGCCAGCTCTCTTCTCTGAAGTTAATATGCAACTGGCCCAAGCCAGTCTTCTGTAGTGTCTTGTGTGAGAGTTTATCAGAGCTTTTCTGAAAGATCTGTATTTGTTTTGTAAGTCTTGGCTGTAGAAATCGTAGAACTCTTGCTGCATGGAGATTCTTGTTTCCCTTGCAGGTGTTCCATGACATTGCCTATAAAGCCAAAGACAGGCAGGACCTGATTGCTGGAATTGATGAGTTCCTGGATGAAGTCATTGTGCTTCCACCTGGGGAGTGGGATCCAACCATCAGGATAGAGCCCCCCAAATCTCTCCCATCTTCGGATAAAAGGTAACAGCAGGGAGCAGCAGGTCTCGTGACAGTGACGGAGTAGGACATCCTAGGCCGCTGTTCTAATTAGAAAAGATGAAGGGAATAGCTAGGCTCTCAACATGTGTTACATTAAAGCAAATAAGGTTTATGTAGGCAGGGCTGACTCCCATTCTCAGTTACGAGAGTGCAGGGCAGTGGGTTGAGTCACTTGGAGGAAGACCTGCTTGGCCAGGTAGGTTGGGTCAGCAGCAGTCACTCTCGTAGCTTGACGAACAAAAGCAAGTGAATGAGGGTTGAAAGTGCAGTATGTAAAAAGTGCAGGGGAGGAGTGGGGAGTGGAGAGTGGAGGGATCACAGAAGGAGTAATTTTTTCCCTTAGCGTTGAATTTTCCACATGAGATGACAGACGTCAATGTGCCTAGAAGCAGTGTCTGAAAATGTTGAGTTATGCTATGATTGCAGGTCTTTGCTAATAGCCACGTGGGGAGTGTCCCTGCAGCACTGTGTTGGTACCAATACCTCTGTTGGAAAATGGCATGTCCTAATGCAGCCAGCCATTTGTAACTGTAGTTAAGCTCAATATTGAATTTTATCTTACTACTTCAGCATGCGGTGAGCTAACCCATTCTCTGCAGAATGCCATTCTAGCTGCTTGTATGGCAGTAGCATTCTGTGTTCTTTTATGTGCCACCACTTAGACTCATAGCCTATAAGGTCTGAAGGGTCCATCTAGTCTGACCTCCTACACAATGCAGGCCACAGAACTTCACCCACCCACTCCTGTAATGGACCCCTAGCCGAAGACTGAGTTACTGAAGTCCTCAAATAACGATTTAAAAGACTTCTAGGTACAGATAATCCACCAGCAAGTGACCTGTGCCCCGTGCTGCAGTAGAAGGCGAACTCGCCCCCAGGGCCTATGCCAATCTGCCCTGGGGAAAAATTCCTTCCCAACTCCAGATATGGTGATCAGTTGAACCCTGACCATGTGGGCAAGACTCACCAGCCAGACACTCAGAAAGAATTCTCTGTAGTAACTCAAAACCTACCCCATCTACCATCCCTTCACAGGCCATTGAACGTATTTACCACTAGTAAATACTTCAGAAAGGACAGATCATAAGGCTTGTGTGATAGGACAAAAAGTATAGCTTTTTGTCCTATAATGTGTAACACCGTGAATCCTCAGTTTGAGTTGTCTTTCTGCTTAGGAAAAACATGTATTCAGGCGGGGAGAACGTACAGATGAATGGAGACACACCTCATGATGGGGGCCATGGAGGTGGAGGCCACGGTGACTGTGAAGAACTACAACGAACTGGCAGGTCAGTGATGAACTTCTCTGATCCATTCAGCATGTTACTTTGCCCTTTTAGCTTTTTTAACTTTGCATCTTTTAATATTGCTCTCACCTGCTATACACATGGCTACCATTTTCAGAACTGACTTGTGATTTTTTGAGTGCTCAACTTGAGAGCACTTTTTTAAATAACCCAGAGCACCTGCCCATTGTAACAGAGGCTACATCTATGCTGCCGGTGGCACAGCTGGCAATGCAGGATCGATTTTTGCAGGTTTGATTGAACCCGGAAGTCGACTCTGTAAATCCACCCTGGCAGGTAGCATAGCGCTGCGTCGACAGGAGGGCATTTCCCGTCAGTGCAGCACAGTGGAGATGCAGCAGGAAGTAACATTAGGAAGTCTATGGGAGATATGCAAGTTACTGTGCATAGCTTGCATATCTCCTGTTGACTGCCGCCAAAATCCACAGCCAGTGTAGGCCAGGCCTCAGTCCCCTTTAAGGTGTTGTAGACTAGGGATTCAAACAATGAGAACCCCCAAATTACTTGTCACTTGTGAAATGCTTGGCCTATTGATGTGTGAAATTACACTGGTCATTATGAAGCATGTAGATCCTAAATACAGGTATTTTTCCATTCATATTTGTGGAAATGTTTTCAGGCTATAACAAGTTTGTGAAATAAAAGTTCAGAGCCATCAATTGTCAATAAAACAGAGATCCTTTTTCCTGACATTCTCACTACAATGTAGAAGAGCCCAAAAGAGAGATTTAATAGAATAGAAATGAAGAAGATAATGTTGCATGAGGTCTGATGCCCTGCTCTGTTACTCCAATTTCATGCCAATGAACTCAATTGGTATCAATGGAGTTACACTGGTATCAAGCTAGACTGTTGTAGGTGTTTAAAATAATCTGAAAGCCTGCAATTACAAGTTAGTTAGTGTTCACTCTTAGAAAGGCAAGAAATTCATGTTTTCAGGAAGAACCATAAAAGTGACCCTGTGTGCCTGGCTAGCATCACCTTTCTTAATGTGTTGTGTCTGAATTTCCTAAGAATATTACAGATTTGGTATCTTCCAATCAGTTAAAAGTTTGGGGGGTAGATGGGTCAAAGTGCAGTTATGGAGGTGGTGGTGGTAGACTATATGGGAGAGGCTAAGAAGTGAGATTTTGGCTTTTCATGCTGACAGTGGATGATTGAAGCTAATAGGCAGCTGTACCAAAGTCACTCTAATAGTGTGAAGTTACTTGCCATATCATCTGTAGAGTGCCCACTATAAATGTGTATAAACCAAATTCTATTCTGTTCCTGAGTATTTAAAAAGAATGTGCTTCCTATTCTTTGAGTTCCCTTTTCCTCCAAATCAAGGAGGAGCCAGTGGACTGGAGATCTCTTTCATTTGTCTGTATTTTATTACTCCCAATTCTACTTCTGGTGAATATTTTGAAGCATTTTCCATTTAGCAGATTATCTGGCTCAAACATCCATCTGTTATGCCAGGAGTGGCCAAAATTACTGCCCCTCCAAGCCGCATGCAACAATCTTCAGAAGTTCGAGAGCTGAGGAGCATCTGCCCTGTCGCAGGGTAGTGGGGCTAGGGGCTTCTGCCCTGTGGGGAGGTGGGTCTTGGGCCTTCAGCCCCATGTGGCATGCCTGCTGCGACTCGAGACTTCAGCCCCACGAGGCACACTCAAGATTCATCTCCCTGCTGGGCACAAGCCCCTAACCCCACCACCCTGCAGGGCAGAAGCCTCGAGGTCCCCACATTGATAGGTGGAGAATGAGGGGAAGCTGGGGGGTTCTGAGAGCCACACTGCAGCTTGCGAACTATGGTTTGGTCACCCTACTTACATATGTAGAAATAACTGCAGTGACCCATATCCTTTCGGATTGCGTAGTCTCTCATTTCTGGTGATGTCCCTCATTAGTTGTTCATCATGGTGAATGTTGTTGTAAGTCTTTTTCACGTTATTCTTATCTTACCTCATCTTATTTCCTCAGATTTTGTGGTGGTTTAGTCAAAGACGTAAAGAGGAAAATACCTTTCTTTGCCAGTGACTTCTATGATGCTTTAAATATCCAAGCTCTTTCAGCCATTCTCTTCATCTACCTGGCCACAGTGACCAACGCTATCACTTTTGGAGGTCTGCTCGGTGATGCTACAGACAACATGCAGGTTAGGAATCATTCCAAAGGGCCACATTTCCTTCCACGACCATGTATAAAGATTGATTACTTGTCCCAACATTTATCCTGCTGCTCTGACTCAGATTGACCTCACTTCCGTGACTGTTGGACTTCCATTCTTTTAGTGATTGTAGATGCAGTTATATTAAATTATGTTGGAGCAATAGACAAGAGAAAGCAGGGAGGAAGTTTCTGTATAAAAATTACTGGAGTTTTTCAAGTGTGCTAACGCTTTTGTGTTCCTCGGTGCATTGTTTAACTTGAATTATGTTCACTAATTCTGATTCACACTCACCATGGAATCAGAGCTTAACGGGGCACGTTCTGCCGGATGCTTAGCTTTGTTAGGACTTGGGTCTGTCTCAAAAAAATACTGCTGGGGTGCTTGTCCACCAGAAACAAAAGGGATAGGGAGGTAGACTGAGGAATCATTTAAAATGTGGTTTAAGACTGAAGTAGAGGGAGACACTACAGACAAAATGTGAGCTGCGTAGAATTATGAATTCTATAATAATAATAAAAGGCTCAAATCCCGACATTTTACTGAATACTCACAGTTCTCCGCTGAAGTCAGTGGGAGTTTCGCATGAATAAGGATTAAAGTGAGAGCTACAGGATGTGACTGATAATATAAGAAGCCCAAACAAAAATAGTTCTATGTTGACATTACTGTCGACTGCTTATCTAAGACCTAAGTGTGCTTAAATTTTAATAGTGTGCTTTAATTCTCCTTTGGCCTTTTTAAAATGGAAAAACAACAAATATTTATTTTATTTATTCAGATTCAATGGCAATTAAATAATGTCCAGAAAGCAGCTCAGATTGTCCTAACAATAATTAAACTTACAATAATAATAATGAATTTATTTACTTATATTTATTTAAAAACAAACACATACAAACATTCTAGTCTCCCCTGCCACAAATTCTAGAACCAAATAAAATAAAACTGTGTGCAGAATATCAAACTTCCTTTCCCCTTACAAATCTGATTAATCTCAAAAGCGCCAGCTCTACAGCAGGTCTATGGGGTAAGCTGAAAACAGAAAATAGATATAGAAGATAAGGACCTAGGACCACCATTGATCATCTCTCTACAATTGCTGAACAATGATCCTCCGAGATACACCCATTGGATCAGAACAGACTAGCCCTGCTCTACTCCAAAAGAAGGTGAAACTTCCTGTCAAACGCATGCTGATGCTCCATAAGGTTTAATGTACAGGAGAAGAAAATCAGCACAGCCACTTATTTAACTGGGGCAAAAAAAACCCATTTGAGGTCAATGTTTGTAACTTTTTACTCAGTTAACAGAAACTACAGCAAAAAATTACAGGTAACAAAACTTAAATGCTACAAAATTCTGAAATCCATAATGAAGGTTCTTGATGGAAAACGCTAATAACCATTATATATAAAAACACTCATATCTATTAAGCCATGTTGCACATTCATTACAGATAGGGAGAACTCGGACTTACTTTATTATTTGCTAAAGGAATGGTATCACTTTGGGTAAGCAAAACAACAGCAACCATAACTGTATGTTGTCCATCCTTAGAGGACTGCTAGTGATGTAAGGCTGTGATGCTCTGGGTAAGTTTACTGTGCTTTTGCAGTCCATTTTGGTAACTGGATAATAACTTCTCAATGTTGGGCTTGATTCTCTGAGACAGAGAGGTATGTCCACTGCTACTCATCTGTGAGGTTTTCATCAGCAGAAGGGCATCTCCAACGCCTCCACAGAAGACCCATATGTGGGAGCTGCTGAGGAGTTGCATTGATTTGGCTACTCAGGCCTTTGGGCCTGCTCTGTCCCCATGCAGAGTTTGTGGGGTTTTTTTGTTTTGTTTTTTTTTTGTTTTTTTGTTTTTTTGCTGCTTTGTACCTGGGAGATTTTCTGCCACCAGGGGCCCATGCTATGAGACATTGAAACAAAGCAGTGATAGAACAGGGGAACTTTCCAAGAGGGGTTGATCATCTTTATTCTCCAGTGGGAGCCCTTTGTTATCTTTCACAATACTGAGGCTGCCAGGTACAGAGAACGATACATAAACACATTTTGTTTAACATCTCTCAGGCTGGGCTAAATTTATTCTTCCAGAACCTTGTGATCCTTCTTTATATTTGAACATGCTGCCTTCCTCTGATTTAATCTGGAATTTGTTTGAAGAAAGTGACAGTCTTGTTTCTCACAAGTGTTTCTGAGAAACTGAAGCCATGAGTGCATATGAGGGGCAAGGTGAAGGAATGAGAAGAGAGACTTCAGTGCACTGGTCCATTGTTTGCTTTGTGTTAGACCTAACCCAGCTGTGACTTTTTACTTACTTGGACAAAAGAGATGCCGCATAGAAAGGCAGAGTCTAGAAGAGTGCAGCTTTCAGTGCAGCGTGATTTACTCCTGGTTTTCAAAAGGAAACCCACTGGTATTCTGCATTTAAAAATATTGTTTTAGTAACACAGCAGTTCTGTGGCAAACATAAATGAAATGGAGCATCTTATGACAAAATTCCAGGAGAAGCAGAAATAACGTATGACTAAGTCCTGTGAATGCTTTAGCTTTCTCGCTTGTCTTTCAAATACCTCTTTCACCCTCTGCATCTTCCAGAGCTGTGACAGCTCTATCCATATGTGGCATGGCACTTCTTTAACCTCTCCCACCACTGCACTACTACAGGCACTAGCAATGGTGGAAGAGCTAGTGTGTTTAACCATCGTTAGACCTGCTCCAAGCAGGATGGAACAAGATGGGGGTATTAACACCAGCTGTGTCTCTTCACTAATGCTGCCATCAGTGACTTAATTACACAAGGGTTCATATACTGGTGGAGTATATTTAGAAAATTGCTAGTGTGGACACAGCCTCTGATATCAGAAGTGTAAATCATTTCTCTAAGCATTCTCTGCCTCCAATAGATTTTCCAAGTGTATCCAGAGTGAGTACTGGCAAAACTCAGAAGACCAGGATCCCTTCCAGGTTTTTGAAATCTGTATGAAATTCTTAGCTACTATACACAATGCTAAGTTTAACATCTCTAGACAGTGTCATCGCTGGCTTGTTTTCCAGCATGCAAACCTAATGGAAAAAGTCTGCAATCCTACTTAATTCTAGCAGAATTCTGCCTTTCTGTCTGCATGGAGAAGAAGAGAAATAGAAGCAATGTGTACTCTTGTTTTTATAAGTTTCTTTGGGTCATTCCTTTGAAGAATGTGTCCCCAAAGTCTGACTGCTCTCCTCCTCCCTCTTCTTCTAAATCCCTGATTCCAAAAGGGCAAATAGAGGAAAAAACTCCATTTTCCTTCCCCATCCATCAAGGCCTCTGCAAGTGTTGCCACATGCAAGTATTGGTGTTGAGCCAACACAGACATTACCCAAACAATGCAACCTCTTATCTCTTCAAAAGCTAGACTCAGGCCTGGTCTACACTTACCAGCAAATTTAACGGCAGTTGAGTAGTTTGCATAACTTATATCGACTTCCTAAAGTCTGTTCTGCATGCTGTCCACTATGCTGTGCCAGTGGGAAATGCCTACCAGTCAATGCAGCGTTACTGTTTTTCCATAGGTGGCTTTATTAAATTGACTTCTGGATCAATTAAGCGGGTCTTCACTTCTGCTCAGTCAATCCGGATAAATCAATCTGATGGTGGTAAATTTGTTGCCGTCACTGTAGACATAACCTCATTCTCTGGGCTGTCCATGCTTTGGAGATTCTCTTGAGCAGCCCCACACAGGCCAAGGACTTGTCTTAGATCCATGCTTGCCTATATTTGTATACTTGGTGATTATTTCTCTCTAAATGAGCAACAGGGAAGCTTCCCAAAGCAGAAAAGGACAATGGAACCACCACTGGTTTTGGCTGAGGGAAGCAAAAAGAGAGCAGATAGTTTCTGCTTTGATTTAAAGCAGATTCACCCCACCCAACAATCTTCCTGAGTTATAGAAATGCACAGTATGGGGAAGTGGTCTGATTGCTTTTTCCAAATATCTGTTACTGCTCAGTGAGTAACCTTCTCACAGTACTGTAACTTTTTGAGCAGTTCAGTGTCTGATTTGATCATTCGCCAGTCAGTCTTTCAGCCACTCTCCCTAAGCATGAATTTTAATGCACTTGGGGCTTTCCAAGGCAAATGCCTTTTGTCCTGCAGAACTGAAACACTGACATTGCAAGGGATGTATGCACTGTACACAGCCTGGGTTGGTAATGCCTTTAATTGATTTAGCCATTTAATTTTATTTCACAAATTTGGCACAAAGCACAGGAAAATAATTACTGATGTTGTTCCCCAAAAAACTTTACTCCAGGAAACTGAAGCTGCCCAAATCTGCCTGGGCATCATGCGTTAGTGGATTAAGACAATAGAGCATCTCAGCAGACATCCCAAAGAACTCTGTCACCACCTGTTCACACCTTAGATAACCTGCAGACAATGCCGTTATTTGAAAGGAGTGGTGCATCTGCTGGTTGAATGGTAGGGTTCTACATAGTGAAGCAAAATGCCACCCACCAGCTTCCGTGTCTATTTTGGAACTCAGAGCAGTAGTGGAGATTCTCTGTGCTCAGAGCTTCTTCAGTTACTATAGATGTGGTTTTTGGTTTGTTCTTTTCCTTCTAAAAGCATTAAACCCTGGCTTAACTTTGGTCCTCCTGAAGTCAATGGTAATTGACGTCTGTGGGCAAAGAGTCCAGGACAACTTGAGTGCTTTTGAATAGCCCACCTAAAACTTTCAAAGTTTCTAAAGTGGCTACGGGTTTATTTACTTCTCAGAAAGTGCAGTTGTAATTGAGCAGATGTCAGCAAGGCGCTGGGCCACTTTGAATAAAGATTTGGAAACTTTATTTTCAGTAAGAAATCTTTGCGCGTGAGCAGTACCTTTATTATCAAAACCAAATGTGTTATGGATTACAAACTGCTGCAGGAATTGATTCTTCAGAAGAGATTCCATCTGTCTGACTACCCAAAAAGAGAAGGAGAAGAACCCATTTGTCAAACATGAGGTCATCTTTCCATTTATATTTCCCTGTTACAGAAATTAATACTTGGTCAGACCTTCAGCTGGGGCGTCAGCTACCATAACTTCATTGAATCCAGTGGCACTATGCTGATGTACACCAGCTGAGGATCTGGCCCTGGGAGTTTTCCAGTTTGTCACCTATACAAACTGTTTCAGGAAGTGAGATTCCTGCATGTTGTTACACTTTATGGCTTTTGTTTCTTGTAGATAGTTAAATAATATCACGGGGCCTGATACCTAAAATCCATGTTTATCATCACAGCTTGTAGCATTTGGCCCAGGCAGCTGGCCAGAAGGGAATATCAGCTACAGCCAATCTTTCTTTGGAGCCTTGCATCAAGGCTTTGTGTTTCTAAGAAAACACACTATACTTAATTACGAACATTTTAAAGAATGCAGAGGAAAAGAAATTCCAGATGCACTGGAATCCATGCCGTTGGCTGTGATGCTCTTATTGTGATTAGCACAGAATCAGAGGAGTCAGTTGTACAAATGCCATTCCTTCTGTTAAGAGGAATTGTATCATTCTCATGAGCCTCTTAAAAAAAATTGACAAAAGCTCATAAATTCCAAGGACCCCTGTAATGCCTGTCTGCTTTTCAAGGAGTCTTTGCTATGAACTTTTCAGTGGAATTGCTCACAACCACAGTAACTTGCAGGATTGGGCAATAATGAAGTCAGAGCATGCTGCCACTAAGGCCTGCCACTAGCATTTAAAGATGAAAAAGACCAAGAACATAATCTAAACCACCCTCCAGCCAGGGCAGGGTTTTCTACAATACGTTTTCTATATCCAACCTAGGTCCACGTGTCACCAGCAATGGAAATTCCATTACTTCCTTTTAGAATTCTGTTTAATGTCTAATGTATCTCGCTATCAGGAAAGGTTTCCCTGTTGTCCAGGCTACATTTCCTTATCATGTTGTTGCAACTCTATACCCCTCTTTTCTTGGTGCATACGCTTTCCAAATCATGCTGTGTTTGACAACTAAAGCATGATTATGATCAGAAAAGAGACTGATGATACCTTATACAAAGCTCTATTTTTAATTTTGGGGATGGTGATTTTGCATTACCAAGGAAAACGATAGTTTAATAATCTGTGGTAATATTATTTATGGAAAGAAAAATTACTTTAAATATTGCCTTCTTACTTCACAGTAGAACTGATTCAAAATGCCTATCTCCTCTTCTGTTATCATCCCTGCACCACGAATATTTTGTCAACATTTTCTGACCACTTGCACTCAAGAGATCTGATCCCCGTGAGGCTTCAGATGCACATAGATTTTGCTCTTGTTACTCTTGCGTAGCCCACACAACTATAACCACTCTGTAAAGCGGAACTATGAATGAGGTATGCAAATTAGATCCTGATCCCGAATGTGACAACTCCATTTGCAGGAACTAAACCATGGCTATTATGTAGGGGCGCAGGTGCCGAGATTTCATGATGCTCACGGCAGAGTTGATCAAAAAGCTAAAGAACAGAACTGCTTTATAATTCATGTGTACGTTATTTTAATAAGAATCTTCCAGGCATGAGACTATTTCACAATTTCTATTTTGCAGTTTAAAGGGCGACATATCAAAAGGAAGTGAAAATAGCTCTTTTATGAGAGGCCCTGGAAGTGTTTCTAAGTTTTTGTTTTGTTTTTAAACTTCCCAGTGCAGCGTTTTGTAATAAAGCCAGTATCTCCACTTTCAAACTGTAATCCACAGAAAATGGAAACTGTAGCTCCTTTTAACAGAAATGCAGAAATAACGTTAAAAAATGGTCTTTAAATGCCACAGCTTGATCTCTGTAGTAAGTCAAAGGTCTCTCTGTTGATCCAAGAAGAAAAAAAAAGAGTTAGTTTGGGTTGATTCGAAACGAAAGAGATCGTCTCTAACTAGCTGCTGCTGGGAAGTTTTTGTCCAGGCTGTGGTGGTGCTGTCATCCAAGTAGTGTGTTTCCTCCTGCCAGTGGGCAGAACCTGCTGGGTTATGAGCCAGGTAGCCTGTATGGCACAAGGGATAGCCTTTGAAAAGTACACTAACTACCCTGAAACTATAAAAAGCAGGAGTTGAGGATGAAAAGAGAAAGTAGGTGGTAAATCAAGGCATCCTGCATGGTGACTGTAAATTCTGTGCGATGTAGCGAGTGGTGATGGTCTTGTGTTTAAGGCACTAAACTAGGACTCAGAAGATCTGGGTTCAAGTCCTGGCTTTGCCCTAGAGATACTGCCTGACCTTGGGCAAGTCACTTGGTTTCTTTGTGCCTTACTTCTGCGTCTATGAAATGCAGATAGTAATGCTTCCATTCCTGCCTTATCTGTTTAGCTTTAAGCTCTTCAGGGCAGGGATTGTCTCTTTCTGTGTGTTTGCATAATGATGCCTGGAACATGGCTGCAGCCTCCAAACACTGCCATAGCATTAACCAGAGAAACCTTACCAGAACCTTCTAGTGACCTATCTAAGCTTAAGCTCAGCCCTGCCTTGCGTGGCTCTGCTCCTAGTGTGGACGAGGATTTTACAAATAAATGACGAAGAGACATTGGCGATAAGGAGAACAGGACTACGATGGGCAGGGTGCTTAAAATGAGCTTTTTCTGGAAACATTCCCAAAGCTGCTGTGGTGTGAGAACAGCTCCACTAGTGCTAGTGGGAAAGGTCTTACTGCCATGTCATGTTGACCCATTCTGAGCAGGGTGGAATGACAGTGGCTTAAAAAAAAAAAAAAAGCTTGCAGCTGGACTACATGAAAGCTCCCACCATTGAAGAATGGGACATTTTCAGTGTAGACAGGGCTAAAATGATAACTTCTGACCCCAGATCAAATGGTCATCTAAAATCCCTTCCATACACATGTCATTACTGTTGGTTGTAAATGTAATGCATAAAGCTTGGCAAAATATTTAAAAGTTGATGAAAGCAATAAGTTATTTCATTGAAATATAGTTTGAGAAAGCACCAGTAATACCAAGCCAAGTCTACACATTGTGGAGCATGACATTTTAAGTCATGTCGGTACACTTTGCAGATAAACAGATCATTGATCACGTGATAAAATACATTGGCTTAGTTTCTGAAAAGAATATTAATAATATTTTAGAAAAGTAGACTTAAATACCATGTTTTTAGTCCTTGGAACTGTGAAAAGAAAATGTACTTTCAGTTAAAGAATCCTCTTTTTTTTTTCTCTCTAGTTGTTTTTAAAAGCTCATATGCACCAGTGTATTTTATGGGTGGAGTTGACCTAACTCTGCTCCCATAGGGGCTGAGAGCTTTTGCAAATTCCATCCCTCATCTACTACCATTCTGGAAAACAGTACGTTGTATTGTCAATAACTCTGTTTACATTTTATTTGTAAAACAAAACCGAACCTGCCACTAAAGTTGCATCCGCACTTTGCATTATAAAAATAGATACTGTTCAGCAGTAAGATACAGGAAAATCCAAGGAAAAGTCAAAAGCATATTCATTTATCATTCCTCAGTTAGGCTGTTTCATACATTTACCAAAGGAAATGATAGAGACCATAAAATGTGGAATTTATTACTTGCTGGTGACATCCGATGAACTTGGATATTAACTTCATTACTGGATGAATTAGTCTTGTTTGGTTTGAGTCTCACTTGTTAAAACAGTTATTATGAAAAGAGGAGTCTGGCTTTCTTAAACACATTTATTTATTTTTAAAATATTCTGCTCTACCACAGTAAGGGCTAAGCTTTGTTAAGTAACCTCATTGCTGTAACCTTGACACAGTTTTGTTGCCCCTACCATGTTGCACCATGTCTAGATTTATTCGTGAGACACTCTGCAAAAGCATACATTTTATGTGCTGTCGTCATAACATGGGAGATTTTCAATGGGACTTGTGCACCTGCATCCTTCAGGCACTTTTTGAACATCTCCCTGGATAATAAAATTAACGTTAAGAGCCTAGATATCTGAAATAACCACAGTGGTGTGGTTGGGATCCATTTGTCATGAATAACTAAAGATTTTATGAAATCGGTAACTCAAGGCATGCACTTATGCTAGATACCAGCCCTCCGATGAGCCCCATGTCTCATGCCCCTCTACATACAGTATGCAGGTATCTGATATAACCACAAGTTTTTGCATTCATGCTTACAGAAGGGAGAGTGAAGAGGAGTATCCGTTGAAAATAACATCTGTACTATATGTCTGCCCTAGGGCGTGTTGGAGAGCTTTCTGGGCACGGCAGTCACTGGAGCAGTCTTTTGCCTTTTTGCTGGTCAGCCACTCACAATTCTGAGCAGCACAGGACCTGTCCTTGTCTTTGAAAGGCTTCTTTTTAATTTCAGCAAGTAAGTAAAGGGGGGGAGGGGTATTTCCAATGCTAATACAACGTTAGCTGGGAATGAGATATTCAAAGGGGGGGCGGGAATTAAGTGCGTTGAAATTGAACGTTTATTTATGTGAGCATGAGAGCTGTAAAATAGTGGCTAGAATTTTCCAAGGTGCCCATAGAGTTCCATTGGGATTTGCTTGCCTAATTCTCTTTTGCGCCTTTGTTAAACTCAGCCAGTGTCAAATTTCGAGAGAGACTTTGCTGAGCTACGATGATCTGGACAAGATTGCAGTCAGGGTATCATTGAGTACAGTGGAAACGGTTGGTATAACAGGCCTCTTTAATCCCTCTTGCACAGGAAGATGAGCAGATTTCTCCATACAGTAAAGGCAAAGTCTACTCCATGAATTCAATGGCAGAATTGCCAATGACTTCACTGACAGCAGAATTTGCCATTAAACTGGTGCTCACTTGAAGAGCGACTATTTATACGTAGAAGTAAAAGTATCCACGACATCCAAAGATACTGTCACCAAATCTCTTAGATGGAATTCTGTTATATTAACTAGTTTTGTTTATCAACTCTGAATTCAAAGAGGGCTTTTTCTTTGAAATGTTTAGGTTCTACCCCAATATAAATAATAAAGTTCACAGCCAGGTTGGGACTCTTTGTGTTAGGTCCTGGACCAGCACAGCATTTTAATTTGCTATGCAATAAAATAATACCAGCAGAATGACGTATTGAGAGATTGCTTTTCTAAAGTAATCAGAAGTAAGCTTACTTACTGTTAATATTATCTGCTGCACCATTGACATTTTTGATGCCATGCCAAATGGGAGTGTTTTGGTTAACAGAACCAGCCAAACTAACTCTCTCTCATCTCCCCATACAGAGAGAACCCATGATATTATGTAGTGTAAAGATCTGAATTTCAAAGCATAAAAACAAGCAACTTCAGAGTTAAGACGATAGTGGGTTCTTTATCAAAGCAGTTTGTGCTATGGAGCAGCCGTTTAACTGATTGTGGTTATACACAGAAAGGGCCTAATAGATTATTAAATTGAATATGTCTGTAGATTGCAATCAGATTGGAAGCATGGAGTGAGGTGTTTATATACTTAAAGCGAAATTGTGTTACTTCCTTTATTATCTTGAAGTTTCTAGGGAGATTAACCTTTGTGGATGTATAGCAATCAGATTTGGTTATTCTTGCTATTGTCTGGAGTTTTTCTTAATTAAGATCTAATATGACCATGCCTGTATCTCTCCTACACAACCTAGAAAATATTAGACATTTGTGATCTATCTACAGAGTTTTGTATCATGCTCATTTAGAAGTGGGATGAATCCACTCGATTTCATCATTAACCTCACCACATTCATGGTGATGTGACTATGTTTGAAAATAATGTGATACAATTTAAATGAGGGCCTCAAAGCATGGTATGATGTCAGTGTCTGTTTCATTATCACATTTAGTAGTAGTTCATAATCATTAGTGTTTGCAGCACGTATGGTCACCCACAGTTCTCAGCTTTTGTGAAACAGAGAGCCACATAAATTTCAGCACAGCAAGAAGTTTAGCAAAACATAGTGTCCATCCACCCTTTTCTGTGTTCAGCTTTCAACTGGGTTTTATTTTTTCCTGCAGTAACTTTCCCCAAAGTTTAGTAAAGTATAACTGTGCAGTCATACAGAAATGATCAGTGCAGGGATCCCATTTGTTTCTATAGTACAAGCAATATTGTATGTACTAAAATTTATGATCAGTTAAATTTCCTCCCAAGCCCTTTTTACTATTGAAATATTGTTCTCTTAAAGCCTTGGCTCTTACACACTCCACAGACTTAGTTGTGGTGCTTCCTGCTGATGCACTGAAATGCCAAATTTATTTTGTGTGGAGAAGAGAAGAAAAAAAATCTATCTTCCTTTGAAAAAAGGAAGCTAAAATCCACAGCTGTTATGAAGCTGCCAGGTTCTTCCCTGCCTAGCAGCATGAGAGGGGTTCAAGTGATAGAGCCAGATCATCAGGAAAACCAGTGGAAGCTCTGCCTGAGAGCTGTGCGCCAAACACATGGAGAGCATTCCTGCACATCCTTTTCTACAGGGGAGAACACCTCTCTCCCTTGGCTCATCTGTCCACTGTGGGTCTCCTGTTTCCCTCTCCCATACAGCCCAACCGTGTTAAGGAGAGATGGGGGATTAACCGTGGAGCACAAGCCTCAAGAAGTAGGAGAGACTGTGATGTAGAGAGAGAGATTAGATGAGGGAAAGCAACTGGAAGCTCCCCATCCTTGGAAGCTCTGAAGGAGTAGAAGGGCACCCACTCCTTCTCTTTCACAGTTGTAAATTAGGACAACACGTTGGTGTAACAACATGCCTCTAGCCTGGATGATCTGATCCAAATCCAGGTACTGTGAGCAATGGGAAAAAACAGGAGATACAAAATATTGCTCTTTTTCCCTAAAGAGGAGCTGGTTTTAATACTTGCTGTGACAGCCTTTTGGCATGTAGCAGAGGGATTGATTGAGAACCATTGCCACATGACAATTGCACTCTCTCACTGTGGTTTCAATAATTTACTTCATTTCTTCCTGCCCATGAGAACGTCCTCTGTGGTAGCAACACAATTAGAAAGGATTCCATCGACTGATGCACAGAAAGTTCAGCCCTGTATTGAAAGCAGTACGATCAAGGTCTTAATGTACAGAAAATGTGCCTGGTTGTTTTCTGTGGAGATACCAGGATTAGATTGATATTTCCTCTTCTGAAATAAGTGTCTCTTCTCCTCCCCCAAAAGCCACTGTGATTAGTCAGGTAAACATTAGAAGACTGATACGAATAATTCAGTTGGTGGCATGAAGTAAAACCGACAAAAGGAGAAAAAACATCAGAAATGTGTAGCTGTCTTAAGTACTTATAAGATCCCCATTCCTGTAGTGTCTGAGCCCCTCATAATATTCATTTTATTCTCTTTCCCTAATGGTACATCAACACAGCAGCTGGGATGTGCAAGTCCCAAGTCGGTAGATGTACATGCGCTAGCGCCTAGAAAGAGCAGTGGCTTCACCAGTATGAGCTAGCTGCTGGTGTATGTACCCACGGAGTGGAGCAGAATTGCTTCTGGGCAGCTAGCCATAGCTTTGGGGGCCACACTGCTATTCTTCAGTGCTCAAGCAGAGCTAGCTGGGAATTACAGCTCTCCACTGCTGTGTAGACATAGCCTAAGTGAGTTGCCGAAGGTCACGTAGGAAGTCTGTCGCAGAGCAAAGAATTGAACCCAGGTCTGCTGGGTCCCAGCCTAGTGTTCTGACCAGTGGCCCATCCCCCTTCACTGTAGGTAGTCTGTAAAGACTGCAACACATTCTCTGTAGTTTGCTGCACTTTACTAACCCTCCAGTTGCCCCTTTTGCCCATAGAGAGAGACATGGACTAGTGCCCTGAGCAGAGAACCAGGAGCTCCTGGGTTCTGACCTCTGCTGTGTCGCAGGGCCTGCTTTTCAGGATTGCTGAGCACCGGCAGCACAAGCTGTCATCAGTGGGAGGCTGCGGGTGCACAATGCCTCTGAAAATCAGGCTCTTAACCTCTCTGTGTCTTGGTCCCCCCTTCTATAAAATGGTGCTGGTGACAGTAAAGTTTACCTCACGGGTGCAGTGAGGGGTAATTAACTAGTGTAGTAAAATGCTTAGTAAATAAAAGGTGCATTGTGCTGCTTCTTGGCTGAGCTTTTGAGGCCCTACCCTTAACTGGATGGTATTTCTCTGTTTGTGAGCCTCTGGCATGGAGGAGAGAATGGTATGGAGGGAGGCGAATTTGCAGGGGACACACAGCCACAGGCATACGGTATAGGGGTGTGGGTGCCAGGAGACCCTGAAATAGAGATTGATGGGGGGCTGGCCCCCCAGGGGCTTGTGGGGTGGAGCATTAGAAGGACACAATGAGCCCCTGGTGTATGCAATGAACTCAGCCTGCAGAAACTGATGAGGTGTGCAACCCCTAGTTTTTTTAACTAATTATTCTGTTCTGTTGAGTAGGTTTGTGTGTTTATAAGTATTCATCATGTGTAGGGCTGAAAAGAGCTAAGACAGTGGTTCCCAACCCGTGGGAAAGTGGCCTGCAGGGTCTTTCAAAGAGTCCTGTTGCTCCCCTCCCACTTGCTGTAGAAGGGAGCTGCTGCCTAGGGACCCAAGTGGAGCACATGGGGCTACAGGATGTGTGCCGTTTTTCTCCTGCAGCCAGGGGGACAGGAGATGAGAGAGGAAGTAGCTTCTGTGCTGAACTACTTCTTCTGTCTGGCTGCAGTGGGGGGGTGGGAGGGGCTGCTGCCAGAGACTGGTGGCCCTTCAGGGTTCTAAAAACGGCATCTCTGGTCCACGAGCCAAAAAAGTTGGGAACCCCTGGGCTAAGGAATAGGAAGCCAGTGAGGGGCTAGTCTGCTGTCCTTCCTGTGCCAAGACCAGGGAAGACTGAACACCACAGAAGAGATGCTTACTGGTTCTCAGAACCAGGGGGGTGGTGAGGGACATCAGGGATCTGCTACAGCAGAGCCGAAGTGTACTGAGCAGTGCTGGGCTATGCTGGAGAGCCAGGGTGTGATAAGGGATGCCAGGCTGTATATGGCATGTTCTGTTTGGACTACGCTGGGGTATTCTCCGTTATGATTGGGGAATTTTGTTTTGATTTACAGGCGTGTGTAAATTCCATGAATGGAGCCCATAGGGTGGACGTTCCCCAATTAATAGCTGCCCCGTTGTTTCCTTTAGGATTTTGACAGGAGCATATCTTTATTGTTGTTTCATTTCCTGTTTGTTTCCTCCTAACAGCCTCTTTCGATTAATTCCTTGCAGTTAGGCAGGATAATATTAAACAGGTTAACTGAGGTGTATATGATAGTCATAACAAATAACTCTTTTGTTCCTCACAATTTGCAAGCCTTGAGTGCAGAACCCTGAGTTCAGGCATCTGTATTTCTCCTTTTGCCATACCACTTATTTTTTAATGGAGGTCAGGTCCTGCATACCCTTTGCTACTGTGTGGGAAACTCAGAATCCTGTCCTCGATATTTGTCAGGGAAGTAAATTTTCAGTTGTTTTTCTAAGCTATGTTGTAAACTTTTGCCCTGCTGGTCAGTGTATAAACTGATGTAGCTCCACTGAAGTCAATGGAGCTACACTGATTTACACCAGTTGGAGATTTGGCCCTTTACATCTATATTTATATAGTCTCATTGATCTTCTGTAGCGTTAAACCATGTAGATTCTAAGAAGCACTTAAGTTCAAGCAATGGAGCTTGAAGCAAAATTGATCATCCCTAGGTGTTCAGTTCTAACTGTGCTGTTAAACTAAACCCTATCATTATCATTGGCTAAAAAAAGATAGAGCCTACTGTTTTAAATGTTACATGAATTGTTGCCTTTAATGTACCCTAATAAACACAGCTCTTAAAATCCATACATTTTGCAGTTTCGTGATGGAAAGTTCTCTAATTCTTTATGGAATTATCCAGCCTGGGATACTTTTTCTTCATTGTCACCTATTTTTAAATTCTTGTTTTGCAGAGACCATAACTTCGATTACTTGGAGTTCCGTCTCTGGATTGGCCTGTGGTCAGCCTTCCAGTGTCTTGTTCTGGTTGCTACTGATGCCAGCTTCCTGGTCAAATACTTCACCCGCTTCACAGAAGAGGGGTTTTCCTCCCTGATCAGCTTCATCTTCATTTATGATGCTTTCAAGAAGATGATCAAGTTAGCAGATTATTACCCAATTAATTCCGATTTTAAAGTGGACTATATCACACTTTACTCCTGTGTCTGCATGCCACCAGATCCAGGTAAGAGAATACCGTATTAGCCCAGTGATTTACAAATGTATGCTCTCACTTGCTCTCCCTCTTTCTGTCACGCTATCACTGTGAGATCTATGGGTTAAATTCATCCCTATGCCCAAGGCAACATAGGGGGCTGAGCACCTTTGTAAGTCCCAGTTAAGCCCTCTGTTGAGGCGTTATTTGGCATATAGGTCTTGTGAATTACACCCTAAGTTCTGATTGAAAATTCTCTTTAGGTTGCCATCTGAGGGCCTTCATACACGTCATTACCAAGGGGGAGATGGTCTCCTGTGTTCTCACTCCCTCACATATTTCGTCATTAGTTTTGAATGACAGTTCTCTAAGAGCCTGAGAAAAGGACAGAAAGTGATCATTACATCAATAGGCTGGACACACACACAGTTGCTGTGTACACTGCACCTTTCTTCCGAGGTGCCAGGGATTGGCTACGCAAGGGTGATTCACAAATATGGGGGGGAGGTCTGTAATACAATATTTTTACATAATAGCTGTGTTATTATAGAATGTGCATAGTGCAAATGAAGTTTTAATAAGCACAGATTAAAGCTTGGAAATGCAGGTGGAAGCAACCAGCTTAAAACCCCAAATAGAAACAGGATGCTGTATGATACGTGCCAGCTTTCTTCATTGTGGGTGCATTAGTTATTCCTGAGACATATTAAACAATGACGACTGAGTAAGAAGTTTGGCAGGCAGACAAAGTCAACTAACTGAGTGTTACTGCGTTGTACCTGCCAGACAGGAAGATAATCAGGTCAGTGCTATCTCTGCATCTGCTACAGGCTGACTGTAACTTGATCCACTGAAGTTATGTATTTAAGTTATCCATTAAATATAGAACCATTAAGCGGGAGATTCTCAAAAGTGCTTAGTATTGGCCTACCTCTGGTCCCATGAAAGTCAGTAGGAGCTTTATTAATTATTTTATTAATTATTTATGGGAGAAGAGTTGAGCTAGGCCAACATGGAGTGCTTTTGAAAATCCCACTCCAAATAGGTAGCATTTTAAGCTGTCCAGTTAAATTACTTAGATTTTAAGTTAAACAGATCCAGACAGAGGGGAGGAAAACGAAACCATGCAACCAGGATCTGTATGCAAGACTGTTATGTTTGTGGGAAACCCTCCTGATCATGTAAAACCAGTGATTTGTACCTGGAAATGTGACACTAATTATAACTTTTGTAGCAGGAGAGGGTTTGTAGTGTTCATCATTCAATCATGTTAATGAAATCCTGTTTTTAGACTTGCCATTTCACCTGTTTTACATTGTAACCATATGTTTTAGGGGAAAAGGCAGAATCAATGAATAAATGGTCTTTGGGGACAACTGTAGTACGCTGTTGCTCACATCCCTAGCGAGATTCCACACCAAACGCTGGTGGAATTCAGGTTTTGTTTAATTCACAAATGGCTATGTGCATGTGGTCTCATCCCAGCCCTTGGACTTCAGTACACACCCTAAACTCAATGCGTAGTGTGGCAATCTCACATCTTGGGAAAGGGTTGTTGTGCAGGACTTGAGGCTATGGGCCTGATTCGCTTCACAGTGGTGAATCAGGCCCTACGTCTGGCTTAAGCCCATGCTTCCGTATTGTCCATATTGTTATGAGCACTGAATTCACACAAATAATTAGATATAAAATCCTGATACATTAAATTGTCTGTAAGAATTCTGTCAAATACCTGCCCTTGTGTGCTTGGTTTCCTAACTCCCCTACATGTATTATTTCCTTAGGGCTACGTTGCGTCTTTAGGGCAAAGCACTGACATGGGAAGAGTGCTGGAGGTGTTCTGCCCCCCAGAACTCCTCCGTGAAGAGGGGAACACACAAGCTGCTGCATTTCTTTAAGAGATGCTGCATATTTCCCTGCCTCTCGCACCACCTACTGTGTAGGGGGAACAGGAGCCCTGTCTCTACCCGCATACCCTAGGCTCCATGCTCCCTTTTTTATTGTCTTGGAAGCTGCCTTGTGTCTCCATGAGCACATACAAGCTAGCCAGATCTAGCCCATAGCTGGTGGATTATTCTGCATGTTTCTTTATTTCATTATTCTGCATTCAGGCAGAACGATCTATAGGTGGGATTTTTAAAAGCTTCTGAAGGAGTTAGGAGTCTAACCTCCATTGATTTTTGGTGGAAGTTGGGCCTCTAACTGCCTTAGGCACTTCTGAAAATCCCATGCTATAACCTAATGCTTCTTGGGAGAAAACTGAGATGTTATTTTGAAGGAATCCAATTGTTTGTATTCTTATAACAATAAAAACCAGATCTTTCATCCCAACATGCCTTCCTAGCAAAAGAATGTAGTCCTTGAGTAAATAATATTTAAACTGGCAGATTATTTGTTTTTCGGCACCAGGATGGTATGTAATGATGACTTAGCAACTGCGCAAGGGGAGATTGTGACATTTTGTACCAGGAAGCAAAGTTACAGAACAAGAATCTCATGAACAATCCCCTGCCTCCTCCATACCTAACATTAATTAGCACGTTCCTTATTCAGGGGACAGTCTCGGAATTTCATGGAGGATACTCTCACACTCCTCTAGATTTGCCCATCAGTACATCTAAAGGCCTGGATGACATTACCCAGATCTGCATCTGAAAGATAAGGCCTTACCCTCCTGCCCAGGTATAAATGGAGACAGCTGGTCCTGATGACAGCTGTAACATAATTGTTCACATACAGCCATTAGTTCAATCAGACCCGCAAATTATGAACTCTGGTACAAGAATCAGGCACTGCCCCTTCACCAACAAGGCTGATGGAGTCCTTGCTGTAGTTTCTGGTTGATTCTCCAAACTTGCTAGTTTTGCCTCAAGTCTTATCTGGCTTGAGCCTCCGGGTATGTCTACGCTGACGGCGGCAAAGGCGCCGCCATCAGATCAACCTATCTGGATCGACCAAGTGGTCAGTGTAGACCCGCTCAATCGATCCACAAGTCAGCACAGTAAAACCACCCCCTCAAGTGGCATAGCACTGCATTGACGGGAATGCAGTTCCTGTCGGCGCACTGCAGTGAAGACGCCGCGCAGAAGGGAGGCACAGCAGTCAATGGGAGTTACGCAAGCTACTCTGTTAGTGTAAACCAGGGCTCAGTCTGCTAGCTCTCATCCGTGTTCCTCTACACACTTCAACACCCCTGCTGGATCAGTTGAGATGGAGCCACAAAACTGGGTGTCACCAAAACATTCCTTCCGATGTTCCTTGCTTCGCTCCCCTAGTAGCCCCATATACACCTCGAATGGAAAGGGTGGCAAGATGGCCCCTGAGGTAACCCCCATCAGAGTGCTCATCGGCCCTTAGAGCAATCTCTCAATACAATATTCTGGGATCTCACTGCCCGGAAGGAATGGATCCAGCCAAGCAGCGCTGCCCACTCATGTGTATGCTTGCTGGTAAATCTGTGATACCTGAAGGACCACCATTGTGTCACAGGCTTTTTCGCTGGAGTGCTGTGAGCGGAACAAAGCCTGCAGTTCAAAGGCTAACCGCGCACGGGGGGTGGACTGGAGAAATTTCCCATACATAGCTGTGGTGAACAATCGAAAGAAGAAACAGGTTGTCCAGAAGGAAGAAGAAAATAATCTGCTCCAGGTTTTACGCCAGGCTCAGGGCAAGCTGGGAAAATAATTGGAAAATCTTGTTCCTGGAAAACAGTGTCACATTACAAAATGCCCATTACAATTGGCATTGAATAGTCAGTCTCAGCTGAAGAGTCAGGGTTAAGTGGGTATGCCAGCTCTGCTACTCTCATCTCTCTAGCAGGGCCTTTGGGTTGAGTTTGAGGCAGGTTAGCGGAGTTTTCCACTGGCCATATCACACCTATTAAGTAGCTCGTTTAGTAGTATTTCAGTCTTGACGCTGGCCAACTGGCACCTTTCAAAAGTCTTAAATTGATACCTCTTTCTCTCTCTCTCTCACATGACAAAGAGAGCACACTCTGTTCTTCTGAGTCTGCTCAAAAACAATTGCAATACATTTCCATTTAAATGAAGAGTTTTCCAGCTGAGCAGCTCATTGTGGTTACCTTTCCCCAGCAGCACAACAGTCAGTGCAGCAGCAAAGTCGTGGGAGGTGGGCGGGGAAGCACAAGGTAGGAAATAGCATATTTTCAAGGTGTTCAGCCTCCTGCAGTCTGTTACGCTCTGTGTCTCCTTGTTGACTTTTCCGGAGTGGGTGTGCCTAACAGCTAATGAATGGTTAAAGGAAAAGTCAGACTGTCACTGCAGTTTCTCTGGGTTTGTTCATAGTAAAAGTGCTAATTTGTCCCCAGTATGTCATACTGAGAGAACTGCATGTGACTTGATGAGGTTATATGCATTCAAACCTATTGTGCTAGTTAGAGCATAAATGGTTTTCTACAAAAGCAGCTGGTTCTTTTTAAATACAATATCTGTAGATCTGCATGCTATATGCTGTGTGATACAGTATCATACTGAATTTCATTTTTACTTAATTCTATTAATTGTTTGAACACACTCGCTTGAGTAGTTCAAACTGTTTTGTACTGCTATTCTAGAACATCTGTGAAAGACACAAAACCATATAGCATTGCTGGAGATGTGTGTCTCAGAATCCAGAGGGAAACATGCTTTACAAAGTCAAAATCTGATAGGACACTGTCATTTTCCCTGAAACCCACAGGATAGTATTCCTGTAAATAGGGCACCTTATAATACATAAGCAATGACAAACAGTAGATTGTGCGTTTCATCTTGGTGCTTCTCAGGGACTGTGGGTGAACTGGCTTTTCTACCTGAGAGAAGTTAATACGTAGGCTAGGAAGAATTCAACTTTAATTTTTTGTAATTTTGACTAATATCTATATTAAGGATTTTTTCAATTTTTATTGATTGTAAATTTTCACAGTTGTGGGAAATTATGGAGGGGTTAAACAGTAGGTGGCTCAGACAATTATTTAATCACAATAGATGGTGAGATTAAAAAAGTTAACTTTATAACCATTAAAACACAAATTGTCGACATCATGTTAAAATATACAAAGTAAATATCCTTAAATCAAATTCTAATAAGTTCTCAAGCGACATTTTTCTTATTTTGCCTATCTGCAAATTTATACTATTATCGATGGAAATATTTTTTGTGCTGGTTTGTGGGTATGTCTGCACTGAACACTTCTTTCGGTGGCGTGTAGCATACGTATATGGGTGAAGTGCCCCTCATACAGGTAAATACAGCAACACAGACTATGCAACACAGCACAGGGGAGTAACGACACGCCTGAAGGGTGTGAGTATATACTTGAATACATACTGTGCACAGCTCTCTACTTGCCCAAAGTGTGCCTGTCCATCTGTGCTGTTATTTTTAGCAGTATAGTGTCCCGCTGCCTTCCTGCTACTGGATGAAGCCTTTCCTCATTGCAGGAAAAAACTCCCTTACCGTGGAAAGGCTCTGGTAGTTCCCCACTTCTATGGAGGCTTTTCCAGTACAGGAAATACTCTAGCAGTGGGGAAAGGCTTTGGTGTGTAGTGTAGACATAGCCTTTGCATGTATGGTGAAATTGACGTTTACCAACATTCACCAATAAAATCTAACTTTTCCAAGTCTCTTAATATGTATGACAACACTGTCTGTAGTCTACAGAGACAGATCCTGATACCAATAATACTTTGCTTGTACAAAGCACCCAATGGACCTTTTACTGCTTACCTTCCTGGACTTCTGTTGGTATTATTGATAGATAGGTGTTTTACCAATGGAGTGGTAGACTACTGAGATATTCAAGGCCAGTTTCTTCAAATCTTATGGTGTCTTACTTTGTGAATGATCCCATTGATTTCAGTGTGACTACCCATAAGGTGATCTTTAATGAGAATTAAAGTGGCAGGATCTGCCTCTAAGGTCTTTGAGCAAGACTACTTAGCTAGTCATTAACAGAGGAGGGAGCATGTCCGTGTCCTGGCTCATGGTCTCCTTTTTGTAACCACTACTTACAGCATTTACCTTTAGATAGCCTTACTAAAACCTGCTAAACCAACTCTATAATCAGACTGTCTTTAACCAGTGTCTTTCATTTTAAATTTGTAACAAGTGACTCCATGGGAAGGTGTTTAATCCTCTCATTTAGTCCTTACATAACATAGAAATGGTAGGTTAAAAAGGCAAAAGTTGGCATGGTCACAGAGGGACAGCCTGTTCTGAGGAACGCTTGATGCAGTTTCAGCTTTCAGTTGTGTTTTCCCTAAGCTTTGCACCCCTTTCTCTGTTCCTTTTTCTGTTGCAAAAATGAACCCGGGTCATTGTAAACCTCCCTGTGTCTTTAATACTAAGTGAAAGTGAAAAGCAGTGCAGTCATGGGTAAAGTGCAGCTGAAAACCCACAGTGGGGCTGTTGTCTGAGAGGAGATGTGCAGAACAGGAAGGGCCAGGACACTCAGTGGTTTTTAAAGATCTAGAGATGGGTTTATCTGTTTTGTTTCTTTACTATGAAAACTCTCTGCATCACTAGGCTCATTAAATGTAAAAGGCCTGATTCTTCATTGTCCTGCACCTTGTGTGCAAAATCGGTATAAAATGCAACCATTCTGATCTTGTAGCATTTTACACCCACCCTGCACTGCATCAATGACTATATAAAGGTGCAGGGCAATGGTGAATCATGCCCCAAAGCAGCAGATTGTGCTTCTCTTACTCATGCAGGAGTCTACACCAGGAGTTATGTAAGTGGATTTTTTATGCCCCTGAGCCATGTGCAGTAAAACCTCAGAGTTACGAGCACCCCGGGAACGGAGGTTGTTCGTAACTCTGAAATGTTTGTAACTCTGAACAAAACGTTATGGTTGTTCTTTCAAAAGATTGCAACTGAACATGGACTTTAAACTTTATCGGGCAGAAGAAAAATGCTGCTTTCCCTTTATTTTTTTAGTAGTTTATGTTTAACAGAGTACTGTACTGTATTTGCTTCTCTTGTTTTGGTCTCTGCTGCTGGCTGATTGCGTGCTTCGGTTCAAAATGAGACATGTGGTTGACCAGTCAGTTCGTAACTCTGGTGTGTGGTGGCAACTCTGAGGTTCTACTGTAGCTATGCTCCCGTAAGATTTCTATGTAGACCAAACCTTACTCTGCAGGAAGCCCCGCCAAATTCAGTCTGAGGGAGAAGGTGCAACTCAACATGAGTAAGGGCATCGCACTCTGGCCCAAAGTAACTTGCAGTCCTGATGATACTATCAGTATTTTCGTAACACATCTCAGGGCTGTAAAGCCTCGTGGCAGAAAGTATTGTAAGCGAGAGTAGGACACCCATTATAATGCTTTCTTATTTTCAGCCAAAAAACCCCAGCACCTCACAGTTTTGCTAACTTTACCTTAAGCACCAGAAGATGGAATGAAAAGGTAAATGGCAGAGTAGCTAAAAGACATTTCTAACTGGAGGGGATTTTGTGTAACTCAGTAATAGTAGGTGACCTTTTTGTGTTCTTTCCTATACCTGTACAAAATATTGAATCTTATTGGGGGTGAAAATGCAAGAGGGTGATAAACTGCCAGTGACTGGTGGTGTGAAGTTTGTTTTTGTAAAGTAGGCTGAGGTAAGGTTTTATTGACCCTCTAACTTGTCAGCTCAGCTGAGGGTGAGAGAAAGGTCTTTGCTCATGCTGTGATTTATTTTTGCAGTTGTTTTTGTTCTTGTTGCAGTTAAGGTTTGGCTTCAGAGCTGTTGAACCAGCGCTCTGTTTGCATTGGAAGTTTCTACATCCTGCTCTGCACATGGCAGCCTCAGAAGGCCATGGAACAAGCTTTCTATGGAATTGTCTCGCACCTTTTGGCAGAGCTAACGGAGTTTCAGTGTCATTGGTTTTTCTACTTCGCCATCATGGTACTCTTCTACGTCTGTAACTCAGAGCTTGATTAGTAATTGCACGTCCAGTTATGCCCCTGTGAGTCGATTAACGGGATGACTGATGTTTAGATGCTCTCATCCTAGAATTCTGCCTTGAGCATATATAGCTGACGCTCCGGCATTGGCTCATGGCTGCCTGTGCTCTCATGCCCACCTGTTCAGGTGTCCTAGAGCCGGTTTACATGTGGGGCAGGATGTAACTGTCAGGGGTACTAGAAGTGCCAAACAGGGACTAGTTCTAGGTAAGCAGGCCGCGTTACACTGCAAGTAACATCTCTTCTGTGGAAATTTTCCTCCATATGCTGACATTAAAACATTGATGTACCATATCTGCCTTCACAGTGGAGGATAGAGAAATGTCTCCTACTGCATGCATGCTTGGCCTTGTTCTAGGGGATGGAGGAAGGAGGAGCACATTAAAACAAAATTAAACTGTTGAAATCATTAGCAGGGTTTTTGGTACCCCTGGTGTCATTGCACGTCCCTATACATGAGAGCTGCTCTTTAAGAGCTTGATCCTCACACTTGAACAGTCTGGATATTATACAGAAAATGTGCACCAGTTTGGGATTTGGGAAGTGTTGTTTAAAATGATCCATTCACTTCCTGGAGGAAAGGAATCCAGGCTGGGAGTGATGCTCCTACGCTTTCCTTACTGCTCTTCTGAGCTCTGCTGCTGGCAAAAAAAGTCTCCTCCTGTCCATGGCTAGCCCTGGAGCTGCACCCCATCTTGACAGACATGGCCCTGGACACAACTGATCTATGCTACTCATGACCTCCTTGCTCGATTACTGCAGCACCCTGAATCTGGGAATGAATGGGTCTGCTCTGCGGAGGCTCCAGCTAGTTCAGTGTGTGCCTGCCTGCCAGCTTAGCAATACAAGGAGACATGAGCCCCCCCTCAAATGCTCTGGACTGCACACTGAATTCTGGATTTAATTCAATCTCCTGGTTTGGCTCCTCAAACTGTCCAGTCTTTTGGGTTCAGGTTATCTCCAGGATCATCTCTCCCTTAACAAGGCGGTCTTACTGGTACCACAACAACTGCAGTCATCAGAAACAAGCAAACTATAAACATGGAAAGTGAGAAAGGGGAGAGCAGGGAATAGACTTTTCTCTGTGGTTGGCCCACTGCTGCTACAAGAGATGAGAATAGCCTTTAATCATTCCCCCATTCTGGGCTCATTGTAAAACCCATCTCTCAACTGTGGCTCTTCCCCACAACTAGCACCTCATGGAAGGAAATGGGGCAGAAAGAAGAGGGGCTGGAGAAGAATCACTGGAGGAAACAGAACAAAGATAATCCTCTTGCTAGGTATTCAGAGCTTGGAAGGAGTAAAGGAAAGAAATGCAAGAGATCGCTTTTAGATGTTGCTGGCTTTGTAAAGTTTTGTAAGGCTTCCAAATACCACAATGATGAGCACATCAAACAGGCAGGTAGATGAGTCTTCAGGAATGAAGCACGAGTAGGTAGAAAGAGTGTGTGCTATGAAAAAGAGAGAGGTTGCTAAGTGGCGTAACAGAGTTTCAGGCTTGCAAGATGATAACTTTTTGGTGTCAGTTCAGTGCAGTCATTCAGTGCTGGCCCTCATTTTAGGATGTGGCAGTACAATGGTAGTTGTTGGACTCTACCTCCTTGTGTGTTTCTGCTCAGAGGGAACAAACTCTTTTGCGCAAAAAAGCCTTTTTACCTGATATGTCAAAATCCTGTGTGCAGACCTGACATGATTGGAGAGGCTGGAAAAGCAACTGTAGTGCCCGAAACAATGCCAAAAGAGGCATTTACTGCAGACTCTGTAGTGCTGTTGTTTCAGGAAGGGAATGTTTGAAGTATTCATACCCAAATCCTCACTCCACATTTCTTGGATTGGTATATTTTTCATCATTGCATTTTATCCCCACTATCAAATAGTCAGGTTTGAATTTGAGTTATAAATGTGTTTCCGCACCAGACCTGTATCAATAGGGATGAAATATGGTCCTGATGGAAATCCAGGTGCAGAATCTGGAGTTTTAGGGCAGGAATACATGACATCTTTGCCAGGAGAAAGGATTGCCCATTTGTCATGTGACTGGAAATCTTTTCTAAATTTAAATATATCCCATTAGTTAAGCAGTCCATCTTGCTATCATAGTGCTATAAAACAAAAGTATACCTGTTCAGTTTCTCTAATGCAGTAAGTTTTACACTGTACATGATTTTAATGTAACTGAAATATTCTTATTTCTGATAAAAGTATTTATTTGGGTTTTGTAAAATCTGGAAACATGCTTCGAAAGTATCATTTTCAGGAGCAGCCCCCTGTCTAAATGAACCTCAAAAACCTAACTGACTTGTAATGCTACAGTGGTAAAGTTCATATCCTACCCCCGGACTGTGACACAGTGGAAGTTGAGTATGTTCATGTTTCTTTGCCAAGCTCCTGGCTAGCATTATTGACTGCTCCTTTATTTGTTTATTTTTTTAGACTATAAAATTTGTATCGTGTCATGTAGCCAAAAGGCTTAAATTTGGAATAAGTGGGCATTTATGGATTCTGAGTTTCCAGTGAAACACCAGTGAAGTTCCTCCAGTCTTGTCATATGAATAGCAAAGTAATCCATTGCGATTACATGTTTTTACTGTGAATGTCAAAAGGAGTTGCACAGGTTTAATTATAAATTGTTACTGAGTTTTCATACGCTGCTGTTTTTTAGGCCTTGTCTCCACTGCAATGTTAGTGCAAACTATAACTTGAATTTTACCCCAACCTGATGCCTGTCCCCACACATACACAAATCTCAGATTCAGTAGCACTTTAAGCTTGAGTGCTATGCTGGCCATCAGGGAGCGACGGAGGTGTTGAAGTTGGAGAGTTACTGATGCTCAAACTTCTCATGCTGTAGGTATGGAGCAGCTCAAGTTACAATAAGTCATCAGCTGCTAATCCACTCTGTGGAGCTCATGAATCATTCTGTGGAGCTCCAGTGTCATTTTGCCTCTCGTGTCTTTGTTTTCACTTGAGCGAGGCAGTTTCAGTGGAGTAATGGGAGTGTACTAACTCAAGGTGAGTGTTGCAGGAAGGCAAGCCTTTAGGTCATTTGTAAATATTCCTTTGGGCTGTTTTCACTTGAGCTAAGAAGATAGCAAATGTTATTTGATAATCCTTTAGGGCTAGTCTACACTGCAAATTTAGTGGCACAACAGAATTGGTACAGCTGTGCTGCTGTAAGAGCACTTGTGTAGCCGTGTTACGTTGACAGGAAAACGTTCTCCTGCCAACATAATAAAAATCACCCAAAATGAGCAGTCTCCCACCAACATAGTGCTGTCCACACAAGCGCTTATGCTGGCATAAGTGCTAGTGTAGACAAAGCCTTAGTAAGGTATGGTGATAGGTTTTAACATCTTAAATTTGTTCCCATTCTTAGCTGTTTAAACACCATGTTCACAACACTTTATTTTCTGTCTTCTCTTGCAGATAATAGCTCCATATTTAATGAGACGACAGCAGCGTCAGTTGATTGGCTGACCAGTTCCTCTGCCAAGAAGGTAAGTGAGGCTTACAGGAAAGCAGACATTGAAAACCTCCGTGTGCTGTTCAGTTATACGTTTGAAATAGATTGGGACCTCTGCACTACCAGCACTTTTACTCCAAAAAGTAGATTAAAAATAGAGGGACAGTTTCTAAGCAATGGTCTAGTCCCATTACAAAGAACCAGAGAGAGAGTTATTGCTCTGGGTTTTTTGTTGGTTTTTTTGGTTGGTTTTATTTTTTAAATTTCAAATAATCAAACCAAAACCCCATAGTGGGGAAACACTGGGTAGTTACTCCTACGTTGTTGACATGTAACCTCGTGGTTGTGACTGGGGCCTTGCATGGGAAAAAAGTGGCAAAGAAGAAAATGAGCTTCCCATCCCACATTCTCACCCATAACTGTGATTCTGTGGATCCAGCAGTTTTCAACTGATTTATATTTTAAGTATTCCTCTTATTTGTAGTGCCATTTGTGCAGCCATGATATGTGGTTTACCCGCACAGAGATGCACTCACTTCTTTTGGCAACCATTCAACCACTAGCTGTGCACCTGTACTGCTATGTCTGCACTATTTTACAAAATATGTTCTAAGTCTGTATGCCCCCCAAATCCAAAACACAGTGGAACTCATGAGCTTTTTGCAGATTTGAACAAGCTGCATAATTTTATGTTGCATCTCTCTTCCCCGTATATTTGTATATTTATTGTCCACCTGAGATCTTAAAAGCTTTAGGGCAGGGAGGTTGTCTTTTATGTGTTAGTGTCATGCCATTATGGTGCCATACAAACTGGGTGGACACTGTGTACTCACAATCTTACCTTTTGCCTAATCAGTAGGTATGATGCTGTTCCTTATGCTAATGTTGCAATGCTGTTAATTATTGACAAACAGCAGGCCTCACCCTTGCAATTGTGTCGGTCAGCACTTGTGCCCATGAGGCCAGTGGACTCCTTGTGGATGGAGGGACCCTCCCATGGGGGATGTAAAAGGTTAACCGTTTAAACGGTAATCAGCTGTTTTAAATAGCTGATTACTGTTTAAACTGGAGGGACAGGACAATTTCAGGGAGCCAGTCCAGCTGCGACTACCCCCTGTGCTGGGCTCTGTGTTTCCTCGCCAGCAAGAGCTGCCTAGCTCTGGCAACCCCCCCCCCAAGCGTTTAACTGTTTTAAACATTCTATTTTTAAAACATTTAAATGGAATTTTAATTAAGCTAATTTTTACATCCCTTCTTCCCATGCAGATCTGATCAGGGCCATAGTTCTAAAGAAGTTAACACGAACCACTGTACTAGTTCTCCCATTACTAACGCAGTTTTTGTTGTTGTTGTTTGTTTTTTATTACTGTAGCTAACATTGGGCACATGAGAGCTCACATGGGATGCAAACTTGAAAGAGAAGGAGGAAAGAACTAGAACTTGGTGGTGTCCAACTTTTTGTTTGGTTTTCCTGAATGAAAAATAATGGGATTAAAACAAGAAATTTTACCTAAGAATGCAGAGCTGCTGGCTGGGTTTTCTGTATTATTATTATTATTTTGTTTGTATTAGAATCATAGAAGATTAGAGTTGGAAGGGACCTCAGCAGGTCATCTAGTCCAACTCTCTGCTCAAAGTAGGACTAACCTCAGCTAAATCATCCCAGCCAGGGCTTTGCCAAGCTGCATCTTAAAATCTCTAAAGGTGGAGATTCCTCCACCTCCCTAGGTAACCCATTCCAGTGCTTCACCACCCTCCTAGTGAAAAACGTTTTCCTAATATCCAACCTAGACCTCCCCCACTGCAACTTCAGACCATTGCTCCTTGTTCTGTCATCTACTACTATTGAGAACAGCTTAGCTCCATCCTTCCTGGATCCTCCTTTCAGATAGTTAAAGGCTGCTATCCAATCCCCCCTCATTCTTCTCTTTTGCAGACTAAACAAGCCTAGTTCCCTCAGCCTCTCCTCAGACGTCTTGTGCTCCAGTCCTCTAATAATTTTTGTTGCCCTCCGCTGGACTCTCTCCAACTTGTCCACATCCTTTTTGTAGTGGGAGGCCCAAAACGGGACACAATACTCCAAATGTGGCCTCGCCAATGCTGAATAGAGGGGAATAATCACTTCCCGTGATCTGCTGGCAATACTCCTACTAATGCAGCCCAATATGCTCTTAGCCTTCTTGGCAACCAGGGCACACTGCTGACTCATATCCAGCTTCTTATCCACTGTAACCCCCAGGTTCTTTTCTGCAGAACTGCTTCTAAGCTCGTCGGTCCCCAGTGTGTAGCTGTGCATGGGATTCTTCTTTACTAAGTGCAGGACTCTGCACTTGTCCTTGTTCAACCTCATCAGATTTCTTTTGGCCCAATCCTCCAATTTGTCTAGGTCACTCTGTATCCTATCCCTACCTTCCAGGGTATCTACCACTCCCCCTAGCTTAGTGTCATCTGCAAACTTGCTGAGGGTGCCATCTACCCCATCCCCCAGATCATTAATGAAGATGTTGAACAAAACCAACCCAGGGCAATCCACTTGTGACCGGCTGCCAGCTAGACATGGAGCCATTGATCACTACCCATTGAGCCTGATGCTGTAGCCAGTTCTCTATCCATTTTATAGTCTGTTCATCCAACCCATATTTTTTTAACTTGCTGATAAGAACGCTGTGGGAGACTGTATCAAAAGCTTTGCTAAAGTCAAGGTATCTCACGTCCACCGCTTTCCCCACATCCACAGACCCAGTCACCTCTTCATAGAAGGCAATCAGGTTGGTCAGGCATGACTTGCCCATGGTGAATTCATGTTGACTGTTCCTGATCACCTTCCTCTCCTTCTAAGTGCCTTACAATGGATTCCTTGAGGACCTGCTCCATGATTTTTCCAGGGATTGAGGTGAGGCCGACTGGTTTGTAGTATCCTGGATCCTCTTTCTTCCCTTTCTTGAAGATGGGCACTATATTTACCTTTTTCCAATCATCAGGCACCTCCCCCAATTGCCACGAGCTCTCAAAGATAATAGCCAATGGCTCTGAAATCACATCAGCCAACTCCCTCAGCATCTCG
Organism: Mesoclemmys tuberculata; assembly: GCA_007922155.1. Taxonomy (NCBI): domain Eukaryota; kingdom Metazoa; phylum Chordata; order Testudines; family Chelidae; genus Mesoclemmys; species Mesoclemmys tuberculata. The sequence goes on along the minus strand of ML675617.1, from coordinate 16,871,160 downwards.
GATGCGTTGCATCTGCTCCCATGGACTTGTGTATGTCCAAATCTTTCTAAACAGTCCTGAACCTGTTCCTTCAGCACTGAGGGATGTTCACCACCTCCCCATTCTGTGCTGCCCAGTGCAGTAGTCTGGGAGCTGACCTTGTCTGTGAAGACAGAGGCATTACAGTGCGACCTGCATGTCCTAAGTGAAATTGAGTCTCTGTTGTGCTAGGTGCTGTATAAACACATAGTAAGAGACAATCCCTGCCTTAAGGTGTTTACAATCTAGATAGATGAGACAAAGGGTGTATGGAGGGAGAAGACACAGAGTCAAAGTGACTTGCCCTATGTTACCAAGTGGATTGATAGCAGAGCTGGCAATAGAACCTAGGTCTCCTGCTTTCCAGCCAGTTGTCCTACGTCCTGGACTATGCTGCCTTACTGGTGCCACCTTTTAGTGTTACCTCGTCTGTGCGCCGCCACTATGGTACTTCAGCAACTGAGTTTTGCTCTTTCAGTGGGACTGAAAATTAGGTCCTAACTGTTCAGCTTCCCTTCATAGGAAATGATACTTTTAAAAGCGATGAGCAGCCGCAAGCAGTAATACAATACTACCTGTCAAGACTCTTCAGGTCTCCTGTCAGGAAAAAAATGCCAGTTGCTACTTCAGTTTCATTAACAAGAACAACTCTCCTCATTATTTGTGGATTTTGCATTGTATTGTCAGGCTTGGGGAAAGGCTGGAGAAGTGCATAAGGGAAAGTGACTGACTAATTTAAGGTATGAAGACCTAAAAAAGCCCCGTTCGCAACAGAAAGCTGGTTAAAAAAATAACCTAGCACATCATATTTTCAGGTGTTCTTCTGTGGGACGTAATCCACAGCACTGGATATCCCCCTCCCTTAAAGCCCCACATGCTAATGTCCTTCCTGCATCTGAATAGGACTGGATGGTGCTCCCTTCAGAGCTGATTAGCACCTCTTCTAACTCCAGCCAGAGAAGAAGAGAGAGAGACATCAGGCACACTCTCCACGCTGGAGCTGGACCAAGTGTCTCAGTAGCACTCCCAAGCTGGGGAATCGGATACTGGACCCAGGATTTAATACCTGTTCCCTTGCATGTGCCAATGTAGAGGAATTATTAAGCTGGTCCCTTTTCAGTATTTTTCCTCCAGCACTAAGTTTCCTTAGAACAAAACAAATTGTTAGGGGCACATGAAGATGTTAAGAATGGGAAGAACAATCCTATTATAAATCCTGCTAGACAGTTAGCTAGGGAAGCAAATGTGCTGAATATTAGAATGTACTGTGACAGAGTGAGAGAGCTTCAGGGTGCTTCTTGTAGCTGACATCCCACTTGTATTGGAAATGGCATATCTCATCAATCCACTTGTGCGGAGCCCTTACCAACGTACAAGCCACTGAAAGCCAGCCACGGTGGAAGGTCACCTGGTTGGTCCATGTGTTGCACTTTTGGTGCTTGCAATTTAATCTCAAAGCTGGAAAAGGAAACCTCAGTAATAAAACATTGTATAAAGACAGTGCAACCAGATAGTTCTAAAACTTGCCTCCTATTTTAAATATAGGACCGGACTCTGTTACTTTAGAGTACGGAGTCCTTCAGTGTACTTCTCAGTTTTCAAATGTGCTGCCTCTTGAATGATGTAGTTAATGGCGAATGTTTCTGATGATGGGTGCGTGTTTCATTTTAATGACATGGTAATGGAGACAAGGCTCATGAGGAAACCCTCTTTTTTTCCTCTTGAATCTCTTGTGACCTGAACCCTAATTTTCTTTGAAACATTCAGTTAACACTCTACAGTTGTTTTAGTAGTAGTTTAACTCTCCAAGAATACATATTCAAAATCAGCATGTGGGAGTCCATATCTTTCTCTCCCTGCTCTGAAAACATCCACCCACTTAACCCTTTGTTCCAGTCTTGAACTTAGCAGTCAAGGTAGATAGGAAGAAATCCTCTTGATGAGGGGGTACCCCATATTTGCTTCTTTGTGCTTCAGAGAGAAACAATGCTGAGTGAGCAAGCGTGGCAGCCCCTTGTCAGATGACTGATAGTGTTTCCCCTTCTGCCCCCTCAGTGTCAGCAAAATCACACCGCCGTTCAGCTACAACTCTCTGAATTGGTGAAATTTGCTGAGCAAGCTGCAATTTAATACAAACAATCTTCCAAAATAATTTGATACGTGGTCAATGTTTAGTTGCATGCCTGATGTATATTTATATATGTGTATAAGTGTATGAGATACTAACAGACTCATGCCATGGTTATGTGTGTGTATACTACAAAAGTAAGCATCCTTGGCTCTTAAATAAGTACTGTTAAAGTATCTCCAAGGTTTCTAATACAATTTTATCTGTCCTCCAGTGAAGCATTCCACTTCTAAGCTACTGGCTTTTCTTTTTTTCTTTTTGCTGATTCATTGTGTGGATGCTTAAGGGAACGCCAGCCTATTGTAGCTCCTATTTCAATTGGAAAATGTTGTGACTACTTTAGTAATAAGCAACATCTAAGATTACTGTAACTGAGAAAGATTAATGATCTTCTCTTTTTGCTTGTTTGGGGACTGTTTTGATTTGACAGCTATTTGTGCATAGCTAGTTTCACTGCTTCTGTTACTATAGTCATTTTCCTCCATTTGGGTTTTCATGGCAAAAAGGGCAAAAAGAACATTTTTTTGAAATAGGAAATAGTAAAATGTGACTGTAAACTGCCACAAGGATAAGTGTAGATACTTGAAACTACTTCTGTTTTGTTTAACACTGTATTTTGAGTGGGCAGTGTCCCTTTCAGATAGCTTTTACTGCCCACACCTGTTTATCACAAGTTTACTCTGAATATGCACATACACATTTTATATTCTTCATTCCTTATGCATTTATATTTGTTCTCTCCTTCTCACCACACCGACATTGCTGAGAATTATGTACACATAGGGAGAGGAGAGGAGACGAGAACTCCATAGACTCGGCTGAGTATTGGACAACAGATCATTTCCTAATATAACCACGAAAGGAAATGAGGTGTCTACACTGTAATTTTAAGTACAAATTGTGTTCTTTATTGGGTAACTACAGTAAGTTATCTGTTTTAAAACATTTGAATCCATGTGTGCGCCATTAAAGTTTGCTCACACACAGAATTTTTTCCAATGCTACTATAAATAAGGGCCCAATTCAAGTCCCATAGCAGTCAATGGAAATAATTTTTTTCAGTAGGAGTTGTACTGAGTCCCAGAGAAGCTGGTACTTTAAAACAGTACTGCAGGGAATGCCATAAGACTCGATACTGAAACATTCTATGGCTGTGCTTTTCTAATGGCCCCAAAAAGGGAAGTCAGACTGTGTCTTGTATATTACCACTACATCCATGCAGTGTCTTTATGTACGGTACAATAGACAGAGGAGCTGAACGTCAGGGTCTGTCTCACAGCTATCTTACAGGAAAGCTTGTTCTGTCAGGTTTTGGGTAACGCCACTTGAGAAAAGATTTTTTTTTTTTTTCCACCAGAGTTAAGCAAACTTATTTTTCTGTTCCATTTTTCAGTGTTAATTAAACCAAAATCAGTGAACTCATACCTTTTCTCAAAGGAGGGTGCAATATTATTGTTGGCAACTACAGTTTTCTGAACAGTTCTAGGTGCAGTAGTGTTAAAATGAGACATAAGTAATATAAGGCTCAGATTAGAGGGGAATTGTTTTTCAAGTGCTGTCCTTTGCTATTCAATGAGATTACTGAGATGTGCATTTTGTGGTGGACTCTGGTGTTCTCTACCCATTTTGCACTTCTGTGAAATATATAGACGGGGACCCCAGAAGTGAATTAGAGCTTTGTTTTCAACATAAGTCCAGGAATGTGCGAAGGCAAGCATGTTGGCTCAACAGGAGGGCTTCACATTCACCTGAATTAATCAGACTTTGCGTCAGTAGCTCAGCATTCTTCCACCCAGACCAGTAAAATATGAGAACTTTGTGGAGGTGATGATCAGTTACAGAGGGGTCTGAGCAGCTGCTGACCAGAGCTGGTTTTGGAGTGTAAGTCTTCTACGGTCTAAGGACAAAGGCCATCTTGGGGCCTGCTTTGAGGATGAGTATGTGGTCTCTTCTGTTGGAAGGCCAGTGTGTTGTCCCTTATCTGAAGGAATTAGGGAGCGTGAGCCGGGAATGAGCTAGAGAAAATGAAATCTGAGTGTTGAGTTCAGCTCTCTGTTCTGCAAGCTGTTCTGCATGCACATCAGAGCACTGCATCTGGTTTCCAGCCTGGTCAGGCAAGTCAGAGGGAAGCTAGACAATGATTAGCAGGATGGGGAGGCCCTGCCAGTGGAGACAGAGGCAGTTCTCTGTCTCCACTGGAGAGGACAGGGATGAAATGATATTCTCACTGAAGAGGTTTATATTGTTGGTTGGTATCACTGAAATACATTTTAAATTTAAAAATCTGAGGGGGAATAAAGCTTTGTCTTTTGTTTGTACAAGGAGCTGTGTGGGGACATATAACAGAGACTGTAGTACAGAGAAATTAAGTGCAACTGAAATGTGTTCCATATTACAGAGCTCAGATTTGCATTGCTCCTTCATCAGCACATACCTGCTTTGCTGCCCGGTTTATGCTCCTCAGTAAATACCATTTAAGCTGCAGAGACTATTATCCTCAGACCACAGCATTGTAGCTCCAGCTATTTTAGTGATGAGCGGAGTTACTATAACAGCACAGCTTCATGGGGTATTTTCTTTTCCCTTTAGTACAACGACACCATCGACTGGTCGTCTCTGACAAAGAAGCAATGCTGGAAATATGGAGGCTACCTTGTGGGCAACAATTGCAAATACGTCCCTGACATCTCCCTCATGTCTTTTATCCTCTTCTTTGGCACCTACACTTGCTCCATGGCCCTGAAGAAATTCAAGACCAGCCGTTATTTCCCAACCACTGTAAGTATCTCTTCTCATCACCTGGGGGAATTTCCTTATTCTTCCAGAGCATATACACTACTGTACTCCTGTCTGTAAATCCTCCTTTTGGTACAGACGACAGCCCAGGGACAAACACCACTATATGTGGGCATGCACACACTGAAACCACTTCCTATTTGTTGAAGTAGAACAAATAGTATTGAATTTAGGTGAGTCACAGAATTGCTTACTTTTCAGCTGTAAACTTTTGACTGTTTCTGGACGGCACAAGATAGACAGTGGAAGAATTGAGAACTGGCTGGAGCATGTAGTGACAGTAAAGCTTAAGCAGACAAGAATTTCAAACTGAGAGGTGCTGTAAAGCAGTTGATTACTACAAATCCCATCAAAGCTTTTGCTTCCAGCATTAAGAATTCACCGGTGCGGAGCCCTTAGTTTATGCAGAAAGCTGAGCTGCCAGTAGCATTCAAAGGCAATCTTCAGTATCCTGATGTTAAAGTTGTGTGCTGCTACCACGCCATGACTGGACATGTAGTGATCAGCAGTCTCCTGTGTGGGTGGCCTGAACATATAAACAGAAATCACTTTATCAAGTGACACAAAGGTACAGCAAAAACATAAGTAAGCAGGACTTCCTGCTTAAAAGGAAATTTTCTGTACACAGTAAAAGTAGTTCAGTGTCCCTAGAAATAAATCTATCTAGAATATGAAAACACATACTTAATATTAAGTGGGAGGTCTAGGTTGGAAATTAGGAAAAACTTTTTCACTAGGAGGGTGGTGAAGCACTGGAATGGGTTACCTAGGGAGATGGTGGAATCTCATCCTTAGAGGTTTTTAAGGTGTGACTTGACAAAGCCCTGGCTAGGATGATTTAGTTGGGGTTAGTCCTGCTTTGAGCAGGGGGTTGGACTAGATGACCTCCTGAGGTCCCTTCCAGCCCTAATGTTCAATGATTCTAAGGTTGCAAATGTTAAATGCTCAGAAGTCAAAATATGAAAATGTTACCTCAGCCTCGATGCATTTCCTGTATATTTTATGGTATGCGTTTAACAGCATGAATCCCATTGACTCTTTCAGGGTCTCATCCAAGGCTGTTGAAATTAGTGGGAATCTTTTCATTGACTTAAACAGACTTTGGATTGGGCTTTTTTTGCCAGCTTCTGCTACCTTTCCTGGATGAATAATTCCAGTGAAGTCAGCGCTGTACCTTGAGGAGTAAGGTATTACTCAATGGAAAGATGGCAGAATCTGCCCCTGAGAGAATCACTGGAAGTTCTTATAAAGCAACAGAAGTGCAAAGAGGTGATTGAACATGAATGGAAATACTAACGTTCTCACAGCAATATTTGCCCTGGGCCGTGTTTTACATAGTAATTGCTCTAGGATCCGAAACGCGCTCTCTGTAGATCAGGCACAGCATAGACAAGCTTCCTCACCATGCAAAGGTGCCTCTACCTCATCAACAGAAGCTGGTCTATTAGAAGCTAGTACCTTCCCCACATCTCTTTCTACCTAGCATAGTCAATGGTAGGTTTTTCTGTGCATCTAAGCACTCAGCTGGAATGAGAGACTAGTTCAATCTCTTATCTCCAGCTGGTCTTCAGCTACTTTGCCATTTCAAGGGAGATCTGACAGCTCCCCACAAGGCATTCCACTTCTTGCAGCAGTGGCCTCTCAGAGCAGCACTGGGGCTGTCTCAGCAGTCCTAGGGAAACAGCACTGCCTCAGTTATGGCCAATTTGTATTTGGGAGGTTTTCTTCATGACCATAAAGTGCTAGGGACTGAATTTCTGTTTTATAAAGAAAGCATTGGTTCTGCAGAAGTTGACTGCACATGCCTAGGGCTCCGCAATCTTTGAGCTAAAGATGCCTTCTCCTCCTACATGAGGTGGATTTCTTGAGCCCTGCACATATAGATATGTTAATTCTAGTGGAGTTTGGGACTCTTGTTTTTCATGATGAAGGAAATGGGGAGATATTTGATCTCTGAATAAAGGAGTTCCAGTAACACAACTCTTAGAACCTTTCTCCCTACAGCCGACTCTTATCCAACTGATACATATCCATGGTGGGTCAGCCAAAGCTGCTTGTTCTGTTTGCCCAGCTAGAGCTGCAATGACAGCTGTCCAATGTGAGAGAAGCTGAGAAAAAAGTTCTCCCCCTTCCCTTTTAGAGAACCCAGTTGGCAATATTTTGGACAAGAGCCATCCCCCTCCCCAAGATCCAACCCTAATTTCATCAAGCTTTTAAACTTAAAAAAACAGGGCACTAGTTTCAGGTTTCCGTACATAACAAAACTTCTCTTTTTCTCTCAGAGAGCCCCCCGTGACATTCTGACTGCAATAGGATTTATGGTACCATGATGTTTACGTTCCTGCAGCACTGAGATGGAACTTTTATTATTTTTAATGAAAAGAAAACAAATTCCACCCCAGCTGGAATGTAGATCAGTTTATCTGTAACCATGTGAAGCTGGGGAGCCTGGGAGGAAGAACTCTGAAAAGTTGACATAATAGCATATAAAATCCCAATGAGATCTGGCTAGTTAAATTTCCAGGGCCAGACCCTCGGCTGGTGTAAACTAACACAGCTTCATTGACTTCAGTGGAGTTACAACAGTTGACACAGGTTGAGGATCTGCCCCCAATTTCTTGTCACTTCAGTTCTGTGGTTCATTTATTGCTTTAACACCATAAGAAGAAACATCAGGATGTGATTTTAAAAACTCTTCTATCCTGTATATAGCACCACATCTATATTGAAAGTGTTATCTGCTCCTTTCTTGTGAGTACCTCTTGCCCATCTCCCCATGTGAGGCCCGTGGTGACTGTTTCCACTGCTGGTGCGAAATTTGGTTTTCTTCCTTGCTTTCATGGTTTCATATTAAAGGTCTAATCTGCCTTTCAAAATGGGCTATATTTAAAAATTATTTTGTTGCCAAATCCCTTAATTGATGATTTTTTTTTGTCCAAATGAAAGTTGGGTTTCTCCTGTAATCATGTGTGTCAAGATAAAAAATAAATAGTGTGCTTCTAGCCCTGATGGTAGCAAATAAAAGCTTGAAAATATGAATGCTAAAAATTCAAACACGAGAAGGCAAATAAAAATAACCCAATATTATTTGTTTAAAATCTCGTTATTTTGGAGGGAGCTGACTCATAAAATTTGAACAAGACACTGAACAGGCTGTATCTTTATACACACACAGACGCGCACGCATATAGGCATACACACAAAGATATGGCCCATCCACTCTGGTTGGTAGCAAGCCAGCCTAAACATTTTAGTTCAACCTGTTTTCAAGATCAGTTCCTGAAGGTGGTTTTAACATTCTATGGAAATGGTATTTGTAACACTTCTGCACTCAAGAATGAGAGAATTTCCTCTCTCTCCTTCACTCCCTGACAGCGAGGACAGAAAACGTTCCTTCACCCGTAGACAGAGCACACTTGATACAGAAAATTATCAAAAAACAATAAAAATGAAACCTTGTAATGATGATTTTTACACTCCTTAAGGCCCCAATTCAGGGAAGCATCCCTACTCAATTTTACTCTGCTTAAAGTTAAGCATGTGCTTACGTGCTTTACTATATGGGGGTCTACAGCAGCACTTAAAATTATTATGGTCTCCCCTGCAGGGCGCACAGGCTGCCAGCCTGCTTACTGGCACCTTTACAAAATGCCCACAGGACTGTGGGGTCTTTGAGGTGACAGAACTTGCTAAGCAACTGGAAGTGAAGATGCTGACTGACAAAGGTTTAGACAAAACCTGCAGTTGGTTAATTGAAGCCCTTATGGGGGGTGGTTGCAGGTGTAAACTGAGTCTTTGAAAATCCATTTCTTCTCTGCTGGAGGTTATTCTTTCCCCAGCAATCCATGAACATGAACTGTAACAATTAGGTTCCTCTAGCAGGATTGTGTTCTTAAATTTTAACTCCGAGGGTGGGCTGTGCATTGATCCATACAACAAAAGGCAGGTAGCATGAAGCTGTTGACTTGTTGCATAAAAGATGGCCTACTTCCTTTATTTCATTCAGGCATGCAGAATGCATTCCGTGTTGTTTTTTTTCCCTTTAAATGATTGGCTTTCTGCAGGTTCCCATTGCTTACAAACGGCTAAAGAGCACCAGAAACACACACACTGTGTCCCTCGAACATCCTTATTCATCTCAGCCATTGCCTTGCATCTAATATTGACAGCTGACAAATAACACCAACAGTGTACCAGTAAAAGTTTTACTATGGACACAAACACCCTTATTGATCTCAATAACTATCTTGCATCCCATTTTGAGAGCTATTCAGAGATCTGTGATCAAAATCTCCTCCCACCGTTTCTTCTTCCAGAAATGTCTCATCTTACTTAAGAAGCTTTTTTTTTTTAATAAGAAGCCCATTTTTCTTGATGGTGTTACATCACAGCTTTTTCAGAAACCACACCTATGGAATGGGGCCTGTATAAGAGGGATTGTTAGCCAATGTAGAATTAGATTATACGTAAGATTGCTTGGGAGAATTTTTGTGGGACTGCAGCAGAAGTTATTCTGCAACAGAAGTTATGTTTCTTTGGAGTTTTTTGTAGTTCTGTTTAGACCTAATTGTTTTGCTTTCAGACAGTGTAATCAATTATCAAAGGAAATTTTTTAAAATCACATCAGCCACTGCAGTGTGCACATTTTGTCCCTACAGAAAAGGAAATGTTTACTTTGAATTGCCACCAAATACAAGAGCAAGAGTATCACACTAAATGTAAACAGTGGCTCTTGGTATCTGCCATTCTTACAGTGTCACCTTCTATTTCAGGCCAGGAAGCTCATCAGTGACTTTGCCATTATCTTGTCCATTCTGATTTTCTGTGGAATTGATGCCATAGTAGGTGTGGATACACCAAAACTAATTGTGCCAAGTGAATTCAAGGTACGTAAAGGCGCTCAACCAACAACAACCATTATTTTGCTCTCTGGTTTCTGTAGCATTTTGCTGTTTGTCTTCCTTCTGCGAAATTACAAACCATTCCACCAAAAATAATAATAATAATAAAAGCTATCCAGAAAACATTGTATTGCTGAGTCATAAAAAGCAGTTTATTTGGAAGTGCAAATATATATAACCTTCATCAACGCCGCGTCTTCTAAAACGTAATGACAAATTCCTAACCTAGAGCTGGGTCTTCCCAACCTTACTGATGCTCAGTAGCACCTTATTCCATGATTTCAATGGGCCAAATTGTGTTGTGCTTACTCACACAGGTGAGCCTTTACTCTTCCATGTAATTCACTGTTTTCAGTGCATGAATGTGCTCACGAGTGCGAGAGAAGCTTTACCACTTGGCCCAATGGGACTACTTGAAGCAAGTGCCGCTACTCAGCATGAGCACGGATGGCAGAACCTGACCCCTAATAATCAGTTTAGGTTTTAAACTTCAGCTGATGTTTGTGTGGAAAGAATTAATCCCAAATTTCAGTGTCCTCAGCAATCTTCCTGTAGCCAACTTGACATATCAGTGTTGGGTCCTGTTGCTTGGATAATTGTGCTTTTGTTGGTCGTTAATATGTTGCCACTCTGATGTCTGTTTTCCTATCTTTGCTCTTGAAGCCAACCAGCCCCCACAGAGGCTGGTTCGTCCCACCATTTGGAGGGAACCCTTGGTGGGTGTACCTCGCAGCAGCCATTCCTGCGCTACTGGTGACCATTCTCATTTTCATGGACCAGCAAATCACAGCTGTCATTGTCAACAGGAAAGAGCACAAACTCAAGGTGGGTGCCTAGTGCGTTTTGCATGTGTGCAGGGAAGTAGAGCGTGTCCTTTCTGGGACAGAGATGGATAGAAAGCCTGTGGTGGTAATGGACGCTCACTCCCTTAGAAATTATATTATTGGTGATGATGATAACGTGTTTTGTTCTAGCACAGATTATTATTGCAGCTTTTAAGCAAAGTCATTTCAGCTGGAAAGCTGCAGTATTTCTCGATCACCATTTGTGTTCTGGTTAAAGCAAGGACACAGACAGTGGGCTGTATCCTGATGTTGTTACTCTGTCACAACTCCTTTTGACTTCAGTAGGCGTTCTTTCTGAGTGAAAATGGAATAAACATGGAGGACCAGATCCTTGGCCATCACTAAAGGCCCCAGAACAGGAAATCCTCAGATGGCATAAAGCTGAAATGATCATCATTCGCCACGTACTCCTCCCACCACTGGAGTAGGGGCCTTGTCGGGGCAGAGCTGATACACACAGCCCTGTTTGGCTTACAAAGAGGTCCCTGGGGACCCACTCTAATCACTGAAATTTAGAGCAGTCCTTTATGCTGTGGGCAGACACTTTTGCTTACACCCACCTTTGATTCCCCAACCATGAACACGGTACATCCTAAAACTGAGCCCTGTGTAAGGATTGAAATACCCTGACCCTGTACTTGCAGGAATGGACTGCTAACAGAACAAACTCCTGAGTAATGAAAAAAAGAAGTCACTACATTTCATATATGAATCCGGGATTCCAAAAATTCTCACCTGTGGCTTCTGCCCCAAGTGCTGTCTCATTGGTTTTCAGCATTACTCCCACTGCACTAAAGAAAAAGATGACAAAGCAATGTAGAGGGACACTTTGGAGAACAATAGTGAGAAGAAAAATGGTTTTCCCTGCGTGGTTGCCCTTCTTAACCTAGGTTGGGGACACTGGTTCGTCCTGCAGATAGAGTGCAACAGCAGAGCACAGGAAGCTGGCTATCCCTGTTGCAAAGGTGTTTCTACTTGGGTTTAGTAACCAGTTTTGGGAGAGATGGCTCATTGTTTCCACCTGCTGTCTGCTGTGCCCTTGGTCAGCGAGTGAGGTGTGGCTGAACAGGGCAGATACAGAAGGTGAGAACTTTTCCAAATTCATCTTTAACCAAAGGCGGTACTGTCTGCCTGCAACAGGGCTTCCCTGTCAGCAATAGTGCTTTCAGCAGCGCTAGGTGTCTGTGGTAGACCATTCCTGTGGCAGAGGGAGGGTGACGAGGCTTATTCCAGGATCCAGCAGCACTGGTCCCCAAGTTGGCTAGAGGTAGTAAAAAGCATTTCTTCCCACCAGGAACTTAATGTCCTCTAATCCCCAGCCCCTATTGGCTTGGCGCTCAGGCAAGAACGTTGGGGAATAGCGGTAATGTCTACCACTGATGGTCTCAGCTGAGTTTTCAATTCTTAGTGCATTGAAAGCCTTCCGTCACGGAAAGATTCATTCAGTAAGAAGGCAGAATGAGGCTGCCGTGGTTGTGCTGCCGGACCCTGTGCCTTGACGAAAAGGAGAGGAAGGGCACTCAGATGTGTCTCACAAGCAGGAGTTGGGGCAGTTGGTGTTGCTCCTTTTTCACTTGTCTCCGCCTGGTTTTCCAATGAGTCCATTAGAATCGTGAGATTTTCCAGAAGCCATGTGCTGAGAGAAAAAGAAAATGCTTAAGACCATAAGAACGGCCATACGGGGCCAGACTGATGGTCCATCTAGCCCCGTATCCTGTCTTCCAGCAGTGGTTCATGCCAGACGCTTCAGATAGAAGGGACAAGTCAGGACACTTTTGAATGATCCATCCTCTCTTGTCCAGTCCCAGCTTCTGGCAACTGGAGGGTTAGGGACAGCTGGAGTATGGTGGTGAATCCCAGACTGTTTTGGCTAATAGCCATTAATGGAACTGTCCTCCATGAACTTGAGTAATTACCTTATTTGATCTGAATGTACAGGGTAGAAGCATAGTGTCCCCTTAGCTGCCGAGAACTATGTGATGGGACATACACCATCCCTCTGGTGGAAAGGCTAAGGAGCATTCCTGCACTCAGGCAGAGCCAGCTGGACTCAGCTGCGGCGCTTGCTCCATCTAGAGGAGTGGGACTTAAAAGGGTGCAAGTGGCACCCTTGTTTTCCCTCAACAGGGAAGCTGCTGGATCTGCTAGCAATCCCCAGGGACAAGGGAGTCAGCCTGCAGCAGTTGCTGATCTGTCCCTTCACCCCCCCGTTTGAGGCAGGCAGACGTTACAAACTCGGTACGAGCAAAGCTCAGGACAGCTCCTTCCCGTCAGTGGCCTATGCGGCGGGTACTGGAAGGCACAGCCAGGGGCTGTAACAAGGGGACTGTAACGTGGGCTCTGAACAGACCCTGGAACTGAACCGCGCGCCTGCCAGGAACAGTAAGATTGCTTGGGAATGAGGGCTGCCGTAGGGGCAAGAGACCCACAAATACTATGTCTTGAGCCCGGGCTGAGACTACAGCATGGTTGAATCAGTGCTGCCAATGCCTACCATTCATCCCTCTGAAGCATTCTCGCCTCTGACATCAAAGGGCACCTTGGAGGATAGGATTTCTACCAGAGTGGCTGCACCGCTGCTGCCTTGGGTTTCACATTCACTTTCCTTTTATGTTTTTTCCAGCAAGAAATTGAGATAGTGACTCAATGCCACCACCAAGCTGATCCCTGCATGAAAGATTTGTGAGCCTTGGGGCGGGGATCCAGGGTTGTTCTTCTAAACTGCTGCTCACTTCACAGGGGTCAGACCCTGCTGCTCATCAGATGGGTTGGAAGCCAACCAGACTTGTTACTAACTCAGCCCTCTCCCTGGCCCCAACAATTCACAGCTTTCCCTCCCAAGAGAAGCCCTAGGACATCCCCTTTTTACTGCTGCTATCTTCCAGGAGAAGAAGCTGCTTTGTGGTGGAGGCTGGCTTTCTTCATGTGTCTTAAGCAAGTGCTAGGGGGCTGCCTCCCCCATCTTGTATCTTAAGGACCAGCCAGCCAAGGCGACAGTTTCTCCCCCAGATCTTCTGGGTTGCTGCTTCTTTTCTTGGGGAGCAGCCACTGTACTGGGAGAAGGGACTGTTTTTTCTCTTCCCGTGGTCCTGTACGTGTATTGGGGAGAGAGCAGGGCTTAGTTGTCAAGCCAAATCCTGACCACCACTATGCTCGCAAATTCAGAAAATCCTAGAGTCTGAAGGAATGATGGGACACTGGTTCTGCCCTGTGGGCCTCTGTCATCCCTTGTAATTACAAAATCAGGGAGTAGCCATAGGATGGCCCATCAAAGAGAGGCCAGCTGGCCTCAGGAGGCACTGGGGCCATCAGGAGATAGCAATAGGGAGTCAGAGGGTTCTGGGGCTTGTTGAGAGGAAAGCCAGCTGACGGAGGATATATGGCACATTAGAAACATGTAGGAGAGTTAGATGGAGCCGGGTGTACAGATTTTCACCTGTGCAGACCTCCTGCCTTCATGTTGGAGGAGCATCCTGAACCAAAGCTCACTATGAGTAGGTTCAAGATGGAGTCTGGATACCCTAGTACAGCTCTGATGATTATCGCTGACATCCCCCTATCTGGCCCTAGATGGGAAGATTGTACATTAACGGGGCAGTAACTAGAATCCAGTGGATAGATACTTTGCCCACCTGACCTTATGCTTGCTGATAGGGGTTTAGTTTATTCCAAAGCCTTCCTTTCTCTCAAGGAAAAGGATCCATAAAGCTGAAACCTTACCCTGGAGCTGATTTTGTTTCGACAGTTTTGTTTTTATTACTGCTTAAGGGTCAGGGTTTCTCTTGCCTTATCAAAACGGGCAAAGTTTCTGTAGATTTGACAAGGCCTTATTAATACATTTTTAATAGCATGGTTATCATCGAAGGAAATCACTGATTGATCATTTTAAGCAATATGCAAAACAAGGTTTGTTTGTATAACCATTTCACCTGGATGAACTCAGCATGTTGGTGTGATTTGCTGATACTAAGAATCCAGGCCTGACAGATTTTGGGGTGATGAGATGGTGGGGTAAACCCACTCTGGACTGGAACTGCCAGTAGGCAGACCCCACAGTGACAGCTGAATTTTTTACTATGCTGTGGACAACAAGGAAAGAAACCGAAGAGACTTTAATTAGATACAATAAGTAAAGGTAGCTCCAAATGCTTGTTTATGAATGGTCTTTAAAGAAGAACTTTGTAGTCACTAATATAGACCCAGTAACTTTCGAAGCTGGCCCTTTAAAATGTCTCCTGTCCTGTAGAGTTTTGCGTATCCTGCAGGGTGAATTCCCATTGGATAATACTGAGTTCCTGTAAAAAGGACTCCCCCCTGCTGCAGCACAGGAGGCATTTTAAAAGGGCTGGAATTGTAAGAATAAAGTCAGATTCAGAACAAGGGTTATATTGGGGTCATTATTTAAGCGTGTGCCTAATAAATGATATATTACCAATACATGGTATATATGGCATTTTCACAACACATGAAGATTTAAGACCAACCTGAAATTGACCTCAGAGTGAGTTAAAATAATAGGGGAAAGGGAAAGGTTTTTGAAAAAAAGATGGCCTTTGTTTGGGATCTGGATCAAGAAATGCTGGTTGGCTGACTGCTGAGACTGGCATAAAATATACTTCTGGACTCCCCATTTCGTTAGCGAGGTGATCATCAGTCCTTGTCATCTTATTCCAGGCCATCCATATATAATTATTCTGCACACAGCTTCCTACAGGTTAAAGACATTCTTTCACTTTAATTAGAAGAATGTAATAAAAAGAAGGTGAATATGGAGGCCAGGTGCAGCCATGAACTGTAAGAACAGTTTTCTGGAAGATCCACCAAATGGTAGACTCAGAGTATGTATGCGTTTTGCAGGGGGCACATTTCCTCATCCCGTGCAGCTGGGTTGATTGTGTACCTCCTTTCCATAGCCTCCATTTCAGACAGTGTCTCTTCTCACCAGCCTGGCATTTGTGCCGCTTCACAAACTTAGCCATTTTATTTTCATTAGGACTAAACCTGAGGAAAACAGTGGATGAATGGAAAGGAAGTGTAAACCTTTTATTGATGGCGTCCACACCTCCTCCTCAGGACTAATGTCTCAGCAGTATTGGCCATCCAGACTCTTTGGTTTCATGTACTTTCCCTGTGAGGCTGGTGTTTACCACTTAAACAATGACGTGCAGTGATGTGCTGTCGGCAGGTGGAAGGGAGGTGTCTCTCTCTCCTAGGAGTCCATTAAAATCCTCCCAACAAATTGAAGGGAAAGTTGGGGTGATCTCTCCGTCTCTAACAGAGACACTCTTATTCTGGTTACTGTTAGAGACACATCTCTGAGGCTCATTAAAGTATCCCTGAAGAGCTAAATTTTGTCTCTTTCTTTGACTACATTGTACCTAGTGGGCAGATATTTAAAACAAAAAACTGCTGAAGAAAAATTCTTACCATCCCTCTCTGCAAATCGTCACCTCCACATCAACTTTAGTTCAGTTTATACAAGCTGCATGCTGCTTTACTACCAACACACTGTATATTTTTTCAGTAACAAAGTGTAAACATTTGACCAAAGTGCTGTTTAATGTAAAAATTTGTTTCCTGCTTCCTTTGTTATGGTTATAAGAATGTGTTTTCATTTAAATAGCACAGGGGGAAATGAAAAAGTTCTGTAGTCCATTTTTGCTCCTCTGCAGCTAACATGGCCCTGGTACACAAAATCTATTCGCAGGCTAAAAATGGGGACAGTTTTTATGGGAGGGCCTTGTTACAATATTGGCAGCACATCGCTGACTGGCAGTCTGAACTTTGCTGACCCATTAACCAAGGTAAAGTGTTCCATGTAATAGGAAAAGAATGGATAATATTCAGGTCTTGCCAGGTGTCTTTCCCTGCTAGAAGGTCACTAAGCAGGGCTGACTCACCTCTTACTGCTAATAAACTCAAATTTAACAGAATTTAAAACATCTAATCTTCTTTAGAATATGGAATTTTACGGATCCTCTTCTTAATAATGCTCCCTCCTCTCCTCCATCTCACCCCTTATGTTTCAGTGGTTTGGAGTCTTTTCTGTTGTCCTCTCTTAATTGGAGGGTGAGGGGCGTGTATGTGGTTTGAAAGGAGCCTTTTTAGTCTGCTTGCTTTTTATGTACACCAGTAATTTTATTAAGTTCAATTCCCATAGCAATTTCATCAAGTTATTAGAAGAACACACATTGAGGTTTTAAAGCACCCGTGGGAATTCAGACAGTCTTGCCTTTAAAATTAATTAATCCCCTAGGTTGCTTTGAAAATCCCAACAACCGTACACAAATCTGGAGGTTGTTGATAAAAATAAAGTTCCAGGGTGGCCGTTTATGAAGTCAGCATTTCCCCACTGCAGTCACTAAAATCCTGTACTTGTTTCCTATTCCAAGTGCAGGATCTCCGATACCACAGTGTGATAACTGTTGGTAAACATTGACTTTTGGCACGGTTTGGCTTTGATAACCTTTCTAGCTTAAGTGTATTATCAGGTAGACTTTAGTAAGTCATTACGCTCATACCTGTTTCACAATAGCGTCTTAAAAAAAAAAGCTAAGCTGTGGACTGGGCTTATTAAGGGGTACCTTGGGTTTCCAAAGCTTTGTGATGTCTATTCTGTCACTTAAGCTAGCCTGGCTTTGCAGAAAAAACGCTGTCATCGTTAACAGCAAACGAAAGGGTCTTTGCAAGGAGCAAGGGCTTGCATTATATGGATGGATATGTAGAATTTGCATCATGCATAACTATCTCCTTCTTTTTCGAGTGTGGGTCCCTATGTGGATTCCAGACATGGGTGTGCATGGGCTGGAGCCGGAACCCGTTGTAGTTGTGTCTGCTGACCTGCACATGGGTCGGTAGCGTGGTGCATCTGAGGCTTTAAGAGGCTGTGCGGGTTGATGCTCCTCCAGTTCCCTCTTACTGCAGCCTGGCCAGAGTTGGAAACCCTGTGCATTGGTGCTTTTAGTTTGCTAGAGAACTCTGTCTGTTCCTACCTGTGCACATAGCTTTAGAGTTTCTCTAGTTGTCTATAGTTAGTTGGCTAGATCTGCTCTCCTTTTGGGCTTTGTTCCCATGGGGTGACCCCCACAGCCCCTTCCAGGGACTATGCCCTGACAGGCTGGCTTCAAGAACTGTGCTTCATGCCCACGCTCCTCTTCTGTGAGTGATGAGCACCAATCTACTGCCTCCACAAAGCCCAAGTCATCACCCACTGCTCCATCTGCTGCTCGTTCCCGTCTCGCACTCAGGAAGCCAGAGGATGGAGGAGGCTCTGTGCTCACGTGCACAACTGGACTCGGGACGGATCTGCTGGAGCGACATCCGTCACTGCTGTTGAGCACCCCCCACCCTCGGCTCCTCCAGTGTACCAGTGCCCGCAACCACAGAAGCACCATGCACATAAGAGGCACAGCCACGGGTGTACCTAAGGGCAGCATTGTCTCCCCGAACCGGGTGAGAAGTTGCATGTGCATTCAGATGCTCTGTCTCCCAGGATGTCCTGCACAGAGCATAAGTTGAGGCATCACTGCGAGCCTGCCTCCAGCCGTGTCTTCCACCTTCACAGCCAGCGCTTCCTGACTCCGTGCCCCTCTCGACTCTCCTGTCCACTTGGGCGCATGCTGCCATGCCAGTCCTTCCTGTGGCAAGACCTTTGTAGGGCAGTCCCATGATCCTCCATCCACATCTTTTCAGATGGGAAAGTCGACTGCTCTGTCCTGCAGACAGTGACTTCTTGCGAGTCCTCACAATCAACTCCACACTAACCACACTCACTACTCTCCATGCCTGGAATCCATCTAGGGGCCAGCACTCGAAGAAGAAGGGGAGGTTACTTACTTACTGTAACTGGAGGTTCTTCGAGATGTGTGGTCCTATTTGGATTCCAGTCCTGCCCTCCTTACCCTCTGCGGACTCCATTGCTTGCAGGTAAGAGGGACCTGGAACAGCATCAACCCACACAGCCTTGGACACCACACACTGCCAACGCATAGCACCCATGCAGGTCAGTGGACACTATTATGAACAGCTCTGGCGCATGGTGCACATGCGCATCCCAGGTCTAGAATCCAAATAGGAACTGCACGTCTTGAAGAACGTCCAGTTACAGGAAGTAACCTCCCCTTTCTAAAGAACTACAGCTTGACTTTCAAATGTGCTGAGCATCCACAAATGGGAGTAGAGAGCTTTGTAATTCAGGTCATTAGAGCCCGAGAAGAAGAAAATGCATGACACACGTCCATCCGGAGAAGGATTTTGGATCTTTTCTTTCTATAACGAGTCACTTCATTTCTGCAGATATTTATTCAGCATTGTGTTCTCCTTCACACTAATTGACGTACTGATGCTTTCCTGTAAATGTGCTCTCTGTGAAAAAGACTAGACCTATATGGACAAGCAGCATGTAACCCTTGGCCTTCCACGTTGTCTAGAGAAATGCCCTGTTGTAACTGGGTTTGTAGGATAGCTGTTAACTCCCCACTGTAAACCATTTGTCTTGGTTTTTAGGTGATTGCTCCAGCACTTGCCAAATTCTCTTGTTGCCATAACAATCTCTTGGTGTACAAATGGACCATTCTGTTTTCAAAGATACTGCTTCAGGGGTCTTGGGCATTTGATTTCCTTGTTGACATATTAACTAATAAAATAACGGTGACATTTACCTATAAAAACTGCACTATACAACAGTGTGTTTGGGGGAGTTGTTTTTAAAAAGGGCATATTTACCAAGTGAAAGAGCAGCTAGTCTACAGCTGCTTTGAAATACCCTGCAAGATTATACCCAGGAAACATGTATATATTTAGTACTTGCACATAAATATTGTTTGGATAGTTTAAATTCCTGTCTAGATTCAGTTTGCATCCAGTCTGATTTTTGCCGGTTTGTATTACTTTCTGCAGCTGTTTTCAGCCCATGGTTTGATTTGACTAGTAACCTTTGTATGGAGTTATTTTTCTGGGCTTGAACTCCATCAATTTTACCCCACCGCCTTATATAATATATATGTGTGTTTTGTAGGTATGGTGATCACCTGATTCCTGATGGACTTTCTACAATTTTGATCTCTTCCTAAATTGCCCACACGGCTGTCTACCGCTTTATTTAAGTCAACCACAACTGTAATATATACCTTTGTGTAGTTGCTACGTTGATAATTCAGCCTCTAAAGATCATCAGGTCTGTTAACTTCTGATCAGGTTGCTTTGTGTGCCATTACCATCAACCTAGAGCTATGAGAAAGTCCTGGATTCTCTAAAACATTTATGATGATTAGCTGGAATGCAGTAATGTTCATTGCTGGTCTTCCTTCACAGAAAGGTGCTGGCTATCATCTGGATTTGTTTTGGGTGGCTGTTCTGATGATTGTATGCTCCTTCATGGCCCTGCCCTGGTACGTTGCTGCTACTGTCATCTCCATTGCCCACATCGATAGCTTGAAGATGGAGACGGAGACCTCAGCACCTGGAGAACAGCCCAAGTTTCTGGGAGTGAGGTATGGCAAACCAAAAGCGGCCTTGTTTGTATGCAAAGATCAGTGTATGCTGTAAGAGCTCAAACACCAAATAGGACACAGGCATAGAGAGACTCAGGGAGAAGAGATGTCAGATTTACAGCACACTTTCAGCTCAGCTGAGATGTCCTTAGAGCTCATTAGTCTTCATTGGTTTTATCCATTTAGAAGTTTGTATTGAGTAAAGATCCTCTCCAATGTTGTTTCCTAAAAAGAAAAATAGTTGCCTTAAAACTTGCATGAGAGAGAGAGAATGGGACACTGAAACTTTTCATAAACAGTTATGTTGTTTTTCACTGCTTCGAGAGTGAAATATGTAAGCTGAGATTGTCAAAGCTGACTAGGAGACTTGGCCACAAAACT
This sequence comes from Mesoclemmys tuberculata, assembly GCA_007922155.1. Taxonomy (NCBI): domain Eukaryota; kingdom Metazoa; phylum Chordata; order Testudines; family Chelidae; genus Mesoclemmys; species Mesoclemmys tuberculata. The sequence goes on along the minus strand of ML675617.1, from coordinate 16,850,600 downwards.
CCCAGCGGAGTGTGGCTAAATTCTCTAGTTAGCTTTGAAAAGCTGATCTGTAACGATAAGAACAGGCTTTCTGAGGATGGGAAAGTGGACAGTGTTGTTACAGATTATTTTGTAATTGGAAATTAGGCAGACAGACATGAACAAATACAGTGGCTAAAAAATTGAAACTTCGGATGCCTAGAGCAACCAATTCTATCTAATCGGGCAATTTAATGCCATATTTAGATACCAACATTGAGTGGCCTTAAGTGACTTCAGTAGGAGCAGCTGTGCCTCTGAAATTGAGGCCACTTATGTAGATGCTTAAATGTGAATTTTTATGCCTAACTTTACATACTCAAAAACACCGGGCAATGTGTTGTCAGACTTGCTGAGCAACCATGGCTCCCTCCAAAGACAAAGAGATGTGCAGGAGCACAGCACTTAAACAGAAATTCACTCTAATAGTGCATGTCTTTTTTCAGTACTTGTGCTGACCGGCATATACAATTGTAGTTTCCTTCTTGAACTAGGACTCAAAATATGCCACTAACGAACGACTCAATAGAAAACGAGATGATATTGATAACAAATGGCCAATCATGTACAAAGAGTTTAGCCTGCCTGTTGATGGCTTTTGAAGTTACACTTTTAAACATGTTTCCCAAAATTGATTTGTAACATCCTATTGATTTGCCAGTAATTTGTTTATCTGGCTATCCAAGTGAAAATGACACTTTGGGAATAGTCTCAGATTTTAAAGGGGCCCGATTTTCAAAAATGGGTGCAAATGGCTGCACCCACACATCAGGTAATTGGGGAAACATGCAAATACATGTTTTCTGCATTAGCAAACAGTGCACAGGTACAACGTATGCACGATGAGTCTGGCATACCACTGCCACCCACCTTTGAAAATCTGGCCTCAAAAATAAGTCTTCAGAGTCTGAGTTTTTTGGAGAGTTGAACAGAGAATGAAACCTAGATTAAAGCAGGAGCTAGACTGGTAACTGTCTGATTTGGTTTCAGGGAGCAGAGAGTCACTGGAACCATTGTATTCATTCTCACTGGGGTGTCAGTCTTTATGGCTCCCATCTTGAAGGTAAATATGTTAAATCTTCACCTTTTCCTCCTTCTTGGGACACAGAAAAATAAGTAAGCTGCCAACCCTGCAGTAACAAGCAGACTATTTTTGTGATACTAATAAGACTGTTATCACAGCAGTACGTACAGGGAGATTAGGGAGAATTGTTGATGTAATTTTATAATTTAGTAAGAGCTTAAAATAAACTTTTTAGAAGGAAAGGTCACGTATCTGCAGGTGGATTTATAGTGTTGCCAAGAAATTTCAAGGTTGGGATTTCTGTTGTTTTCTTTTAATATAAGAGTTTGTTTTAAATGTTTGTGTGCATCATTGTTATGTTGTACTTCATATGTTTCGTGCACCTGCCATATTCATGTGCTCATGCAAAATATACTGCAGACAAACTTAGAGACCTTGTTGGAGCCATGCTGGACACATGCTTGATAGCACAATGTATTTGCCCTATGGGAGGCACTGGCTTACAATGAATGTACAGTCAAGAAAAAGAAATGTGAAATTATATATGTATACCCGTTTTCGTACTGCTCGGCATCGCTGGAGTGGCACAAGGCAGCCAGAATATACCACTGAATCTAGCCCTTGATTCTTGAGATGAAGGAATGGCAGTATTGTGGTATTGACTATCTCAGCCCTGGAGGTGTCAGAGAAAGTTTCAGAGTGATTCATTTTCTAAACCCTCCTATTAGCCAGAGTGGCTTTACTTTATAGTCTTGGAGGAGGCTGCCAGGCAGAGACTTAGGACTGTTTCTTCAGAATGTATCAGAGGGCTGGATATAGTGAGAGTTGTTTTTTTATGTATATACCAAGGATATCCACATATCTGGTGTACTAGGAAATCAATGAGCATATACAGAATAAGACAAATCCTTTAGCTCATCTTGTTAGTATATATGCTAGTTGCCATGAATAACTTTTCAGCGTGGTGGAAAGGCATGAGTGAGCAAAGGGAAAGTTGTGACCCTGGGGCAGAGAGGACACAACAGGAAGGAATGTGGGAAATGAGGGTAGAGGTGTGGGGAAGGGCAGGTGGTATCGAGTGCCTTGAAGGAGAAGAGAGGCTTTAAAAAATCAACTCTTTCCTATTCTACATGTCAATGGCTGGTTTTACCAAATAGTAAATTCCTAATCATAGTTCTTCTTAACTCTTTTTTCACTGTTTTGTGTCTTTAATTTCATGCTTAGTTTGATTCATTTGGTTGTTTCTGTGTGGCCTTTCCTTACAGAAATCTGTTCCCTTTCCCTGCCATGCTTTTTTATTTTTAAGCAGGGATTGCTCTGTTCCCTGCTTATTTTACACACTTGCCTGAAGGATCGGTGTGGGGTAAAGTCTCACCACAAGGTGTGTGGGATAGATCTGTATGATTCCCATTAAGGTCAGCAGGCGTTACTTAGCAAAGTTCCAGGACCTTTAACAAAACCCAGTGGTCGGTTCTGCTGTTAAAAGAACTCCCTTCTGGAATGGCATGGTAAAACCTACACACCTTATGATGCCAACAGTAAACTGAATACTAACAAGCCCAAATTCAATAAAACAGTTGGTGAAAAGAATAACTGCCTTCCCCGATTCTTCCACTCAATAATGGCAGATCTTCATTGAAATATCTTAGTTCCTGCTACGAGAATGATAATCAGTTTCCTATAACAACATTTTTTTCTTCAGTTGGCCAGAAACAGGTTTGCTTTGAGTCTGTCAGCCAGCACGCTCTTCCCTTACAGAGAATACATTGCCAGAATGAAATATTCCAGAACTGGAGCACTGTACTTTTCCCAATCATCTGGATTAGGTTAAGCATGATAATGTATCTAGACTTCATTGAGAAGTGAGTTACATGTTTAGTTATCCTGAAACAGTGTGATGATACTCAAGGTTTTTTTTTTAAAAAGAGAGAAACAGAAAAGAAGAACTTGAGAGCTAAACTAAGATCTCCACAAACTTTCTGCCTGTCTTGCTTGAAGAGACATTGTCTTGTCTTTTCCCTCAGACACCATAGTAATGACACTTGTTTTTTCTTTCCTCCAGCACACTTTATCAGAAGGTTGTGGCAAGCAGGTTGCAGGAAAATCATTTAGCTATTAACACTGAATATAAATGAATCTCACTCAATGAAGCAAGTGCTGCAAACAAAACTACAACAAAAGATTAGTTCACAGCAACTTGCGGAAGGTGGTGGGGAATGAGACTCAGCTGAGAAATGAGCAGTGCATCCTCATTAAGGCCTTGCTCCTGCACAAACTTGTGTGCTTCACTTTAGGCACACGCTTCGCTTGAGTCCCATTAACTTCAGCACCACTACTTGTGTTTTTAAAGCTAAGTGTGTGCATAAGTCTTTGCCGGATCAAGGCCTAAAGGAGTACTTGTATGACACTGTGTTCATAACCTAGGAAGAGATTAATAATAACGTAGTGGGGAATGCAATAAATCGTTCTATTGTCCTGCTTAAAAACTGTGCATTGAAGATGTTAAAGAAATATACCATTCAAAAGAAATACTGAATGCATTCTTATTTCAGAGAGGCATTGAACATGCTGCGTCTGCCCTGCAGTGGTGTTTGCTAGTCATTGCACTAGCTGCTTTTCTCACCACAAGGTGACTGATGCAGGAAATGCTCTTTTACACTTGGGGTCAAAGAAATTATATTAAGGATTTTCAGCAAATCTTGTACGTGGACCGTAGTCAGATATTTTGATTAGCAACATCTCATGTTTGTTACAAATAACTTGGCTGCTCAGCTGAGGGACTCTCACTTTTGGCAAGCCGGCTGCGGTTGGAGTGCCAGATTTTAAAAACCGTTTAAGCTCCCATGCGCTGCCATCTGTTGCGCAGTGTGGCTCGGTGCTTTGAAACACCTTCCACCCCATGCTGGAAGGGACTAATGTCAATGTGGGGGAGGGGTGTGATGCGATCCCTCTGTATCACCTGCTTCAGAAGGGGGCTGGGTCTGTACTGATCAATGAGTATTTGTAAAGCACTTTGAGCCCCTTCGATTAAAGGTAGATCCTGACCCAGCCGCTGGGCTGGGTGCTTGGCAGATACGTGGTGGGTTGAAGTAGCCTATATTGAGGGGAGCAGGAAGGTACCTACCAAAGGTGGATTCTCTAGCAAGGCCCCCACCAAGCCATGCAGGAAGCACACATGGAGCAGGAGTATGTGCCGTGTTAAGGGCCCCACTTCCTGTATGGCTCCCCAACACCCAGCGTGGCCTCTTCTGTAACAGAACATTCCCCATTCTCCTGCAGAGGGGCCTGTTGCTGAGGATGGAGTGAGCTTGCCACGCATGTGAATGCAGAGCGGTGGTGGTGGTGGTGGAGCACAGGCTTTACAAGTGAGAGGAACGACTCACGATTGTTAGCGTGTGACTAGTTAGGAATTAACGTGGGTCAAGGATTGGACAAAGAATAATAGATTTGATTCACATCATTATCTAACCTCTGGTTTGACACTCTTATGAGAACAGCCTTTCTGTCCAGATTTCTAGTATTCCCAGCAGCTTGAAATACCATGGGAATATAGTCTCTCTGCTTTTGGGGGGTAGCATCTCTGTATCCAGTCTCATTCAAAACCAACAAGTTCAGGAACAGAGGCTCACTGTACAACTTTTAAAAACTCTTAACTTACTGGGACATGGTTACCACCCCTTGACTCTGCCTCATGGTGACGTAGTTCACTCAGACATGGAAAACTGATGTGGGCTGGCTTTTCCTTCCCTTCCCTTCTCTGTTGGGTAGACTTTTGTGTTGTATGAGCCAAGTTCTCTTCCAACACAATTACATCCTCCACTTTATTTATTTTTAACACCACACGTGTTCTCCCATTCACTAAAACATGGTAATCGCTAATTTCTGTGACTTTGCATTATTCACATGCATACGAAGTTCAGGGTTAGCACAGGATATGAGTTGTTTTACTCTCTGTGTACCAACAAGATGATTATTTGAGGTTATTTATTGTGATTTTTCCACCATTCTTTTCCTTCCCCTAGTTTATTCCTATGCCCGTGCTCTATGGAGTGTTCCTATACATGGGTGTCGCTTCCCTTAAAGGAGTGCAGGTAAGTTCCCATAGCAACCAAAGCCCCTCTGATGTTTCAGGGTAGATTCTTTAAAAGACCTTGTCAAGAAGATGGTAATCATTAACCATCCCTCTTGTTTATAACTACCTGCCCTTTCCCTCCTCCTCCACCTCACTTTCATTCCTAAAACACCTATCAAAGCTTTACAAATATCGTCTTGTAGATGATCCCAAATAAAAGAAACATTTCAGCAGGACAGCAGCAAGTTGCAGCCTTCTGAGCAGTGTGGCAGTGCCATAAGAAGCGATCGTAACCTTTTTAAGTGTGTTCTCAGAGGGTGATTAAAACCATCTCTCTGACCATTGCTCACTGACACAGATACTGAGAACAAAGGGCTCACTTGCCATAGTCCTGCTTTTCAGATGCTTTGGGCCTAGAACTGGGCCTACTGTTTTGCATTAGAGCGTCAAGTTAACTTGACTTATTATGGTGGTTTTATTCCCCAACAGGAACTGGTGGGAACATTGCTATTCGCACATTCAGCAAAGGCGAGCCCCCTTTCTTTGTCACTGAGGAAATGTTATGTAAGGGAGTCTTTCTCTCAGGGCAGCCGCTATAATTGGCATTAGGAAGCTGGAAGTGGTTCTGTTACTTTGTCACCTGTTAATTGCAGACTACTTTAGCACTTAGCTGTGTTTTAATGGGAAAAGACAACTTGTTCTGTGGATGCCATAAGAATTTATTCAGTCCTTTTTAAAACGGCCGTGCCTTTCACTCCCTGGATTGAGATTAATCTGGTTTCAGAGTCAGCCAGAAACAGGCATCACGCCAGTGCTCTGGCAAGGGACAAGTGGTTGATTGTAATATTCACGACCGCCTGGTTCTTCTAAGCAAAATGTCTTACGTGCTCTGGCCCAGTGTGCCACACGTTTGGTTTTTTCCAGCTATCCAAGGACACCTTGTAAGTAATATGAAATCCTGACTGGGGAGTCGCTGCAGCCCCGCCTCTTCCAGTAGGGCTAGAGACATGCTTCCTCTCAAACAACTCTTCAGTCGGGTTTGTTTTTCTTCTCTGGTAGCAGTGTCCTCATTCGCAGTGTTCCTTTCTTTTTTATCACCATTTCAAAAAGTGTTGTTTTTAAATGCTGCCCATCTGTCAGTCGAGGTAGAAAATTTGGAGCTGTTTTTGATGGCATATAGTGTAAGACTGTGAATATTTTGAGTGTTCACCGTACCCACCTATTTTCTGGGTAATGTTTTCTGGGTGCTCCTTCCTTAACTGTTCTGAGAAGCCATCTTCATACCACAGAAAACGGAGCCAGGCCTTCAACTGCTGTCATTGCATGTAGCTCCTATGGAATTATACCCTTTGCATCCACACCTTGTTTCTCATTTGACACACTGTCCAGTGTTTCCAAACCTGGATGCCTAAAGTTAGGCACCTAAATCCATATTTCAGCCCTGTAATGTAACTGGCCTGACTTTTGAGAAGTGCTGGGCAACCACAAATCCCCTTGAAATCCATGGAAGCTACAGGCTTTTAGCATCTTTGAAAATCAAGTAACTTCTATTTATATACCTAAATCTGGATCCAGGAGCCTAACTTTAGGCACCCAGATTTAAAAATTTTGCCCATTATGCAAAAAATAAAGGTTACTTAAGGGGAAACAATGCAGCCGTGTGTGTGTTCTTTTTGCAAGAGCAAGTTACAGTTTGTTCACAAATCAAGGGACAACAACCCTTTATGACTCCTTTTTGTGTATTAGCTACTCTGAATATCCTATCATTTAATTTTTTCTTCCTTCCCTCTCCCATTCAGTTCATGGATCGTCTGAAGCTGCTTCTGATGCCTCTGAAACATCAGCCTGACTTCATCTATTTGCGTCACGTCCCGCTGCGCCGGGTCCACTTGTTCACCTTCCTACAGGTGGTGTGTCTGGCCCTTCTCTGGATCCTCAAGTCAACTGTGGCTGCTATAATATTCCCAGTCATGGTAGGCGGCACAGTCCTGTTTCTCCTTCATTTCAGTCTCCTCCCTTTCCTAGTCGTACCATTCCCTATGCTTAAACGACCTCACAAACTGTGTTACAATGCTAAACTGGTAGACCCCTAGCAAAGAACTCCTGTCACTCCATCCATCAAACTGATACAAGATTACAAAGGGAATGTTGCCTGAACCATCTACTCTGTGTTCTGGCAGCTTTTTCACAAATCCTTTTAGGGAAAATGAGTTCATAACATTAATTTTTTTTTCCAGGAAGCCACAATTAATTTTGACCCATTCTTGCTGGCACAGTCCAATTTCCCACACCCTCCCGCTGAGCTATGTCAACATGTAAAAGGTGCATTGTTTTCCCATGATAGGCCACATTAAATGCTGCACAGAAGTCTTCTTCCCTGCTTCTAAATAACACAAACTGACAAAAGCAAAGGAATCTGAGGGCAGAGCTGTACTCGCTGTCCTTTGGTTGTGTGCTGCTGTAACGGAGGATGGGGAAATGGAGAAAGTTAATTGGCTAAGTCAAGAATGGGAAGTCAACTTTTATCATGGCTTTTCTTGGAACTGTGTCATAAAAATTAACACTGGTTCATTTATTCATTCCATCTTTGGGGGAGTGTATTTTTGTTTTTCAATATTACATCACATTCACTCTAAAATGTTGAGTAAATGTTGAAGGACAAATTATACACTCAGTATATCCTATTGTGTAAATGTATATGGCTTATTCAGGCTATTTATGGTACTTACTCAGAGAAAAGAAGCTAGTGCAGTGGTTCTGAAGCAGGGGTACACATACCCCTGGGGATACGCAGAGGTCTTCCAGGGAGTATATCAACCCATCTCGATATTTGCCTAGTTTTACAACAGGCTACATAAAAGCACTAACAAAGTCAGTACAAACTAAAATTTCATACTGACTTTATACTGCTCTATATACACTAAAATGTAAGTACCGTATTTATATTTCAGTCTATTTATTTTACAGTTCTATGGTAAATGTTGTATTTTGATGTCTGATTTTGTAAGCAAGCAGTTTTTAAGTGAGGTGAAACTTGGGGGTACGCAAGACAAACCAGAGCCCTGGTAGGGGCAAAGTGACTTGGAAAGGCTGCCCTAGTGTACCTGTGACACCACAGACCAGAACTCCAACATTCCCACACTTAAGGAGAATTCAAATGCACGCTTGTAGCAGGCTCCCTCTTTTATAATGGGCTGGAGCAAATCCCCAAACCTGAAGACACACCTACATGAACACATGATCTTTGGAAGAGCTTTGAGGCAAAACCAAACAACACAGCTGAGGCCCTTCTCTGTTATGCATTTTATCTTTGGTATAACTAGAAATCTTGGAAGTGGGGGTTTCATTGCAAATCTACTGTGACCGGAACAATACCTCCATTTATCTGCAGATTTCAGCTAGGCCCACACTGGATGGCTCATCATGAAACCAGGACCAAGCTCACCTGGTTTCACGCTTAGTTAATATGTGAATCAGAGGCCAACTGTAGTTGTGGGTGCCCAATGTATTGCTTATCTAATAAAGGGAAACACTTGCTCTTACTCTTGTGTTGATGCTGTTAAAAGAAACAAAGCTGATGCAGTTCAGAAAATTCACTGCGGCTGCACTGTGAAAGCATGCCCATTTAGAAAGATAGCTTTAAAATCAATATATCTGCTCTGTTGGCATATAAAGGAGCCATGTCTGCATTAAAGAGGAGTAAAAACATTTAGCAAAGGCATCTAAGAGAAACTGAGCTGGATTCTCTTCTTCAGGTGCACAATAAATCGAGATCTGAATGAACTTAAGGCATTTACAGATCCCCAGTTTGTTACACCTGTGCAAACCCACAAAAGCAATGGGGCTGCACTGGAGTAACTGAGAGCCTGACTTGACCTGCAAAATTTCAACTGCTGGTGATGATTCACAAGAAGGCAAGACCGCAGCTTGACTTCTAGCTCCCAAATTGAGTTTGCGGGATTGGCTGTTAGAGAAATCAATCCTCTGTTTACTTGTAACCCAAGCACATTTTAATACAGAAGTAACTGTCACAGTAACCAAGGAGCCCCTCTATGCCATATAATCCAAAGTCACTTTTCAGGGTAGAACTGTAACTTACCTGTGGCAGGTTAGAGTGTATCCGTGTATATTGTTCCTGTTTACATTAATTTGTGGTCACTTAAGATACTGAAACCTGGAGTCCAAATCAGCTGCAAGGTTTAGATGTCCAATCTGACATGAGCTGTTTCAGTAGCCTATCAGATTTCAGACGTGTTAATTTGCAGACAGGGCTGAGGCATTTGGGGATAACAACAGTATCCGATTAAATACACAGGGTAAAACCAATATCTAAACTGACGGAGAGGAATGGCAACATTTAAATACGGGAATGCTAAATTTCTGTCCCACCAGATCCTAGCACTCGTGGCAGTCAGAAAGGCCATGGATTACCTCTTCTCCCAGCATGACCTCAGTTTCCTTGACGACGTTATTCCAGAAAAGGACAAGAAGAAGAAAGAGGATGAAAAGAAGAAGAAGAAGAAGAAGGGCAGTCTGGATAGTGACAATGACGATGTAAGGAGTTTCCTGCAATCGTAAAGTAATGAACTCTAGCTAGCGAATACTGGGGTCCCTAGGTGTGCTCTCTCCTCATGGCCCGGTGCAATGGGGAGGCTCCATATGGGAGGCCTTGTTTGACTCAGACTCCTCATGATCTTTCTCTGCGGCAGGCATCTGGCCCTGAGCTTTTAGATGTCCCCAGCCGTCGCTGGGGTACGGTTTCGTTTCTGGGAAGGAAGTCTCACGTTTCCACAGGCATACACCATCACGAGTCTGTTGAAATGTTATGCATTGAGTGCTCTCTCTCCCCCTAGTCCCTTCATGCCCTGACTCCCTTTCACTTTTGTTTTTTTGCTCTCTAGGATGTAAGTGCTTTAGGCAAGCAGCTCTGCTACAGTGAAAATAACATACCCTGTTCGGAGTATCCCTTGGCTCTTTAATTAATTAATTACTTTTTTTTTTTTTAAAGCGCCCAAAGATGTGACTTGTTCAGTCACATTCTGGAAGGTTTTTTGTTTGGGGTTGGTAATCCTGGCTTGAAAATTTGAGAGCGGATAAGTGCCTGTCCAGAGTGTGATTTACTCAGACCTCGAATCCCTGGATATGATGTGCATTCAAATAATGAAGTGTAGCTGCTAATGTCGTTATTAAGCACAGTGACCTGATGCACGTGCCTTAGGCTATTTTAATTTTTTGTTCCACTTGGGTTTAAACAAAAGTACTCCCCTTGTGCCTTTAAAGCATTCTCCTACCAAGACTTAAGGTCACACATCTATTAAATCACAGTATCCCTCTTGGGGAGTTGGCTGTCTTTAGTCTGGGCTCCCACCCCCAGCTGAATGACAATGGGACAGGACAATGGGGCTTTAACTACTTCAGTACAATGAAACAGTTGGGGCTGGTGTTAGTGGGGTTATTTCTTCCTGTGTAACTGCCTCTGCTCTGTGAAGAACCTGCAGTCCTGTGACTGGCAGGAGGAGGCTCCCCTGAGGAGGAATGCCACCACTCCTAGGAGAGGAAATAGGTAAAAAAATGGCACAAATTGCACCTTAAATCTAGAAAAATTCCATGCATGTACTTGTGCAATGCCCCCCTTTATCCCACCAGTCAGCCCATAGGAGGCAAGTTTCAAAGCTTCTAGGCTCCATAGTCAGCTGATCCATCGGGCCAGCCTACATCATGCAGTTTATTATAATATCCTCACACCGTCAGAAAGGTTTCCTTGCTCCACACCCAGGAACGTTGCATGTGCATCGCACTGTGCCTGATTAAAAGGAAATTAACTGATCACTTTCAGTGATTATAGCAATACATTTGAGTGCAGGGTGTTGTGACCGTTGTATATCTTCTACTCAGTTAATGGCATTTACAGTATTTGGTTGTATGGGAGACAGGATTAAATAACATTCCTTTTTAGCTAACATTTCTTGTGACATATTTTCAGTACTCAGTGCTTGCAACTGGATTCCTGCAGAGTATGTGGTGGTATATTTTTGTTTCTTTTCCCTCTTTTGTTCTATAATCTTGCCCTCATGGGAGCTGATACAAATCAGGTTGTGTATAATGTATCAGTGGACAGGTTTCCAAAGATGACATTTTAAGGCATATATATATCATATATATCATATAAATGGTCTTAGACAGAATGAATGAAGCAGGACCTGTTGTTATAAACAAAACCCTGAATGCTGTTCATGGGATTGACGTAGAAATTCTCATTAGGGATATGTTAGCAATTAGGTGCAAAGATGCAGAAGATGGGATTGCTCAGAAACACACCCAGCTACTCCCAACCCTGATTCTCTAGTTTACACTTTCAAAAGTGTCTAGTGACTTTGGCTGCCCATCATGAGACACCTTCAAGGAATGCAAGAAGCTGGGCATGTTCTGAAAATCAGATCCGTGAAAGTGTTTCAAGTTGGGCTTCCAAAAACTATTAGTAACGCTTAAAAAAAAAAAAAGTTAGGCTGCTATGTTTAGATCAAGGTTCACATTCAGTAACCTTGTCACAGTGACACATGCTGAAGATGCAAAGCCTTTAATGCTTTTCTTTTTTTGCATGTTGAGAGTTGAGATCTTTTCTTGCAGCTGGTAATGTATAAAGAACCCCTTGTGTCAGCATTTTTATGACATTTATTATATGTTTGCTGTTAAACCATTCCTAGCCGAACTGACCGTCATCCCTGAGGCTCACAAAAATATTTCTAAAGAGCAAATGTTTTGCCTTGGAAATATACCAGATTCCCCCTAGAAACATTTTTAAAATACCCAACAATCAGTGCAGATGTCACGAGACTTTTGTAAAAGGTGCCAGCCTTTCAGCTGGTGTGCTGTGCTGGTTCCATCAATGCAATACTTATATCTTTTCAGGTGAAAAGTTCCAGAGGGGTAGCCGTGTTAGTCTGTGTACAGATGTATCTGACAAAGTGGGTTGCAGCCCATGAAAGCGTATGCCCACAGAAATTTGTTGGTCTTTAAGGTGCTACAGGACTCTCATTGTTTTTGCTATATCCTTTCAGGAACAAAGTCTAAATGTTTTTGGGAAAGTGCAACTTAATATTAATTGCTTTGCCACGTGCTGTCCAAGGCATGTCCTTCCTTGGTTATGAGAAAGTGGTTTTTATTCAAATGGATAACCAAGGCTTTTAAATGTTAAGCATGTTCTTTAAGTTCCACTGAATTCAATGGGAATTAAACATGTGTTTAAGTGTTTCTCCTGAATAGCACTCCAAATTAGAGTCTAGCCCTTCCTGTCTCTTTGCTGTTGGTATACAATTCCTGGAACGTAATGTTTATCAGCTGCTAAGGTTCTGTGACAAAGCCCATTGAAGTCAATAGAGGGCCCTTGGGAAGAAAATGTGTGGGACTCCCTTGCTAAAATATTGGCAGCCCCTCTCTGCACTGAACACACCACAGAGTGCTTCTTGATGGTGCCAGCCACTTAGTCATACTTCTGCCGGAATATAAAAGCTCTTAAATGGAGTGTGGAAGTATATTAAATGTAACTTGAATTTTAACTGGGACTAGTCATATGGTTTTGAATGGGGGATAGGAAAGCGCAACTGCTAAGGGTGCTACAGGACTGTGCCCTGTTGTGTCCTGCCATCTCCATCTGTTATAGCAACTTCAGAGGAAAAGACACATCCCTGTGCCATTTCAGAAAGAAATACTACTGATGGGTTTTCACGCACCTCAATCCATGTGATTTCTCACTGGGAACGCAGCAGACATCTGTATTTTCCATTCAGCTTGGGGCAGTTGCCCCTCTGGCTTCTTTGAGCTGAGCACAGCACAGAGTTTTATAAATTGGGCACAAGGGTGGAGCTAAACCTGCTCCGTTTGTCTTTAACCTGTCTTGCCTTTGTAGCAAGGGAAGGGGAAATGTGGTGTGACAGGGCTGATGAGTGCATGAAAAGGAGTGAGGTGAATGATCCTTTTTTCCTTTCTCCCTCCCTGCCGCCAGTGGCTTTGTGAAGGATGAATTTAGCATATGGGGGACAATAAGAGAGAGAGAGCAGTGGAAATATTCTAAGACCTTTTGCACGTTTCTTTCACAGTCTGACTGCCCCTACTCAGAAAAAGTCCCAAGTATTAAAATTCCAATGGACATCATGGAACAGGAACCTTTCCTAAGTGATAGCAACCCTTCCGACAGTGAGTAGAACTAACCTCTTGCATGCCTGCTTGAGTGTGACTTGCACTGCCAAAAAGATACACACAGATGGATTTCTTTTTAAAATGAAGAATGCCCTGTCCTGTCCCTTAGAAGTTTTTTCTTTTCTCCTTTTACAAGTTCCAGGCCTTTAGCTTTTTGGGGGAGGTTTTTCTTGTTCTTTTTACAAGTGTTGTGTTATCCTTCTTGGTGCCTCCACCTTAACTGCCTTCACTCAGCTACTAACAGGTCTCTCGCTAGCTCTCTCTCTCTCTCACCCTCTAAATCATCCAGTCCATTCTGGCTATTGCTCTCTTGTGCGTGTGTGTTAACTCTGTCTGCTTGGTTTCTCTCCCTTGCTGCTGATGTTCTAAATTGCAGCGTGTGGAACAGCACTGTTGTCCATTACTGGTTGTTTCCCTAGGTCCCAAATAATCACAAAAATCTGCACTTAAAAAATGATGCCTGTCATTGATCTTCTTAAATCATTTAATGGACATCATTTAAACCATGCAGTATTAACATATTTGCATTTTTAGGTGACTTGCTGTTGTGTTACATCTGTTCCTTCTCGTTTTTTTTATTCTAATACCCATGGTTGATTATATTTTTCCATATTTAACTTTGGTTTATAGCCGTTTGCATTTTCCAGTGTTATAATGTGTTGGATAAGCCTGGAATTTCAGATTAATTGCTATGAGTTATCTCAGGCGGTTTGTGTCAAGTTTTTTAAATTAAAAGCAGCAGGTAGGACCTGGAAGTGAACGTGCTGCTTGGGAATAATGGAACTGGTGGGGAAAACTAGTTATTGTATTCAAACAATTGATTGAGATGCTGGCAATGAGCATTTTAGGGGCAAATATTGAATTATCTTTGACTTTATTTAAATTCTTGGTTGATGAAAGCTGATGGCTGTTTTGCACTAAAATTTCATTGCCATCCAATTCTCTTTTGTTTAAAGGAATCCTGTCACTGTTTAGGCCCAGAGGGTATAATTTCAAAAAGCGCTTATTACTTACGCTCTTAAGTCTTTGTGAAAGCCATTGAACTTGCATCCTGGTATCAGCCTCCCCAGGGTTCTTTAGCCCCACTCTTCCGGCAATCTAGAGATGAAGAGAAATAGCTGGGTGATTATTCTGTTATATTTCCCCTGCCCTTTTCATACATTGATCTAGCAAGGCACCATTTAAACCTAGAAAAGCATCCGTAATTGTGGGCATTACATAGCACCTACATGCACACGGGTCCCAAAGAGCTTTATAAACAGGCTTACACAATCTCTCTGAAGAATCACTTCACCCATCACTGACACACAGGATGAAATTCAGTGGCTGTTGAACAGCCATATGGGAATAGTGGGATGAGGAGGTGAAGAATACTGTATCCAATAGGACTACAGAGGGATTTTTAAAGTAGCAGGGAACATGATTCTAAAACAGGGCAACTAGATGGTAACAAGTTTTAGAGTCCCCTAATTGTCCCTGGCACCCTGAATGGCGGTAAGAGGTGGAACTCAATCGATTGTATCCAGTGGCATGTAGGCGCTTTTGAAAATTGTACCCATAAATTGTGAGAGTGTGAGAGAGAATACCAGAAACCTGGTATGTATAGAAATTATTGATAGAATCCAAACATAGCAGCATTAGTGAGATCGAGACCCCAAAAGTGACGCAGGCAATTCTTGTTTCACTGACCAAATGGCAAATTACCTGAAATGCTAAAAATGAGTTTCACAAATTACTCTATTTGAACAATTTAAGGTGGTGTTAATGTGAAAGGCAAAAGAATTTTTAAATATGACTGTTATTTTGACAGTGTCCCAGTACTGGAGATGTAAAATCTGATTTAGCCTCCCTGCTGATTTGCTGCCTCTCCAGATACCATACCAGAAAAATAAATCACTTCATGTTGTGAAGGGCACAGAACTGCATAAGGATGGTCTTATCATAGGCTCAGCCTAATGATCCTACTTTGACCCCATGTGCAATGTCTGTGCATGTAAAAATAATGTAATATCTCACTAGCTTAATGCTGTATTGCTACGATTCAAGGGTCTATTGATAGGTTATGAAGATATCTATCAGAGCACTTTCTGCTCAGAGTGGCAAATTGCTAGAACATAGCATAGTGGTTTGAATAAATATTGTAGATGTATTTTTACATTTTAAAACATAAAAATTTGATCTGATCTTTTTTATGGAAAGGCAAGGCAAAAATGGTAATTGAGGCTTTTCAGGCACGTCACTCGTGAGAGAGTAGCTGGAATCTAGCTACACTGTGGTGTCACACTGCGAAAGGCTCTATTCCAGAGCATAATACTTAGTACTTCTGCAGCATTTTTCATCTTCGCAGGATTTACAAATATTTATTTCATCCAACTGTCCCATGACGTGGATTCTCACTGCTTTCAAATCCAAATGCAAAACCCATTTCCTTCAACAGCAACAGTAATAGGATTGTGTGACGCTGGCCTCCAGTGGATCCATGCTGAGATCACTTAAACAGGGCAAACTGGAAAGAGTGGGACAGGCAGAGCCCTAAATACTGGTGTGGTTTTTTCCCTGAGATATACCAAGCCAACAATGAACAGGTTCTGATGACCTCACTGGTCATTCAGTAGATAAAACACAGTTCCCTTAAAACTATCCAGCCCTTTGGTTAGTTGTCGTGGTCTGTCCCGTCGTGTGTCGTTCCTCTTTCCCCTCCTCCTTCCCCACCCCTCCTGACAGCCAATTCAAATATGATGGGGATTACTGAAAATCTTTATGCATCATATGTAAAAAAGTCCTAACAATCCCAAAGGATCAGACACATTACCAAACAGATCAATGAATAGTTCAGATCTTACCCAAATGCACGCTTAAAGCCAATGCTTATTAACTAAACTAACATTTATTTAATAAAAAAGGAAAGAGAGTAATGATTAAAAGGTCAGTATACATACATAGAGGAAAATAAAACTCCTAGGTCAGTTTCAAAGGAAAGATAAGTAAACTACAAAGTTCTTAAATTGCAAAGTCTCTGACATTGCCTGAACAGCTTGGGGCTCATCAGTCCTTGTTTAGAGCTGCTTTGTTAGACATCCAGTCCAGAGAAATAAAGACTAAATAGTCCATGTGCAGAGTTTGTTCAAATCCTCCCATGAGAATTAGCCAGGTGATTCCACGCTGGTGCTGGGATCTCAATCTTGTGATCCAAACTTTCCCTGAGGAGCTTGGACAGATGTGAGAGAAAGAGGATCAGGCCTGAAGCTTCCTTTAGAGTCGAAGCAAGGTGAGCACTTGCAGGTAACTCCCTCATGTGCACTTCGATGAAAGAGACATTTGATCTTTACTCAGTGAGTCCCTCCTCAGACAATATGGACAGCCATAGCCTTTAAACTATCAAGACAGACCACAGACACTTTCTTGAGCGAAGAATACTAATGCACATTGTCCTTTGAAGTAAAACCCTCGCTTCCTAGGCAAATGTAGGTAATTAGCTACCTTAGCACAGTTAACAGACAGTTTACATAAAACTCAGAGTAATACAGGCAAACGATGTTGTTATATCAAAGGTCCATCTAGACGTTAATATTCCCTTTTGACCTCTGAATCAAATAGAACTATAATAGACAGGAAAGCAGTTTATCTACATTGCTAACCTCTAACAAGATACATGTAAACAACATCAAATAACTACCAACAATACAGTTGCATATCAAAGCTCTAGTCTGCTTATGAGGAATGACCCCTCACTACCATCGTATTTTCCTAGAATATGTCTCGAAAAGTCAGAGTTGGGCCATGCAATTTGTATATGAAAATTAGTATTGTGTCTCTCACTGGTGGCAGAGAGAGTTTTTTTTTTCACTCTAAGTGAATATATGTCAACTTGGTTCTACTGATGTTGTCCACACTTTTTAGGAATCTGTGAAATTCCATGGTTAAATATTTGGGATGTGCTAAAGGGGAACTTCATGTTCATCATGGCTGAATGCTGTGACAAAAGACTCTGTTTTTTCTTAAACAGGAGAAAAATCACAAACATTCCTTGAACGCCATACATCGTGCTGATAAATTTCCTTTTCTTCAGTCACACGCTATGCCAAGGTAGGAGGTTCCACAGAACGGTCTTCGGGTGTACACTGTAATGAGATGAACTGTATGTTCAGCAAATACAATGGGGGTTTGGCTCTCATGAGGCATATGATGGACCCAGGCTGAAAGGGAGGCTCACTCTAAAAAAAAGGGTGAAAAAAGTCTGCACAGGGTTCAATCCAGTTCCCATTAAAGTTAATGGGAATTTTGCCATTGAATCAGGACACGTCACTTCTTTCGATAATAAAAGCTGAGTTGTTATAACTTAGCAGAGGCACCTGGATTAACTTGTTATCCTGAAACAATTGCTGCCACAAAAGCAAAAGTTGCCTCATTGACAGATAGGATTTTCTTTCAATTTTAGAATTATGTATAAAGACGGATTGTGTGCACCTGTAAGGCCACAGTATAAGAAAGTTGAGAGAGGCCCAGCATTTCCAGACATTCAGGAATGCTTTAGAGCTTCTCCAGAACAGGAGGCGGGCAGCTCTCTGAGTCACAAGCAATACTCTCCCAAACGCCTTCAGCAGAAGTGGCGCAACCTGTTGTAGGTGAAGTTCTTCGAATGCTTGCTCATGTCTATTCTGATTTAGGGGTGTGCGCGCGCCACATGCACTAGTGCTGGAAACTTTTCCCTTAGTGGTACCCGCAGGGCCACCTCTAGTGCCATCTGTAGCAATGCACGTATGCGCTTGTACATAGGGCGCTGCTGGCCCCCCTCCCTTTCAGTTCCTTCTTACTGCCTGTGACAATGCTGGAACACTCTCTTGCTCTCGCAAGTCTCCATTTTCCTAGTGATTTCTAGCTTTCCTAGTGTGTATAGTTTAAAGTTGGTTGTTTAGTAGTTATTCCATTAGTTAGTAAGTTAGTTCCCAGGGTCCGGACATGCCCCTTTCCCCGTGGTTTAAGCCCTGTGTTTCTTGCAAGAAGCTTATGCCACTGAGCGACCCACGTCAGAGCTATTTGTTTAAGGTGCTTGGGAGAGGTACTGCTCTGTGACGTGTAAGATCTGTAGGTGTTTTCGCCCAAGTACCAAGGAGGACCAGGACATAAGCCCTTCTGATGGAGGCGGTGCTCAGAGTCGAGCTAGGACTCAGGACCAAGTATCACAGCGTCATTAAAAACCACTCCTCTGGTGTCGGAGTTTGCCTGGCACTGCTCGACATCGACAGTGATGAAGACATGCCGAAAGAAGTGCACCCAGAGAGGGAGCGCTTGCCAGCACCAAAGCCGGGTAAGAAAACATCATGGAAGCTGGAGTCAGCTTGGAAAGGGTCTCTGCCCAGACAGGCATCGAGCCTGGCACCCACACCATCATCAGCTCCAGAGAACAGCAGAGGCCCATGCCATCCGTTGGTCCCTTCCACACCTGAGGCGTTCCAGGCAATGAAGGACCTATTGGCCATGCTGGTGCGGCCTGCACCTTGAGTGGGTAGGCCTACGCACTGAGAAGCGGATGCCACAGCCAGGAGTTCGTTGAAAGGGATGCCACCATCAGCAGAACAGCCTCGTCCCCCATCAACTGGTTGCTGTTTGCCAACTTCAAGGCGCTCTTCAAGTTCTCTGCACCAGTTGCTGGAACCGCGCTGGGACAGATGAGATTCAGGCCAACACTCACTGGGCATTAGGCACTGATCCCAGGCGCTTCATTTACAGCAGGCAGGCTTAGCCTTTTGGTTGGTAAAAGTTCACCTGGCAGCAACATCAGTGTTTCACCCACCAATACAGGGCAGATCGGTTTTCTCCTGAGATGACAACTAGATCTCTTAAAGGGCTGGAAAGGCTCTTCCCTCAGATTAAAGAGCCGGTTCCCCAGTGGGACCTGAATCTTGTCCTGTCCCAGCTCGCTGCTCTGCCTTTCAAACTGCTAGCCTCCTGCTCGCTTATGCACTTGTCCTGGAAAGTGGCTTTTCTAGTAGCAATCACTGCTGCACACAAGGTGTCAAAGATTAAGGCCCTGTCCTTGGAGCTGCCTTCTGTGGTGTTCAAGGATAAGGTCCAACTCCACCCTCATCCTGCATTCCGCCTGAAGGTCGTTTCCCACTTTCATGTTAATCCTGCCAGTATTTTGCCCTAAGCCTCAGCTCTAATTAAGAGAGGTGCCTGCACTTGCTCAATGTAAAGAGGACTCTAGCCTTCTACATCAATAAGACCAGACTGTTCTGCTGCTCCACACAACTCTTCGTAGCAATTGCTGACAGAATGAAGGGCAAACCGGTGTCCTCGCAGCGAATATCATTCTGATTTACAGCCTGCATTCGCGCCCGTTATGAACAAGCCAGAATCGTACCTCCAGCATCCCTGTCAGCCCATTCCACAAGGGCCCAAGTGTCTTCAGCGGCTTTCCAGGCAGCTACAATGGTGGTTCAAACATACAGTATCTTCATGTCCCACTATGCCATCACCCAGCAAACTTGGGACGATGCGGAATTCAGTAGAGCAGTTCTGCAGTCTTCCCAGCCATGAACTCCTGCCCACCTCCAGAGGCAATGCTGGTAAATCAGAATGGACATGAGCAAGCCCTCCAAGAAGACAGACCAGTTACTTACCTCGTAACTGTTGTTCTTCGAGATGTGTTGCTCATGTCCATTCCGCAACCCACCCTCCATCCCCTCTGTCAGAGTTCTGGCAGGAAAGAACTGCAAGGGAGGGGGGCTGGTAGTGCCCTATATACAAGCACATACACGCACTGCTGCAGAGGGTACTAGAGCCGGCCCTAGGGGAAAAACATTGGGCACTGGTGCCTGTGGCATGCGCGCACACAAATCAGAATGGACATGAGCAACACCTCTCAAAGAACAGTTACACGGTAAGTAACTGATCTTTGCTCCAGGATTGGTTTTTGGGCGGTAAAACTCTTTTACTAATCACCCTTTTAAAATCTGGCTGCAGTAGCATAGTTCTGAGCCTAGCACTGACGAGGGCCATGCAGTGCTGCTGTGTGGGAAGTTTGACTATGGAATTTACTAATCAAACAGCTACAGAGATTTTGTGCAAGAATTCCCAAGTGATCTCCTTATGTTGTACTTCGTGTCATGTGGTTAAAACAAAAGCCTGCTGCTTTTTGTTTTAAGTGCATGGCATGATGTATCTTAGGCGTACTATGAAATAAAATATACATATCTGTAATTATTCAGTGCAAGAGAATTGTTACTTTCTTGTCTGTTTATAGGAAGCTATCTCCTACTAGCCACATTTGATTACTGAATATTTAAGCTCAATTCACATGTGACATTATTGGTATTTTATGCACTGCCTCTAATTCGTGCATAAATTAAGTTTCTTTTTCAAACTAGTGATGGTCCAAACCCAGAACTGCTAATCCTGAACATCCCACTTCAGAGGAAGGGAATGAAACCTCTGGATTCAGATTTGCCCCTTAAATTTTGGTTTTGAATTGGATGAAAATTCAGAGCCAAAAACCAGAAGTTTCTTTCCAGTGCTGATCTTAACTTTCATTGGGAAACCTACTAAATGCACTTTATTCTCATGTGACTTGTCAATGGTTTCATGCACTCATATTCAGAAGAGCAATTATGTAAGGAAGGAGTTGGGGGAAAAATCACTCCATTCGTTCAGAATGCACTAGAAACATAAATTCAGTCTGTATGTTTTACCTTGTTTTCTTTTTGCATTCAGCCCTCCACGAACTCCAATGAAAGTTGTGCCTCAAATTAGAATAGAACTTGAGCCTGAAGACAATGGTTATTTCTGGAGGAGCAGGGGAACAGAAACTACTTTGTAACTTTTGTTTGTTAAACTTACACTGAACATTTTTTGTCACCAGCCAAATATTAAAACGCTCTCTGCTTCCCTCCTGCATAGGTAAATCTGAAACATACTGTACCTTCCCTCTGCCTTTCTCACCCAGTCTGACCACCATTCTTTTTTGCCTTCTGTCACTCAGAGACACACGCATCTCTCTCGTTTTTTAAGCAGAGGGCAGAAGAAGTAAGGCTACATTATAGTACTTTGTGAAATGTCAGAGGAACTGACATTACCTTAGTTGTGAATCATTGGTGGTTGGTTTGTTTTCTCTGTCTGGCAGAACAGAAGTGACCTCCAGGCTAATTCAATGTCTTTACCATACAGCTCTGCCCTACTGGAAAGTGCTGCTACACTTGCTCTTAAAGCCTATACTTGTAGTCTCAAGAGAAGAACACTTAAAGGTACTTCACTCCCAGCACAGACAAACCATTGCCATTGTTGTAGCATGTGCTCTGAAATGTCCCTTTCCTATGCAACTTTTTTTTTTTTTGAACACTTTAATGGACTTATCTGTCAGGTACATTGAAGAGTGTTATTTTCCTGGATTATTTTGTTTAAATTATGGGGCCTAACCTGCAACTTTTTTGTCAATTTTTTAAACTTTTTTTAATTATTGTAAAGAAAAATGAATTTTTTCCTGCAGCAGGAAACCTAGTTTTGAGTAGTTCTACCTCTTATTTCTAGATGCCAGGCTTTCTATAAAAATGTATTGTATGATATATAATGTGATTTTTACAAAAATTACACAATCTCCAAGTCATGGCATAGGGCTGGATCAATTTTATTAACACCTTCCATTTTAAGATTCTGTTAATTTTTTTTTAAAGGCTCTAACTGTACATGAAGGTGACAGGATGTAAGTTAACCCTTGTGTGGTTTAGGAAAAGACTTACATTTAATGGCAATAACTGATGTATTCACTGGTAATAGTGTCATTGGACAGATGCTGATTGTATTAATTTTGTTGATTTCCAATGCAGTACTGTGAGAATTATTTCATGTACAGACATTTGTGTGTGGCTGAAAACATTTGCATGTAATACAGAGAGGACACCATGATCGCATAGTTAAAGGTAAAGATTGTTTTTCACCTTACTTATCAGGATATACATTCATAACATTTCCTACTTAGGAAAGCCACCAATAAGTTGTGAAGGTCAACGCTCTGAATGCAGGTAAACATACTGCACTACCCCAGATCTGTTCAGCATTGTCTACAGAACTTACATGACTTCCTTACAGCTTAGAGTCCACCATGACAAAGATGCCATTTTGAATGCATCTTTTAAAATGGATTAAATATCCACATTCACACACACACTACTTTGCTTGTAAACAGAGCAGGCAAATGTCACTTTGTGACTGATTTTTTTTATCCTGTCTTATAT
Organism: Mesoclemmys tuberculata; assembly: GCA_007922155.1. Classification (NCBI taxonomy): domain Eukaryota; kingdom Metazoa; phylum Chordata; order Testudines; family Chelidae; genus Mesoclemmys; species Mesoclemmys tuberculata. The sequence continues at coordinate 16,828,060 of ML675617.1, read as the reverse complement.
ATACATTACAAAAATAATAAACCTACCAAATCATTCTGGAAATTGGGCATTACAATGAAATTTATCCATGTGACTGTCTGACAACATTAAGTTGTCTGTAGAGCATGCTCTGGACATGCATTAAATATACCCCACATTCAAGGCATAGTTTGTCCTCTCCGTGGGGACGATCCCATATGGGGGACAAGACTCTTAATTGCTGCTCAGCTAGGGTTCTGCTCCAATTCCCATTGAAGGCATTGAGCAGGCCCCGACTTTCCACTCCATTGTTCCTTCAAGGGTCAGGGCCCCATAGTTCCCACTGTCAGCTGCTTGGAGACCATGTCTCTGTGCACATACCTTTCCAGTCCCTGTGGCCAGCATGCCAACAAGGATTCTAGAAGAGCCCAATTGCCAGGACTTCCCAGCTTTTTGTTCTCTCTAAAACCCTCCTGTCTTAGAGTTTCACTCAGCGCAGGGGAACACTGTGTCTTCTGCTCAATTCCATTGTCCCAGAGGTAGCAAAAGGACTAATGGTTTGCAAAGCTGCAATTCAAAGAACAAAGCCCATCTTAAACTAAGAATGTAAGCTAGTGCTGAGAGCTGGTAGGTCAAATTTTAGCCTCCAACAGCAGTCACAGGGACAGATAGATGCGTGTAGAGTTATGTTTTCTTTTCCAAATGGGCTACAGCCATCTCTGGAAATGTTATTTTTAAATCAAATGCTGTACTGAAAGACAGCAGCAATATGGACCGTAATGATTGCAGCCTGACCTTATGGGGCTGTTGGGCTGGTATAAGTGGCATTATAACAATTTGCACTAATCCAATCCCTTATCTCCAAATGTGACTGGTATTATTTGAGAGCTATACCCACAGAACACCAGTCTGTAACGTTTAGCAACAGTATCACACTTCTTTTGAAATGAGAAATGCCAGCTGCTGTATCCCACTTACAGCCGCATGTTAAAAACAAAAAAATGGCCCAGTCCTGTATGAGGTGATTTAGGTTCCAGCCCATGGTCCATCCAAAAAATTAGTCCTGTAGAGGGACAAAAGAAAGAGCACTCTTCTGTCTCTCTGAAAGTTGGTGACAGTAATGAAGGGAAGGAAATGCAGACTTGCTTCCATGGCAGATTGTCAGACTACAAACAATCCAACCCTGATTCTCCAAAGTGACACCTGAAACATTCAGAAAAGCAGGGGTGGCATGTACATTGCCTTCAGCTAACAGATTTGACTCACTGGAGGATAGAGAGTCAGGGTTGTACTGTGTATCTGGTTGTGCAATGTTACAAATAAACATAAAACACTTTTCATTCCTCTGTAAAAATCACAACCCACTGTAATGTGAAACAATAGAGCCAAGTAGCACATACAGAGTATGTGGTGTGTAGGTGTTTGTTCTCGTTTGCCTACACCTTCTAATTTTAGCTCAGTAAAACCCAAACGTGCTTGCTGAGGAAGGATTGAAATAATATTAATTAAGGTTGGACAGCAGGTTTCCTTAAAAAGGCACAGAAGGAAAAGAGTATAAGTGCTTACAGTGTACTCAAGATACAGTATCCCCCTCCATCCCCTCACACACACTTGAGCAAATCTTTACATCTCCTATTACCTGGTGACCGATCTCCACAAACCAAGGTCTTCCACTTTTGAACCATGTTAAATGTACTTGAAATGTATTGACTGCTGATCTGTCATCTTCTTTTCTTTGAGATTGAGCTCCTGTACAGAGGGCAACGTTGTTGGGGCTGGGACACAAATCAAAGATGTCTTTATTTTTCCTGGGATTGTTCATTTCATGAGATGTAGCACTTCACTGAAAGGTGTTTTGGTTATTTGTTTGAAACAAACAAACAAAAGACCTGCTGGCACCAAAAGGTGAAATGCAGTAAAGTGGGCATTTAAGAGCATTAACCTATCTAGGATTTCATTACACTTTTTCAGCCTTGTGACAATAAATAAGTTTATAATAATTATAAATTGTAGAGGTGTTTTGGGGGATGGTTTGGTTCACCAAATTGGTGTTCAGTGCGTGCAGTTAGGGGCTGATCCAAAGTCCACTGAAATCAATAGGAGCCCTTACCGAGACGAGCTTCTAACAGCATTACAAACGCTGCTACTCAGGGCTAATGTTATCCAGTGAAACTTTAGAAAAACTACAGATAACATTGTCCCAGACCTATAGTGTGAAAATGGTGATTGTCTGCCTCTGTCTCATCTTTGTAGCCATTCCTGTGACTGACACATATATGTATTCATTACATTTTTGAATCAACACGCACTTTCAGATACTTCTATTATTTTTAATCCTCTTAAGTCTGTATTTGCTTTGGAGGAGAGAATAAAAATTTATTTTAAAATGAAGTAGATCAAGATGGTGGAACAAAAAGGAAAAAAACAGACATTTCAATATATTAATGATTTTTTCCAGTAATATAAAACGTGAAATTCCTTATAACATTATAGTATTTTACAGTTTTATGAAGCTTTCTATTGTGACTTTTATGGAATCAAGAGATGAACAAGATGAGATATTTTAGCATTTATATTTTTCAAAATTAAATGTGTACTGAAAATAAAGTAACTTTATGCATTTATTGTTGAATTGGTTTCTGTTCTGATTCTTACTTCATTAAAGAAAGATTATAAATATGCACAGGGTAACATATATCTTGCTGGGCAAAATGTTTGGCAGATCCTTTAGCAATTACTCCATTTTTTTTAGGCTCATGGAGTGGCTCAAGTAGGAAACTGTTACTGGGAACCTTAGGGCAAGATCCTCAGTTGATGTAAATCAGCATTGATATCAGAGGAGGATCTGACGCTTATTGTTTTTAAAATGTGCTTTAATATGATGGAAATGTTATCCCTTCAGGATACTTTAAAGAAGAATATTTTAGTGAAGACTCCATATAAAATATTCTATACTGCAGCAAGGACTATCTGCAGAACAGGTCCAGCATAGGCAAGCACAGTGTGTCTCCATACAGCATCTGCCAATGGGTCTGGAGAGACCATCTAGGAGGAAGATTTTAGTTCACTTCCCCTCTGATTTTTAAGATGGACAGTGTGTCTTGCATATGACTACCAAGAACCGGACAGACCATCCGGTGTCCTCATACAGACCACCAAATAGCCTCAAGATGTTACCAACTCAGTTACTGTTGACATAGAATGGGTTTTAAAGAAGTCTCCCATGGGCAGAGATGTCAGGAATTTTTTCAGTGAATTGTATTTAAGCCAAAAAAACCCTAACCCTGATTATTCAAAGTTCTTTGTGAAACAGCAGCAGGGTTCAACACATTTCAACTGGAAAAATGTAAAGAAAACTTTTCAAAATTGTGGAAAAGTTCTGACATTTTCTAAATAGCTTTCCATTTTGAAATTAAGGTAATTCCACTGAAAAAATCATTTTAAAGTCACATTCAAATGGAACGTTTTGAAATTATCAAAATGAAATGGCTTCAGTTTTCCAGTTTGAATGTTTTTGAGAGATTCTCTCACCCCCTTCAGAACAAGGAAATAGTCATGGCACAGGAAAAGCATTTCCTGCCCTGCTCTGCCTTGCAGTGATGACAAATTAATGCGAATCACTGTCATAGCACTCCCTGCCAGCCATCACATCAGTCAGGTCTGAGCAAACCAGAATATCCACAAGTTATACATTGTTCGTGATTTTGCTTTTGTTTTTTCCTTTTGCACTTAACCAGAGATCATAGTGCCACCTGAATGGCATGGCCTGAGGTTGGTTGGTTTGTTTTTTAACAACATTCTCGGTACTGTAAAAAAAAAAAAAAAAAAAAATTGGCCATTTAATTTTTTTGTGACCTTTGGGTCCATTTCTCTCCCCCCAGGGATCAGAATCAGTAGGGATTGCAGTGAAATACAGGGTTACACAGATCTTATATCAATCAGAAATCAGGGCCCATGGGCCTTATTCCATTACTCTACTTTTATGTTAGCATAAGTACACTAAAGTATAATGAAGTGGAAAGTCAAACTCATTATCTTCAGTGTTTTAGACAGAGGCACCACTGCAGGGGTTTGTGGGGATCAGGGAAAAAAACAAGTGGATTATATACACTTACATTTCAGTTACTGGATTATTTAAATGATAAAAATAGGAGAGGGGACCATATAATTTGGTCAACTGCTCTAGATGCGACTGCCATGGAGTTGGGGCTGTCTCCTTCCCCAAAGAGCTTGCAATCTAAGTCTATATCAATGTCCAAAACTTCTGAAAAGTGAGACATGACTCCCAAGGCTAAATGGGAAGAGCCAATACATGCCCAGCAGAAATAAAGCACAGAGAGAGCCCATCTTGCCGCCTGGAGCCTTGCCTTCCTAACTAGCTGAGACAAGAAGCTGACTTTAGACCCTGTCTCCATTTGATTGAACCATCACTAGGCAAGAAAAACCTACCTTTTAGTTCAGGTTTTCTGTAGCTTTTTCCCCAAGCCCCACCTCTGAAGTACTGCTTTACGGTGTTTGGAGTTGTGCTTTTCCAGTGGCTGAGGGTGAATTGCTTAGCATGTGCACAATGAAATGCTATAATCAAGTTCTTAGGACTGGTTTTTCAACCTTTTTTCAGTCAAAGGGAGGAGAGGACCCCTTTGGAAACCTTAGAGTCTGCCCACAGGTTGCAAACCACTGTTTTAGGAGATTTCCAGGTGCTGGGGGACTAATCAGTTGTTACAAAGACAGTTTGAATTTTTCCCCAGCAGGGGCTGATGAGTAGATCCCATCATTTTAAATCTCACTACGCTGTGTTTACTTCAAAGAAAGACAGTGAATAGAATGAATATTTTTAGTATTAGAAAAGTCACCATGTGGGATTTAAAGCCCCTTCGGAATAACAGAATTCTTGCTATAAACAGTGTAGGTATGTTGAGCCAACAACGCAGCTGCTGTCAATCAGTGACGTGCCATCACACGCAATAGTGTCATGCTCAATTACACCAGCTAGAGTCCTTGCCCACTGTACCTACAGCCTCCAACTCAATAAACATAAGTCTGTTGTATAGGGTCAGATTCTACAGCCCTTACTCGCTACCTGCTTTCCCAGGCATCCTCACTGATTGCTATGGAATAACAGGCAGGATTTAAGTCCTGCTCAACTTAACAGGCTTGTAGAACTGGGCTCACAGGTGACAGCCTGGCAATGAAATGTCTCTACTCTGACGAGCACAGGGGCCTTGATTCACTGAGCAAATAGCAGCAGGCCCTGTGGCAACGACTGCATGAAACAGCTGGTAAACAGGTTAAGGGGCAAATTTTCAAAGTTACAGCAGGTGCTTTGGGGACCTGGGCTCCTAACTGCTCTTTGGACCTTTGAAGTCTTCACCTATAGGCAAAGTCAGGCTTGACACCTGTTAATAGTCTGAGCTGTCGGTGGTCAAAAGGCCTTCCCGTGCAGCCTCGCATCTGGCAAATACTGACCCTCCTGCTGCAGGAAACAGGGAATGTCATGCACTATGCCTTTTCCGCCTATTGCCATTGGCTGAGTTATGTGAACAAACGTATCTACACGGGGTAGTTACTATAGAACAGCAGCACAACAGGAGCCTAAAGGCAGCCAGCAGCTTAAGCCTGTAGTGCTGGCGCACAGCTGGGTCTGGTCTTCCAGGAGCACATGTGATTAATGATACTTTAAAAAGTCTAGTATCTGCTGGGGACAGTCAGGACTAACAGGAACAGCTGGTTAAAGCAGCATCTCGTTGCTAGGTTTTCTAACCGGCCCCAGACGCCACAGATGCACAGATCCCTTCCTGGCAGGCACCAAGCCAATCCCAGATATGAACTAAGCTCCTGGGTGCGCCCTCTGACCTACAACGGGCTGCAGAATCTTACTCTGATTTGGTCCCTGCTCCTGTGCCCTCCCTTGCCCAACGCCACTGCTGAGGCCCAGCACAGCCTTTTCGTCTGGAACACACTGCCAGAGCCGGCTGCTGTGCTCACCAGTCACCCCGAGCAGAAAACTTGTGTTTAACCCATTGCTTTGACTCCGTTAAATTATTCTGCCCATTCTCCGAAAACAGCCCAGCCTGTTTCGACATAATTGGTTGCTTTAGAGGTCCTATTATAAGACCTTATGCATGAGAAGTGCTTTATTAAATCAGGTTCGAATCTATCCCCTGCCACCTGTTGAGATTGGAAACCACTCAGGGCTACTATCTTTAATAAAAAAAAAAAAAAAAAAAGGAGGGAGGGGACTAGTGCGCTTTTCTTCTGTTAAGAACAAGGCTGCTACTGCCCCTTTGATTAGAAACATGCAACCTTTGGCCCCGTCTACACTTGCCTTTGTGATTTGGTGGCAGCCGATGGGCCATACACAATCGTATCTCCAGAGCAATCGATTTGACAGCGGCAAATTTGCCTTTGTCAACTTCAGTTCCAGGGGCTAGGTGGAGGGGCACATGAGAGCTTTCTTTTGGTTAGTTTTTATGGACTGGTGGCTCAGGTTGCAATCCACCTTTCAGGCGAATGAACTCAACTCCTTAATAGGGTTCTTGGCTCCCAGTTTGGGTCAAAACCACCAAATTTCTGACTGTCTTATCCTGCAACTTTAAGTCCCACTGGTGCAGGTTCACTCAAAACTCAGCCCACATTTGCAGTCCTGAGCTAATATTCCAGTGAGCCTAGTCCAAAGCTTGGATTTCACTAAGATGGTTTCACACCGTGCCAAATCTGACCCTTGGCATCAGACAGCAGCAACTAGCATCTCTCTCTCTTAAGCCAGAGTTGCCCTCCATTGCTGTTTACACCAAGGATGTGTCAGTCCTCAACGCAGCTAGGATTAGCCCTTTTTAATGGAATTTTGCTGTACAGTGCACGCAAGCCTTTCTCCCTGTTTCTAGACTCGCCCTTGGAAATTCTTGGCCTCGCTATAAAAAGGAGGTGCCAGGTAGCCTGTCTCTACTTCCATGTTCCCAAGCCGCTTCCATTTCAGAGAGGAGTTCTACAAGGCCAACAGGAAGGGAGGATCAAGGATTGACATGCTTTTGTGCAGATAACCACACGTCTGACTCTTATGTTCTGTTAGCTAAGCCAGCCAGCTCCAATTTAAAGAGCAGTTGGGGACAGAAGCCAATGAGAACCACTAGAGGAATCCTTAGAAGAATTTCAGTTTACCCTGGCATTAAATTACTCCTGCTGTTAGAGGCTTAAGAGCTCTCCAGCCCCAGGCCTTGTTTTCATATCGAGGCCATCAGAAACGGAAACCACTCTGCTTACCAGGAATCGTCACAGTCTTGTCAAGCATCCCTTCAGTGGAAACCCAGGCTTTTGTGAGAATATCAGAGCATGGCAGGGCATGCCCTTTGCTTTCTTTCAAGTCACACGGGCTCAGGTGTGCAGGCTGTTAATGACTTCCTCCGTCACAGTGTGTGACTGGTGTGTAGTGTGGCAGCCTAATCTACAGTGCACTGAGTTTTGGCTGGTTTCTGAGGTTCCTTTTAAACTCACCTTTCCAGAGAAGCGTATAAAGAGTGGCAATCAAACGCGGAGAGGATTGTGGGCTGGGGGGAAGAACAATGGAAAAGTGAGCCAGAAAAACCATATAAATCTCCTGTGTGGTGTATGGACAATGCAGAAAGTGGGCCAATGGGCGGGTGAAAGGCAGAGATAGGTGTAAAGACACATTGCCAACTACCTTGTATGATATTTCTGAAAACGTTTCAAAGTGTTTTTGAACACACACACACACACACACACACACACACACACATCCATGCACTCCTTGGGGAAGAAGGTGCCACTATATGCACGTACTTTTCTGAGTAGAACTGAAATTCTGGGACCAGCTGCTGCCTCTACTTCTCCTTGATGGTCTGGGGAGAGAGGAGTCAGTCCAAGAAAGGCAGTCGGCCTGCTCCACCACCTCTTTAGGGACCGTCCCTAAGTCACTAACACATTTTTGGGTAATTTTTTTCAAGACCCACCCCCCACTCTAACACTCAAAACAAACACACAAAGGACCCACCACCACCAATCTGTTACAGGGGAAATGTTCAGCATGCTTGGGAGACCCTACAATAACAAACTCATGTGCACTTGAGGTAGGGAAACAAAATTTCCCTAAGGGAACAGATTTTGGTTTCAAGGAGTCCTGTTGAATAGGGAAGGACCCTGAGAGAGTCCTTTAAAGCTGTGTGTGTATTTATAGTTTAGTGGTTATAAAATGATGGCTTCCAGTCCCCAGATTATAATTTGCAGAGGTATTACACTGTCTGAACCCCTTAATCTTTTTAAGTCGGTTTTTCATTATCTGGTAGGCAATTCCCTTGCATAGCACCATCATCTATCTCCAAAGCCTAACTAAAGACGGCTGAGCTGCCGCAGATTTGATCTTATTACAGCCGCCCTCAGTGGCTGCTGGGGGGATCTGAATGCAGTATGGTAATGCTGAATGAACCTGGACCCATGACCTATTGAGTCACTTCATGAGTATTGCAGCCCCATTTACTGAACGGGTGAGGCTTCATTCACAACCACCACAGGAGCAAACTCAGCGCAAACGCACTCAACTGGTGAGCACATTGACGCCAGCAGTGTGGCGGCAGCCATTTTGAAGAACACTTGCTACATTTGTGGAACAATTATGAATGTTCACAGCTGGTCTGTGAGCAGAAGAATGTCCTGTGATAAAGGACATCCAATTAAGGATGAGACAGTGGCTTGAGTGATTAATTTCCAAGTGCAAATAACAGAGCTAAGTAACGACTATTTTGCAATTACATCCCAGGTCTTGTTCAAACAAAATATTCTTTGAACATCTACACCTAGTGGACGACATATTGTAAAAATCACAATGATTTGTAGCTCATTCATGCAACAGAGAAAAGGGCCAATTTCAGCTAATAACCTTCAATAGTTTATTCAGTTCTGATTTTCACTGAGGGCCTCAGTAGTACAATACAATCTCCACCTGGCTTAGCCAGCAAAGTGGAAATTGCAAAACTTTAATGACTGTTACGCACCGTCTTCAAAACTGCGATACTTTGGAATGATTCTGATCAGCAAATGCACTGTCTTCCTGGGACCATTTAGGAAAACCCCCACATTGCATTGTTTATACAGCAGAAGGTCTCACTCCCTAGTGGCAGAGATCGCCCCTTCGTAGAGCAATTGTCTCATGAATCCCTCACCTCGCATTTACAATTGCTCATGGCACTGCTCCTCCAGTCTGCTATCATACAGTATCCCTGAGCAGGTAGAAAAGAAGTACTGAGTGTGCGCCATTCTGCCGTTCAAGGCAATTTAGCTGCTGAAAAGTAAGAGAGCCAGGACCACCAGGAAATTCACTTCCTGCTTTGAACTGCACATGTGGGTGAATACAATAGAAAGTTACTTTGCTTGCTACAAGGGACTGAACCAGTTTTGCATCTGACTGGCCCTTTGTTGACCAGAGCACACCCACGGGGATTACAGACATTCCAGTTCCTCTCAAGGATAGTAGATAGTACGTTCCAGGTCCCAGATCATCACCGCCTCGCTTACAGCAGAGGAGGACGCAGAGTTTAAGGCAATATTTACTGAAGAACTGAGCTGTGCCCAGAAGTTTCCCGGTCACATTAAGCAGCAAGACACTGCGTCTCCGGTAGAGTGCACAGTGTGCCAGGTAGCTTTAGTTGTCAAAAGCTACCTTGCTGCAAAGTAAGTGACTGCAGACCAGATTTTCAGAGGTATTTAGGCACCAAAAGAGGCAGATAGGCACCTAGTGGGATTTTCAAAAGCACGTCTCTGAAATCAGCAAAACTGATCAGAGGCAAGGTCATAGGCAAAGATGGCAGAACACAACCTTCTCGGCATTAGACTCTGAGACTTTTCTGCCACCACAGTGCACTGCTGTCCACCCCAAAGGGGAAGCTCACAAGTCCGTGCGCGCAGCATCAAACTGCTGCCTCTGGGATTCTATCCCATCTTATACATGAGGTCGAAAGAGTTTACATCTCTGGTCAGTGAAAAGCCTGGACACACTGCAGTTCTTCAAATAGCCTTGCACTTAGCCTCCATGCCAGTGGTTGAAGCTATGTGGGAATTTGAGGTTAAATGACACAGGGTCCTCTATGTAAAGTAGAATGGTACCAAACAAACACACCTGATTGCCTAACAAGTAAAAATGGCCTCACTTATGTGCAGCCACCTCTGGAGTAGAATATGGCAGCTGGTTAACGGCAAGCAGTAACACTATACGACAGTGGAGAACACGAGGTGACTGAGCGTCTTTATCACAGCTGCCAAAAACAAGGATATAGATTGTATCCCTCTCCAATCCCTGCCCCCAAAGATCATCTGGCCTGGCCTCTGATCTGTATTCCCTTCTCTCCGTTGCCAACAATTCAGGTACATTAGAGCAGGACTTTGTATTAGTTGGTTGACTTGATAAACAAAGCAAAGGTGCAATGCAGAGCAAAATTAATTACCTCTATTTTGATGGCATCCATACTTAATGTAAAAACAATTCCCATGAGCCAAATTAATTCCTGGTATAATTAAATTGAAGTCAGTGGTGTTACATCAGGGATGCCCTTGGTCCTAAAAGGCAAACTCTGGCCCTAATCACTGAGGAAATTAGTCATTAGAAAAATCAAAACACAACAGAGAGAACTTTTATAGAGCCTCTGGCACAAGAATTGGCTAAAAACAATAAACGTTTTTCTTTTCAAACACCCATAAACATTTATAAAAATTCCTCAATCAAACCAATCTTTGCAACGGATTAATAAAAGGTATTCATACTTTTAACTTTGACCTGCTAAGTTTCTCTCCAAAGCAAATTTTGAGGACTAAATTTTAATCCACTAAAACAGCACCATGTGCAATGGAAATGGACATAATCCTAGTGGGAACAGTGCCCCACCATGGCCGATGACTAATATACATTAGCAAAATAGGCAAACATTGCATGTTCTCTTTTTTATTCTAAGAAACAAATGAGTATCGTTTGCCCAAAGTATTACATGTGTTTTTCACAGGGACGAGCAATTTAATTTGGGTACACCACCTATTCAGTGTACTGGAAACACTTTATGCACACCTGAATGGGCCTAAAAATCTAATACAGAGAGTTCAAGCATTTTTTTAAAGTGATATTGTTGAATAAATTACATAAATTATACTTAATACATCCAGCTTTTCACTATAGGCAGGGCTGATAATGACCCCTAGTTAAGACTGGCTGATGTGTCTATTTATAAGACTGTTTCAGTTCCTTATAACTTTGCTAATCTTTAACTGTCTCAGCTGAAATTTTCCATGCCGGGAGTCTGCCTCAGGCTGAAATTTTTGGAAAGTTTCAACTTAAATGGTTCAGTCATGTTAAAACATAAGAAGCACTGAGAAGCTGTAGAGCCTCCTTGCTTTGGAGCAGTAATTTAAAATGTGGCATTATGATACAGTCTTTAATTACTTAAAGTAAATAGTTTAATTATTATTTTTTTCCATATCACTTCTGCCTCAATTGGTGCACAGGAGGGCTAGCGTTCAATTAATGAGTCGTTCACTATCACCTTTTATCCTCATCATTCATTGTATGGCCCCAGGCCTTATTTAACGTACACGACTCAAACACTCTACTGAATACAAAATTATTCATTTCCTCCTGGGCATTTCCATGGTGATCTCACCAGCGTTTCTGAGACATTAATGTCACAGCACTACTGTGAGATTCACTGGTATTATTTTCCACGGTTTATACATGGGGAACTGATGCCCAGAAAGATTAAGAGCAAAATGGTCAAAAAACGTCCACTAAATTCAGGTGCCTAATTTGAGACACCTAAGGTCTGATTTTCAGATTACTCAGTGTTTTATTGCACAGTGTAAGCTCAAAGCACAGCTGGGATCAACGTCAGTTGCAGCTCTGAGTACACAGAAATTCCGCAAACCTGGCCTCAGGTGGCCGAAACTGGACACCCAAACAAATGAGGGGGAAAAAGTCTGTTTTAAGTGATTTTCTCAGCATCACACAGGATAGCTGTGGCATAGGCAGGAACAGACTCCAGTTCTCTTGGGCAGCAGTGACTGCCTTAACCATGAGACCCGCTTTTCTTTTGCTGCAAACTCCTGCCACATTCACTCCACACTGTCCAATTTCTGCAACAAAGGAGGCAGGCTATTGTCTGTGGGACCTGTCACTCACTACACAACCCCAATCCATTCCTTAGATGTGCCATTGACTTTAATAGCAGTTGTATTGGGCCCTAAACAGGGAACTCTTCCATGCGTTAATTTCATTTTCATAAATAAGAAGTAATAACTGTGTGGCGAACTACTGCTGAAATGGCAGCAGGGTTCCTGGGGAACTGGAGCTGGGCAAAAGGGTCCCAAAACATTAACAAGATAAGGATTCCAAATAGTGTAAAAGGTTTTCCTATCACAGTCTGTTCTCGTTTTACTATGAATTACTTTTCACAGCAGAACGCAACATTGCATAGAACTCCCCTCACAATTCAGCCAACCACGTCTTGCTACATGAGACGGTACTGAAACTGCAATGATGAGATGCACTGTTCATAGAACTCTACAGTGACTTAATGCTCCTTTACCACTGACTTTAAGGGATTTAGGCTCAGGCTGAACGGTGTGAAAATCCCACCTGCTGCGTAGGAATCTCTCGGGAAGTAGCCATGTGTCACTGGAATTCCACAGCAACAGTATTTGTCTATTTCTGATTCATTTTTCTTGTTATAATGTGATTATTTCCATTGTGGTAGTGCAAATTATGGTTTTATTATATTAGATCATCTTGCCTTTCAGTTAAGGGAAACATCTGAAACACTGCATAAGAGGTTTCTTCTAACTGATTACGTCTATTTTTTTTGGTCATGAAAGTGTGCCATAAAATCATGACAATATAAATACTACTAGACCTGGTGGTTAGTGCTGTGT
>ML675617.1:16600564-16815174 GCA_007922155.1 Mesoclemmys tuberculata | reverse complement strand
AATCATGACAATATAAATACTACTAGACCTGGTGGTTAGTGCTGTGTGTGTATATATATGAGAGAGAGAGAGAACCTCTGCTCTAGAATTTTTATTTATCATTCATTACAACAATCAGCTTATCTACGTTTTGCAATGTTATCTACCTGTGCTTTTATGACCTTTGTTTGAAAGGCTCCCCCCCTTTGCTCTGCCATATGCACCAATGACAAGACTGATAATTTTTTCTAAGTAGCACGTAAATATTAACGGCAGTGTTTGTGAAAAATGTTTACATTACAAAGGCATTTTTCTTGCGGGTATCTCTGTGCCCTTCCATTTATTAGTGTGCTGTGCAATCCATTCATCAACTGATTCCACACCCCTCCTGCTATTTCGTGTTTTTTTACTGAAATCTGTCTGAAGACTTGCCCAGCCTTGACAGCCCTATAAACCATAATGTTGGAACTATGGTCTTTATGCACCTTCTTGTCTCCATTGCCTGAAGCATTTTAGGTATTTAATAAGCATGCAGATGCCATAGCGATGAGCGTGATATAAGGAAAGAAAGTCTTTGAAAGACTGCTCTAGTGATGGCTTTCACACACCTATGACCTTGCTTTCTTCCTGCAATTTTGTGAGATCTGTTCTCTAACCACCAAGAGGAAAATGCAGAAGATACACGACTCTGCCCTTTGCTGGCAGGATAGTGTTTGGAAAAAGTCTCCTGTATCACAACCGTTAACACTAAATCCTACTTCTGTTCTCCTTATGAACAATATTGAATATGGACCAGGATAAGGGGAATTGAGCTTTAGGCCCTGATTCAGCAAAGCACTTAAAGTACACGCTTAATTTTAATCACATACATTGTCACATTAACTCCAAAATGAATTAGGCATATGTTTAACTTTAAGCATATGAGTAAGTGCTTTTCTGGATCAAGGAGTTAATGTCCTTCGCCTCTGGAGACTTGAATCCAGATATGGATGAAGTCAACTATGAAATGAGTTTGATGGTCTCAGCCTACTCTCTAGTAAGATATTTGACCACATTATAAAATCATCTCTACTCCCAATATATAGTGATAGTTGAGGATGTCCCTCTTATTCCCCCAGAATAGGAGGTCAGGACAAAGATAATTGGCAGAGCTGGGTGAAGGTTTGCTCATTGTCATCTAGCATTATAGAATCATAGAAGATTAGAGTTGGAAGAGACCTCAGGAGGTCACCTAGTCCAACCCCCAGCTCAAAGCAGGAATAACCTCAGGTAAATCATCCCAGCAAGGGCTTTATCAAGCTGCAGCTTAAAAACCTCTAAAGATGGAGATTCCACCACCTCCCTAGGTAACCCATTCCAGTGCTTCACCATCCTCCTAGTGAAAAATGTTTTCCTAATGTCCAACCTAGACCTCCCCCACTGCAATTTGAGACCACTGCTCCTTGTTCTGTCATCTACTACCATTGAGAACAGCCTAACTCCATCCTCCGTGGAACCCCCTTTCAGGTAGTTAAAGGCTGCTATCCAATCCCCCCTCATTCTTCTCTTTTGCAGACTAAACAAGCCTAGTTCCCTCAGCCTCTCCTCATAAGTCTTGTGCTCCAGGCCCCTAATCATTTTTGTTGCCCTCTGCTGGACTCTTTCTAACTTGTCCACATCCTTTTTGTAGTGGGGGGCCCAAAACTGGACACAATACTCCAAATGCAGCCTCACCAATGCCGAATAGAGGGGAATGATCACTTCCCATGATCTGCTGGCAATGCTCCTACTAATGCAGCCCAATATGCTCTTAGCCTTCTTGGCAACCAGGGCACACTGCTGACTCATATCCAGCTTCTTATCCACTGTAACCCCCAGGTTCTTTTCTGCAGAACTGCTGCCTAGCTCGTCGGTCCCCAGTCTGTAGCTGTGCATGGGATTCTTCCGTCCTAAGTGCAGGACTCTGCACTTGTCCTTGTTGAACTTCATCAGATTTCTTTTGGCCCAATCCTCCAATTTGTTTAGGTCCTTCTGTATCCTATCCCTACCTTCCAGGGTATCTACCACTCCCCCTAGCTTAGTGTCATCTGCAAACTTGCTGAGGGTAAAATCTACCCCCTCTTCCAGATCATTAATGAAGATGTTGAACAAAACCAGCCCCAGGACCAACTCCTGGGGCACTCTGCTTGTAACCAGCTGCCAGCTAGACATGGAGCCATTGATCACTACCCGTTGAGCCCGATGATCTAGTCAGTTCTCTATCCATTTTAGAGTCCATTCATCCAACCCATACTTCTTTAACTTGCTGCTAAGAATAATGTGGGAGACTGTAACACAAGCTTTGCTAAAGTCAAGGTATATCACATCCACCACTTTCCCCACATCCACAGAGCCAGTCACCTCTTCATAGAAAGCAATCAAGTTGGTCAGGCATGACTTGCCCTTGGTGAATCCATGTTGACTGTTCCTGATCACCCTCCTCTCTTCCAAATGCCTTAAAATAGATTCCTTGAGGATGACCTCCTCCATGATTTTTCCAGGGACTGAAGTGAGGCTGACCAGCCTGTAGTTCCCTGGATCCTTTTTCTTCCATTTCTTGAAGATGGGCACTATATTTGCCTTTTTCCAATCATCAGGGACATCCCCCAATTGCCACAAGCTTTCAAAGATAATAGCCAATGGCTCTGAAAACACATCAGCTAACTCCCTCTGGAGTTGTATATACCAGTTACTAGCCAGCATTATTTATGCCTTATTTTATACAAGGAATACAAAAGAATTTGGGTGCTTAACTCTCTGAGGCTCCTTCAAAATATCCCAGCCAACATTCATTCACTAATAATTATAATTACCAGCTATTGACATCACCTACATGTCAGGTTCACAAAAGATGATGTTCTACAGATGGTACAGTAGTGTCCTAACATTTGTAGCAGCCATAAAAAAACATTTCAGACAAGAAAATGAAAATGTTTTCTGCCCTCTTTGCCAAAGAGAGGAATAATTTTGCCAGGGTATTTTGCATGTCATAAAAATAAATATTGCTGGTTTGCACAAAGGTTAAAGAATATTTTTGGAAGAAAGATAGCTGTTAGAAGGCTCTGTTCAGTGACTGGATGTTCTGTCCATTCCAAAGGAGCTCAGAAGCCAACAGGGCTTTTTGATATTTTTCTCTTGAGTGGAGAAATAGTGCCTGCTATTGCAAGGTTTCTCCCCTCCTCTTGGGAAGCAGTCGGGCTGGCCACTGTCAGTGCAATAGATGGCTTGGTGGTCTCATCCTGGCTGTCAATTCCCATGTATTATTAATGCGACATCAAAAGAGCGATCATCAGAATCAGGGCTTCACTGTGGAAAACTCTTTGTGGCCTGCATGTAATGGGAAAGCCTTACTTAGGGTTCATTCCAGGTCCCACTGCTGTCATACAAGTCACTCCATTGACTTTACTAGCAGCTAGAATTGAACCATAGGGCCTGATCCAAAGCCTAATGGGAAGAGCCCACTGTAGTTTTTGGATCAAGCCTGGAATGTGGAGCAAGGCTCCTTCTTTGTGTTCATCTCCGATACTAATGAAGTATAATAGGCTTCCCTCTGCTTGTTGGCTGTTTTGCATGCTTTATTGGCACCTCTCTTTTCCCGTCGCTGGTAAGAAAAATTGTTAACAGTGCTGGCTGAAGATGGCATGGCTTACTGGTGACGAACACCCAAGGAAGGTACTGAAGAAAGAGGTATCTTGGATAAGTGGTCCATTTCTAAATGAAATTTTTAATCATGGATGCGATCTCTTGAAGGGATTTACAAGATCACTTGTCTCATTGCTCCCTTTGGAGTATGATAATAATGAAAGCTAATGGGAGCCCACACACCTCTGCCAGACAGAAACAAACACAGGCAGGAGGCAAGTTGGCCCCTCATTCACAGCAGCAGAGTGTGTGCAGGAGGATAATAGATGGTCATTCCATTTGCTTTTTTGTGGCATTATCATCTGTAGGGAGCAGCCCTTGAGGGACATGAGGGTTGTTGGATCTCCATGGCCCACCTACGTTCTGATCCAAAGCTGACTGGAGTCAGCGAGAGGCTTTCCATTGGCAGAGCCTGATCAAAAGCCATTTCAAACGAATGGAAAGATTCCCATTGACTTCAATGGGTTTTGGCTCAGGCACGTAGTCCTCTGCTCAGACTAGCAACAAGGTGGCCAACCTGTGCCAGTCACAGTGATGGGCTTGTGACATTGACACCTGCCATGAGATGGTGACGTTTGGTGAACACCAGCATGACCTGGCCTGGAAAGCATGGCCTCTCTGCCTACCAGTGCCCTGTCGAGCAATCTGGCAGTGGAAGAGGTCTGCCAATCAGGTCCAGATTAGTCTAATATTTGCCTTTCATTTTCTGAATGATTTTACCTTAACAAAAGAACAGGAACATCACGGGAGCCTCTGAAGCTTCCTCTTTGCCCCGGGCTGCAAGCTGTTCATGGCCCCTCCGGAGGAGGTCACACAAATGGATGCAATAATGGAGGGGTCATCACTTGCAACCCTGCCTCGCCTCCTACATACTGCCAATAACTGCACCCCCTTTCCGGGTGCCCTCTGGAGCCTTCATCCCTAGGGAGGCGATAGAAGAGGAACTGCGGCTGGCCCAGACCTGAGAGAGCATTATGGGAACATCACGGCATCTGCTGTCCCCTGCTCAGTGGAGGCATCAGCGACATGCGACTCTTGGAGGCAAAGGCTGTGAAGCGTTCCCGAGTCTTACATTGTACCAGACCTTCCCTCTAATCGGGCTGTAGCCAAGACACGAACTCTACAATGTGCGCTGGCAGGGCTCCCTCTGGGGGAATATTGAGGAAATCGCAGGGGAGGCTTCTTTGTCAGAAAAACATCTTGTGACTACTCTCAATCCCCAAGCCGTTTGAGACCTAGCATTAAGTTCTCAGTTTAAACCCTGGCATTTTAGAGAGTTTTGTGAGCTACCTAAATATCAGCCATAGGGAATTTGTTAGAGAGAGGAAACCTGGCTTCTTTTGTCTGAGTACCAAATTAGACTCTAAACGTGTTGCATTGTTCATCTCCCACCTGAATTATGCAGCCACCGGGCAGGAAAGCACCAAGAACGGAGCAGACAGGCTGTTACGCTCTGATGAAAGCTCTCACCTCCCATGTGCCAATAGTGGTCTCCAGTGGCTCCAGCTGCCTGGCAAGCTTGGGCTGCTAGACATATTCATCAGTGTGCTACATGAAGAGCTGCACTTCTGTATGATTTTCAGCAACAGCCACCACATATGAATGATTGAACAGTGGAAGTTCCCACACAGCACCAAGAAAGGTCATTACTCCCCCCCCCAATCATAAACAACAAGGAAACATTTGTGCGCAGAAAGATTAAGGCCATCAAATTGGTTTTCCATTGATTAAAAATCCTGCTGGCCCAGAATTAGTAGGGAGTTCCCATGTGCATCCATTTATGTTTCTATACAGGAGATGGGTGCAGAAACTCAGGTTTGGGCCAAATCCTGATCCAATCTTTATGGCTCAAGCCCATCTCTGCACTTTACGTCTTAGGATGCTTCGCTCCGCTGCACTGATGAAGGGTATCTCCTTTCCAGCTCAAAAATCACACTGCGCACTTGCATAGCAGCTTACTTCCGAGTATCTCAAAGAGCTCTGCAAGCATTAATTAAGCTTCATGACACCCCTCTATTATTTATATATAAGTAAATATTATTGGTAGGTAAACTGTGCCGCAGAGCTGTCAATTTTCAGCATGGTCTCAAGTTTGGGATGCCAGACTTCAGACTTTTTGAATCTGGTTTTCAGAAGGTGCGGAGCAGCCACAAGGCTATCTGAGCTCAATGGGAACATCGCAATTTCTGGGACTACTGAGCAAAAGTACCTGAATCTCTCAGCAGTTCCAGAAAGCGTGGGCTTGTGGTGACCTACGTGGCTGAATCTTGTCCAGCAGAAGCTTAAGATGGTTGGATATTTCGGAGTTTAAGATTAGAAAGGGTCATTGTGATAATTTAGTCTGATCTCCTGCATAACACAGGAGTTATAACTGCATAACATCCAGTGATCCCTGCATCAGGATATTCAATTTTGTTGTTCATTACTAGTGGGCAGATGCAGCACATGGTCACGTTCCACAGCTGAATTCTTCCCAGTAGGGTGGAGAGGAAGGAGATGGTCTGTGTGTTTTGCACGATATCAGCTCATGAGTCTAGCTCCTATCGTTCTTGCATGTACTGTCATTGATCTATTTCAGCACTTTTCAGAGAGAGGCATAGAAAATGACATCATGTCCTCTAGAACCGCCTGCTAGCAGCTGGACAACCGCAGTTGTCTTTCTAAGACTTGGCATTTTGGAATGGCAAATAATAGGATATTATTATACTAGTACACTGCCCCAATCACACCCTCTGTTTCAAGCAGTAAATATCGTGCAAATTCTTACCAACCCAACTATAACTAACTGTAGAAACATAAGCCCAAGATAAAACGTATAAACCTGGGTCTGGATTTTCCTAGAATACGAATTGTGCAGACTGGGTTTAACTTTAGGCCTATTTAATCTAAACATCAAATTTTCCTATTGATGGGCTTCTCCTGATGTCTTTGTGCAATGTAGTTACAATTGAGCCCCCATTTTCCAAATCTCGAGGCCCCTGTATAATCCAAAAGTTTCATCCAGTCCCAAAGCTGAAATGTGTATAGAAAGCAGAATTCATATTTCTCAGTTCTATAAAGGCTTCAGATGTCCTCCGCAAGACACTCAGGCTTTATCTCTATTCTTGTCTGTCTTTGAGCTTTTAGGATGCCATCAAAACATCTACCAATCCAGCCCTTCAAGATACTGCTCAGCACATATGCTGCCTCTGGAAAATCCACCGCTTCTGAACAGGAGGTTTTGACATGCTAAAATTTCAGGGTGATGGGGTAGAAGTTATCTAAATATAGATCTGCCTCCTTAATTTAACACCTTCCTTACTGGCAGAAATGGAAGTCTCCCACAGGGTCTAAATTCCCTTCAGTAGGACGTGCCCTATGGGCAGAAGCCCAACATTTACTGAGAAATGCATTCTGTCCCCGAAGGTATGTAGCAAATCCCCTTCAGCCTACACAGCTTGTGTGACATTGGCACAAAGTGGATTAACAATCTGACTTTTGATCTGGATCTTGAGGGGAGTGGACGTGATTTTATTTTATTTTCTCCACAGGTTTCCAGAGGCTTTGTTGGGTTTTTTAAAATGACTCTCTTTCTTTCTTTGTATCATACATGCGTTCTCGGAGATACTTTATTGTATTGTTCTTGCCCTGACAGGCATCACAGATTTCAATGTGGCAAATTCACTGTAGACAAGATGCAATATTATTTTTGTATCAATTGCCAGAGGATAAATTTTCCAGGATTGAACAATTTATGGAGGAGATGTATCTCTGCCTGTTTTAACAGATTCCTTTAACTTCTTTGGAAACCCAAATGCCCACTCTAATATATAACAGCTACCTGCTTTGGGAATAATGGGTTTGAAAATATTAAAGGCCACAACCAGAGGTTATCTTGGTCACAGCTTTATTCTCTCTGTTGCTGTTGGGGTTCTATGCTCAAACAGAGGGCCAAATTGGAGGCAGAGGAGTCAATTTACACTACAGTCTGCCAGTTGGGAGCCCCAGTTAAGAGTAAATCATGGAGGAGAAAGGAGAAAAGCTGGTCTCTAATGCTTACTGATAAACATGGGCAAATTACATGCCTTCTGAAGGGGCCTTAATTAAATCAAGAAGCCTTCTCAGAAGCAAAGTATGTGTGATGGTTATCATATTTGGTATCAACAACAACCCCCACCCCCAGGATGACGAAGCACTGTATCACAGAGATTACTAGGGTAATAGGTTGAAATAAATCAAAGGGAAATGTATACTGAACAGGAAGGAAAATTGGCTAGCAGTTAGAACCATTACACTGTGGATTGCACATGCTTGCACCTGAGGGTACATTTTGGACTCAAGTATCCTAAATTAGGATCTGATCATGCTGGTATTGAAAACAATGCCCATTGACTTCAACGAGAGTAGGATCTGAGCAGCACTGTGTATACAAACACTTATAGCTTGATCTTGTGATGTGCTGAGTGCTCTTGGCTTTCACTGAAGTCAATGGGAGTTCATGGCATTCAGCACGCAGAAAGACTGAATGCTGACATTGCAAAGTCCTTAGATAAATCTGTCAGTAAATATAATCACGGTCAAAGGTGGCTCTGAGATTACTGTTTACTTGGAAGCCATCTACGGAATGAGTAATGATATTAACTCGGGAAATCTTTAATGTCCTCGATATGCTCTAAGGAAGGCACAGGAGCATGACATTCTAAACAAGTTACATCAATTAAAAAGAAATTAATTTGCTGCAATGAAGGAGCTCTGAGTAATACTTTAATCCTGCAGAATGAAATTATGAGTAATTGAAATGTATATAAAACAGAGAAATCAATGTTAAATCTGCTGAGTACAATAGAAACATGTACAAAGTATGATACTGACTGGCTTATAGACCTAGAGGAATGCATGGACATAGATTCAGATTCGTAGACTTTTACATTTGACAGAACCGCTGAGATCACTAGTCTGATCTCCTGTCAGTTATTCACCCAGTAATTTCTATATCAAGTCAAGTAATTTGTGGCTTTGCCATACTGGTCTCTCCAATCCAATACCTTGCCTTGGGCAGTGGCCAAGATTCAGTGCTTCACAGAAATGAAGGACCCTCTCACAACTAGTGTGGAGGGGAAGTTCCTTCCTGACATCTGTGGTGAGGGGCTTATACTCTGCAGCATGAGATCTGAATACCTGTATCTCAGATGCCAATCCTGTGCTGAGCTCCATGCAGGCAGACCTCCCGGTTCCACAGACAGCTCATTACAGAATCTGGGCTTTAGCCTTCCGAGGAGGGGAGCAGAAGGTAGAATTATTTCACATGTTAGGCTGGCTTTTGAGAGCTTTGCACACTTCTAAAAATGATTTTTCATACCCAGTGATAGGAGATCCAATGAATAACAGCAGCCATGGGCCCAAGTCATGCAATTCAAAGCCCAGATTCAGCTCTGGATTTCAAATCCCCCTTCCCTCACTCGCTATGGGAGATCCTTGGCAATCAGAACTGAACCACCCATTGCAAAACAGTAAAAAACACACGCTGCCCAATCTAATCTGTGAGGGGATTGAACCTGCCTGCTGGAATCCACAGGATGACCTGCCTGCCACTACCAGAAGATCTCAAACTACCATCACTGGGCTGTGAGGAACAGCTGGTCAGCAGGAGGCGTTTCTGTGACTAGTTGGAGGAGGAAAAGCATGGTGGATTGAGAGTGGCGGGGACAGACGGCTGGGTGGAATTTTTGTGGGAAAGAGGATGGTTGCGTTTTCCTCGGCGGGGGTGTTTTACCCACTTAATGTCACAAACATTGTTCGTGGAGCTGAAAATGGAGCCCTTCACTAAAGTTTTGGCAGCCCCCACCACTGTGCTTTGGCCTTCTCAAAGCTCCCCAGAGCTCATGGAGTCCCTCTGGGAATGAAGCGGGAAGAGTGTCTGTTGGCATAAGTGCGTGCCTTAAAACCAGCTCCAAAGGTGAGAGCTTTGCTAGCGAGAGGCGTTAGTATTATTGTGGCTCCATGCAGCACCCAGCTTCTTCCCATGGGTGGCTCTTATGAAGCAGTGACCAGCTGGTCTCTTCCTCCTTTCCAGCTGCCTCTCAAGGCATCCATGACATCTGTAGAAACTAGCTGGAAAAAGGAGAAGTCAGCCACCACTGGGTGACTTGCAAGCTTTCCTGTGAACACGTCCAGAAAGCCTTGTTTAAAGGGGTGTAAAACCTCCACTAGAAGCACCTGAATAGACCAGCTCCGATGTGACTCAAGACAGATGGCTCAGGTTTGCTTTGATACCCTAAAAGAAGATTCAGTAACTCCTACCGTCCTCCTGACACTGCAGTAGGACAGCAAGGAGTAGGGTAGAGCCAGAG
This sequence comes from Mesoclemmys tuberculata, assembly GCA_007922155.1. Classification (NCBI taxonomy): domain Eukaryota; kingdom Metazoa; phylum Chordata; order Testudines; family Chelidae; genus Mesoclemmys; species Mesoclemmys tuberculata. The sequence continues at coordinate 16,805,206 of ML675617.1, read as the reverse complement.
GCCTTGGGTAGGTTGCTGGATTCCTCTGGGTCATGGAATAATGCACAAAGAAGGATGGTTAGCCTGGAGGAAGGCAGAGTCAGAGGAAAGTGCTGGAGGTAGGACTTGCCTGAATAGGTAAGGGGACCTGTGAAGGGGAAAGGTTGCTAGTAGCCAGCCCTGTGACCTATAGCAAGGTGGTGTGACAGCTGCAGTCCAGCGCACTAGATTTTATCACAACTGAAGCTCTTCTATGTTCTTGTCACAACGTATGGTGTGAAATCTCGGCCAAGCAGGTAAATCTGTTCTACGTGCTGCTAGGGATTCTAGCAGCCAGCCAAGTACATTCAGGTTGCAGAAGTGTGAAATGCAATAGCAGAAACTCATCTTGGAATCGACTTTCCTAAATACAATGTGTAGCAGAGGGCGATGGATCAGAACGTATGGCACAATCCATCACGCTGATGTCTGCCAAAGCTGAACAGTGTAAAAAGAAAATACAGCAGAACAAAAGCAGCATGGGAGAAGGCAATGAACGTTTTTACTATTAATCTGATGTGTGTGATGGATGCCAGCCATTCAGTAATCTAGTATATTGCACTGAAAAAATCACAAGACTAACTGAAGTGTAATAATTTATACAGATGACACACCAAGATGGAAACAAAAAAAACTATGCAATGTCTGCAAGCTGTACGTCATGCAGTGCAGAACTTGGATAGGCAGGATAGAAAAAAAGACCCATTAGGTTAGTAATGACACCTGTGTAGAGGGACATAGTGGTGCCGCAGGGGGGGGTGGGAGCTGAAATTAAAAAAAAAAAAAATCTGACTTTTTTTGCTATGTTAGGTGTCTATTATTGTCTGTCTTCTCACTTTAGATTGTAAGCTGTTTGGGGTAGGGATCATGTCTTTCTTTGTGTTTGGACAGCACCTAGCACATTGGGGACCTGATCCTGACTGGGGTCTGGGTGCACTGGTGCTAAACAAATTAATAACAATAATTCCATGTGTAGATGCCAGGGAGATGTTCTACACAAAGACTGAGGGAAACGGCACGTTTTGAGGTCAAATCTTATTCAGTGTTCTCAGCCAAAGCTGGCAGCAAGTATCTTGTCTGTCTGTCCACTTCAGATGACTTCTCCCAACAACAACTGTAACCCAAACAAGCACACACCCCCTTCGTCCAATAACAGAATAATGGGGTGACATAAAGGGCTGGATTTTGGCTTTTAAGCCACAGACAAGCTACACTATAGTCAAATGGAGAATCTGGGTTAACATTGCTATACCATAAAGCAGCATTCGGCCCAGCTGGAATATTGAAGACAAGTTATAAAACCCATCTGAGGGGAAAAAAAATAAATCAATGTTCTCTGCTTCGTTCTCTATCCCGTTCATCTGGACCCGAGAAAGAGTCCCTCAAAGAATCCCACTGGGATTTCAATAATTTCCACCCCACCATCAATCTCAGCCTGGACCAGTCCGCACAAGAAATCCACTATCTGGACACTACAATACAAATAAGGGATGGTCACATTAATACCACCCTATACCAAAAACCAACTGACCGCACTACACGATCCATTGTCTACCGCCAAGCCCTAAGGTACAACCAGATTTGCTCCAATCCCTCAGACAGAGACAAACACCTACAGGATCGCCATAAAACATTCTTAAAACTACAGTACCCACCTGGGGAGGTGAAGAAACAAATTGACAGAGCCGGACAGGTACCCAGAAGTCACCTACTACACGACAGACCCAACAAAGAAAACAGAACAGCACTGGCCATCACCTAAAGCCCTCAGCTAAAATCTCTCCAACACATCATTGAGGATCTACAACGTATCTTAGAAGATGATCCCTCACTCACTCAGGCTGTGGGAGGTAGACCTATCCTTGCTTACAGACAGCCCCCCAACCTGAAGCAAATACTCACCAGCAACCGCACACCATACAACAAGAACTAAACCAGTAACCTATCCCTGCAACAAACCCCGTTGCCAACTCTGCCCGCACATTGACGCTAGTGACACCATGACAGGTCCTAACCACATCAGCCACACCATCAGGAGCTCATTCACCTGCACTTCTACTAATGTAACACATGCCATCATGTGCCAGCAATGTGCCTCTGCCATGTACATTGGCTGAACCGGAGTGTCACTACACAAAATAAATGGACACAAATCAGACATAAAAAATGGCAACATCCATAAACCAGTAGGAGAGCACTTCAATCTCCCAGGACACTCTGTAGCTGACTTGAAAGTTGCCATTCTTCAACAAAAAAACTTCAGAAACAGACTTCAGTGAGAAACTGCAGAGCTGGAACTCATACGTGAACTTGACACAATCAGACTGGGTCCGAATAGGGACTTGGAATGGTTCTCTCATTACAAGAAGTAATTGTCACTGTTCACACATTCTCACCTTCTAATCCACAGTGGCCTCATCTACCCTATCTGAACTGACTTTGTTAGCACTTGCCCTCCCCATTGTTATATTTCTCACCCTTGGATATGCACACGCACACACACCTCCTATCTGTGGTTCCCACTTCATGCATCTGACAAAGTGGGTTGCAGCCCACAAAAGCTTATGCCCGCACAAATTTGTTAGTCTTTAAGGTGCTACAGGACTCTTGTTGTTTTTTCTGTGTACAGACTAACACGGCTACCCCTTGGAACTTATCCCTACACTGCATGCGATAGAGATTTAACATTTTTATTCAAGATAATGTTTCAAAATGATCAGGTACAGAGTTTAAACGGAAGAGCATTGAACATCCAGGCATAAGGTACAGGTTATTAGCGGGTACAGAGTTTGGTTGGGAGTCAGGGAATGCAGTAAAAGCATAACCTGTGGTATCCTGGATGGGGTGTAATAAGTTTGACAGTTAACAGAACAGATCAGTAATTCGGGAACATCCCTTATTGCAAAACTACAGCATTATCCATACCTAGCCAGATCTGATGGAGTAATTTGAACCCTAAAGGAAGGCAAATAGCTCAAGTCACATGCCTATTTATGTTAGAAAACAATATTTCTTTGATGTTTTTAGACAAATTTCATACTATGCTGACAAAGCCCTGGGTAACATACAGCAAGGAACAGCCCTGCATTGCTGGTATGGGATGGAATGACCAAGAGCAAGGGCTTTTCAGTCTCTAATTTCTAAGTGAAAGACACCCTCCCACACACATCTAAACTCATGTAAATCTGCATAACCCCATTAACTTCAATGAAGCTAAACCAGTTTACACACGAGGAGGATTCATTACGACAAACACTTGAATTTCATCAAGATTTTTTTTCTTTGTGCATATACAGTTTGGGCCAAACATTCCTAGCTAGTCAGAAAGCAGCTTTTGAGTTTGTACATGCAGGGCCAGATTTTCTGCTCAAGTAAATTGAGCGTAAATTGAGCAGAGCCCGCTGGAAATGTAGCTCACCAATTTTGCATGGACAACCATTTTTGCTCATACAACTATTACATTTGTGCACACAAGCTACTTAGCTGGATTTTTAACATCAGTTTTGCATGCAACATGCCCATTTTGTTATGTAAAAGCTGGAAAGGGTGTGTGCAAACTGTTGTATTTGTTATGTATGCACTGGTTCATCATCAAAGGTCATGTTTTAAAATAATTAACTTTAGAAAACTTGATAGTTGAATAACAGATTAAAAGAGTCTCTCCTTTATAGCACATACAGTATGCATGGTATAATCATTGTGATCAGTTACGCTCACTCTAATCAGCAGAGTGGTATTTTTGTGTCCCTTGATAAGTCATTATTTTGCTCACGATCATTATGTGGTTAGGAACTGAACAATTACAAGTATTGTTATTCTTACGCCAAAGTAAATATGGCCATTTCCCCAATTACCGATGTAGAAAGGGATAAATCTAAGCACAGCCTTTTACTTTTCTTACGCACAACATCTGAAATTTTTGTTTAATTGTATAAACATGGTGAAATGTTCAGAGTGATCTTAGACTATTTCAGGCCGCATGGCTCACATCTTCCCTGCGGTGTTTCGTCATCATTTGTGAGGTACGTTCTGAGACAGGCAGTGAGAAGTCAAACATTTTGCTACCAATACGCTGATAAGATTTCAAAAAACGAGTGTCTTTCCTTACTACAGATTCAGGGCCCAATCCTGCAAGGTGTCAGGCACCCTCTGCAGCTGTGTGTGGGGGTGGGTGGTATTCATTTGTAACAGTGTCTGAACTTGATACCAGTCCTCCTCTCATTCTTCACACTTTGCAAAGACAATGACAACGTCACATTCTATAGTACTGTCTCTACGCCACAGATCCCTAAGAAAACACACAGATGAGAACATTCAAAAGCATCTGGAATGACTGGCCAACACTTCGTTCACCCCACAGACTCACATCTCTTCTTCCAGGACAAACAATGTAGCAATTGCAATACAATATCTAACATGACCTTTCAGGGATTCTGGGCTCATTCACACTTGCTGCTTAACCCATTGTCTTAAACTGATCATGCAGGATTTTCTCACCAATGAAAAGCATTTGGTAGCTGTGTAAAAGGCATGGTAGAGCACACAAGACTCGCACACATTTTAATCACTTGCTGACAGCTTGCGAGACTCCTGCCTGAGTCTAGCAAAATGAAACAATAAATCTTGCCATGCAATAGTTCATTCAGGGAACACAAATCAGATGGAATTATAACTACCACATGACTCAACAGTCGCACAATCAGAAAGTAGCAATCAAATACAATGGAGAGGACATGGTTATTCATTCTGGTTAAATAACCAGGCTGAAAAAACCTCTTTCAAGCTCTTGAAAGCTTCTTCTAATGTCAGCCAATGGAAGTAAGTCAGTGTTCAAAAGACCTTCTGAACACAAGGTAGCCGCTCCTCCTCATAGAGGGAGTGGAAATCTACACAAAATGAGGAAAAATTGAAATTCAATCCCTGCCTTACATAAAAAATTTGCTTGTCCATTGACTTCTGATAAAATGGTGTTGGCACGAGAGAGGGGCTGGGGAAAGGTTAAATTTTTCAGACACTTGCGTCCTGTACAAACACTGATATGGAAGACTAAACAGCTAGCAAGATACCAGCATCCTATCTTCCATGCCTGGTACCTTTTACCACCTTTAGGATTGGGACATTTTGGAATTCTGATACTCATACTGAGAATGATCTCTGGGGTCCCTTCAATGAAACTGAATTCCCAAATGGGTACTCTTCAGCTATCACGGCGGAGAATCACTTAGCAGAAAGCAAGACTGGAATAAAGGTAGCTCATTTGATACATGGATATTAAAAAGAAAACACTGAAGAATAGTCATTTTTCTTCGAGTGTTTGCTCATGTTGATTCCAAACTAGGTGTGTATGCACCACATGTACGGTTCACTGGAAAGCTTTCCCCCAGAGTACCCGCAGGGTTGGCTCCATGGCACTCTATATAGGGCCATGCCAACCATTCCCTCCTCAGTTCCTTCTTACCACCCGTGACAGTCACTGGAACAACGGTCTCTTGCTCAGCAAGTGTTCCCCATCTTATTGCTTCGCGTTAAGTACCTGTAAATAATTCTGTAGTTAACTTAGTGTAATAGAGTACTTAAGAGAGAGGTCTTTGTTACAGGGTAGTTAGTTCTGCCCAACCCTTTTGGGGTTGGGGCATGCCCGGCTTCAAGTCGTGCAGGTCCTGTAAGAAGCCGATGCCCAGGGATGACCCACACTCGTCCTGCCTTAAGTGTCTGGGAGAGTCGCTCCTATGGGACAAGTGTAAGTTCTGCTGGAGCGTCCGCCCAAGGATTCAAAAAGGGAAGAGCCAGAGGTTCACATTTCTTATGATGGAGAAAGCTCTGCAGCCTTTGGACATTTCGGTGGAGCAAGCGGGTGGTACGAGAAGGGAGGGGTGTTGATGGCATGCACATCTCTATCTTACTGCCTGAGCACTTTGCAACACAGCACGTCAACTGCAAGGGGTACTTTTCAATGATGTTGCAGGCCCTTGTGGATCACAAGGGTCGTTTCACCAACATCAGTGTGGGGTGCTCTGGAAAGGTGCAGGACGCACATGTTTAGGAACTCGGGTCTGTTCAAGAACATGAAGGCGGGCACTTTCTTCCCAGACCATAAAATTAACATTGGGGGGGGGTGGAAATGCCAATAGTGATCCTAGGGGATCCTGCCTACCCCTTGTTCCCTTGGCTAACGAAGCCCTACACTGTGTGCCTTGACAGCAACAAGAAGCGTTTTAATAACGGGCTCAGCACTTGCAGGATGGTGGTGGAATGTGCATTCTGTTGTGAAGGTGAGGAGGCAAAGGATTCAGATGATTGGCTAGTCAGGGGACTCACCAGAGCCCAGGTGGAGGCGCACTTCCAGGAGATGAGATCCACTTTTGGCAAGCTGGGACTCTTGATCAATGAGCAAAAGTCAATGCTGGTTCCCATGCAGAGAATAGAATTCATTGGTGCAGTGCTGGACTCGGAGCAGGCAAGGGCATCTCTTCTTCAAGCTTGTTTCTGGGCCATCAGAGATATGATAAGGGGCTTAGAGAATCATCTTCTCACCACCGCTTGAAACTGCCGGGTCAGATGGTGGCGTGCACGTATGTGGCCCAGCACACGAGGCTGCGATTGAAAACTCTTGAGTCCTGGTTAGCAACGGTATATCATTCAGCGCACGATGCTCTGGACAAGGTGGTGTCTCTGCCCCCTAAGATCCTGAACAACCTGAATTGGTGATGCGAGCCCTGTCAGGTGTGTGCAGATCTCCCTTTCTGGTTGCTTCAACCATCCATATGCCTGGTGATGGATGCCTCAGACTTGGGTGGGGAGCCCGCCTAGGTGGTCTCATGACACAGAGCCTGTGGACGGACTCAAACCTGCGGTCAAACATCAACGTAACAGAGTTAAGAGCAGTGTGTTGGGCATGCCAAGCTTTTCAGGACAATCTACAGGGCAGGGTGGTGTCAGTTTTGATGGACAACACAACAGCAATATTTTATATAACCAAACAGGGTGGAGCTCACCCCTCTCCCATGTGCCAGGAAGCCCTCAGTCTGTGGGAATTTTGCATCACTCAGTCGATCCACCTAGTAGCATCACACCTTCCGGAGTGCCAGAATGCATTGGCGGACAGCCTCCGCAGGTCATTCCTCACCCTCGAGTGGTCAATTCGCCCAGACATGTTGGCCGATCTCTTCTGGAGGTGGGTGCTCCCCAAATAGAGCAGTTTGCCTCAGAACTCAACAAGAAGTGCAGGAGGTTTTGCTCCCTCCAGGGCCACACCCTCGGGGCTATCACGGCTGCGTTTCTTATTCCGTAGATGAATCAGCTGTTTTACGTCTTTCCACCAACTCCACTGGTCCATAGGATGCTGATGAAGATCAGGCAGGACAAGGCCGCAGTGAGCCTTATAGCCCCAGCAGCATTGGTTTACAACACTGCTGGATCTGTCGATCGATACACCAGTTACTCTACCTTCTCTTCTGGTCCTGCTTATCCAGGACCACGGCAAGCTGCAGCACCCCAACCTCAAGGCGCTGCACCTCACAGCGTGGAACCTCTGTGGTTGAACCCCAGAGAACTAGGGTGTTCAGATCTGCCCAGGGAGGTCCTCGTTGGTAGTAGGAAACCCTCTACTAGGGCTACCTACCTGGCAAAATGGAAACAATTCTCCATGTGGGCAGCAGCGAAAGGTACCTTACCTATGGCAGCACCGATCTCAGTGAGGTTGGAATATTTACTTCACCTGACGCATCACGGCTTGGTGGGATTATCGGTGAAAGTCCACCTGGTGGCTGTTTCCTCCTTCCATCCAGGGGAGGCAGGTGGCTCAATCTTCGTAACTCCATGGTTAAGCGGTTTCTAAAAGGTCTGGACAGGCTGTTCCCACCCACACGTGTGCCAGTGGCCCAGTGGGACCTAAACCTCATCCTTTCAAGATTAACAGGAGCCTCCCTTTGAGCCTCTAGTGTCATGCTTGTTTCTCTACTTATCCATGAAGGTGGCCTTTCTGATGGCTATAACTTCAGCCAGTAGGGTGTCCGAACTCAGAGCGCTGACTTCAGAACCACCATACATGGTTTTCTTTAAGGTCAATGTCCAGCTGCACCCTCATCCGGCTTTCATGCCCAAGGTGGTCTCATCCTGTCACTCAAACCAGGACATTTTCTTCCTGGTTTTCTTCCCAAAGCCGCACGCCAATAGTAGCGAACAAGGACTGCACACGCTTAATGTCAGAAGAGCCTTAGCCCTTACATTGAAAGGACTAGACCTTTCAAGAAAACAACTCAGCTGTTTGTAGCAGTAGCTGACAGGATGAAAAGGGAGTCAGTGTCGTCGCAACGCATCTTGTCTTGGATCACGTCATGTATCAAGGCATGCTACAACCTTGCAAAAGTACCAGCACCCGTTTTAACGGCCCATTCCACGAGAGCGCAGGCATCCTCTGCAGCTTTTCTGGTGCAGGTGCCAATCCAAGATATTTGCAGAGTGGCAATGTGGACATCGAGCCACACCTTCACAACACATTATGCTATTACCCTACAGGCTAGAGATGATGCAGCTTTCAGGAGAGCAGTCCTGAAGTCTGTGGGAGATTGAGTTCCGACTCCTCCTCCTATGCTAGGGCTTGGGAATCACATAGTCTGGAATCAACATCAGCAAGTACTCAAAGAAGAAAAGACGGTTACTAACCTTCTGTAATTGTTGTTCTTCGTGATGTGTTGCTCATGTGCACTGCAAAACTCACCCGCCTAACCCACTGTCAGAAGTCTCCAGCAAGAAGTAACTGAGGAGGGAAGGGTTGGCACGGCCCTATATAGAGTGCCATGGAGGCGTGACTCCAGGGGGCTCCATAGTCGACCCTACGGGTACTCTAGGGGAAAGCTTTCTGGTGGACCATGCACGCACATCTAGTTTAGAATGGACATGAGCAACACAGTTTGAAGAACAACAGTTACAGAAGGTTAATAACCATCTTTACTGTGTCAGACCAATGGTCCATGACCAGGTAGCCTGTCTTCTGACAGTGGCCAATGCCTCAGATGCTTCAAAGGAAATGAACACAAGAGAGCAATTATCAAGTGATCCATGCCCTGTTTTTCTATCCCAGTTTCTGGCAGTCAGAGACTCAGGGACACCCAGAGCATGGGGTTGTATCCCTTACCATCTTGGCTAGTAGCCATTAGTGGACCTATCCTCCATGAACTTATCTAATACTTTTTTGAACCAGTTATACTTTTAGCCTTCACAACATCCCCTGGCAATGAGTTCCACAGGATGGCTGTGTGTTGTGTGTTTAAATCTGCTGCTTATTAATTTCATTGGGTGACCCCTAGTTCTTCTGTTATTTGAAGGGGTAAATGACATTTCCCTATTCATATTCCTTATTTCCCACACCAGTCATCATTTTATAGATTTATATCACAGTCCCCCTTTGTCATTTCTTTTCCAAGCTGAACAGTTCGGTCTTTTTAAGTTCTCATATGGAAGCTGTTTCATACCCTTAATTATCTCTGTTGCCCTTGTTAAATAAAACACTAGAAGTTGTGTGTGATGAGGAGGAAGCGGGGGTTGTCCAAGAACAGATTGCGATGTCATGTGGAATTCTGGACCAGATCCTCAGCTTGTATAAAGTAGTGTAGTGCTATTGAAGTCAATGGACCTGCAGCAGATTTACAGCAGCTGAGATTATGGCTCAGTGTATAGCCTCCGTTTCGCCATCTGGCAGGCGTTTGTTGTATCGGGTTTCAATGTACAGGGCCACATTTTAAATTGCCATCTGTAAGGAGGCTGTAACATTTGCAGGTGAATCCATTTAATGCGCACTTGATATTAGCCAGATTTGGGAGGTGGCAATGTAAAATAGTTAGAGCATAAAACTGAGTGGCCCAAGTCCCGATTACTATTCTCGTCTTTGCAATAACTTGCTGTGTGACACAGGGCAAAATGCTTAATCTGCCTGTGATTAAACTAGTTACCTCCCTCACAAAGAAGCATAACGAATAGAGAACATACTCAGGTAACATAATCCAGAATAGCTCCACTGAAGTCAGTGACGCCATGCTAGTTTACACCAACTGAGGATCTGGTCCAGTATCTATAAAGTGCTTTGGGCTACTTGAATGAAAGGTGCTATTGAGGTAGAAAATGTTACTCAGCTTATACGATCTTTGGAGCAGACATAACCTTTGTTTCAAGTCTGTACAATACAAACTGTTATGCAATGATGGGGCCTTTAGATGGTATTGTAGTATGAACAAAAATTATTTCTCCATGCAAATTAAATCGTTAGTTGCACACTTATTACTCTACAAGCACAACTGCTTGTGCACACATCCCTTCCCGTGAAGTTTTGATCATACAACCAGCTGTACCAGCACCTTTGGTAAACACATTGTTGGAGACTGTTAGCAATTTGACTTATGTATTTACATACATTAGACATAACTTGCTTTTGTCCTGCTCTCACATTGACATTGCACGTGAAGCTACAAGTACCAACCCACCCACAGAATGTTTTGAGAAAGCAGAGGATTTGACTACATGGGGGGTGAGGGGGCTCAGGAAAGTTAAGCTAAATTAACTAAAGGGATGAAGCTAATGTGCATTAGTTAAAGAGCTTTAAACCCTGTGTGAATGCTCTCATTCTGAAAGAGAACTAAGGTCACTTCACTTTGTGTCCACATAGGGGTTGAATCCATTTTAAACTAATGGCTTTTAAATTCATACCTTTAATTAATTTAGCTTAACTTTTCAATGTAGAAATGCCCACAGTGATCACAAAGTAACTTTGGAGCTAACCAAGTTGGAGCAAGTCATCTTCTCTACAACTTCTCATGCTGCCACATCACTTCACTTTATCTCAGGAGAACAAGTAGTGAGTTTCAGATCTCAATTTAAACCAGGTTTCATAGACTCACTTTTATTATTTGTATTGCAGTAGCATCTAGCAATTATAATTATGATGGACACAGAACTGTTTGTGCAAATGAAGTGTACTTGGGCTCCCAGTCCTCTGTGTGAGTGAGGTGTTAGCATTTAGCCACATGACACGCTCTAACTTTATTAGCATTTTAAATGTCAAACAGAGGTGCAAGATGGATTACAGGACACTGAATAATAGTCCTTATGTGATTTCAGGTTTTCTGCACAAACCAATAAAGAAAGAATTCTGTAAGACAAATCCCTGATCTTGACATTAAGAAACATGACCCTAGGAGAAATGAGTAAACATATATCTTTGTGCTTTTCTAATCAGGTCTTGTCCATCAGCCCAGCATCCTCCAACAGAGGGAACTGAGTTGTAGCTTTAAAAAAAAAAAAAAAAAAAAAGAAGAGAGGATGAAGGCTCATTGGAACATTTGCTTTTCACAACTGGCTTGCAAGGAGCATTCATAGCAGGGTACACAGCATCACACCCATTTTTAATTGTGCTGACCTGATGTACATTTTAGCATTTAGAATGGTGGGCAAAATCCACAGAAGTAAGCCCCTAAGACAACAGAATGATCTGCAATTTGTGGGCCTTACAGAAGCTATAGATTTTCAGGAGGCGTTAGAATGAGATGACCTGATTCTATGGTTTACCAGCTTTCAACTAAGGTCCTAAATATGACTTACTCTGCATTCAAGTTGACGTGACCATTTGATGACTTGGCCACTCTATTACCCAACCCAAAGAGTGCCTACTATACATCTCAACTGTTGACCTAGAGTTCCATTATGCCCCAAGGTCTAGACCCAATTCATTTGAACTGGCTCCCCCCCTCCTAAGGGAGATGGGAGTCTCTCTGTGAAGGCTCCAGGACTCTGAATTTGTTGACCACATTAATCCAAAATAGGCCAAATTTGGTGAATTTCTAGGCATGTTCAAAAGTCACCCATTTGATATGGTTTTTAGAGAGGGTTGAGGGTCTGCATCTCACAATGATGAAGGGGTAGAAAGGAGTTTTTAGAAGTGGGTGGACAGTGGGTTGCAGTTGAATGGATCATTTTCTGCTGCTGCTAATGGTGTTGTTGACGGACTGTTAGGGTGCTGTGGATAGACATCTTTCAGTTATTTAAATAAAATAGAAATAAATAATTCTGGGTCCCTGGTTTGACTGTGTCCAAGCTTGGTGATGAGTGGAAGTCTGTTGCCAGCTGAAGGCTGTTCTGGGGCCTGTATTAAATGAGCTGGTGTTCCAATCCAAATCCCAGTGGAGGAATCCTGGTTTTAAAATGGCAGCATTCTTGTCTTCACTGATGGACCAGAGATTATGGCATGGAGACGACACTATCTTCTCACACACCTGGAGATGGTCTCTCTAGATTAGAACAGAAGCAGATGCCAGAAGCTTGCCGTACACCTTTGCCTGTGCTGTACCTGGGCCCTGTCTAAATAGAGGCCTTTAGTCTCCAGGCACTCAGATACTGTGGTGATAGTGGAGAGATAGGTAGAAGGGATGACAATTTCATTTCATGGTAGTGTGGAATGAAAACAAAACCTTCCAAATGTTTTTGCAAAAATGGAATTGTCAATTATGTACATTTTTTGGATGAAAAAAATGAGCTTTTCAGTTCAGGAAGGTCAGGGTGGAAGACTCAGATTCAAGTCTGCTCTGGCTGATTCAGAGGAGTGTTTTTCAACCCAGATCATACTGTGCAGGGAGATGAACTGTGGTCTCCCCCATCCCTGACCAGTGACCTAATCACAAGGCTATAGAGTCAGTGTGTATGTTTTTCTCCCTCTTCCCACCCCAGGCCCCCAACGTTGTTGCTGAAACCGGTGTGTGTCTACAAAATGCTTCAACTTCCACAAAACTTCATTTTGTCAAAAGTGTTCCAACCATTGCTATATACAAGAATTTAGACAGATCAGGCAGTCTTAGCTTATATAAATAGCAAATTCACTCTGTGATACCTTGATTTTTCAGACCTGAAGTACTTTATGAGCAGTCTCTTACTATAAACAACTAAGAGAAATTATGTAAATTCATTTCCGCACAAAAAATGAAACTGCCAGTGAGAACAGAGGGACCCACCCCCACCCATATTTTGTGAAAAACGACTACTCTTTCGGTTGCTTAAACCTGTTCACAGTGACTGCCTCCAATACTAACTTGTCTATAGGCAGCATCTGTTGTGCATTAAGGGCCCCGTTTCACCACCATTGCTCACGCTGAGTCGTGCCTTACTCTGCAGTTAGTCCCCTTGAAATTTCAGGTGCCTATACTGTACTTTCCTCATGACGCCAGTTAAGCAAGTTTTACGGCCCCTTTGCACCGAGACCGCGGCTAGAAATCTGGCCTGTTAGAGTTAATTTAGGTTCCAACAAAAACAGAAGAGCAGCTGATAAAATGCACTACTTCAGATTAAAGAGGCGTTTGTGTTTTTGTTTGTTACATGCATTAGTTGTAACATACAGCACGATTTTAGCTGGGAAACATATGGCACATTAGAACACAAATTGTCCACAGTTTCGTTATCAGTTTAAAAAAAAAAAAATAAGGGCGAGCAAAGCCGTGGATCTTGTTTTCCAGAGGATGTACGGCAGTCTGGCTGGGGTGCTAGTGCCCATTCCAAGCCATCACATCTCCTCTCGTAAGCAGCACGTACCTACTCACAACCTCGTATTACCAGCGTAGGTCAGATACTGCTCCTGCAGGCTGAAAGGATTTGTATCTGGCAGCCCACGGGGAGGTTTAACGTTTGGTGCCAGGTTGCTACAAACTCACTGTGACTTTGCTGTAACTTGAGAAGATGGTCCCAGCTGCTGCTATTATGAAGTCACCAGCAGCAATTTTTGCCACCGGGCATCACTCTGACACACTTGCCGTGCCGTGTTTACCATGAGTGACAGTATTTGGGCGGGAACGTACAGCTCCCTTCACAACAGTTTCCGGCTGCACCGTTACTAGACTTCAACCAGTCCTGCTAGTTGATGCTGGAAGGTGAAGAGGTATTTTAATGGTTATAGTATTTAAAAGGATTCATCACTCGGTCCACTGTAAAAGCTGTTAGCTCTCAGCCACATTTGAACTGAACACTGAATTTGCAGTCAGCATCAATATTAGCTCCCTAAGAATTGTTTATATGATATTTTGCTAAAAATCAATAGTGGCCAATTCAAATGTAGTCCGTTATTGTAAGCTCAGGAGTTTACTGATTTCCTTGTAATCCCGTTAGTCTTGACTTGTCCTGTCTTCCACTTGGATTGCAGACTGTTGAGGACAGGGACAGTCTGTTTGTGCTGTGTTTGTACAGTGTCTGGCACAATGGAGTCCTGGTCCATGACAGGGGCGCCTAGCCACAAAAGACAAATAATAATCCTGGCCAGATTCTCCCATCCTTACTCATGGTGAGAAGCAACCTACTCAGCAAGTAGCACCATTGAGTGCAAGGACAACTCACCGAGCAAGGGGCTGGTAAGTGTGAATCACAGAAACGTAGGGCTGGAAGGGACCTCAAGAGGTCATCTAGTCCAGCTCCCTGCACTGAAGCAGGACTGAGTAAACCTAGACCATTCCTGACACGTGTTTGTCCAACCTGCTATTAAAAACCTCCAGTGATGGGGATTCCCACAGCCTGCCTTGGAAGCTTGTTCCAGAGCTTAACTACCCTCAGAGTTAGAAAGCTTTTCCTAATATTTAACCTAAATCTCCCTAGCTGCAGATTAAGATCATTACTTCTTATCCGACCTTCACTGGACATGGAAAGCAATTGATCATAACCCTCTTTATCACAGTCCCTACCACATTTGAAGACTTGTCAGGTACTGCTCAGTCTTCTCTCAAGATGAAACATGCCCAAACTTCTAACCTTTCCTCATCAGTTTTTAAAATTTTATCATTTTTGTCGCTCTCCTCTAGACTCTCTCCAGTTTGTGCACATCTTTCCTAAAGTGTAGCTCCCAGAACTGGACACACTGCTCCAGACACCTCACCAGTGCCAAGTAAAGCACAACACATTACCCGTGTCGTACATCTGACACTCCTGTTAATACACTGCCATGGGGTGGTCCCCTGTCAGTATTTTCTGGCTTTAAGTACAGCACCATTCCACTCCAGATCTCTTTCGCCAGCAGCTTGTTTCATTTTGTTGTTCCAGCAGGTCTGCGCCTATAGTGCTATGTACGTATATTTACAAACCCCAGCCAGCACTCTGGCTTGCTTCTTGCACTCTTGCTTCTGGGGAAGAGACCAGCACTCATAGGCTACCTCTGCCTCCCTTCTAGCTCTTTGTTCCCTTTTACTTCTAGGGCTTCCTTCCTCTCAATTTATATGCTCCCAGCTGCTGGGGTTGCTTTCCTCTCTGCTCAGCCCATCAGCTGTAGCTCTGCTCTGTGGTGTGACCAATTATGTCATGTCTCAATTAACCTGTAATCGTGGGGAGTTGAGACAGGATACTGACTCAGCACACCCCGTCACATACAACCCCAAAGATACTAGCCTCTTTAGCAACTGCCTCCACTTGTCCACTCATTCCACTGTAGGCCCCAGCTGCTTTCCGGCAGTGCTACCACCTAGGCAGTCATTCCCCATTCTGTAGTTGCGCATTTGACTTTTCCTTCCTAAGCGAAGTACTTTGCACTTGTCTTGATTGACTTTCATCTAGCTGATTTCAGACCAAATTCTCCAATTTGTCAAGTTCGTTTTGAATTTTAATCCTGTCCTTAAAAGTGCTTGTAACCCTTCCCAGCTTCGGGTCATCATGCAAAACCATGCTCTGAAGTGTCTCTCGCCTGTTTGCCAGAAGCAGGGAATGGGTGCCAGGGGATGGATTGCTTGATGATCCTCTGTTCTGCCCTTTCCCTCTGAAGCACCTGGCATTGGCCGCTGTTGGAAGACAGGATACTGGGCTAGATGGACCATTGGTCTAACCTAGTATGGCCATTCTTATGTTCTAAACCTTATAGGCAAATTTTCCACTCCATTATCCAAGTCATTGATAAAAGTATTGAACAGTATCAGACCCAGGACTCACCCCTGTAAGACTCCATTAGATACGTCCTCCCAGTTTGATGACGAACCACTGAGAGCTTCTCTTCAATAACAGTCTTTCAACTAGCTGTGCACCCACCTTATAACATCTATAATAAGGTTGCAGAACATAGCTCCCTGCAAGGGCCCCAATCCCGAAAAGGCACAGGTGTAACTTTACATGCACTGAAGTCCGTAGAACCATTCAGGCAGCTGAATCAATGTATACGAGTGTTTGCAGGATCAGGACCTTAGTGACACTGCATGGCCACCCTTGCTCAGAAAGTTGAGCCTGAGACCAGAAAACATGTGGCATGGATTTTCTTTTTAACTGTCATCCTCCAAGTTCCCCCTACGGGCAGGACTCCTGTTGAAGTCAAGGGGAGTGCTGTGTGTGGTGCATTTGTAGGCCTGGCCTATATTTAGGAGTCTAAAAATGGAACGTAGAGCTTTTTTCCTGAGCTTTATTACTAGTGTATTTACAGTATGGTAGCATTTAAAGGTCCCTGACCCTACTGAGATAGAAGCTGTTACAAGAGAATATGTCAACCCCTCAAGAGCTTACAATCTATACAACATTTGCCAAACTTACAGCAGTAAAATGGGGCTCTGGATAAATATCTAGAATCGTATGGTTTTCTATTACACATGCTGCTTGCCTGTGATTAAACTGCTTGTCCTTCATTGGCTTTTTAAAATATTGTAAGGGATAATGCATGTGGGATCGCAGGAAGTTATTTTATTATGTGATTGCGTTTCCTTGTGCAGACAGATAAGTCTTTGGTAATACTGAGGGCTGTCTCATTTCATTGATAGACACATAGTATGTAATGTTCCAGGGGGGTAGCCTTGTCAGTCTGTATACAGCAAAAACAACGAGAGTCCTTCAGGACTCTTAGATATTGGGGAAATGAACGTTTGATTTACTTGTTCTTGTCGTGTGTGATGTTTTGAACTGCATCTTCAGTTTTATCATAGATGGCCTTGTCTTGCTTCCTATATACTTGTACTCTTATACTGCACATAGGAATAGAATTCAGAGTTATGCTAATGTAAGATCAGAATACGGGTTATGAATCAAGCTGTATGTGTCTAATCAAACTACTCCAGCTTTGAATATACAAGTGGGTTTTCAAACTATCTATAGGCTAAGAATTATCTGGAGAAAGAATTCACCAATTTAATGAATTTGACAATTTCTGTGAACCAAAAGAGGCAACATTGATGAAATTATTATTCAGTCAGTCCTGTTTGTATTCTTTCATATACTATATCATGAGTAGTCAATTATTTTTGGTAAGGTCCACATTTCTTGATCAAGATACAGTGAAGGTCCAGACTCAAGAGAAAAACCACAACAACAACTAAACAAAAAGATTTCAGGGCCTGTTCAGAAGTGTCGGGATTTGGCCCACGGTCCGCCCATTGACTACCCCATCTCCTTGTGTAAAGATTAAAACACTAATGATGTTTTGTCACTTTTGGAAAGCACCTTGACACTGATTCATCGTACTATAAAATTTGTATTTCTACCATCTAAGAAGTTGGAAATTTCACGTTTCTAATCATACTGATCTAGTTGCTTGACTTTCTGTTGCAGAGCAAGGAGAGTTTTCTAATCCTGCGGACAGCTACCCATAAGTCCTTAGTCCCACTAAACTGCATGGGATAAAACCTGTGGAATATCTCAGGCAGCACTTTAGTAACCTACAGCATTCATAGAAATTAGAAGAGAGAGAGAGAAACCTGCCACAGATCACGTCCATTCTCCTGCACATGCAAGATAAAGCTCAAGAGCACATATCAGATATTAAACTGTAGCCCCTCAATCATAACAGTCCGTCAGCATCAGGCACTGCAACCATCCATAGGGACATCTGGAAGCGTACCTATTAATTCCTCTAAGGTTTAATTAAAAAGGTCATACACCTGGAGGCCTTCCCCTCTAAATAAGTATCTTCCATTCCTTTCTATGGATAGATGTAACCTGCCTGGCCTCAGTGCAGGACAAATGATGTTAGCTTAGCAGTGTCGTGCATATCAGGGTCACACTTTCACCATGGTAAGTTACTCAGGACTTGCCTTTTCCCATTGGTAATGTTTTTACATGCCTTTACCCATTGGTAATGTCATACTGACCTTGGATATAGGAGATAAGTCTCCGCTTGTTCCAGTACTTTGTAATTATAACACATTAGCACACACTTTGATCTAGCATTGCACCCACTGTCTTCCCACGCTGTATTCCATGGGCTTTTTCAGTGGAAAGTTTGTTAATGATAGTGCTTGCAAAAAAAAAAAAAAAATGTAACCAGACAGCTGCTTTTTTTTTTTTTTTTTTTTTTAAATAAATCTCTCATGGTCCATTGATTTATTTATTTTTCATGAATATGAAATAGGATAGGTTGACCATCCCTGAAAAATGGCAGAGTCTGAAATAGACATTCTTCCCCCAAGTCACACACTTGTGACTTCCACCAGGCTCAACAGGAGTTGTGTACATGCATCAATATGTCAAACTGCAGACCACTTCCTGGAGACTGCAGTTAGTGCAGCAATCGTTTTCCAGTCCACACTTCACTTTGCTTTCTGTGCTGCCAAAAACGTATTTGTGCCAACTGCTCTACTGTTTCTGCAATGGCAACTCTGGGTCACAGAGAACCGCAAAGTCAGTTCAAGTAGTTTACCAAACAGCCCACAGATAGCAACAGTTTTTACTTAATATTGATCTGATCCAGATTTGAAATGACAACTTAGAGGCTGTATATTCCATTTCCAAGCTCTTGTGGACAATCATAATTGAAAAATAGCCTTGATTAAAAATTAATAAGTTGTTCACAGAGGCAGACAATCTTTTTGTTTTTCTCTTTTGCCATGAAGACATAGCCAAATGTATGGCTACAACCAATAGATACATGACTAAATAAGCCTTTCAGAATAAATACTTTTATTGATGGATATGACCTGAAACCGACCAGTTGTTCTAAAGGGTTTTCTTCTCATTTTACTTTTGTTTTCATGGCTAAAATGAAAACAGACTTCATGAAAGGACGTTGCTTTTTCCTGAGGGTTCAAAAATCAGAGAGCTAAAATTTTCAAAGGTATTTAGGTAACTTAAGATACCGAGAAAGACCTTGGGATTTTCAAATGGATTTCCATGGGAGTTAATCAGGTTAGGTGCCTAGGTGCTTGTGGGATTTTCAGAAATGCTTAGGTAAGTTAGGCAACTAACTACTATTCAAATCTTTTTGAAAATCCCACTAGACACTTACCCGTATCTTTAGGCACCTAAATACCTTTTCCCAAATAAGGGTCTCAAATTGTTGGATATGATTTTCACCACCAGCAGGTGCTCACATATATCCATATGCACCTTCAGGCATGTTACAGGTAAGTAGGGTATAGCTATTCTCATCCTTTGTGTTGGAACACTAACTAGACTGAAGCGCTAACAGCTACTAATTCATTCATTGTATACTTAGTATGGGGGAGGGGGAGGGACAGAGGGAGAAAAAAGAATGTACAGTCCATGGAGTCAATTTTGAGCACAAGACAGGCTTCTACCCAAGAGAAAACGGGCAAAAAGGGTCCACTAACTGAGCAAATCTCATTTTCCATTAAAATATGCAAACATTCATCTTTTTGTGAATTTAGTGATTTTTGATAAAACAGTGAAATGATCAAAACTGTGACTAAAGCTAAATTTGGGATTTGTGAAGTTATGTGGAAGGAAAAACCACAAGTTGTGACTTTTGCAGTTTTCCACAGCAAGAGTAAGACATATGCAAAACACTGACAAGGCAGGTTGGTCTTATGGTTAAGACGAAGGACAGGGACTTGGATTTGGGATCTGTTGCTGGTTCTGCCACAGACTCACTGTGTAACCTAGGGCAAGTCATTCAATCTGTGTCTCAGGTCCCAGACTGTAAAATGACAATAACTCCCTTTGTCTTGTCTGCTTACCCTGTGATCTCTTCAGGGCAAGGACTGTCTCTCACGACGTGTATATACAACTCCTAGCACAATGGGGCTCCTTATCTCAAGTGGGGCTTCTAAGAATGACCACAATCCAAATTTATAATGGGTTTCCTTAATTCCTAAGGTACTGAAGAACAGAACAACTTTTGCACCAGTAAGAAAGTAGAATATGATACACACAGGATGCAGGTTAGATTTCAAGAGGCTCTGTTACACTATGGCCCGCAGTGGTAGTCCTGGAGATTGTAAAGATGGGTTAACATCAGCTCTGCCTCCCCTGATCCCCCAGGTAACACACTGAGTCAGAAGAGGGTGACCAGATGTCCTGATTTTAAAGGGACAGTTGTGATATTTGGGGCTTTGTCTTAGATGGGCGCCTATTACCCCCTACCCCGTCCTGATTTTTCACACTTGCTATCTGGTCACCCTAGTTCAGAGAGATCAGAGATCCTGGCCCAATGGTGCTAGCGTGGGCCATCTGCTATTTGGAACCTGTCTTTTGACTTTTAAGCAGAATATTTAAAGGCGAATTAGCAAATCCCTCTTTCATGAGAAAGCATGCTGGAGATCAGGAAATCACTTCAGGGTCATTGCAGGGGAATGGGTAGCGTGACTGCGGCTCTGTCTTTACAGGAATTTTCTATTGGGGATTAATGAGGTGCCAAGATCTTTCCAGATATCTGTATTTCTAGCCATTAGCTGTACTCATGGCATTAGGGGGCTGGGGTCACATTAAGAGGCAGAGGCACCTTGGAAATGTTAGCTGGCTTTTATTAGAAAAGTTTGTTCTTTCTGAAGTGGCAGCCAGCACACCTCTGCAGTTTTAAAGGGCTGTCAGGGACGCATTTATGTGTTTTAAATATACATGCCGTCTCACGCCTTTCTCAACATAATTACATCAATAAAAGAAGTGTGACTAAGCCAATGAAATGTTTCACACACTCTGCAGGTCACCAACACGTGATGCAAGGCACAAGCAGAGAAAAGTAGACATTGACATTCCGCGGTTTAATTCCTCCACGCAAACAGCATTATTACTGTCCAAGGGTCAGTGCTGCAACCCTTACCCTCTTTGAGTGGGACCTCAAAGAGAGCTCTTAACTGGCTGCCTAGCCTTTAAGGTAGAACTTAAGTCCCAGAGATGCCCCACCATCCTAAGTGGTCAGAAAAATATCTGATCCTCATTTTGACTAAGGAATAACTTCAGGCATTTAGAAGGTATTCACTCATTCATAGAGAAATGTATAGTTCTCTTTCTATTCAACCTGAGATCCCATTCCTGGTAATCAACATTGGAAAAATAGTTTTAAAAACTTGTAGAAGTATATTAATTTTGCCGTATTTGCTAAAAATGGGGCTCCTATCAAGTACAATAAGTGCTATTAAAAACTGGACATTTATTAACACTGTTTAAATATAGAGTCTGCTATTCTTTGGCTAGGGAAATAATGCAAATATCAGAACAGAGATAATTACCATGGTGTGATAAATATCCATTTTTAATGGCATCCAATGTAAATGGACAGCAGGAACCACGCCATAGGCTGTGATGAACAGAGGCCTGTAAAACACGCTATCTACTGGATGGCAAAGCAAACAAACATTGGAAGATAAGTGCCACTTTTCTTTTACATTGTTTATGGAAAGAGAACATTGACTTTTTATCTGCCTCTCAGTAATGTAAGTGTACAGTAAATCTGAACAGTTCATCACCTTGTACTTAAGTTCCTCAACAACATTAAAATCACCTAGGGAAGCTACTATAAAATTTAATTGTCTTCTTATAATTTGGATTTATTCAAGCTGAACGCCCCCAGGGTAGTACATTCCAAGGCCACGGTATAACAAACAAAAGTCAAGAGGTGTGGATTGCTCAGACATTTCTCATAACCTGCCTCGCCTTGAGGATTGTGTAAGCAATGAAGGGCAGCACTCACTTTAAAAAGAAAGGAAATGCTTACCAAGAAAGACACTGAGCTATATACTGCTTATCTGCTTATGTAGTTCTGCTGCTGTCATGGAGGATTATGCATACAGATTGGAGGCCCCTTATAACAATCAACTCTAAATAGGTACTACTTCTATAATCAGTTTAAGACAGCTGAACCAACCCTTCATGACCTGGGAGAAATGGTGTTATTGGAAACAGCTTGTGTCAGTGCTGTAAATGTAATTCTGTACTGCAACTAGTTTGGGCCTCCTTCTGTATGTTTGATATGAGGGTCCTTCCTCATTCAACTAACTATGTATCAATAAATGCATCCCTCTCTCACCAATATATGATTCAAGGAACAGACGGGAGTCCCAATGCGGACAGTAACTTCAAGCAGAGACTGTGGTCAATCTGACCTCTTAATTTCTTATTTCTGTTCTTGTAAGGTTGTGTGTGGATAAAGGCATCTGCCATCACATCCTTAACTGCCACTATAAACATAGTTTGCTATTATTCATTACAGCAGAGTTCTTCTCGACCATGAGGGCGAGTTTAAGTGATGTACACACACCTAGCCAACCCAGCATCCAATAGGATTAAACTACCACTCCATCACTTTGTACTATTCTGTAGAGTCAATCAATGTCTGTTGGCCAAATTCAGTTAAGTACCAGACTAAACCAGGCACAAGACAAGAGATCAAGGTTTGAATGGGGATTTTAAATAAAATCCAGAGCCTCAATCGAATTCAGTATTTTAAATTGTAATGATTCTCTCTCTTTGACGTTTGCAGCAGCGTACAGAGCAGCACAGACCTATTAGACTTAACAGTGGCTAGGATGGCCTGCTGTTTTACAGTCTGATCTAAAGCCTATAGAAATCAGTTAAGAGACTCCCATTGACTTCTATGGGCTTTGGATCAGGCCCTGAGAAACAATGCCCCAGGTTCCCATCATTTATGGGGAGATTCTCGGGTTAATGTGCCTGGCTCACAACTGCACGGCACATGAGGCAGGAAGGTCAATAGGAACCTTTGACGGCGATTTTACATGCTCTGGTTCAGAAGCTCGCAGCTCAGGGCCATCTTAGACCTCCCACAGCCTGTTCAATATTCCCAAGCTCCCTGGGAAAGTGAAGAAAGCTTTGCCAGGAATTTAAAAGTACAAAGTGCTACAGTTGCTAACGTCAACTGACACTTTCCAGCTGATTGTGCCATTGTTCAGGGCTACCTGCAGCTATTCACCTAGAGTAGGCTGACACCTGCCCCTGTTATACATTATTAAACAATGTATTAACCTTGGTGGACGTCACTCAAACTACATCATTACTCTACAGTACATAAGTCTTAGCGCTTCTCCCACTGAAGCAAGGCTCCCATTCAGAGCTAACTTTTTTTTTTGGTGTGTAATTTTTTTCCCTTTCCCCCTCTATCAGCAGACTTTCTAAACGTGTTCATTATAGTCATGGCACTAGCCACTGGGGTGGGCTGAAGACTGTGGGGACCGTCAGCCTAGTGGTTCTGTAGGAAACACCACAAATTTCGCTGCCTCAGTTTGCATAACACTGGGTGAGCAGAGCAGATCCCTAGGTCTCATGCAAGCTCCTGATGCTTGTTCCTTTCAGCCATAATCACTGATTTACACTGTCAAGGCTCTCTATACAAGCATACTAATTAAGAAGGAAGAAGGCTGAGGTTCTTCTTTGTGCTTTCAGTTCTCCCAAATTGAAGGGCATGGAGGGATTGGGTGAACCGCATCCACAGGTCTAATGGGGCCTTATCAGCATTCTCTCCCATAGGTTCCCTTTCCATGTGGGAAGGCCCCCACAGAGAGATTTGGGGGGCAGCTGCCAGTGCAGGAGGTCACAGTAGCACAGTTCAAGAGGGAGTCCTGCTTGCACGGATGAGGGGGAAAAAGAGAGAATTGCCCCTGTATGTCTCCCCCAACCTCCACAGGTGCCCCTGTGGACCGTAGGATTTATATGCAAGTTAAGTTCGCTCTCTCCTCCACCTCCCATCCCCCCTGATTTTAGCTCATACTTTTAGAAGTGGCTCAGTTTCAAGCTGAAAGTGTCACTTTTACAGTGGCTTGGATCCTTGCTGTAGCATGCTTCAGGAAGGTGGTGATCCTAGAGCACATGTCCATAAAGGACATTCAAACACCTGACAGCCACCTTAGACCCTCCCTTGGCACTGCACTATGTTTGCGATCTCAGCCATATGTATCACTCCTATAGAAGGGCTTCCTGGAAAAGACACCTTGAATTTACATCTTATTTACAGAACCCTGTAGGCCGAAGCCAGAACCCTTTACTCAGGATTGACTCCCACTGACTAGAGAGAGTAACTGGCTGACTCAAGGCTGACCAGGACCTCGGAATTTATTTGCACACTATGGAAGAAGGATTGTGATTAAGACATAGACTAGGTCTCAGCAGATCGGGGGTCAGTTCCCAGGTCTGCCGCAGGCTTTCTGGGTGACTCTGGGCAAATCACTGAGTCTCACCTTTAACCATAAAACAATCCTTTTCTCTCATCCTTGTCTATTTACATTATATGATCTTCAAGGCAGGGACTCTCTCTTACTGAGCATATACTTGTGCCTAACACCATGGGGCCTTGATCTCAAGTCCCCATATCATTGCAAGATGACTAGTACTAATGGTCATAGATTACATGGTGTATTCTCATTCTGAGATGCAGAGGCACCATCTGAGAATATTAGACCCATGTCTCCATTTTCATGCATGGTCTTCACTGCAGACCTAAGCCAGTTCTCCAAACACTCCTCTGATGTAATAAAAACAAGCAGCAGCCAGTTTTGAGGCCATTTAACACAGGCGACACATAAAGAAAGCTTGTTCCCCAACACCACCTGCAATCACTGGTCGGTTTTTAATTCATTCATCATTTTCTAATCTGGGTTATGAAACCACAGCAAGAAAGATATATTTTGATGACCCATTAGATACAGGGAATTGGAAATTCAGGAGGAGAAAAGCCATTTATCCACAGACACCTTCCTAGTTTCCATTATATTAAAGGCTCTTCTTTTACTGAATGGCCCAGGAGAATGCCAGTGGCTAGAATACAGATTTTATCTCAAGGACACTGGTTGAAATTCAGAAGTTAGTGGCAATCAAATTCATTCACTGCCACCTGATGGCTGTGAAGTGGACAGCATCTATAAGCATGCCAGTCCCTAGCAGACAGGTGTTCATGCTCCTGCTGGTGGCAGGTTCAGCACTGAGGCCAAGAACTGGCTGTTCTTGAAGACTGTCAACCCCCCTTCCCACCAACAGACTTATTCTTCCAAGCCAAGGTTGAAGCATATTGGTAGGTTACTCTGGGCAAGCTGAGTATGCCAGACCCATTCTGTGGATTTATAGAGGAGCTCAGCTGCCAGTACTGTCAAGCTAAACCTCACGCAAGCCTGGAGAGTGCTCCCAAATTCTTCACTAAACCAAAGAGCCAGCCCCCAGCGAGCTCAGTAGGCTTGCTCAAGGGATGAATGACTCAAATGAGAAGGAACCATATGTGAAAATTCACTGAAACACCCCACACATGCTATTCGTGGCTGTTGCATTAATCATTTCCTTAGTGTCCTCTGAACTCTGCTCTGTTCCAGGACGCAGAAATTGCCTTACTGTAACAGTGGCCACTACCAGCTGCTTCAGAAAAAAAAAAACCTCATGACAGTCAGGTCATGGGATGATCTAGCCACAGGAGAAGTCTCATGCTAGCCCCATCATTAGTGGTTGTCTCATACCCCAAAGCATGAAGAATTTTATCCGTAATTGTTTTTTGAAGTTTTACGGCCCACGTCTACAGTGTCAGTCATGCCTCAAACTGTGTCTACGCTGCAAAGCAATAGGGCTTGAACGCTGGCTCCTGGCTTGACTCAGGCTTGGACCCTCTACCCCCGTGGGGTTCTGGGACCCTGGGTTAGTCCAATTTGTGTGTAGACAGAAGGGGGATTAGGCCTGAGCCTGTTTGAAGCCTGGGCTCACACTGCAGTGTAGACATACCCTCAGTTTCCTAACAGGGCCACATTCTCCTTCTGCTGGTAGCATGCACGCCTGGGTCACTGAATGTACACCTCCCACTACGTGAGGAAAACTCCACTCCAGAAACAAAAAGTCCAACCAAAAGGCCAGAATGAATATTGGCTCCAGCCAGCTGTTACTCACCCCTCATGAGTCACAATCCCTCTCCTCGGATCTGTAGGGCATTCACCCCTTTTGGAGCAGGGCCTTCAAGAGTTGTCTTCCCTCAGCTGCAGGGTCCAAACACGGCTGGACACAGCTGAGCTGCTGAGGAGGCCAGTCCCAGGCTCTTTGCTAGGGTTATAACCAGCTCCCGCCCAGAGGGGACTGGGTGAAGGGGGGGCGTCTCTGCAGAAGCACACCCCAGGCAGTCCACATGCTCCGTGTCAACGTCCACCACCTGCTTGGCCTTGTACAGCCTGTCTTTAGGCCTCCTCTCGCAGCCCCTCCTGAGGGATTTCTGCAGGTCCCCCATCGCCATGCACACCCCCCACCACAGGGCTCACGTGGGGGGAAGGGCACTGCAATTCCTGTCCTTTAGGAAGCCAAGCCCTCGTCTTTCCAAGCTTCAGCACAAACCAGACCCTAGCCCAACAGCTCAGGCCAGGAAAGCCAGGCACTGCACCTCCCCCTCTCAATGAGAAACACCTGGCTGCTCCTTTCCTCCCCTGCCCCCTCCTTCCCAGCATACATTGCAGCCCAGCCCCTCATTCCCAGCTCACCTGGAAACCACACCTCCCAATAGTCCATTCTGCCTTGCCCAGCTAGGGTCAGGGCAGGGTTGGACCCAGAGCTCCATTTAAAGGGCCAGAGTCCAGCAACACCTAGCTAGCATGACTGTGCGTTTTCCCATCCGGTCAAACCTTTGTTTGGAATCCCGCTCAGGGACGGGTGCCCGAGATACCTTGTGGCAATGAGGTTAATTCCTGGGGTTAAAAAACCGATGTTTTATCTGTTTTAAATTTGGCCCCTTTTAATTTGACTTTGCGCTGTGTGAGGAAAGGCTCCCTTTTGTTTGCTTTAAACGGCAGCCTCTTGTGTTGTGAGCGAGTAAACAGCAGCACCCCATTTAATGCCAGTTTGCCACTCATTATTGTCTGTGCCTCTGTCATGTACTTTCTTATTTCTCACCTCTCTAATCTAAACAGCCCGTCTCTCTTCCAGTAGAAATCTTCACATGTCTCTAATCATTTTTGCCTCCCATCTCCAGATCTGTTCTCTTCCTTCTGTATATTTCTGGAGAAAGGCTGACCATCAACGAACAAACGATTCTAAATCAGGACCCACCAGTGATTTTCATTACGATATTCGAATAGACATACTATTATTTCCTGCCCCATTCTTTAGACAGCCTACCATTCTACTTCCTTTCTTGACAATTGCACATTGAGTAGAACAGGTTGGTGTTAGTAGGACAGATGGTCTAGTGGTTAGAGCACCAGACTTGGACTTGGGAGGCCTAACTTTGCCACAGATTTCCTGAGAGACCTTAGCTTCATCCACCCTGTGCCTCAGTTCCCAGTCTATAAAATGGGGCAAATACTTCCCTATCTCACAGGAGTAGTGTGATGATAAAATCTAAGAATGCTTGTTAAGACTGTGATGATGAGGGCCATATAAATACCTAGAAAATTATCTTAAGCGATTTAATTTTCCTGAACCCAGTATAGGGCCCCAGCATTGTCCATTCATCTGACTTGGTCAGGTCCCTTTGAAGTTGCTTCTAGTTTTTACTGGTCTTGATCAACCTAAATAATACTGTGTCTTCTGCAGATTTATCCACCTCATTGTTCTCCCTCTTATCCAGAACTTTATGGCCCCCTCTTATTAACCCATTGCTGTGATACAAATGAATCATTTCTTCTTACTCTTTGCTTTCTGTTTCTTAATCAGTTTATCCACATCAGCACTTTATTCCATGTGTGTTTAGTTTTCTTAACAGTCTTTGGAAAAATTTCACACCTCATTCTAGGTCACATGAAGTAACAGACACAACACAAGAAATGCTTGTTTTTGTTGTTACAGAAGGTTTCCTTGGCTTGGAGGGGGTGAAGAAGGAAAGAGACATACATACAGTAGCCCAGGGCACTTTATTTATTAGAACATTCCTTCAGTAATCCAGAGTGACTCCAGGTGGGAGTCTGGTATCAGTTCTTCCCCGGAACAATGAATCAAGCAGCATCCCAGCTTGTATAGCCTTTGTTGTGAGGATGAGATGTGAGAATGGCAGGCTGACCCACCTGCTCCAATGTCTTCTTTCTCCTCCGACATCTTGGCTGCTGTGAATTGAATACGAGGGAGTTGGCCACACCTCCTCCCACACACTCCTTGCTATTTTGGGGACAATAGAGACTGCCCGCTGTACGGATGTACTAAGGAGGATGGGGTATAAGAGGCCTTCCCAACATTTGCCCAAGAAGAAAGCCTGCCCCCTTCTACCACATGTCAAAGTCTGAAGACCCACGTCCCAGACAAAAGAATGTAGCATACCCAGCTAGACTGATGCGGAAGGGGGACATAGTAACCTTCCGCTGAAGTGAGTTAGAGAGAGTCATGGCCTTTTGTTACTCCACATCCCCAGAAGGGTCAGCAGCAGCAAGGATTGAACTAAGGAACCTACCCACCTGGGAGCAAAAGCATCTATTTCTTAAGCTAAATGACCCAGCTTTATCAGCCACTGCTGTAGCAGGCTCCTCCACCTTGAATCTGCAGCCCAGCCACCACTAGAAGAGGACAGAGCCCCATGCTGAGTCGGCTACATTTACATCACATTACTCCTGGTTCGATCCCATTGTGCCACCCTCGACAGGGCCCTCGTGTTGGAGTTCAGTCTGGGTTGGCTAATTGTCAGTATTGTTCCATCGGTGAAATGTGCTTCTGCCTATCCACGCAGAAAGCATCCTGAGCGTCCTCACTGAGAGACCCCTCTGAATACGACGTATCAGGACAGCGCTGCCGTGTCGTGCTCCCACAGATTAGACCACCACAGAATGTTTTCACCTTTGACGGCACGTGAAATAAGTTCTTGCTGTATGCCTATCACTTGCGCAGCTGCTTTTCAAGCAGCTCCCCCTTTGTTCCTGGTAAAGAGCTCCCCTCTTAACAGGGAGAGGAGCTTGCCAAATAATTTAAATTCTTTTGTCTAAAAGAAGGGCACAGATCAAAACTATTTCTCCAGATTTGTAATCAGCTGCCTTTAACATTTTTATTGCTTCTACAAATGGAGGCTGGAATAAAATGTTAGGCATGTCATCCATGAATTATGGGACTAGAATACTGCCTTTAGGCATATGAATATATATTTGAGAGGATGGAAATATGCGCAGTGGGAGTTATTGCTAAAGACCCATGCTCATTGCAGCACAGTATAGTTCTTTGGCTAGTGTATGATGCTTTGGAGAACACTGATTGAAATTAATGCTGCTATTGAGATAATAGAGAATTCATGGACTCAGACCTTTTATAGATCTGATCCATTTTTTTTAACATTGTAAGTAACTCCTTGAAATGAAACATCTTTTTTTTTTTAAGATCAAGCTCAAATTGCCTCCTGCAGAACACTTCCTGCTCCTCTGGCTCAAACTTCTGCTACATCCAAAGTCTCTCCCCGGGAGTTTCCCTTATCCACCCCAGAGACCTGATGGAGTCACATAATCCACCTGCCACGTGAACTTTATTTATTTTTCCCCACCTGGGGAGGCAAGTTAATGGTATCACAAGAAAGGTTGAGATCATCTCCCCTTAAAGGGCCAGACACGCTACACTGCCTCAGCTTCTCCTTCTGTAAAATGGGTACAATGTTGACACTGGATCCAAAGTATCAAGTGCCTATCTCCCAATGAAATTAATAGGAGTTAGATGCCCGAACACCTTTGAGGATCTGGGCCAATTAGTCTGACCTATCTCACAGGAATGTTTTGATTAAGAGCCTTATGAACACTGCAATTCCTCCTCTCCCCCATGAATTTGAAATGCAAATATAAACCTGATTGTAAACCTGATCAGCCATTCAGAAAAAATAAAATATACCACCTGACCCATTTGGCCACTCAAAATTAACTGATACAGCTTGAAATTCAAGTGCCCTATCCTTACAACGAACTGCTGTAAATAATTAACAGGCCAAAAATTACTTACTGAAAATATTCAGTCAAGAATACTGAAGAGTGGAGAAATTTGAGAAAATTATGATGACTGATTGTGGACAATTTGGGGAGAGAAATAAAAAGGGGGTGAAATTTGTCAAAATAAATTGTTCATCAATTCTTCACGAAGATCTGGTCAGGAGGGTTGAAAGTCAATAGGCCCACGCTAGCATTCCTTAGCCAGGCAAAATGTCCCATGAAGGGATTGCTCTTACATGGAATTCATTCCTGACAGACAGACAGTAGAAGTTTTATGAATCACATACGTTCCACTTAAGTCCTGTGGCCGTAAGTGGTACAAAGGCATTATATAGGCTTGAATTTTCCTCTTAGGCTCAATCCAGATTCCACTGAAGCCAATAGGAATTTTGCCACTAAATGTCCACGCAGTTAGGTTATAAAAATGCAGCGTATTGTCATACTTGGCTGTACCCAGAGCACTGAGCATGAACCACTTATTCTAGCCCCATGGTAAGTGATAATTTGCAGATCCGGAATGAAATCCTGGCCCTACTGAAATCAATAGAAGTTTTCCCACAGATTTCACTGGGGGGCCAGGATTTCATCTCATGTTGATGAAAAACCTTAAAAATGGTTGATCTTCACCATGTTATATTCGATGACCTGTGATATTACTCTGTGACATGTTAAACACACTGCAAGCTGCACTCAAGATGCTGCTTAATTTGATCTCTCTGAGTTTCTATTAATAAAATACAACCTCATCTCAGCTGTGAAGATCATTCTTCCCTCCCTTTCCCCCCCCCACTCCCTCCACCCCCAAGCTGGTCTAGAAATAGTAAAACTATAAAATGCAGAAGCCAAGTACTTGTGGCCCTGTGGTGTTAAACGTATCTCTGCAGGGTTAAAAAACAAGGCCTGAATCAATATAGGGCAGAGACTAGTATGGTTCTCTGGCGTGATCTGAATGAAATATACAATGACTAAGAGTGAAAGTGCTATTACATATCATTGTAGCTGATGGGGTGGGGGTGTATCCCATTTAACACTTTAATCAATGTTCACGTAATCGTTAGGGGCCATTCATAAATATTTTATGCTTACCTATTCTAGTTTATGGCACTTTAAGAATTAAGGGATGATGACTGAAAATTCACCCCTCCAAACCTACACACCTTATTATTATGGATCACAAGGTAAAAAGGAATGCAAAACTTACGTAACCAGCATCTTGCTGTAGTGCACATATGGGGTAATACTATAACCATTTTTCAAAGGACTTTACTTTGATTGTGTTGCAATCCGTTTGCATTTACTTCTGGGAAATATTCCAGTGACCAAGTTCACTGGCAGGAATATTCACAGACATAGTGAATTTGAAGCTGAAACTGGAAAATCCTGAAAGAAAATGAGTTCTGAATTCATTAGTATTTGTCAGAAATCTGAATATAACACACATGTTCATCCAAATAGAGAACCCGGGTGAAATCCTGACCCTATCAAAGTTAGTGGCAACACTTCCATTGACATCAGGCACGATTTCACTCCATGGGCTAGATCTTCAGCTGGTATAAATTGCCATAGCTCACTGAAGAGTTGTCCTCTGGTATCCAATCAAAGCAGCTCTCTTTTCAATTTTTTTTGTACTTGTAAACAGCTGCTTATGAATAAGCCAATCCAGAGTTATTCATAGAAAGTATTTGGTGAATAATTTCAAACAACAAATGGCTCTAAAAGAATCGCAGTCTGCCCGGGAACAATTCACCAACAGAAAACCAGGCAACAATTGTCACATAAGTTATTCATTAGGACCGGGTTACCCAGTTCTAATTTGAAGTGTTAAAATTAGAATAAGAAAGCTGAGAGCTGGAGGCATTTCCTGCAATCGCAAAAAGAGTTTGCTTGAAGAAGTAGTTTCTCTTATTGCTGAAGAAAGGACTTTTGCACATAAAACAATGAGATTTGAAATACTGGTGTGGACAGAAGCAGTGCCTATTATTGTTTGCAGCACAAACAATGGGCTGAACTGTGCACGCTCTTTATCCAGTGTGTTGGTAGGTATATTGTTAGAAGAGTTAGCTCCACAGTGGAAATTGGTTTTATTTCTCTGATTTTAGAGGTAAAGATGTGCGTACCAATCAACTTACATCAAGGCCCCAGTCCAGCACTATGCTTAAGCAGGTGCTGAAATTTAAGCACATGCGAAGCCCCACTGAACTCAATACAAGTCAACAGGAGTACTCAAGAGCCTAGAGGTAAGCATGTGCATAAGTGGATTACTGGATGGGGATCATAGGACTCGGCTCTGCAGTTGCTCCGTGTACAGAGCTCCCCCTGGCCTCACTGGGATTTCAGGGCATGGAATGACTACAGGATTGGACCTTTAGCTTTTGGATTGTGTGGACAGTACGCAATCTGGTTGACACGATTATTCTCCTTTTCCAACAGCAGTACACAGCAGCTCAGAAAAGTTGATACGAGCTGCTTGCCTACACTTTGAGTAGTTGGGTGATAGTTAGAAACCCTACCACCCTGTGGTCCCATACAGAAACTTCCATTTGGGTTTCCTTTTTCTTGGACTTGGATCCATCAGGTTTCTGTGATCTTGAGTAACAAGGAGGCTTGACAGAGGCTTCAGAACAATTTGACCCTTCAAGGGGAAGCATCTCAGCTCTTTCACTGGCCAGATTTTGCAATTTTTATCTTCTCTCAGAATACATAGTTCTTTGTAGTCATCTCTGATCAGCTTGTAGAATAGAGCCAGTGAGTTCAGCCAAATATCTCTAAGGAGTGGCCTAGAACTACCAGGACTAGTTAATAGCTGCTCATTTAGTAGAATCTGCCATGTGAGCAGGTTTGGAAGAATTCAAGTTTTTAAACGAATTTCAACAGATAATATATCAGTGTTTATTACTGAGGTTTAAAAAAAACTAATCACATTTTTGGGCATGCAGGAAAAGAACCCTTTCATACTAACTACACTTCAAAACTGAATGAGGAGGAAGTATGGCCTTGTGGTGAAAGCACTGAGTGGGGACTGAGAAAACTTCAGGAAAAAATTGCACAAAGTACCATGACAGGCATTTTAATTAAGCAATAACCAGACAGGGTGAGTGTCTGTCTGCCAATGTTATGCCCCAATGTTTGCTTTCGAACGGCATTCTTATGTAGCACTTTTTGTTCACAGTGACATGAGTAGCCACACTTACAAGCTATAGACAAGGGGCCAGATCCTAAGGAGGCACTCACTCAGTTTTTACTCTAGCCTTACTTAGGAAACACATCTATTAAGTGAAATCCTAAGGCCCTTATTCAAAGCACCATTCTGCCCTGTGTGGAAAGAGGAATCCTAATACTTTTCCACGGTGTTTCTGTCAAATCCTTCCAAAGGGATGGTTTGCCCCTCCCCGCTGGAAGAAGCTCGGGGTTCCAACTTCGCACCCACTGCTCGTTAGAGAGTTGCACAGACTGGGCAGGATCCATAAGCGGGAGCTATGGAGACATCTCTTGCCTCTGTTCCGCTGCCCACCCCTCTAAGTGCCTGCCTGCCACCGGCCAGCAAAGATGCTGCTTCCTGCTGCTCCCTGCTGCAGCTGTCCCCAGAGCCCTGCTTTGAGAGAAGGGAGTTCTGACAGAGCGGAAGGGAAACCAGTGCACAGTTATTATAGCATCAAGCTGTCTGGGTTCTTCCTGTACTTCTCTTTAGCTCGTGTGGGACTTCCTGTTGTCAGACAACGGTGGACTGAAGGACCGCTGATCTGACCAAGTATGACAGCTATACATTCCTATCATCCGGAGATTTTAATGGGAACAAATTGAATAAGGATTTAGTGCTTTCTTTCTCAATGATTACTTCACCCATGCCTGAGATTTTTGAGGCAGAAGACAGCAGCCTTTTAGCTAAAGCACAGACATATAGCACAACAGTTCAGGTGCGAACTTTATAGTATATTTACAGCAATGACCCAGTTGGAATCTGGCCAGAACATTGGGTCTTGCCCCCTTACCCTCACAGAAAGCCACTAAGGAGACTTAAGCAACCAGTTTTACACCTTGTCCAAAACAGTGTGGACCATGGGTCAGATCCTCACGCAGGGGATCTGTGACCATTTACCCCTGCTGAGGCTTTGGTCCATGGTGACAACAAGAAAAACATGCATCTAATCAATAGAATGGTTGTGCATATATAGATGTTACATCTTTTTGCAGAAAGGCTCTGATGTCATGGGGAAGAAAAGCCCTATAAACACTTAGATTAGTACAGGGATCTTTACTATGGTGGAGTGACACTGCAACATTTTGCCCAACGCTGGGTAATATGGAAGAATTGCACATGCATCTTAATTTCATGCTCCATTCAAGCTCTGCAAATAATTATACGATGTCAGAGTTCAAAGATTGCGGTATTTACAGCTCTGGCAAGTTATAGTTTAATGCCTGGTAAGCAGAGTCATTTGTTTCAGACTTTGAACTACCTTTATGTGAAATGAGATTGCGGGACTATCATTATTTTAATAAATGATGGTGACTATTTACTTACAAATGACAAATGGAATTTTCTGTGGTACAACAGCCAAGACAGCAAACAAACATGACTAAATGGGAACTTATTTCATCTTGTATCTCAGGTAATGTATTATTGTCAGGAAACATTGTACTGATGCCTGGACAGTGGAAGAGTGAAATTATAACCGATGGCTTTCACAAAAAGGACTTGCTCTTCAAATAGACTCCATCTTGCAAGTGCAATTCCCTGCAGTTTTAGCAGTTTGAAATCTATCTGTTTATCTAATTACCAGCTAATCAGGGAGGAGCCTAAGGGATTTAGGAGTACAAGTCCCACTGAAAGTCATTAGCTCCCCTATAGGCTGTTTAAAACCTCTCTCTGTACATCTAACTGTTAGCACTTGCAACCAGCATTAAGTTCAGGTACAATTAATTGCAGCTGCCAAAACATAAGCTGTTTTGAACGATTAGGCCCAAAACACCTTGAACCTCAAACTTTTCTCCCCATGAACATTCTGGGGGAGAATACTGTTCTAGAAAATGTTTTACGATGTAGACAAATAGCCAATGGGGAACAGGACCAGATGATGGCGCTCTGGAGCCCTGAAACAGTTGCAGGGCACCCCCCATGCAAGCTGTCAGCTGAGCAAGAGGGGAGCCAGCCACAGCTCCTCTCTAGAAAGGCCTGGGCTTTCCTTCTCCCTGGATTGCCACTCCCTGTCCCCAGGCAGATGAGGTCTGTCCGGGAGGCAGGACTCAATCCCCACCCACTAGAGCAGCGTTGTCTGTTCAGCTACATGACTACTCCCTCTGGGCCATGAAGCACTGCTATAGATGCTGTCTACTTCCATCTCCCCTTTCCCCCCCCAGTGCATTCCCCAGCATTTGGCAGATAGATTATGACAGTTTCATGGACTTGCAGCCTGGGGTGGAAGTAGCTCCCTGTACCCTCTTCATACTATAGCAGATCTGTGCAGGGCCAGCCATTCTGTGGACAGTTTATTTTGTTTGGGGAACGGATATAAGCTATAATGGCAAAATTACTCTTTTGCTACATAGCTATACCCGTATTAGGATATAGCAAACCCTTGCTAGTGTTGCCCGTTCCTAGCTCTGAAGGGGGCCATAACAGTGAAGGGCGCTGCTAGGATTTATTCCAGACAGTACACGAGCACGTGATTCAAATGCACGGGCACTGTCTCAGCTAACACTACTAACAAACCTTTGTGCACTCCTGGAAATGTCCCTTGTGAAACTGCCTTCCATGTCTATGGTTAATTACAGGTGACCGCTCCCCAGCCGCCACCCTTGCTATTTGTTTTGCTGCGGGCATGGATGTTGTTATTGTTCCCTGAACCATTCCAAGGTGCTCACTGAAGTTTCGATCTGCTGCAGAGGACCTTCTATGCCAGACTGCTGGTGCTGGCCTCTACAAAGTATTTACACTGGCTCTTTAATCAGTTTTAAATCAATTCTCTCTCTAATTCTAGCTATTATTCCGAGGCCTCTTTCAGAGTTTTCCTCTTTGGGTTGTATTCTGTCCTCTTTGTTCCCCTTCTGCTAAGGCAATGCACGTTGCTGCCCATTTCTCCGTTTATTTTATTTATCACATTATACAGCAGATCCAAATTCAGTTACACTTTGCTTAATGCAATTTTCCAGTCACACTGACTCATCTGGGTTTAATCATTACAGTGCAGAGTCTATGTTTGCAGTGATGTCTGTATAATTACAGGCTGAAGCAGTGCAGGTCCAGGGAATACACGGTGGAGATACCACTTTGAATTAAGGCTAGGTTCATTAAGGCTCGGAACTCATCTGAAACTCAGCCCAAGCACCAAAATGAATTTGAAGAAGGACATGATTGGTTTGGGTAAATGCTCCTCCAAACCCTCCAAGCGTCCCTGGATCTTCCTGATATCCCATGAAACTCATCATGGCATCTCAATAAAGACTAAATCCTGGTGCTGTTGAAGTACAAAGAATTTTTACTATTGATGCCATGAGTAGAGGATTTGACTCTTAATTAACAACCTTTGATGGTCCAGCTGCTATCTTCAAAACTTGAGTGCTCCTGGCAGGCGTTCCTAGGCTCAGAGGACAGCAGTGCAGTCTTGGACACCTCCAAAGCAGGGGAAGCCATAACATGTGTGAGGCTTGAAGGCAGCAGCCAGCTTGCCAGGAATAGCCAGACCTGCTGAGATCACATGAGGGACAGGGTGTGACTATCTCCTGGTGGGAGATGGAAGGGGTGGAGGGCTAGGGAGGAAACAGAAGCACTGCTGTTGCTGGGTGTGGTAGGAGGTAGATGTTACTGGGTCCAGGCTCAGAGGGGGGAATCTGTCCAGGGAGCTGATTATTCAGGAAGTTTGAAAAGTGAGGAAGGACGAGGGGAAAGAATTAGGACTCAGAATAGTTGTGGAAAGGGTGAGTTTGGTTGGGAGGAGGAAAGGGACTGGCTAGGAGTTGACTTTAGAAGATTTGGATATGTTTTATGACATAACTAGAGTCTTTGGTCAGCTGAACTCTCCAGATCATTAGAGGTTCAGCTGTCATCACCTGTGTAGCTGCTGAATTTTCAAAGTGGCGCAATTTAATGAGAGTCCAAAGGCAAAGAGACATGGCATCCATTTTCAAAAGTGACTACTGATTTTGGGTGCTCAGACTTGATACATGTTAAAGGTGCCTGGTTTTCAGAAATTCCTAAACCTCCATCATCAGAAAATCAGACCCCTTTATGGTCTCAGTCTGGTACCAAAACCTGAAGCGTCCAAAACAGCTAATCACTTTTGAAAATTGAAGTCAACGTGTCACTTCTTTGAAACTGTGGGATTTAATATGCCCCTGGGGATATTCACAAGCTTTTTTCCCCCTGGCTGATCACAAAGGCTTTGTTTGGTCTTAGTTCCAACATTTATCTGATCCCTCCAGTTTATACTTTAAGAAGAGGTCTGTCATTTGGAACTTTATCAGAGGCTTGATCCTTACACTGGATCATATGCACAATATGATCTGCCACAACAATAGTATCAACCCTTTCTAACCTCCTTGTAATCAAGAGGATTAGTTTCTCTGGTCCGCCCTTTCTTCCGCAGATGGTGATGTTTTTATTGGAGAACATTCCCGGGCTGTAATAATAAACCATTCCTCTGAGTTTGGGGGCCAGTGTTTTTCCCCATCACTTTTCAAATAATAGAAATTATGGAGAAAACACTGGCCCAGGTCCTCGGCTGGTGTTAATCAGCTTACTTCAATAGAGTAGCCCCAATTTACGTCAACTGAGGAGCTGGCCTGGTACAGTTGTTTTTCACAGGTTGCCTTGCTCACATGTCTCTACTCTGGGCAACAGGGTACAGGGCTTGGATTCAGGACATTGTCCTATTCCCAGATCTGCCGTGGACCTGCGGTGTGACTAGGAGCAAGTCACTGTGCCTCCGTGTCCCCACCTGTCAAATGAGGATAACGATCCTGATCGTACGTTGGGAAGTGCTTTGAAATCCCTGGATGAAAACTGCTGTATAAAAACTAGGTTTTAATTTCTGCGGGTTATTCATTCTGTTTTCCCAATTGTCTGGTAGCATTTAGGTGTCCAACCTTGTCAAGGAAACTGTTTGTTTTCACAAGTAAATTAATCTGTTATAGACTTATGGACATCATGATCATCTAGTCTCATCTCCTGCGTATTGCAGGCTCCAGCATCTCACCCACCCACTCATGTAATTGTCCCCTAACCTCTGGCTGAGTTACTGAAGTCCTCAAATCATGATTTAAAGCCTTTAAGTCACAGAGAATCCACCATTTAGTCTAGTTCAAACCAGCAAGTGACCCATGCCCCAAGCTGCAGAAAAAAGACAAAAACCTAGTGTCTCTGCTGATCTCACCTCAAGGGAAATTCCTTCAGGTAGACCCTGAGCAGGTGGGTGAGACCCAGCCAGACACCTGGGAAAGAATTCTCTATAGTAACTCAGAGCCCTCCCTATCTAGTATCCCATCTCCAGCTGTTGGAGATATTTCCTAATAACTGACGGATGGGCCGTATGCCATTATAGGCAATCCCATCGTACCATCCCCTCCATAAATTTATCAAGCTCAGTTTTACAACTTAGGTTTTTTTTTACTCCTTTGGAAGACTGTTTCAGAACTTTACTCCTCGGCTGGTCAGAAACCGTGTCTAATTTCAAGCCTAAATATGTTGATGGCCAGTTTATACCCATTTGTTCTTATTTCAACTTGGCTCTTAACTTAAATCACTCCTCTTCTTCCCTGGTATTTATCCCCCTGATGTATTTATAAAGAGCAACCATATCTCCACTCAGTCTTCATTTGGTTAGCCTAAACGAGTCAAACTCCTTACATCTCCTCTCCTAATGCAGATAATGCTTGGATATGAAATATGGCACTGCACTAAATTGGGAATTATCAGATATGGTGAATTCAAGTGAATGTGGAACTTTTCATATGTCCTTTTAACCAGGTATATTATAATTCTCCCCATTTCCCCCAACACTGACATTTGTCATCAGTATGTCCCATGGGTGACTGAGGAAAGATCCCCCTGATCACAGTGAAAGCTGGTTGCATAAAACTTGTTGAAATCCACACATATTTGTGTCATCAGCAAATCTCCGTAAGTAGTTTAGTTGCTCAGTCACTGTAAAGTATGGGGATTAGAAAGAACAGAAGTAGAAGATTACATGGGAAACTGAAAATGTCAAGACTTCTGCATAACCCCACTGATGCCCTGACCTCCTCCCCCTCAATGGGACTAGAAGAGACAGGACCTCCCCATGATGAAGAGTAGGAGTAAATATCCAGTTTGCATGCCACTGGGGCTGTTGAGTGCCCCTTGACTAACTTCAGAAGTGGCAAAAGTCTCTCTCCCAAAAGAAACTGGATAAGCCAGATAGAAAAAAATATACCCAGATCTGAAGACAACACAAAGAGTGTCAGCACCTCTAACATATAGGGTCTGATTCTCCACTGCCTTGTCCCTTCTGGCGCCATTTACAGCTGTGCACTGGGGGGTGCTATTAGCATTTGTATAGTGTTTTACATTCCCTTTGCCCGGGTGTAAATGACTCCACAAGGGGCAATGTGGAGGAGAATCAGGCCCACAGAGAGCATTCACTTAACAGCAAGGAATGAAAGGGCCTGGATCTTCCTAGCAGTCAGAGCCATGTGCTCCCTTTCATCGCCTGCATGCAGGGAATAGCAGTTTGTGCTGCTGCTCCTGCTTAAAGATACAATGCAATGCTGGCCCAGGCCTAACACTCTTTCCTTCAGGAGACACCAGTGAGCCCTTGTGATCTGAGTGAGAACACCCGTGAAAAGAGGACAGGGGAGGAGTTTGATCTTTGGTCTAAGAACTCTCCAGCATGAGAAGCCTTTAATCATCCCTGCCTGATGAAGGTCTACAGTCACTATCATGCTTTGTATGTTGGTGATCACTTGAGAAGGTCTTATTGCTGTGTGGCCTAGGTGTATGTGGCGAACCAGTCGCGTACCAGGTTTCTATAACAAATGGAGAGCAGCATGGCAAAGGACAGAGTCTCATGCCTGTGGATACCAAGCAGGGAGCTCAAACTCTGTTCTAAGCACACACCTATAAGACGGAAACTTGAGAACCATCCCCAGCACTAGCGTTTGTAGTGCTGGCCCCGCAAGGAGCCCTGTTGGAGGGTGGCTTTGGGCTGATTGACTCTTTGAATGCAAGCCTGCAGTTCACATTTTGTCAATTTTCATTTTGCCTTACACTACGAACAAGGGACGAGAAGGTAGCAGCCGTGTCCTCCAAGAAAGTTGCTGCCATTCAAGTGGTCCTGTCAGCTGCATATGATGCGGTTAGGCATATGGGGCTGACTGCCAAGTTGTCGCAGTATTTGCTGTCAGTCCATGTAGTGGTTCATCATGGAAATAATAATGAAACAGAGCTTCATCTTGCAAGCTGGAAACAAAATCAGCCAGCTGAGGCATCTCTGTAATGGACACCTGTAAGGACCCATTCTAGCTCCTCTCCCTTTCAGCACATATACTTGAGACCTACCAACAGCAAAGGCCAATAAGAACATACATGTGGATGACATCTGTCTTTCTGATGTGAGTAATGATCTACATAACACTGAAGGGTCACTCAACCAGGACATGAATGCTCTGGTCACTTATCTTTTCAGAGGAGACTTACATTAAGTGAGTCTAAGATGGTGGCCACAACCTTCCACCTGAACCATTGCCTGGCCAATCAACCCCTTATGGTCTGTGCTGAGGATTGTCCACTTCCTTTCCAGCCAGTTGCCACTGTTAGGAGTCAAGCTGGACTGTAGTCTAATATACCGCTCCCATCTAGCACACTTAAAGATCACCGCCTGCACTGCCTTGGATCCAGAAGCCAGCAGGAATCTCCTGGGGAGCAGATGCAAATGTTCTAAGAATCTCAATCCTGGGGCTGGTATTCGCTCCAGTGGAATATTGTGCAGTAGTTTGGGGCAGACATCGGTACATGCAGCTCATTGATTTAGAGCTGAACACAGACACCCGTATCAACCAACCTGCTGCCCACAACACTGATTCCAAGAGGGGCAAATAAGCAAGTCACACTTCCTACAAGAAGATCTGCCCAATGCCAAAAGAAAACACTTATACCTGAAGTCCTGTTAACCTGTCAGGCTGAGTTCACCACATTCCTTTTGCAGCAGCCATTGAGGTCCAGCACTGCCATGCCAATGCCAGTGAACAAGGGCACATCAGGGACCTATGTCCTAGCAGAGTGCAGAAACTCTGGGACAGGGAGGCTGATGAACTTCAGAAACCCTAATTTACACCCACTTATTTGCAACCTGGGATGCAGGTGCTGGACTAGGCTCAACAGGTTGCTGACTGGAACGGCCAGCATGGCTAGCGCCATGATGAAATTTGGCTTAGCCCAGTGTTCACCGTGTGATTGCAGGGCAGCCAGGCAATCAATCCAACATGGTGGTGGAGCACATAATTAGAAGATTGGAAGGTGGACTGCAACACCTTGTCACACTTCCTGATACAGCAGTTGGATGGCTGATCAACTTAGAGATCGACACGTGGTGCATACGAAAGAAAAAGATCTATAAAGCACTTTCGTTGGTCATGAAGTTCCTGTGTGGCTGTTGGGCTGCAATGCACGTCATCACATTTTGCTGCTGGCCTCCATATTGGGCCCTCACCTCCAGAGCATGAAGAGGAGAAAGATTTTTAGGACTGGAATACCTGCACTTGATTGCTAACCCACCTGACTCCAACCTTCTCTGGGTTCACTCACCTCTAGTGTATACCCTCTGAAAAGTCAGACTTTAGTAAGCAAGACGCCACAAACACTTGGGGAGCTCTGGTTCTACCCAGCCTCCTGCAGCCACTGCAGGCAAGTAGCTAACTCCCCTTCTAAAAGCTGCCCTACAGCACAGGCTCACCGACTAATGAGCACTACAGGGTTTGGGTTATTGCTGTAGGCTATGGTAGTACTCTATTGTAACGTATAAGGGTGTGTCTGAGAGCAGGGGCTACGTAGGGCCTGTTTCTTCACTGCATTTACAAATGTAAGGTGCAGACATATTGTTGGGTACAGGTTTTGATAAAGGGAAGTATTTTGGATTATAATCTACCATTTAATGAGTTGGTAAATCCATCATAATTAACTAATTTCCCACTACACGTTTTAACCCATGCACCACAATGGCTGATAAAGCTAAGGGACTCTGTGTTCATCATACATAAAGATTTTTTCTTTGAGAAAAATATTAGCAATGGGCTCAAGCCACAAGTCCAGCCTTGTTCTGAACTTTGAATTGCCCCAAAATCTGGGGCATTCAGAACTAGCTCATGTTTTTGCCCTCTGCTTTAGAAAATATCCCTTTACATAATACAGTTGCCCAAATGCTGGTGAGTGCCGACTCAGGTTGGATTAGTATTTAACTTTCTCAGAGTAAAATGCTTATCCTATTGCTTAGTGAAAATCACATGCACATGGATCAGCAGTAAAGCGATGGTGCTAACAGAAGAAATCTACTGCCATCCAGTGGACAAATCAAAGATATTACAAAACTAACAAGAGGATTGTGGGATAGGGGCATTACTGTTGGAACGACTACATTTCGGTAAGTGACCGCCCTTATCTATCTTGGTATTATGGGTTATCTCAGCTGGAGTTTCTTTATCTAGTGGTTGAATCGATAGTGGAGCAGTTGTCTAGCAGGGGAGAGCATGGGAAAGGCACACCTGCACCCTTCAGGTTGTCATAAAAGCCAACTACATCACTTGCATGCAAAGTTAATAGGTTTTAGAAAGATAGCTAGCGCTCTCTCTTCGTCTCTAATAACCTGCTCGTCCTTTTCATGAAGGTCAATTGTGGACATGGAATCCACAGCTGAATGCAAAGTTCCTTTTCATTCCCCTGCCAAATGGAAATTAGTGAAGAGAATGGACGCTGATTGGTAACACTAGTGCTTTCCAAATTAACAGGCAGCTTTGGAAAGGGACAGCATATTTTAAAAAGCCTTTGAGGAGATAAGAAAATGGGGGTGGGAGAGGGTAGAAGCTGAAGAGCAACCCATTGGAAAGACTTCTGTTAGCTCTAAAAACTGGCTGTAGAGGAAGGGGCTGCTGATCAGGTCATTTACCAGATTGCTGCCTTTGCAGTCTCCTGACCCACGGCTTTCTTCTGCTGGGTTAATGTACTCTGGCTCTCATTATAGCCCTATATTCTCAAAATTAAAAAAAAAAATTCCCTTCATTTTAAATGTAAGCAGGACAGAACTGAATTATGTGGTTTTTCAGTATTTTTACCTGACAGTT
The DNA here is from genome assembly GCA_007922155.1 of Mesoclemmys tuberculata. Lineage (NCBI taxonomy): Eukaryota > Metazoa > Chordata > Testudines > Chelidae > Mesoclemmys > Mesoclemmys tuberculata. The sequence continues at coordinate 16,761,872 of ML675617.1, read as the reverse complement.
TCTTGACTTTTGCGATGCCCTTCCTAATGAAACAACACTGCCGAGTCACAGGCAGAGATTGTGGGTGAAAGCCTGGACCCAGAAAATCTTTAAGAATGTTTGTAACTTTAAGCACGTGAGTGCCCGCCTTCAAGTCAATACTAAGTTTAGGCCATTGCTTTGGGGCTATTTTTCATGTTCCTCAGTGTTCTCACATGTTTATCTGTCATCTCATACCTTGCCTGATTTTTCCTGTGTCAGCATAAAATCAAGCCATGCTCTGGCCATGGAATGCTCGCTCATGGTACTTCAGGATTTCCATGATAAGTCCTTATGTAGGATTGATGGGTAGGCACCTCTGCGTCTTCATGGCTCTTGCATAAATTGATAACATATCATGGCCAACTTTTTCAAGCTTTGGTAGGCACCTAAATATGTTACTTGAAGTTCAAGGATACTAACCACCCACAGTGGCCAATGCAGTCATTGGAGCTGTCCTAATTTACACCAACTGATGATCTGGCCTTTTTCTTTATGCAAACTCATCTGAACTCCTTTGGTTGGGAAATCTTATTATCTTGTGACAATGTGCTGGAGAGGGGCACTGTAAACACATCATCTCCGTTTCCATTAATAAAGGCCATTCTCGGGGATATATGATTGGAACAATCTGGTGAATACATGGTCAGCATGTTAGTCATTTCAGGGCTAACAAAAGTCTTTCCCAGGGAGTCCTGCTCAGAACCATTGAACGGCTGTGGCTCTGAATGCCCGGAGAGAGAAATGTATAGCATCAGCTAAGCAGCTGGAGAGGGACAAGTCAAAGGTTAAAATACACCTCAGATCCTTATGGCTCACCATGAATTCTATCCTGGGCTAACTTGAGGGCTGACCTTTCCTTTCAAGGGTGTCATTTGATAGTCAACCAGTTCTGAGTGGGGACTTAGGGAATAGGTGGGGAATAGACCCCACCTCTTAATATGTAAATAATATTTGGGCAGATTTGGGAAAAAGCTCTATTTTAAACTTCTGACCGTTGATAATGTTTTATGTTTCAAAACACTGCCTGCATCTTCCTTTCATTATCTGGTGATGATCAACATTTCTTGGGACCTTGAGCCCTGGTGTGGACAGTGCTATGGTCAGTTCTTCAGTCTGTGGAATCCTCTTAAATTGGGTGGGTACCATTAGATGGCTCTTATTCCATATAAAGCATCGAAGATGTCCACACACCTGCTTTCATGCAGAAGATCCCACGAGAGGACTGATAAGGTTAACATATAACTTCTAGGATGTCCATGTAATTTATATGCTCTGAGCAAACCATAGTAATGGCCTTAACTGAGAAGTAGATAAGATAATTGCAACCTACTCAGTTTGGTAACTGTATGGGGACATAAATTTGCATTAATAGCTCCTCATTTTTCCAGTGTGGCTTTACTTCTTTCTTAAAGCATAAGTGCCATCTGTTGGAGATTTGGTGAATTATTCTGGATAGTTTTACAGGCCAGATTTCATTTGCAATTTTTTCCCTGATATTGTACATGCACACTCCTTGACCCTGCAAATTTTAATTGAGCTTTTGAGACTTTGACCCTAAGTTTGTTTTAATGAATGAGGAAATGTTTAAGTGATGACCCTAGGACATGGGTAGGCAAACTCGAGAAGTTGGGGCTGGAGCTCTGCTGTTGCCCACAAAATTTGGCAGTCCCACACGTATATTTATGCCCATTCTCTGCAAATAGACTTGTCGCTACATCTGGTTGAATGATCTGTGGTGAGTAAAATATCCAAAGAATTTGTCCTTTATCCATGAGCAGTTTATAGTTTGTTTGTTATTTGCCATTATCTGACAAATAGTTTGTGCAAAAGAAGTTCAGCTACCAAAAGTTCCCTGTTACAAATCTCACTGATGCCAAGTGCCACCTCACAATCTAGTGTGTGTGTGGGGTAACTGCAGCGGGATTGCCTCAGTTTCCCCTTGTCTTTCATGACTCCACCCAGCCACAAATGCCTTCTGGGCTGCTTCAATGACTTAGCCTCTGGTTAAGTTACAGTTAGTCCCAAACCTTCCAGAGTACCAATGTCCACTGGTCTCACACTCAGGCCTACCAGTACTTCTTCCTCTCTATCAATATTTCTCCCCCGCCCCCACCATCAGGGCATGCCACATTCCTGCTTCTCAGGGTCCTTTACAGCCTCTCATTAGGGTCTGTGCATACACCTCTTTGCTCCCCCTTTAGCTCCAGGAATACACAATAGTCCCAGGCAAACGCTGGCCCTCTCACTTGGCCTCTGGGCCTAGGCTTACTCAGACTCCCACCCTGCTGATAATCTTCCAGCCAAACAACCCGACATGGAAAAATGGACTGTAGTCGTGCTCTCTTCCCCCTTCAATTGTTAAAATATAGACCGGGTTTGCCATGAGAAAAGTTCTGGTGGGAGCTGGAACAGAAACTGGGAAGAGCACTTCTCTCCTCAGTTGGATCAGATCATGAGCTGATGTAAACGGGGACAGTTCCAGTGAAGTCAGAGATCTGATTTACAACCGTTGGGATCTGGTCTAAGGGAATCACACCAATCTCACTGAAAAGAGAAGTCATCTCGATGTTTCCAAGTATGGACCTCTGCATTTAAACATACTATTATGTTAAAACAGTGGTTCTCAGTCAGAGGTACATGTACCACTGGGAGTACGCTGCGGTCTTCCGGGGGTACATCATCTCATTTAGATATTTTACTAGTTGTAAAACAAGTTTCATAAAAAGCGCTGGCGAAATCAGTACAAACTAAAATTTCATACAGAGAATGACTTGTGTACATGGTTCTATATACTATACACTGAAATCTAAGTACAATATTTATATTCCAATTGATTTATTTTATAATTATATGGTAAAAGGCGAGAGTACGCAATTTTTCAGTAACAGTGTGCTGTAACACATTTGTATTTTTATGTCTGAATTTGTAAGCAAGCAGTTAAGTGAGGTGTAAGCTGGGAGTACGCAAGACAAATCAGACTGCTGAAAGGCGTACGGCAGTCTGGGACGGTTGAGAGCCACTGTTTTAAAATGATCACCTGTAATGAGGTGCTATTGAAGCCTTTATTGTGGTTGCAATACACACTAGTCACATTGCTGTAGGAATAGACAAGAAGCAGTGAGGCTGATTCCTGTGACTCAGGAAAAGCAGAGGTCTTCATGCATCACAATAAAAGGAGGATCATTCTTCCTTTTTATCATTGTATTTGCTTTGTGCCTACAAAGACGAAACAATTAGCAAAGGTTATGCTGCTTATAGAAATGAGTAATCCAACGGAATTCATCAGTGTTCTGTTTCTCACTAGTGCTTAACCAAGTCGGCAGATTTGTAGGGCTGGAGGAAACTTCCTGAGACAGTTTGCTGGCTAAAGTGTAAAAAGGATATCCACGTATCAACTGTGCTTTGCTCAGTTCTGTAAAAGGCCCATGAAACAGTGCATGAAGGGGGAATAGTCAAAGAGATCAGTGGGAGTTAAGCACCAAATCCCAAGCATTGGGGTTTTAACTCCCATTGGCCCCTTTGAGAATCCCAGCCTGAAATGTAAGTTGCCAGTTTTGAGGGTTGATTTATTAGCAATGGAGAGTGGGATATTGTTTTCTCTTATTTCAAAAACTGTTACCCTCATGGGTAGAGAAAGTTAGGTTTTATTCCCAGTTGTTCTACTCTGCAACCTTGGGCAAGTGACTTAACATCTCTATTCCTCTTTATCTTCTTTGGTAAAACTATACTCTTCCTCCTCCTCTTTGGTTACAAAGACTTTGAGACCTTTGGCTGAAAGATTGAACAAACACTAGTAATGATCAGCAAAGGTGCTAAACATGAAGCCTTGCTTTTAAATCCAGTTTAAGTCTAACTTCTAAACCAGGATCAAAACAGGTTAGAAATTCTTGCTGCTGTTAGTTTTTTTTTCAATTTATCTTATAAATTGAACTAAACAAAGGATCAAAATAATTACAAGGCAGAAACGGGCTGAGCCATGATGTTTGGCTAGGATATAAACTTCCCCAAAGTTTGGGTGTGTTAGGATCAAGGGATAAGTTTGGGCCCATCTCAAGTAAAACAGTGACTAGAACAAAGACTAACTGTTGCTTTCCTTTTTTTCTACCTCAGTCTATGAAATTGCATGTTGGTGCAAATGATTACATTCTAATAACGTAACTCAACCAGTCAATTGATCAGATGATTCTTGACTAAAAATGCTTCCTTGCAAACTCTGCAATCTGTCAGCAAAACGATTAAAAGGAAAAAGGTTGGAATGGTTTTTCCTGTGTTTGTACAAGGAATAATATGACCCAAGAGCATTGTTTATGTTATCTCCCTTTCAGAACATGGGTACTAATAATACAGGCCTGTGAAGAAAAACATTTGGTGAAGTCAGCAAAGATCTTGATTCAAGTCAGGATTGTGACAAAACAACAATGGCTACTCCTCAGCTGATGTAAATTGGTAGAGCCTATTGAATTAAATGGAACTACAGCGATTTACACCAGCTGAGGATCTGGTCCCATATGTCAGCTTCCTCTTTAGCATTATCTTTGGAATGTCTTCATGGCAGGCTTTTCCTGAGTTACGTACACTTGAGTTTCTGCTCTTGAGTTGGCCTAGTTCGAGTGAGAGTGGCCACACTGTGAAATAACACTTCAGTTGCTGCATCCACAGTGGTATTATATTCACTGATGTGAGGAACGGAGACTTCTGGGGGCACATTCCATGATTCTTAGCACTATAGTAAGCTGAGCCATTCTGTGAAATCTCTCCCAGTGAATTGTGAGAAAACTTCTCTGGCCTTTCTGGACATACGAAAGGAATTATGGGAAGGCATTGAAAGAACAGTGGCTCTCCATGGTTGCTAGCCTATGTCTATGCTATGGAGTGGTCATGCTAGCAGCTGACAAGTTGCACTCACTTGAGTTTCAGCTTATATGTCCTCTTGGGCCATCCAACTCAAATAAAATGCACCACCACATTCAAATGGAGGGGATTTGTATGTGGACAGGACTTGAGTTACGTGCAGTACACAATTTATAATTTTTGCATTGAAGACAAATCCAAATGAACGACTGTATTGTACTATTGTGACTGTCCCTCCCCACAGACAATGCTTCCCTGAGCTCCCAGAAGCACAGAGCGAATATATTGCTGTTCACCAGTGTGGAAGCTCACCAGTACTGAAAAAGAGGCAGAACTATGCTCCCACTCTCAAATGGCACTCCCCTGGCTCAACCCAAGTGCTCCAGTTTATCTGCCTGGGGCCTTTGGCATTGGTGGGGGATGGGACAGGGCTGATTCCCTGGTGTTACATACTGATTCACATAACGTGCATTCAGAGTTTGTACATTTTTTAATCTCTTAAGCTGTAACTACTAAGCCTAAAAGCTGATCTAAAATTACACTAATTGCACTGAATGCCGATCTAAGGCAAGCAATTTATTTACTGCGTTCTCTCATTCCTCCAGTCTGTATAAAGACCTGACAAATAGCTGCGCACAGTTTCTGTCTTCCGTCACGCTGTCCTTGTCGCACAAAACATTTACGAATTCAATCACACACTAGAAACTGCCTGCATAAAAAATCCGTAATGGATTTGCCACCTACCTTAGGAGCTTTTTCGTTTGTATTTCCACACCTAGATCAACATGCAGGAATCATGGTCACATGTGTGTCCAACTTCAGAATTAATCTGAAAATGAGGCAAAAGATTCCATTATTATTCTGTGGCGTATTTAAAAACCAAAAAAAGGAACGTTGGAAGCAGAGCCTGGTTCTGATGGAATTTCACATAAGACTCTGGATGAAATTTGCCTCTGTGTAGAGGCCCAGCATCGGGCCTATATGTCACATAACCCCCACTTAAGCTCTGTTTTGAGTGAAGTAAGTAGTGCCTATGGGAGGTACTGGCCTTCTTGACTGAGCAGTTTCATGCTCTATGAACATGATGGATGATCTGCCTGCCTAGTGACCTTCTATTCTAGTAATGGAAGAAAGTTGGCCTTGTGGTTAAGGAACTGGATTGGAGCTCAGGAAAGCCAGAGTCAACTTCTTGTGTGCCCTGGGTAATTTAGTTTCATCTTTCTGTACCGTAGTTCCCCATCTATAAAGTGGGAATAATAATATTTCTCAACTCCCACCCTGGCTCATAGAATCATAGAAGATTAGAGTTGTAAGGGACCTCAGGAGATCATCTAGTCCGAACTCCTTCTCAAAGCAGGACTAACCTAAGCTAAATCATCCCAGCCCGGGCTTTGTCAAGCTGTAGTTTAAAAACCTCTAAAGATGGAGATTCCACCATCTCCCTAGGTAACCCATTCCAGTGCGTCACCACTCTCCTAGAGAAAATCTTTTTCCTAATGTCCAACCTAGACCTCCTCCACTGCAACTTGAGACCATTGTCCCTTGTTCCGTCATCTACTACCATTGAGAACAGCCTAACTCCATCCTCCCTGGAACCCCCTTTCAGGTAGTTAAAGGCTGCTATCAAATCCCCCCTCATTCTTCTCTTTTGCAGACTAAACAAGCCTAGTTCCCTCAGCCTCTCCTCATAAGTCTTGTGCTCCAGGCCCCTAATCATTTTTGCTGCCCTCCACTGACTGGACTCTCTCCAACTTCTCCACATCCTTTTTTTAGTGGGTGGCCCAAAACTGGACACAATATTCCAAATTCCACAAAACCACAAAACTCACCAATGCTGAATAGAGAGGAATAATCACTTCCCTCAATCTGCTGGCAATGCTCCTACTAATGCAGCCCAATATGCTATTAGTCTTCTTGGCAACCAGGACACACTGCTGACTCGTATCCAGCTTCTTATCCACTGTAACCCCCAGGTCCTTTTCTGCAGAACTGCTGCCTAGCTCATTGGTCCCCAGTCTGTAGCTGTGCATGGGATTCTTCTGTCCTAAGTGGAGGACTCTACACTTGTCCTTGTTGAACCTCATGTCTGTTTAGATTATAGTATTCAGTGTAGTTGTAGCCAGGTCGGTCCCCAGGATATTAGAGAGACAAGGTGAGTGAGGTAATATCAGATCTTGTGAAGAAGAGCTCTGTGTAAGCTTGAAAGCTTGTGTCTCTCACCACAGAAGTTGGTCCAATAAAAGGTGTTACCTCATCCACCTTGTCTCTCTATTTAGACTGTAAGCTGTGTGGCACAGGCATTGTCTCTTACTATGTGTATGCACAGCTCCCAGTGTAACTAGACACTGGTCTCAGTTGGAGTCATTAGACACTATTACAGTCATACAAATAATAAATAAGATGTTACATACAAACTAACATTTGCAAGCCTTTAATCACCCAGAGACTCATCATCCTGGTGTGACAGTAATAGATGTGCAAAAGGAGCAAATGCTCATCAACTCCACTTGTGGTTCTTGACAGACTGTTTTGGAAAGAGAAATATACAAGCTGTCTCTGTCAGTCATTGAGAGACTCACTAGCAGAAAATCAACCACAGCGTTAGTTTGCATCCTGAGCTCACAGGGGAAGTATAAATGCATCAGAGGCAATTATCCACCTACAGAGCATTTAACAAAGAAGATGAATGGTTACAACTATTAGAAGTGCAGGCTTATATTTATTAGAAGTGATTTTAATACTGCATATCCTTAACAGGAAATCCTACACAAAACAGACTGACTGACAATGAGGAGAATGGTTTATTCTGAGAAAGCTTCTATTGTTATTAGAGAGCATCAGAAAAGTGCAACCGGGCTACACAAAATACAAAAGAGATGAGGTCCAAGCACCAAAGAGTTTACAATTGAACGCAGCTAACTGTGCTTCTCAGAACTCTGGTTCATAAACAAGGGGGCACGGAGACTTTGCCAGTGATGGGACCATCTCAGGAAGCGAACCATTAGCCAGAGAGGCCACCAGAACTGAAGGCAGACTCAATGAGAGATAAGGATAATTAAAAGATGAAAAAATACAGAAGAAGGGTGCAACCAAATGGGAGTTTTGTCACAGGCTTTGGTCCCATGAGGAATATGAAGTAGCATCATTGCTAGCCTTATATGCCAGCATAGGGGGGTAAGGTCCCTTACATCACTGCATAGGCTGTTTGGGTCATGATACAGTGGGGAGAACTGCTTTCCTACCTCTTTCCTAAGCATGTGAACGGGAGCAGGCAGAGACCTGAATCTGCCTGATCTGAGCTGCTCAGCTGATGCAGAAGGGAAATAATTTCCTACTGGTATTGATCACTGACAGATTACTTCCCTGTCTGCCCCCTTCCACCTGAGCACGGGGGGGGGAACCTGGAAATGAATCGTGATGCTCAGTCGCAATTCACTGCTCAGTGCACTCATGGGGCAGCACAGCTCCCTGGTGCTCTAGGTTCAGGGCAGATGACTTAAGTCATTACTTACTAGGCCATAGTTTGGCCACAAAAGTGATAAGGGAAAGAGCTGGCAGGCAAAACAAAGTACTCTCTCAGGATGCAGGAAGATTTAGGAGCACTACTATATAACAAAAACAAACCCAACCACACACTAGATCCTAAAATAGAGCCCATGCTCTTGCTCATAACAAGCAACGTTACATTTTAAAAGTCACCCTCTAAGCTAGCCATAGCCTTTGGGTGTCTATGAGTTTAAAAGTCAGACATACCAGGGAAAGTCATCCTATTTAAAAAACAACGACCATCCCAACCAATGGAGGGTAACTTAGACCTGCGTTACGTATGTTTGAGCAGGGGGTTGGACTAGATGACCTCCTGAGGTCCCTTAATTGGGTCATGTTATACGTTTCTCTGCTAGATTGAAGAGCTCCTTATTAACTATTTGCTCCCCATGTAGGTACTTACAGACTGTAATCAAGTCACCCCTTAATCTTCTCTTTGCTAAGTTAAATAGATTGAGTTCCTTGAGTCTACCACTATAAGGCCTGTTTCCCAATCATTCAATCATTCTCATGACTCTTCTCTGAGCCCTCTCCAGTTTATCAACATCCTTCTTGAATTGTGGGCACCAGAACTGAACATAATATTCCAGCAGAGGTACACCAGTGCCAAACACAGATGTAAAACAACCTCTCCACTCCTAATCAAGATTTCCCTGTTTAAATATCCTAGTGTCACATAAGTGCTTTTGGCCACAGCATCACACTGGGAGCTCATATTCAGCTGATTATCCACTGCGACCCTCAAGCCTTTTTCTGAGTTACTGATTCCCAGGACAGAGCCTCCCACTTCCATCCTGTAAGCATGACCTATATTCTTTGTTCCTAGATATATACATTTACATTTAGCCATATTCAAATGCATATTGTTTGCTTGTGCCCAGTTTATCAAGTGATCCAGAGAACTCTGAATCAGTGACCTGCCCTCTTCATTTTTTACCACTCCCCAACATTTTTTGGTCACCTGCAAACTTCATCAGTGATGATTTTATGTTTTCTTCCATGTCCTTCATAAAGATGGCTGGCTTGTGGAGCTACCAGATACTTGCCAGGCAAATAAGAAGCATTATGTGTAGCCATTGAGTCAAGAAGTTTTACTCACCCCAGGTGATCACTGCTGGGTGCTGTCTGGACACCAGCCCTGCACACCACTTAAAGGATACCATCACCATGTTTTATTCTCAGATATAGCTGAAGCAATTCCTCCACCCTAACCCACCCAAGCCTTGCTCTTGTACTGAAATCAGACATTCAGTGGGTATCCTGAAAAGCATGCTACATCGTGCCCAGGTGCAGCAAGTCCACAATGCGGGGAGAAGACACAAGGAGCATTCTTTCTCTTACACCCCTGTACTGGGGTGAAGCTCAGCCCCATCGTGCCCACTGGGCCATTTTAATGAGGCTGTACTGCTCTCCAGTGGGCGTGGAGTGAGGTAGCGTGTGGGCAGCACAAGGGGAGTGTGTGGTGCACCCGATCAAAGGATAATGGAGCTTTTCCTCCAGGTACACCCTGCTTGGTGTGCGGGAGGAGTCTGGCTTTTGCCCTAAGGGTGGAGGCACCCATGGAAGGAATTTGGGGGTGACATGCAGGGGTGCCAGTTCTATAGGCGCTCTCGTTGCACTCTCAGACAGGAGGAGATGGGGTAGGGCTGGGAAGGAGAGGATGCAGGTGCCAGAGAACCCACTGGTACCTGCATCCAATGATCACTGCACTCCCAGGGCAGTGATGGAATCAGTTACTGAAGCTTAGGGACTTCATGACCTTGGGAGGCAGGGAGATTTCCCTCCTTCAAGGCCTCGTCAGGGATCCCTCGTGAATATAAAAAACGACTATTTGGGCTGTGTGTTGATTTGCAGGGTTTGGCCCTAATTGCAAAGTTGTAGCAGCTGCAGGAGGGGTCACATGACAGATGACAACCGAATAAATATTCATGGAGCATCACTGAAGAGGCCAGAGAAGGATGGGCACTTTACCTTCAAGCCACAGTACACTGGAGGTGCATTCACAATACAGCACGTGGAGGCAAAATTAGCTCTCTGCTTCACCAGCTCTGTAAGGAACGCTGGGGTTGCTAACGGCATTGTCTTGCTGAAGCTCTCTTTTAGTCTGCAATGTGGTGACACAAGTTAGATTTTAAAGACAATTTAGTGAGAGAATAAACATTAAAAATTACACGGATCTGTTTAATCCATGTACATCAATAGTAAAACATGCACTGATTCTAAGGTGCGCAGGACCACACTCTACAGGCCTGATTCATTGCACCCACCAGCAGTCTAGGAGCCCTGCCTCAAAACTAAAGCTGCTTCCTCCCAAGGCAAATGTCCTCTGGGACTCAGGTAATTTACACACCCCTTAATTCTGAGCGCTGTTGACTGGACACAGATCACGTGGGATAGTTCTATGCTGTGATTCGAGTAGCATAATTCTCAGCAAGGTTTCAATATTTGCTTTCTGTGCATATCCTTCACTATTCACTTCACATTCCTGTGTTTCCCAAAACACACCTGCCGGTCACTAGAACATTTGTAAAAAATGAACTTAAAAGGGACAAAGAAACAGCTGAAATGAAGTTGTTTAAAAAGCATAGGAATATTCATGACATATTTTAGGCAGTGCCCTATTAATCAAGAATGGAGGAGAAGCTTTAGGAGCATGACAGAAGAAGAAGATCTCATAGGATCAGGAATGTGTAGAATTTAATTCTCACCTCTGCTTGAATTCAAGGAACGTCAGATCGTTATATTCTCCACATAGCTCATTGGCCTTTGCTAGGAATTTGAACAACTCTTCCCTCAGCTGTGGCCTCTGCAGTGCAGAAAGAAAGGAATATTTCTATAATCAAGAGATCCCCCTGTCTGTCACAATGCATTGTACTCATCCGCTAGTTGTGGCTGGCGCGTACAAGCTGTGTGTGTGTTTGGGAAAGATTTTAGGGGAAGGAGAAATTTAAGAGCAAGGCAGAGGGCATCCGAACGTGTGAGAGAAAAAATTTACACTTATTACCTTGCTAGTGAGACAAGCTATGGAATCCGCAGCATTACAGCATCCGTTGATAACATTATTGACAGCATCATACACCTTACTTAGGAAAACCTCTGGGATGTTGGTGTACCTTCGTGCTAGCTCAAATGTGTATCTGCAATAGGACAAGAAAAACGTGGTATCCTATAGTTTATGTGTCCTTCATAGGATCGAACCGGATCCCTTTCCAGCATTGCTGACAAACAAGAGGGATGCTAGTTTACAATTACAGAAATACAAATTTCTTCAAGTGTATTACAAGTGGAGTTGGTAGTGTCATCTATTGTTAACATTATTATTATTATGTTCCCATTATTATGTTCCTGGCTCTGACACAGACTCGCTGTGTGTCTTTGGGCTAGTCACTTACTATCTCTGTACCTCAGTTCCCATCATAACATTTCCTTTCTCCCACACCCTTTGTCATGTCTATTTAGAATGTTAGCTCTCTGGGGCAGGGACAGTCTTTTATTATGGTTATGTAGCCCCTAGCATGATGGGGCCCTGTCCCAAGTAGGACCTCTTAATGTTAGTGACATACAAGTGATACGAATAATCATAAACCAAAGGCAATGAAACTGAGATTCTGTCCCAACAGCAATAACCACTCTTTTGTCTGGCCCAGGGGAAGAAGAGCAACGAGACCACGTACTGATCTATGTGACGGTTCCCATCATCGTGGCACAGCTGTTCGTTTGTGGGTCTTTGGACTTCTGGCAGTTGAGGGGATTTAGCCGGTGGCAGTGAATAGATGCACAAATAGCTTACTATGGGATTTTCTCTTTTGCAACAATCAGCAAATCGTTCATCCTTGGACGATAGTTTAGTGCAGATTTTTGTGGTGAGTTCTGATAACTATAAAGAAGACAGCAATGAGTTTAAGGGCTGAAGTATAGTGTTGACTGGCATTTTTACAGTGTTTTACATGTTATAAGCATGGGCAGACATTGACTACAGACACTGACTATTGAATTCCCTCTACACCCTTAGGAGGCATATGCATAAATATTATCAGCCCCATTTACAGATGGGGAAACTGAAACAGAAAGGTGAGAGGGTTTGCTCGAGGCCAAACAGTGAGTCAGTGGCAGAGCTAAGATTACTACTCAAGACCTCTTGAGTCCCAGCCCTGTGCTCATTCCTCCTTTGTCTTATCGAGTATTGATAATAAGTCTGTTGTGTTTGGAACAACAGCATTTCCAGTTACTGCACAGGCTCTGGATCCAGTTTCTGGAGTTCAGGGTGAAAAAAACAACAACTGAGCCATAAGACCTTAAGTGAATTGCCCAAGCTAGAGTGAAATGTACCTCTGTACTGTCAAACAACTCCAGATTCCAGACTGTCTCAAAATGACCCAATACCCAAAATACACAAAAGACACGACTCTGGCTTTTGCAGCCTCTGAAGACAGTCTTCACCTTTCCTAGGTGTCCCAAACACCAAAAAGTCAGATGGTGATCTTTGGTAGGGGAATTAGCATGCACGGTTTGGTGCAATGCTCAGGGTCATGCATCAGTTTTCAAATGCTTAGGCTGGGTCCATACTGATGGTGGCAAATTCGCCATCGTCAGTTCGATGTCTCTGGATCAACTGAGCAGTCTGTGTAGACCCAGCCTAAGCATTTCCCCCACAGAGATGTTATTAACTAGACGGGACACTAATGGGCGAGTCAATATAGAAACAGAATAAAAGAGTTTTCAAACTCAAACCCCACAGCAGTGTGATGGGCATCTATCAAATAGAGAAATCCATCCTTTAACTTCTTCTTCCATGAAGAAGAGTAAATAAAGAAATAGGGAAAACAATTAACAGCATAAGTGACTATTATGCCAATAAATTAGCTGGTGATCGGAAAACTCAGTTACAAATATAAAAATAAATACATGAAGTGGGAAAATAGACTGGAATCACTCATGCCGCTCACTAGAGATCCCATTTCAAAGATGTCTTTTTAATTTAAACAATCATCTGAAACTAAGAAAAAGGAAACCCAGAAGGAATAAGCAGCAGAAACAAGACAAGCCCCTTTGAAGAATGAAATAACACTTAAGAAGCTTGTGCACTTTGGGCCTGATTGTTAAAGGTGTTTAGGTGTCTAACTCCCACTGGATAGTCAAATTCTTCCAAAACTCTGTCTTTCTCCGAAGCTTTTTCTAAGGTAAGTGATTGTGGAAGTTCAACTGCTTGAGACATTTAAAACCAAACCACACTGTGGTAAATTCCTGCACCAGCAAGGAGGCTGGACTTAGTCAGTATTTCTCAGTCCACAGTGGGTGACCCTCTCTTGGGTGATGCGTCAGGGATGGAGAGGAGAAAAGCCAAATCCTGCAGTCTGTAGGATCTAGGGCAAGCCAAGGAAAAGCATCTTGCTCCCTCCCTTCCCTCTCCTGCGGCTCTTACTCCACTTCCACCTCCCAACCCAGTTGCCCCAGAGTTCTTTGACTTCCCCACATCCCACTCTCCCAGAGTATCTAGTTCAGGGGTAGGGGATGTGGTGTTTCAAGAGGCTGTGGAGCCAGCCTTCCACCCTCTGGAAGCAGCACTCACTGAAGTGAGCACTAAGCAGGCAGAGGTGGGAGAAGAGAAGGGAAACAGTCTAGTCCCTCGCCTCCTAAACTCCCACTCAGCACCAGGCCCTTGCCAGCCCCACTGAGCAACCCCACTACCCCACACCCACTCCTCAGCACCTGACAGTATCCTGAACCGATTCCTCAAAACATCCAAAACCTGTCCATTGCTTCTCCCTTTGATCCAAATCCCACAAGCTTTTGTGGCATGACTTTTTGGGTCATTTTTGGAGTTGTGCACTCAACAAAGTGAAGAGCCACTGTGCTGGATGACCTAAGAGGTCTGTTTTGTCTTGAATTCTAGGATTCCTACCTCCTTCTGCATGCAGTCTTCAGCCATGGAATCACAGCATTTGGAAAACACATCAGCAGAGTCGTCAGCTAGTGGGGAAATGTCCTCAAACGAGGCAGATGGTATCTTCTGAGTTAACATCACTAAGGTGCTAGACAGTCACAAAATACAAGAGGGAGTTAGGTATTCCAAAGTCAGCCTGCCATTCTTAAGTCCTGGCCATTGATACTTTTAGGATAAGTTTCGAGTAAGGCTGCAGAAGGTCTGAAAAAGCTAATACTGTATATTCTTTACTGAATGTTAAACCATGAGCAGAGGAGGGCAACAAACTCTTTTATTGCCAATATTTCAGCTTACTACGATGACCTGCATGCATTTTATGGCTTTTTAGAATATGGACTAAAAATAGAAGAGCGGTGTGATGGTGTTTCCTCATCACCTTGGTAGAGCAGGGGAAAAACCTCAGTTAGAGACATACCCCACAAGACTGACTGATTGCTTCCTGGCCTGAGTTAGGTGGTGATCCATCAGGCAACTGGGAGCCTATAAGCAGGCTGTCAGGATCCTGGATGAAGGCAGGTAGGATTAGTGGCAGGAACTCAGAAGCTAGAACAACTGCTGGGGTTCAGAGTTAGTATCAGGGTCATGAGTCAGGTGGAAAGTCAGGCCAAAGGGCAGAGCTAGACATAGATTGGGGGTCAGGCCGAGAGCCAATACCCCAGGTATCAAGGTCCATGTGGGTATTTCAGAGTCTGAGCAGGGGTCAAAGTCCCAGTCAGTGCTGAGATCAATCTGGGTGTTCAGGAACAGAGAATGCAGGGTGGTCATGACAGCCAGCTAGTGCTCTGCATTATTGCCTAGACACTTCCTAGCCTCTACTTTATGTAGAGTGGGGAGCCAATCAGGTGCCATAAGGCTGCTGTCTGTCATACCCCTTGAGGTGGGACTTCCTGTGGTCTGGATCTGCAGTGGGTCATGGATTGGGGTGCATGACCTGGTAACAGGTATCAGTGTGCAGAAGGTGTTCATTGCCTGGCAACCTGAGGCCTGTGTTTGACACCTGGTGGGCCTTATGTAGACTGAGGGAACTTGGTGTGGAAGATATCGTAGGGGAAATAGTATTTGTCTGTGGGGGAAGGCTACCAGTTTGGTGTTGTCTGTGGCTGAAGAACTGAGGCACAGGAATAGAACTAACTACTGTGGTGAACCCTGGAGACAAGGGGCCAGGTACCCAGGGATACCATCCTGGGGCTGGGTGCCCTGGAAAGGGACCAAGAATAGAAGAGACCTGCAGGGAAGGCTTCTGTAGCAGAGGCCTATAAGGAGTAGGGAACTGAAGAGAAATCCAAGAACTGTGAGTTGAGCTCAGGAGCTTTTGTGAATGTTGGGACTTCGAGTATCCTGGAAGGGGATTGAGCTTTGAACTCTTATGTGACTTGGCTGGACAGCCAGACCAGGGAAGACCCATGCACATGGGGATGGGCCAGAGTTGAGGGCCAGAAGGGCCAGAGTTGAGGATACCTGCAACATTATGTCCTGTTGCAAACGGGTGCTCTAATAAGGAATGTATCATAAAGACCTGGAAGACTGAAACGCTTAATATGCCTACATAAACAAGAATCTTTCGGCCAATTCCTCCTTATTTGGTGTATTGTTCTATTCAGGCAAGTTCCCAGAGAAGTCACTGAGAATGATGCCTGGGCAACAACTGAGTTACAAGTGAGTAGAAAAGTCATCCTCTAGCTCTCTGTAAAGACAGACTAATGGTTTGAAATATGCATACCCTAAACAAAAAGAATCTCATTAAAACACTGCAATTGGGAAAGAAAAAGACCAACATTTTCAACCTAAATTTGGGCACCTCTCTCCCTGTATAAGCTCTTAAATAAGTGGTCTTGATTTTCAGAAGTTCTGAGCACCTGTGATTCCATATGGGTGCTCAGCAGCTCTGAAAAGCAGCACACTAATTTCAGTGCCTGACCTGAGACATTTCATTTGAAGATGTTGGCCTAAATACCTGGAGTTGGGAAATCCAGAGACATGGCTCCATACCCAAATTTAACTCTGAAAGCAAGAGTATTCCTGAGATCTTACCTCCTTTATCCCTGACACACTCTTGTGATCTTACATTATCCCACTTTCTGGCACTAGTCAAGAACCCGTAACATTAATATCTTTCTCTATGTGTTCAGTCCACAAACACCACCCTCCCTATTCACAATTCCACTACAAAGCACAGTCTACCCTGTTCATCTCTACAGAAGAGAAACAGTACATGCTTCCTGGTCACCCTAACTGGATGTGAGACGCCACCACCCATACACGAGAAAGACCTTTAGCCGTTTCAGCTGATGTCATCCTGGGTTGAATGAGAGCCCATCTAAGCAAGGGTTTCACAGCTCTGACGTGCTACAAAAGAATGGCAATAGGGTAGACTGCATGCTTTGTACCTCTACCAAATACAGTACTTTCCCACGGAATACAACAGTGCACTTCTATATTTTTCAAACCCTGCTGAATCTCATTACAAATTTACAGTTATCAGGAAGCATCAGAAATTCCAATATGAAACACCTTCACTTCTGATCTGCATTAATGAACTGAACATACAGTACTGCTTTTGTACCTGAACTTTGATTTTTCCTTCCCATGTAGTGCGTAGCGGGAACAAACTCTGTTTGACATGGTAGTGAGTATTGATAGAGTCTTTCGTTCTAATTTCTGGAATAGAAAGGAGAAGAACTGCATTAGGCACAGACTGACGACTTTACCTGAAGTCTACGCGAGCATTCATGTTAAAGTGTTATTCAGAATATTTTCCTAAATGAATCTGAATATCCTCATTAACCCGCAATGGTATTCAGAACCAAGCTACTGTAAAAGCAGTGCTCAAATGACGTGCAGCTTTCCTAGGTGTGCACTGTCACTTGTGGAGTTTCAGTTTTGTGATGGATCAAGAAGATAATTATATAGTCCTTAGGCCCATGTAAGATGTCCTGTCACGTGGGTACTCCCACTGGAGCCTCTTCTTCCTATCATGAATACCCTTCTTATTGGCTGCAATGCTGGTGAACTGTTGCCCTCTAGAGGTGATTCTTTTGTGTCCTGAGGAGTGTCCGAAATTCAGATCTGAGTATGTTAACTTGGCAGTTTTCTTAGCCATTTGAATTTCTCCTCCTAGTAATTCACTCCCTTTTAAAAGTGGGTTTTAAATTCTGAATCTCTTTACTTTTATTTAGAATTGCAAACTTATTTTCTTTCTCTTAAGTTCAGTAACCTCTAGAGGGGCAATTCTTTACCTTTTACAGACTAGGACCTCTATTTCCCTACCAGGACCTTCTCCCATCTATCGAGGCCTGCTTTCCTATTTAGCAGTATAGGAACACAGGGTGGTGATTGAGACCCCCTCTCACCAATTTGTGATTTCCACCACCCTGGGAGATCATAAACTCCATGTTGAGAACCTCACAGCAGTGATCCTCAACTTGTGGCTCTGGTTTGGAGATTGCAGTGTGCTTCTTATAGGAGTGGTGCCCAAGATTACCTACATACATGTTTCACCCAGGGTAGGGAACTCTACACAAGAGAATCTGGTAGCCTCAGACCCATTGAAATCCATTTTCCAATCTTTCTTCTCTCTCAGGTAAGAGTGGGTCGACACCCAACAGGCACAGAGAGAGCAGTGATATACGTCCTCCCTTCCAGCAGCCAGAAGTGGGACACGGTCTACACTAGGCAGTTAGGTCAACATGAGGCAACGTGGTGTCACACACAACATGAAGCATCATCAGAACATCTTGAAGAGATCATTTTGAACAGTTCCTTTGACTAGGGAAATTGCTCTCTATCTGCTCAAGTTTGAGAAATACTGGAGTAAAGACTTTGAATCTGCTCCCCATGTTCTTGGATCTTATGCCTTCATGTGCCATGACTCTATCTGCTAGCTAAAGTCTAGAACGCCTTGTCTTTAGGTAAATCTGCTTCCACATGGCTGTAATAAATACACTGCATGGCATGTCAGAGCTAGATGGTATTATCTGTTCTCATGAATATTAGATTATTTTCTGTTTGAGTTTTGGAGATATTCCTGTTTCAGATTTAATTGTTTATAATCTCTTTCTGGCTTGCTCATGCACTAGATCCTCAGCTGGTATGTGGAATGGCACAGGTCTACCGAGGTCCATAAAACAATGCTAATTTACACCAGCTGAGGGTTTTTCTCCAAATATCTAATAATACTGAGCAGCCAAATCATGAACTTCAGGATTTCCACTAAATCCCCTCTTATGAATCTCTTTAATTCAACAATTTGGGTGTCTCTCTCTTTATTTCCTTCTTTTCAAAAGCACAAAATTGGCTTTTAACATATAAAATGGTTTTCCAGGTTGCTGGAAATGACTGGAGTGGTGATTAGCAGCTGCCACTTAGTAAGAAATGAAAATCGTGTTTGTGATGTTTAGTTAATTTCTCTATAGGCTGAAAACAAAGTGAATTGGTGCACTTGCTCCACTGCATTAGCAGCGAACCCTATTCCAATATGGGTGCATGATGGTGCTAGGAAAACAAATAAGCCTATAGACTGCAAATGTGATCTTCCTGAACTACACAGTTAGACAGTGTATGGAGGCTGATTGAGAGCAAAATCCCTTTTTGTTACCAGTGGCATTGTCAAATTCTCTCCCCCCTCACTAATTTCCTAGATCACTCTCTCCACCAAGGAAATGGGTTTGCATGTTCTCATCATTTCCCTTAAGGGATTTTGCAGCGTGTTGCAGTGAAACTCCACAGCAATGGATCTCTTGCAGAAAGACTGCACTATTCAGCTACATCTTTTTTTGTGTGTGGTCATTCTTTAAAAACAAATTAAAATGCATAAACCAGTGGCAGTACCCATTTCCTCTCAACCAACTCTGCGCGTAACAAGACGGAGGTTTGCATAAGAGGGATAGCGTTTGAGTGTGCTGCAACAAAGCCCTTTATGGAGCTTGTTCTCATCATGTGCATCAGAATCTCGCAGACAGTTGGTAAGACTATCAGAGCTTCATGAAACATCTACAGTGAAACTGTCCTGTCTACCCATGGAGTGGAATTTGGACAAGGTTAGATTTTGTATAAAAATTCATGAGTTAGCAAGGGCATGATGTGAAACTGGATGGTTTTGGATGAGTTTCATTTGGAGTGCTGGGGTTTGAGTTTGACAATTAAAGATATATTAAAAGAGTACAAACCCATGGGGCTCAAATGCAGAGCAAATATTCTGTTGAGTAGCAAAACTGGTGAGCTACACAAAACTTAATCATGATTAAAAGTCAGGGGATGTCTGGGCTGAATCTCTACATCCTTTGGAAGAAATGTTCTAAGGTAACAGTGTATAATACTCCATCACTGCTCTATACAGTAGATAACATTTATGATGCATGATGCTGGATTTTCCCCTCCCTTCCCACACCACTTTGATAGAGACTGTGTCAAGATTAAAGAATCAATAGAAGAGACAACTTATTTTAAAACATTTTAGTGTTTTAATGCTGTGGAAGTTGGCAGGAAAGAAGTGAAGGAAAGACACACTTACCTCTTTCAAGAAGCACACAGTAGGGCTTGGTGAAATGCAACAAGTCCCGACCATGGATAAGTAACTCTTTATAGAGCCCACTAATACCAGCAGCGGGGCTTGTCCATAGTTACTGGAATACTCATACATAAACCTAGAAGAGAGGCAGTATTTGGCTGGATGGCTTGTTATCTGTGAAAGGGATTTTCAAAACCATTTCTGTAATGATTTTCAAAGAGATTTGGGGTCTGATTCCTTTATAGGCTGCTGAGAATCCCATCCCAGGGTTTTTGTAAATGCAATGTATGCTATTTCAAAAAAATTTTAAAACGGTGGTAGCCCTAAACATATAGCAGTCTGTCCACAGGAGCCAGCTGACAAAAATGGGCATAAACCCATGTGAATGAGTCACTGCTGCACTAATGGAGATCAGGGCAGAAACACCCCAGCAAGTTTGTTTATTCATATGAATTCTTGGAGTATAATTTTAGGTAAGGTCAGCATGTCTTCATAACTGTCATGGTAGAAAAGATATTATGATGGCTGATTTAGGACCATCCTTCTTAGTTTCAGATAAATTAAGAAATGGTTTAACAAACAGTATTTTTGTCATGACTGGCATCTGCCAACCCTGAGGAGTGAATTAGGTGGGTTAGCAATAAAAGATAAATTGAATAGGTAGAACCAGGTGATGGCCCTGCGCATCAGTGGGATGCAGAGTGGGGGAAAGAGGGGAGGATCTGTAGTGCCTGAGTCATATGGAGGGAGACACTATGCCTGTATAAAGTGCCATGCTTGCAGGGAGACTATGGTCATGCCCATCCCTGTTCACTTTGAGCCAGCAGGTGCTGGCAGTAGTTCTAACTGCCCCCCACATGTGCTCTGCGCACAACTTACTGCCCAGTGATTGCTGTTTTCTGGGTGTTACAGCGATGCATTCTTTCCCCAACCTAGTAGTACAGACACACGGAGGTGGCCCTAAATATAGTACATAGCCTCCAAATTCCCCCTGGTTTTGCTTGGGTGAAATTTCAGGGTTAACAGAGATCTTTCTTCGTGGAGCATGTGACAGTTGCTTCCCTGACAGGCAATCATGCTGGATACTTTCTCTTGTCCTTTAGTTACATTTTCTCAGATTATTAAACAGCTAGTGCAAGAAGAAGGAAAGAAATCATAATAGTAAATGTATTCATAAATCTGACAGTAAACATTGGCTCAGGCCCAAATTTGGCAAACTCAGTAGTTAGCATCAGACACCGAATTTCCACATTTATGTACCTAGGGAGAGATTTGCAAAGACACACAGGGAGTTAGACGCTCAACTCCTTTTGATAGTCAATGGGAGTTGTGTGATTAAATTGCTGTTGCTCCTTTGAAAATTTTCCTCTAAAGCATCTAAAAAGAAATGTTCCTATCAACCTCTACAGAGAGATTCAGGGCTAGATTTTAGGGCCTAAAGATGCAGATAGGTGTCTAGCAGAACTTACAAAAAGGTCTAAGCAGTTTAGGTGAATGAATCTCCCATTCATTTCAATGGCAGATATGCACCTGACTCAGCTAGGCATTGCAGTAATTTGTATGAGACGCCTATCTGCAGGTTAGGGATGTAAATGCCTTTGAAAATCTGGCCCTCAGTCCCCATGTTAGTCCCACAGGAGATGCCAGGAATGAGACCATAAATCACAGATTCAGCATCTACAAAGGACTCTCTGCTTTTTTCCCTTTCCCTTTTCTACCATCGCTCCACCATGCCATTCAGAGCAACCAACAGCTTCTTGAACGAAGAGAAATACAGCCTTTCATTGTGCTTTCTGACCCCCAAGACTACTACAATCCAAGGAAAAGATACTCTTGCTGAGAGGTGCCATGGAGACCCTTCTTCACATCTCAGAGCACCCAGAAGGACACTCTGACCTCATTTTCTTTAAGAATGTTAATGTTACACCATATAATATTTTATTAAGCTAAGTCATAGTGCTCACTGTCCCGTGATGAGTGAAGCACATCCCCATAGACTATGGTTCTAACCCATGTGCATGGCACACAGGGTGGGTAGGGGACAAAGGCTCCTTACAGCCTTGTGCATCCATATAGAGACAATACAGCACAAAAGATAAACTTCTATCAAGTGCTTAACCCCCATTCAATAACACTTAGCTGACACTTGCATGCACTCAACCGTTCGTAAGAGAGAAAAAACAGAATCCAATGCAGATAGTCTGTTGACTAGTGAATGAGTTGGTTTGAAATTAATTAAGGGATTTTATTTTGTTCTCAGGATACATTCAAGATGTGTGAAGTTCATAAGTTAAACTCAGCCTCTTATTGCTTACCTGTCTGCAAAATCCTGGGGATCCTTCTTGAAGGCCTCGCAGAGTTCTTCATTTGATGGCTCCAAGTATGTAGGGAACTCTTTGGCCGGTTGGTGCAGGGCAGCCAAACAGAGCTTTCGCTCTAGCCCTTCCTGGCTACAGCAGGCTACAGTCCCTGGATGCTCAGGGAAAGGAGAGTCTTCCTCACAGGACTTGGCAGACAGAGCTAAAGACTGGATGGAGGGGTTGGAAAAGGAATGAGAGAACACTAATGTCCAAGTTCCCAGTCGAGCTGTAATTACAGTTTTCACATTCTTTCTTAAGTAAAACATCGCCTCCTTCTTTGGATGAACTACGCCAGAGAAATACCAGAGAAATAAAACCTGAGAAGTGGGCTCTGTGGAGGAGCACTGGAGGTGGGTTAGGCGGGCGATAGCCCCATCTTGGGGTCATAAGCACAGATATATAGTACAGCACCCTAGGATCATTATCTCATTCTTCTGCGCTGGCCATAATCCTTCCCAGTCACTTATGTGGTTTATTAGGGCCCTGTTATTTAGTAGTTCATAGCATACCTGTGAGGGTACCACAGTATACCCTGCCAACATAATACTGTCCTAGGCTGGGTTGATTGCTCTGGATCGACTGAGCGGTCTGTGTAGACCCACTCAATAGATCCAGCAAGCGATGCAGGAAAACCACCCCGGAAAGTGGTGTAGTGCTGTGTTGAAGGGAACGGTGTTCCCGTCGGTGCAGTGCAGTGTGGACGGCACGTGGAGGAGACGCCGCGAAGTTGATGGGAGATACGCAAGTGATTTACATCACTTGTGTATCTCCCATCAACTGCCGCCGAATCCGGAAGGTAAGTGTAGACCGGGCCCTAGTAACATGAGACTTCGCCTCTGTTATTCATTCTCTGGCGAGCAGAGGGATGAGGTAACTTTCTGGGGGGTGGGGATGAATGGGTTATTTGAGAATTTTATTAGCCATCTTGCTTCAGAATAGGGCCACGTTCTGATCCAAAAGTTTTACATGATCAGCAGTGGAAAACCTAACTGCTTAATGCATAAAGCAAGCACCAAAAATAGTGGGGACTCCAATGCAAAGAAAGAAAAGAGAAAGAAAACTACAGTGCCGCATTACAAAATCAAAGTTTACTTTCACTGCCCACGCTCATATCTTAGCATAGGAGATAACGGAAGTATTTCAGACACCGGGGGTGGTAACTGTGGGTAAGCAATCCATTTTTAATGATAATCACTGTAGAAAGGAGTGGATTCTGGAGTCCTAATGAAGGCAAAAATCCCATTGATTTGTTTTAAGTGAGAAGACTGCAGGATGTAGCTCAGAGTGGATTTAGTTTTGTAGCTTAGTGTCAAATTCTGCCTTTGCCTCTATGGTTGCACAGGGTCTTTTGGCAGTGGATCTGATGCATTTCTGCTGTGGAAGGGAAAGGTAGGATTTTGGGGGGTTGGGGGAGCTATACTGCATGGAGCAAAGGAGGCTGCAGAGCACAGGGGCAGGTGAGAGCAGGCCTGTGGGAGAAGTGGAAGCAGATAAGCTGCCATTCACGATCCTCCAGTTCTCTGTCCCATGTTAGGCACATGCAACTGGCATGGAGAACTACTTAGCCACAAAGGAGACATCACCTTCACACAGTGGGTCTGCAGCTCTTCTGTGGCTGAGGGGAGAATATGAAGATTCCTCACCCACCTCTGTGCATTGGCCAGTGACTCAGGCTTGGTGCTTGCCTGGTGGAGTTGGTCTGAAGAGGAAATAGGCAGGTGTGACTCCAGCAGCGGGTATTTAAGTTGGCAGAAGTGGGCTGCCATATTTCCATGATGAGCTGGTCTGTTAGACATTAGTCAGCCCAATGTTGTTTTTAACCAAAGATTTTTATTTCTCAGCTGCAAATAAAACTGAACAGTTATCTGTGCTCAGGAAATGGGCACAATCCTTTTTGTGGTTCCTCATCCACACTCTGAATATGATTTGTAAAACCTCTTTGCCATTGGTACTATGTAATAATCACATTTAGCTCTTATATAGCACTTTTCACTTTTAGATCTCAAAGCACTTTTCAGAGGAGGTCAGTTATCATTCTCCTAATTGTACAGATGAGGAAACTGAGGCACAAGGTGGGACAGTGACTTGCCCAAAGTCAATTAAGAATGGAAAGGGCCCCAGTCCTCCCTTGGATCAGGGTACCCCAATCTCTTGGCAACATGAAGATGTGTGTTGTTTCTTTAAATATGTAGCAAGAAGCCGGCGGCAGGCTCTTAGCAGAAGCTCTGAAGTGAAGCACAGGGTAGGAGGAAATAGGGGTCCTAGTAATCTTAGGAACAATACCATTTTCCTTATTACAGTAAAATTTAACACTTTCTTTGAATCTTTATGAAACTATCATCACATGACAAGCTGCTTGAAGTCTGGATCCAGATCTGAATTTTGTAGCTGGATCCCATCACTATTAAATTATGTTAATGAGAGTTACATGTATATACTGATGAGACAATAAACCCCACTGCCTTTCAGCCACATTCAGCATTACTTTTTAAACTAATTTCAAGATGCTTCCATATGTATTCACCTCCCCCCAGACTTCCCTGCCATTTTCATTAATTTAAACAGAATTTCATCTATGTAACTGTACATAAATTGGAACCATCACATTGTTCCTCCCTGTTAAACATGTAATGATGTGGTTATGTGCAATATATTTTTTAGCCAGTAGATGCCTCTGTATGCCATTCAAAATTCCAGATAGTGTTGTGAGGAAACTATATAATGAATTACGTTAGTCAAATATATATACTAAATAGTGTTAGAGGAATGGCTATTATATAGTAATGTAAGACAATAGGAAGGAATTTTTATGGGTGTCTCTGCTGATGCAGCATTTCTGAATTTAGTTGGAAAAGCTTCAGGGTTATGTAAACTCTGAAACCTACTTTGTGTGTCTTTACTTTGTGTGTCTTTGTAAAACTTTGATCTGTGTAAATAGACAAGTGAGTGTCATGAGGGAATTGTGAACTCTAGGTGCCCCCAAGATAAGCTAACAAGCAAAAACCCAAACCACAAAAACAGACCACTAAGATTAAAACAACTGGAAGAAGCCAGTGGGATTAATGGCAGAGAAGAGAGAATAAAAGTAGACAAGTAAAAGTAAGTTTTAGCATGGCAAGCAAAAGTGTATTAGTTCCGATTAGTGATTTATGCATAAAAATATTTAGTCAGGGATTTAGAATGGATTGGTTCATAGATGAGGTAACTTGGTAACTGAGTGCAGAAGAACTGGATTACGGACCACAAGAGAGTGGAGAAAAAAAGGAGAATAACACAGCAGAGACCAGAGACTTGGAAAAAGTCTTCCTGCCCTCAGTAGAGGTAATTTGTAAGTGGTAATAGCATTGTCTTAAAATGTACAAAATAAAGGCTACAAGAAACGATTAAAGCCTAAATTGTCATCCCATGGGGGGAGCCTGGGAAACGAGGGAGAAAAAAGCTGAGACCAAAGCTGTCTGGAAGCCTGTTTGCTTGTCTATAGTTAGAAGTGTTTTCTTTAATAAATGCTTCATGTTTTAGATACTATAATTCTATAGATCATTCACAACTTACCCCAATTTCATAGCAGTTGGGGTCGGCCCCTGGGGCACAACACGTTTCTGCCAGGGAGACCACCTCTTTCACAAGGTGACTGATCTCTTCAAATGTGGCATTGGAGAATTTCTTGCTGTTCACGATGATTGTTCTGTGAACAAATAGGAAGCGAAGATCTCATGGCAGGTTTAGGAAAGTGTTTATTTTTTTCTGAAACCCTATTGAAATAAATCTGTCCAAATACAGCCACAAGTTTTACATGAAGAATAGCAGCTCTGGGTCTAAAATAAGAATGAGCATTTTCTTTTAAAGCAACATTTTGACTTATTAAATGTCATCAGAATCTGTGCTATTGCTTTTCAGCCTTATTTTCAGCGTGGCTGTATGCAGGTTTCCTTTTTGCTCCCACAGCTTTGCAGACAGAATTAATTGTGGACATACATTTCCCTTTTCAAAGATCTATGGGTACATCTTATTTCACATACATGCCTAAGGACTGATAGCAGCTGCAGATCAGGCAGTTAAACATCTAAGGGTCCATCTAAACAGCAGCTGGGAGCATGCTTCCCAGCTCCCATAGACATGCGCTAGTTCTGCACAAGTCAGCATGCTAAAAATAGTAATGTAACTGGGGTCAGAGAGACTGATGCTGCCATTCCAGTAGGAGGCTGGGATTTTCAAATCCTAAGGGAGTTAGAAACCCACATTCCATTAAAATGCAATATGATTTAAGTACTTAACTTCTTTTGGAAATTCCACGCAAACAACTTACAATCTAAGGCCCTGATCCTGCAAACATGCATGTGCTAAATTTATTCATGTGAACAGTCTCACTGAAATCAATCAGACTCCCCATTTATAGAGTTTAATTATCGTTAAAGCTTTTACAATGACTTTTTCTATTCATAATATTTTTCTCTAACTTGGCTTGTGTGCTGTGTCTCAGCAGTATGGGTTCAAAGTCAACCCTTCCATGTCATTGGAGGTACATACAGAGATCGGAAGTTTTCTTTTCCCATGCTGTTGAATTCTTGACAGACTTTGTCCCGTAGATAGTCTCGACCTGCAAAATCAGTCACAGGAGGGTTTATGATTTGCTATTTGTTTCAATAAAACAGATACAGAAGAAAACAAAGCATAATATCACATCTCACTCTGTGCTTTTGAAGACAAAGATGGGCTTGAATGAGACCAAAAAAAACCCCAAACAAAAAGCCCTACCAAACCAAGATATTCCACTGCATACACTTCTCTTTCTGGGGAGAGGATAAGAAAACAAACATGACAAATGTTAGTCACATCCTTCACTGAGGTACTGGAAGATGCTCAGTTCCATGGTGATGAACATAGTACAACAACCTATATATGATAGAATCTGTATGTTTTTAAGGGTCTGGTCCAAATGCCACTGAAGTCCATGGGAGTCGTTCTGTTACTTCAATGGACTTTAAGTAAGGCCCTCCTTTCCAAAAGGAGAAGATGAAAGAGAAAGAATTAAAGCTAGTTTACTTTTTAAATGGAAAGGTGTTGACATGTCCATTCCCATATTCTAGCCATCTCTTCTGGAAAAAGAAAACAAATTTTGCCCCATTATGATTAGAAAACAACTGTCTATATGCACATAGCTCCTTTTGCACATGTGGTAAGGTTATCTTTGTAGAAAAGCAGCAGAGTGAAATTCACCCAGTACATAAATTTTATGTATTAATGATCTCCCCCTTAAGCCTTCAAAATAGGATTCTAGGAGTGCAGAAAGCTTGTGCTGGCCTGCTGCATAGAATTTAATAAAAATAATGCCATAGGGCTGTTCTGAGCCATCCTATAGACTTAAATACAGAATTATATCCCAGTTGCAGAATTCCATAGAATGGTTTTAAACAAACCAACCCCACTCTCAAAAGCCCCCCATAACGCTACAAAGAACATATTTCTCTCTTCAATTTGATGCTGTAGGCTCTTAGAGTAATTTTCAAAGAACTTTAATTAATTTTCTTAAAACCCTATTGGTTTCATCCATAGTTAATTCAGTAGGACTGTTCTATAAGGATGTTTTTACATACAAAATATGTACACACTGAAAATCAGGATAATTTTGAACAGCCCCATAATAGCTCAGGTACACAAAAAATAATTTTACTATTATAAAGTACTATTCAGAAGGCAGTTTCTGTCTCCTTCAAACAACATGTGACTTCCTGCTGTTTCCTACAAAGTTAGTTTTTTTACCAATTTCAAGAGCTTTTGAATCACCTTGCCCCTTAACACAGAAATTAAGTGGAACCATTACCATCTGCCTGCCATAAACACAATAGCAATGGATCCTGTAAAATTGTCTCCCAGGTTTGCTGGCTGATGTTCCTTTTAATAAGCAGATTTTCCCTTATAATGGAAAAGCAGGCCCATTTGAGCAGCTGCCACCATACTGTATTTCTCCAGGGAGCAAACAGCAGACAAAAAAATATGTGAAAAGGGGGATCTGCTGTCTCAGAGAGCAGGAGCTTTGAAAAATGATGCAAGTATGCTTAGAAAAGCTGGCTGTATTGCTCAAAAGAATGAAGATGAAGGCAAGGTGACCCAGTGCATAACTACGCTAAAACAAAAGAACATGGATTACAAAACTTTTCAAATGCTTTTTTTAGAACTGCTGGATTAAAGGTAGGATTGTTGCTGCTATTGTTTTTATTATTCAGTACCTACCATAGCAGAATCAGTATTGCTTTCTTCCCGACTCTCACTTACTCTGGTTTTTACATAAGTGCAACTCCACTGGTTACTGGGGGAGTGTGTGTTTCTGGGCACTGGATATGATAGTGTAAAGATGTTGTAGTGGAATGGAGAATTCCTTCTCTGCCCCCATCACGGGAGACATGAAAATGAGCTCCATTAATGAGTAGAGCTCCATTAAGGACGACTGTCTGGAGGTTCCCAAAAGACTGCACAACTAAGAAAAGCTTAATATAGTGAAACCTAATGCAACATAGATGGCCTTTGGCATCCTCTTAGTAAACACTTCACCTCAGGGTGAATGAGCATGGAGTGGCTTAATTCTTTTCTTTAAGGCACTTAACTGGTACTACCAGGCATTTTCAGAATCTAAATAAAGCTTGAAAAATCACAGAGGGAAAACGATAATATTTTAAAATACAAAATCTCATCTTGTTTGTCTGATGAGATTCCAGTTTGCTCAATGCCTGTGCTGTCTTTGTTTGAATAATTAAAGCAACTAGTGGGGCTGGCATGATCCAGTCACCTCATCTGCCTCTTTGCTGCATTACACTCATATTTATCTGCTTTGGACAGCATGAGAGAATGATACTTGAAGCCCTTCATGCTAGAGGCCATTCTTCATGCACAGATGTCATGAGGCAATTCTCAGCTTAAGGAACATTTCATTAAAAAAAGGAGGCAGGCAGAAATGGCCACTTTCCATTTGGGGTAAATATAGAATAAGGGCATCTTTGTCATTAAAAGCCGTGCTTACCTGTGACAAACACAAAGTTTGTCCTTGGGACATATGTGAATGTTTGTGAAATTATTAGCTTAGACACAAAATGAAAAGTGGGAGCTTTGCCTAATGCTAATTTGAACCTGTCTTACCGAGCACTAGATTCTTGGCTTTGCCACAAGCCTTGGGGAAGAGGTATAGAAGCAGTCCAGGGAAGCAAAAAAGGCAGAGTTCTTTTCTGACTCCCCACTTGCTTCAGGGAGATAGTAATTTGTTGCTGGCCTATATCATTAGCAAATTATAACCTCCCCCTGCACCGATTCAGGATGCTGGTGTGTGTGTTGGCTCTGCCCATTTCCTTCCCATCCCTACCTTCCTGCTTGGTGTTTCCAGTGGAGCTACTCGTAGACTCTAAAGTCAGAAGGGGCCAGTATGATCATCTAGTCTGACCTCCTGCACTACGCAGGCCACAGAACCTCACCCACCCACTCCTGCAATAAACCTCTAGCCTATGACTGAGTTATTAAAGTCCTCAAATCATGGTTTAAAGACTTTCTGGTACAGAGAATCCACCATGCTTCATGGAGCTATGAACTACACAATGCAAGTAACAATGGCAGAGTTCAACCCTTAGCATACTAGGGAAGGGCAAAGATCCCAGTGTGGGTGGAGAACCCAGTCTGGAAATAAATGCATTGTCATTTTGGTGAAAGACTTCTTTTAAAATCAGTGGGAGACCCATTCAAGAGTATAATTTAGACCTGTTTCCAAAATGCTCAATTTAGTTTGTTTTTTTTAACAAACTTTTCTTCATCCCTGGATGAATTTTAAAAGACATGCTCAATATTTCCTACAAAGAAATGATTATTTTCTCTTATTCATTTCACTTAGCCTTCAATACACAATGCCCAGTGCAGGACACAAGTTATTAGCTATCTGAGTGATTGTCCCATTAATCTTAATACCACATAAAAAAGCTTTGTCGGTTAAAATTGCAGGCACATATCAGTGGTCTGAGTGTATATAACCTTCCACAACTCTTAGCGTCAAAAAGTCATTTCCAAGTATGGGGGTTCACCAAGTGCTCAGATCACTGTTCCTCGAGGCTTATAGAAGCAGGGGAAGGAAAAGATCTCATGACTTCCCTGCCTTCTCTCCCACTCCAGCCTCCTCTCAGGGCCCACCTACAGGAGAGGAGTATGATTCTTCACTGCCAGGGCTCATGCCCTGTCCTCTTTGGGGCCTGGGAAGTAGTAAGCGGTGGCCAGACTGAGAAAGAGTAGAAGGCATTCTTCACTGCAGAGCACCACCTTCCTGGAGCCCCGTGAGCACTGAGAGATGGCAAGAGGGAGTGAAATGGAATTAGAATATAGAAGATAGAGAATTCTGGAGGTCAAAGAAAACATTAGCAAGGATGTGAGAACCAAAGCATAGGAGAATGCAGGGGTAGCATTTTAGGAAGAAGACAGGGAGAATTGTTATTACTGTTTCTTTCTGGTCAGGTGCTAAAGCAGAACTGAATTCTGCCCATGGATGTCCAGACAACTCACCCTCATATCAATGGAGGCTGTGAAGATATTTCCTATAGAATAATTCTGCACATTAAAATCAAAGCAGAACATACACTATAGTTTTAGACAATTTATTTAGAGAAGAAGAACAAAAGGAAATAAAGCAAGAAAGAGAGGAAAGCACTGCTGCATGTTCAGTTTGTTACAGAACTCATGGACAGGATTTGATCAGGTTTCTGGAAGACCCATTCATGTTTTTCACACAGTATACAGTTGTAACTCTGAAATTTGTATTTACATATCTAAATAAAATCATAGCCTTATTTTTAAAGAGCTGAGAACCAGCAGCTCCTAATCATCTCAAGAGACAATTATATACAAAATCTGTGCAACATTGCAATTTAATGTGTGACATTCTTTTATCCTAGTCTGGCTAATTCTGAAAAATGCAGAGTTATGTCTGATAAGAAAATGAATATAATAACTCTCTTTCTTCTCTTTACTTGTAGTACAAATAAAGAGTGGGCTTTGTTTTTCTTTTGAATTACTGACAGATCCGTTCTTTTATCATAAAAACCTTATAAAACTTGTTTTGCAATTTAGAGATAACTTAGTATATATTGGAGATATGCACTGTAGTCAATGTACAAGAGTAAGCTTGTTTCAGTGCATCTTCCAATGCGAATGTAAACCGATGAAGAATCTGCAGATGTGCCTGCCCATCAGGCACATGTGTTTTTGCCACAGCCTGCTTTCTTGGCTCACATTTCTGTCTGGCATTTTCTGTTCTGCTATTCTCAATGGCTTTAATTGCTGACCAACAAGTCTATCACCATCCTGATCTATTGCCAACAGCAGCAGCTTCCCATGTGTTTGAGTTGACTTGCTCAGCTTTTTGATGAGCTTTGAGGGAGTCATATCATTTTCACTGACCTCCCAGGGTACATGCGCCCATTTTCAAATGTCCATAAAATATGGCTTTGGGAGTTGCATATCACCCATATACAAGATGACCATCCCAGCAATGTTGCACCTGTATAATTAAGGATTCAATGCTATTTGTACAGCTCTGTTCCAGGACTTTGATGTTTGGTATCCTGTCTAATCACATGATGTTACAGATGAGACGCAGCCAGTGCATGTGAAAACACAAAATATATACACAAAATACACAATTACAGATTGGCCTATGGAAATACCTACAATTGTATTGATGAGACCTGCTACCAGTCAGTTTCTTCAGCTTTGTGGTATTGATCACATATTGTGGTTGATGCTTTTCTACTCTTTGTCTTCCTTTTCTATCTTGTCATGTGATAGTGCCAGTTAAAGTCTTTCATTGCCTCATGTTTAGGTCCAGACTTGTTTTTCTTACATTAAGATATGTAACCTGTTTATTAGTTGTCTTATCAAAACTCTGTGACATCAAGCTTTCCTCCTTTTCTTCTGCTATTTTCCTTATGTTAATATTTTAATTTTAATTTTGAGTTTAATATTGACTGTTGTTGAAGGGGTTTCTCCTTTTCTTTGTATTTTAAATTTTTTTTTCAAATTATCAGGTTTGGTGGTCGGTAATGATCCTTTTCTTTATGACTTTTATAAGAGGCAGAATTTTCAGGACAATCTAACAAAAATACTAAGGGGTTATCAGAGAGACAAAGTGGGTGAGATAATGCCTTTTATTGGACCAACTTCTGTTGGTGAAAGAGACAAGCTTTTGAGTTCCACAGACAGCTGAAATCCCATTATATAATAAGGAGTAGTTCTGTTGAAATCAATGAAACTAAACCATTGTAAAGCCAGTGTGAAAGGAGAAACAGATCCAATAAGAGTTTTAATTAAAGAAATTAGAGTTGATGAAGTAAGGGTGAACGTCTACCTATCTATCCATCGGTCTTCATGTTTTGAATAGTGGCCATCACTGAAGTATCTAAAGTTTGGATTTTCCAAAAGCAACTCCAAAGGAATTGGGGTCTCAACTCCCACTTAAAATCAAAAGATGCTTCTTCATATCTCCCTTGAATTATCTAGAGACAAAGTTTTCAAAAATGCCTAAGTGCCTTGTTTTACTGATGTCCATTTTTTTCTGTATTGGCTTCTTTTGTCTTTTCAGCTGCAGTATGGATGGCACAAAGCTGTAGATTGCAACAGATGCATGGAAATTGATTACTGTTGTAATAAGAACCAATAGAGGGTGCTATGAACCATGTATTTTTGAAATACAGAGCTCTTGATCTTATGTTCAACGTGGAAAACTCATAGGATTGAATGTATTCATCAAAAGAAATATCAAGTACCACACTGCCAAGTACCAGAACAGATAGAAGGAAAAGGAACTGCTATAATTCTTTTCAGTAGGTGAACATGAATGATAAATTGCAGTGGAATTGTTATAAAATGGTACACTGTGCAGATATTATAAAGCTTCAGCAAAGATCACTATGATTCATTTAATTACAGCAAGTACCAAAGGAATTGTTAATAAGACCCTAATCTCTGTAAAGTGGTATTGATTTTGCTATAAACTGTGTAGGCTTGAATTTGGTGCCATCAGGTTAAATATCAGTATAATTTTAGAAACCCTGCTGTAACTTTTACATTATTTTTATAGACTTTCACACCTGGAAAGGTATTTATAGTAAAGACAGGATGAATCCAGTTTCTGCAAAAAGCTGAAAGAGTACAATTTTCAAAAGCACCTAAAGATGCAAATAGGGGCCTACTAGGATTTCAAAAGCACTGAGGACCTAGATATGTGCCTAAATGTCTTTGAATATCTCCCATTGAATTTGGTTAGGTATTAAATATCTTTGAGGATATGGGTCCAGGTGCCTAACTACCAACCTAGGTGCTTTTGAAAATCCCCACTAGGCATCTATGTGCAGCACTAGTGAACCTGAATACCTTTAATGTCTTGCCTTACAACCCATTTTAAAAAATGACTTGGGCATTTCATAGCCTAAGTCTGATTGACTTTCGATGAGACCCAGACTTCTTTTGAAAGCAGGACTCCAGCACTTTTGAAAAAAGAATTCCCATGTTCTCTTTTACCCTTAAACTGCCATTTCTGGAAATTCTTTCTGCAGGAGACTCTTTATAAAATCTGAATCACAAAAGAGTATGGGGCACAAGTGGGCAGTGAGAAATGTATAGCACAGATAACCTAGTGGAAATCACCATAGTTCCATTGGAACTTCAATGGCACCAACCTGATTAACCCTATCTGGTGATCTGGCCCACAACATCTAGAAACCAGCTAGACCTAATGAAGTCAAGGTCTGGTGGAATAATAATTAATAATAATAACCAATAATTAAATGGTTCAGTATGTGTACATATGCACAGTTTGTGTAGTAGGGATAAGCGGCTGAAGATCTGACTGAATAACATGGGGGGTAAAAATGTCCCTCTTTTCCTTCTGTCTTTGCCTAGTCAGTTAGCTCTGAGGAGAACATGGGCCTGATTCTGCTCTCACACCTCTTCCCCAGCCCAGCCACATTTGTGATTCACAATGTGTGACACAGACCCCAAATGGGAACACACCAAACAGCTGTGTCACATTCTGTATTTCTGATTCAAACAATTTCAACAGTAAAAGGAAGAGGACACCAACTGTGCATGGAGTGTAAGAATCGTTGGGATTAAAATAAGTGATATCCCCTGAAATAAACTACAGTTAAGCGGTAGATTAAAATTAATACATTTTAAGGCCAGAAGGGACCATTAGTGACCATGACCAAGTCTATGTTAACCCACTGTCTTCAAATGATGCTCTTAGGGACATTTGTATACCACCTTTCTTTCAGTGGAGTTGCAGATGTAACTGATTTGGAACTTAAACAATTCTAGTGATTATGAATAGACTTTTGCTCACTCTCTTAGTTGTGTCGACTCTGCAGAAGAAAGCAGAATAAAAAAGCAGTGAAAGCTTATTTTTATCATTAATCTTATCAGATTTTGAATTCACATAATTAGCATAGCTGCTTAGTAAGAAGGCGGCATTTTAGAGCAAAAGTGTATTTTAATGAGTCAGTTGCACAGACTTTGCAGGACACAAATCAAATGGATGGGGAAACTTCCATTTTCTGAAATGCTTCAAAGTGCTATTGTTTTCTTTGTTTTTGACATTTTTGGTTGTGTTAAAGTCAGATGCTATCCAACTATGCTAATATGAATCTTTCCCAACCTCCAACAGACAAGTGATGAGCTTGCTGGTGTGATGAGATGTCCAGCTATGAGACATTATTCAGTTTGTATCCCGCTAATCTACTAGAGTCAAAGCAGTTTGACCCTGTTCCCCTGTTAGAACAAGTAGCCTTTGAGTATGACAGCTCTTTATTAGAACACTTTCCCTTTACAACCAAAGTAAACACAGCAAATTTATTTTTGACCTGGAATATCTGCTCACTGATACACTTTGGTATTGTGGCTTAAAGCTTTGCTATCTAAACTGAAAACGGCTGAAAGAGCTTCAGCTAAACATAGAGACAAAATATATAGAGAATTCACTGGCTCAGGGGTTAAAAAACAATTTAATATGTGCTTATACATAAGGTGTTACTGATAGTCTACCAGCTGTGAAAAAGACTTGGTAGTCACAGAAAACTATACTACAAGTCGGACTTCAACAAAACATACAACTTTGTCAGTTTCTTTCTATATGAAATGGCGGCACAGCTCAATCAAATAACCCTTGCTCATTAAGAACCTGATCCAAAGCTCACTGAAGTCAGGGGGGAATCATTTTATTGACTTGAGATCAAGTCTTTGGATTAGGTCCTAGAAGACTCTGAAGGTGCCAACATCGCATGCAGACTCTGCCCTACAGTTTCTCCTCGCAGATTGAGAGCTACCTCTGAGCAGCACATTGAGCCTTATATCCCACTCTGTTCTGTGACATAAATGAGAAGCAATTAGCATGTTTACCTGCCAAATGAGGTTGAGGAGTATAGGTGGAAGGGACTGGGAACTATATGGCTTCCTCTGGCTCCAGCTCTGAGCCAGTGGCAGCCTCTTTGAAAGAGTTATGCTTGATTTCAGGGGTGTGGCTGACTGGCTAGGACAAAGTCAGAGAGCAGCTGCTGTAGGCAGCATGAGCCCTTCAGAAATCCATATAGTTTCTGGCAGAAAACACTATGGAAATTAATGCTTTAATGGTATATACTCCACTCAGCAACTTAGACTCTTCCCATAGAGCTCACCTTGACTAGGTCATGTGTCCAAACTACAACTTGTCTTGTCTACACTAGGGTTGTTAAATGTGTTAACTGTCACATGTTGGGGATAATGTTTTAAATATACACCTTTTTGCTACCATAGATGGCGCCTTGAGAGGGTCATGGTGGTGTGATACCAGTGATCAGGATTCCAATGATAGCAGGACTAAAGAGCAGGCTGTGTTTTAGAGGGAAGCAGTTTTCATCCCATAGGATCCCAAAGTGCTTTATTGGTTTAAGCAGACTGCTAACATGCAGGGATCACTTCAGCTCTCATGCAAAGGTAGCTGGCTCCCTGCAGCCTGAAACACAGCACCTGTTTAAGAGTGCGCAGAAACACCTGAGAAGTTCGAAACAGAAGTGAAAAATCTCTTGTCCAACTGAAGGCTGTGAGGACATCTGGATAGTAGAATGGGAATGATCTGACATCAAGAGACAAGTTTACAGCTTTAGTTCTTGTGAAAAATGCCATAGTGATTTTAATCACCACAAGGGGTGAGGCGCTCAGCTTCATTTATGCTAGATGGCATTTTTTTGTCAATTTTTAAAATTTGGCCAGGTTAAAAAGGGTATGTTACTGATGTGGGAAAGTGTGTTTGTGTGGGGCGGGGTGGATGGAAATTAAGCTTTGCTTGATAAAGCGTTTCTGTATAGGAGAACTACCTGCTATTTACACAGTCTTCCAACTCCTGCACCACGGCAGCAGTATGGAACGCCTTTCTTTAAACCCTATTATTGCTGCTATTATTACCGGATGGCTCACTGCAGAGCATTAAAGGTATTTGCTCAACAGGAACTAGGCCTGTTTTCACCACAACCCTCCCCAACCATGGGAAATGGGCTCAAATCTCTTATGGAACTAGAGGGCACAAGTTACAAGCTTTTTATTTCTTTGTAAATATGATGTGAAAGGCTTTCGAGTGAATTTATTGATTGTAAGCCTGATAGCTGAGATAACTGTTGCAGGCTGTCAAACAGTGACTGTTTGAAAGAGAGAGAGATGGAAAATTGGAGATTGAGATAGTTCAGTTTTCTTGGCCCATTCAGATCTTGGCTTTTCTGCTGAGACTGCCTATGAAAGTGGAAATTAATGCTATCAGCAGTGGTAATTTTGTCAAACAGGTACATGTCCACTATGGTTGGGCTGAGACCAACAACTCATTTTATGCAGGTCACCAAACAAGAATGAGATGATAACTTTTAGTCATGACTCAAACTGTATGACACTCACCAGTTTTACTTTGCCAGGGACCATAAGAACTTTTTCTTTGTATTTGTTCATTGCAGTTTCTACCTCTTGAATTCTAAGGTCAAACAAACCCTAAAGCATAAATGAAACTCAGTCGAAGCCCTAAGTTTTATGTGAAAGCTCCATGAAATGATGATTTTCGAAACAAACCCAAAACTCCACCAAGGTTCACGCAAACAATTGACTAATGTTTGCATTTATAAGATACCTCAGGAACTTTCATTGTAAACATTTCATACAGCGCTGCTAATTACTGACCTGGAGACATATTAAAGCTGGTATATGACAGATGATAAAGAACTAATAAGTCTTTCAGTCACCTGATACATCCAGCTCCCACCTAGAAGCTCAAATTGCATGAAAAGAAAGATACAGGTCAGATTTTAGGCAAAAAATGTCAAGGGTCAAATACTCAGCTAATATAAATCTTTGTTTCAATGTCTTCAGTGAAGCCATGTTGATGTACACTAGCTGAAGATCTGACCCTAAAAATGCAGAACCTGTAAAAATCTGCTTATGTGAACCTACCGAGGTATTTTCCCTTCCCATCCTTTTCCCAAGCCCGTCTTCCTTTTCCCTCTCCCGTGGATCCAATCTGTGATATTTTTCTTTCTCCATCTTTCACAGAACTATAAACTCTCTGGACAATTCCTGTTTTCCCTTTTGACTCCTTCTTTAGTGCTTCTTTCTTCAAGTCCCTCATGTAGCATGCTGCTACTTTAAAATATTGTAGGCTCTTGACATTTCCAGGGTCAGATTATCCTCAGAATTTGCTGCATCCATCTTTGTTATTTCTTTCACATCAAGAATCCAATTAGTGCCTTAAAAGAGAAAATATTTCCTCCACTATTTCCCAATTATGAAAAGTAATTAAAATATTAATTGCTGAGTAATCTGCAGCATTTGGATCTCATGACAATATTTTAGACTTTTAAAACTGAAAAAAAAACCATCATGGGCCAGAAGCTCAGATGATGTAAATCAGTGCAGTTCTATTGAAATCAATAGTTACATTAATTTACAATCAGCTGAGGATCAAGCCTCATGTGATTACAGTTGCCAAGGCTGTACAAAGTTGTTATTATAGAACTGATTGTCCTGTCAAAGAATGGGAAAAATCTCTTGTTTCCTACATTTTTCATTCCAATAGAGGTTTTGTAACATTTGAGCTTTTGGGGCATTGTTTAATTAAATCAGCCCTCAAGCTGTATATTGGCATCAAAGGAAAGGTTTTCAATCATAGAAGCAAAACAACGCTGTTCAGCAATGTGAAATAACCACATATTCCTTTTGCCCTGCAGTGTTAAAAATTTAAGCAAGAAGCCTCTCTAAATCAATACAAACAAATGCCAGTAGATAGACTCTTTGAATGTCCCTTTTTCTTTTGTTGTTTTGTATGGAGATTAGCCCCAGTGAGTTATTCCTAATATGCTCAAGTATTAGCTTTAATATCACAACTCAGTAACTTTCAAAGGCAAGGTTGCTGTAATTCATTTTCACTTACATAAACTAATGTATATAAGTTATAAAATAAACAGATATATGTTTATTTATTTATAATTTATATGACTTGTTGCAGAACTTTGTGAGTCTGCAAGTGCAGATTCAAGTAACCGAAGTGAGAATTTATGGTTTTGCCCTGCAAATTCTACTCAATGTCTTTCATTTTGTAAATCAAATAAGTATTTGTGAAAGGTACCAAATTGAACGCCCTGGAGAGGGCCATGTTCTCCATATGAATCCTGGCAGAGTCAAGGCCCTGAACTTTTCTTTTTCCACAGAACAGGCATAGCATGGCCAACAAGAGCAGCACAATCAATCGTTCCCTTCACATTGCTCAACAATGTGCCTCAGTTCTCATTTGGAGGGACCACGTGTGAGACAACGATGATACTTTAATCTTAGTGCCCAATCAGAACTTTGCTTCCCAGCTTAAGTCTCCCTGCAAGGGTGGCAATTATGATGAATCATTTTTTATGACACTCTCAAGCCCACTCCTCCCCCAGTCTTCAAACCCCAAGTTCCTGCCCAAGCCACAACTTCAAAGCCTATTTTGAGAGTGCTAGTGTGAACCCTGAAACTCTACGTCTGTTGACCCAGGCTGGGAGACTCACTGTGAAGATGTACCCCAAGAATTGGAAAGATTGCAGCAATGCATTCTGGACAGGCCATATAACAGATATCAGGTCATAATGAGCCAGATCCTCAGCTGGTGTAATTGATGTAGTTCCACTGACTTCAATGGGGCTATGCCAATTTACACCAGTGAGGCGCTGACCCAGTAAGTTTAGTTCACTACCATCTGTGACCAAATATGAAAAAGGGTGCAAAGTTCCACTGCTGCTGTACAGCCATACCAAGACTTTGTCTATTTCATGCATTCTGAGTTTGTGTTGTAGCAAGAAACCCTCATTATAACAGCAGTCTAATTAAAAACTCAGTTCATTAACACTTGTTATTAAGTGATAATTCCATTTGTTATGCCAAACAATTAAGAGACAGCGCTAATCATTACAGTATCTGAAGAGGTTCATGTTAGTGCCTGTTACTGAAAATCAAACACCTTAACAGCAGAGGCATCAATTGCTATTTGGTAAAAGAGGCAGTTGTTCCCCCCTTTCACCAGTTTGCCCCCCACCTCAAACTTTTCAGAAGTCTATAGAAGACATAATGGAGCATAGTTTTTGCCTCCCACTCAGTGTTTGCAAGATATCGTATAAGCACATACCATACACTAACACAACTTTGCCAGCCCTAGAATTTTTCTGAAATGACGCCCCTTCTGAATGGCACTGTACGCAACATACCATTGTCTTTATCTAAACAATACTTACTTCTAGCTGAGGGCTTGATCCAGCTTCCATTGAAGCTGATATAAATTTTTCCTGTGATTTCAGTGGAAGTTGGATGGGGCTTTCACAAT
Source organism: Mesoclemmys tuberculata (assembly GCA_007922155.1). Classification (NCBI taxonomy): domain Eukaryota; kingdom Metazoa; phylum Chordata; order Testudines; family Chelidae; genus Mesoclemmys; species Mesoclemmys tuberculata. The sequence goes on along the minus strand of ML675617.1, from coordinate 16,721,766 downwards.
GGAAAGTTTTACAGGAGCAATGCACCGTGTAAGCCATCTTACCTCTATGTTCAGCATGACCCAGTGATACAGCAGCAAGCAGCAAGACTGTTACTACCTTCATTTTGTAATTACACTGGATCTAAAGGGATGGTTTAATAGCTTTTTGACTTCTGCAGACTGTTTCCCAAAAGGTAGCACTGTAGAGGTCATTCTGGCATTTATATCACAACTGCAAATTAGCAGATAAATGATTAATCTAGGTTCAGAAGCAGAGGGCATGATTCTTGGCCTAGCGGAGATAAAATGGAATGATTAGTAAAGACAAACAGAGGTTCACTGATGCCAATGTGTCCAAAATCCCTGTGACTTTAATTATTAACTCTGCAAAACTGGAATGCTAGCTATACAATTCCAGTCACATTTTTTATCATTCCAATGTTTAGCTAATGAACAATGTAATAGGAATTTTAAAAGTGTGTGTTGTGTGAGGGAAAACCTATAGTCTATGTGTCATCTTACTGCATATCAATTTTCATCTTCAAAGTGCTTTACGGACATTAACTGATCCTGACAACATTCTGGGATGAAGAAATTAAGATGGTTGCCTATTGCCCTGAAACTGGGATTAAAATTTAGGAAATACTGACCAGCAGTCCTATGCAAACCATTAGACAACAAGCTCTTTGCTCATGATTTTTGTCATCTGGAGAATTAAAGGTGACTTGCAATTATAGTAAATAAGGAATAATAATATAGTAAATAATAATAATATAGTAATAATATAGTAAATAAGCATTACCAAAGTAGGAAGCAATGGGAGTCAAATTAAGTGGTTTTGTCCAATTCCTTGAAGATCACTATTATTTAGGTTTACATGCATGTCCTGGCTATTGCTGTGATAACTGGAGCAGTCACAGAACATTTCTGGGTGTGCTACAAGAAGCAGAGCCCATGTTGAGGTTGCTGATTGGTGCTCAGTGAGTGGCGATGTGGTCATTGGTACATTCCTCAATCTGCCTGTGAATACACAACAGTGTTCAACCTGTTGAGCTGAGCCTCCTAGTCACCATCCCTTTCAAGAAGAGGGAAGGAACCACCCCCATGGCATTCTCTCTGGTCTCTGTGGGGAGAGGGGTAAAAGAACATGACTGCTGCCATTTCCATGACCTATTGGATGGGGAAGGGGAAAGATAGAAGGCTCCTCCCTTGGCCTCCAGGAAGGGGAAAATGAAATTGCCCACCCTCACCATCTCAACATTTTCCATGGGGAAAGAAGACAGGCTTCTGTAGGCTCCTCCTCTCCCCCCTGGGGAGTAGTAAGAGAGAAGGGGGCAGGGAGGTGCAATGGCATACAGGACTGGATAGCAGCTGCCTCAGGTTACAAAAGTATAGCTGTTCACAGGGCCCAAGCATAATTTTTTCGGGCCCAGTACAAACTTGTAACATGGGTCCCCTCCCACACACATAACACAATCCCTCATCCCATACATATAATCTCATGAGCCATGACAAAAGTTTTAATTCTGACATTACTGTTACATATTCTATATTTCTGAAAAATGCCCCCTCCCCTTTGCTATTTTTGTTTAACATAACACCCAGTCTGCGAGTCCTACAAGTTGGCTGACTATTCTGTAACTTTTTGGTCATTATAAAGGTATTATATCCTGTCAATGTCTTGATTTTTTTATTCTAATGGACCAATGTGACTGCAAACATTTTATAATTAGGCCAATTAACTTTAAAGCTTTATTTTTCTGGCCTGTTTCATTGCAAAATCATGAATTAGCCCCCCAAAGTCAATTTCTCTTGCAAGTTCACACTCAATAGACAAGATAGCTTGACCCACTGTAGAATGCCTGCAGTTTTTGATGAGTGCTAGCTTGCAGAAACTTCTTTCAGCTTCTGCCACAGTCACTGGCAGTGTGCAAAAAATCCATAGGGCTATGCACACTTCACTGAATATTAGTTGCAGTTGTTTTTTGTAAATCTCATTTAATAAGATAAATGGGGGTACTTCATATTCTTTTCCAAAAGTAGATTTGAAGATTTTTTTTAGGTGCAACATTTCACAAGGAAAATTCTCAGAAAGATTTGTAGGGTACTTGTGAAATAGACATTTAGAAGCTTCTTCCAGTTCCCCAGGCTCTAGTGTCACATATTTTAGGACTGAACGGAATGTCAAACAAATGTTATTGGTCGCTTTGAATCTGAGCTCTAATTCGCAGATGACATTGTCCAAAGCTGCATCAAAAACACTCCTTCTGGATAAAGACTCTGGTTCATTTTCAGAGATGGTAGAACATGATTTCTCAGGCTCAGATGTCTCATTATGAAATCTTTTCCATTTCATTCCTCTCTTCCTTGGCAATTGTGCCAAAATTCACATGCTGTCTGCTACAAGGCATGCTTCCTGTAGAATTTTGGGCCACTGATCTCTAAGTTGTTTTACTTTTACAATAATATCAGCAATGAGAGCTACCTCTGATTCAAGAGAGATTCCTCTAGCTTGTAAAGTCTTGTTTCTGTCCTCAGTACTTGAAAGATTTTTGTACCAGAAGCTAGCCATCAAAAGGCATAAAAATGAGCTGAAGTACCTTTTCAGTGTTTCCACTTGTGATTGAGCTTCATGTGTCTAGTTTGATTCAAGAGCACATTCCAGTGCTTCCAGAATATCTGGAAGATGCTTTGTGAGTGGACGGACAGCATTAGCACATGCACTCCAGCGTGTGTCTGACTGAGAGTGGAATGAGCAGTGTATCCTCTCTGTTATAATCTTCCACCTCACTGGGCTAGCACTGAAAAACACAAAAAGTTGCTGAACATAACCAAAAAATGTTAATGTTTCAGTACAGGCTGCAGCAGCATTAACCCTACAAGATTTAGTGAATGGGAACCACAAGGAGAACACACAGCAAGCTCATTTTTGGACATAATGCAAGCCTGAACACCTTTTATCTTCCCTGACATAGTAGAGCCATTATCAAATCCTTGATCTCTACAGTCATCCAGAAGAGTGTTATGACGCTTCAAGCTGCCAATTAGCATTTCAGCTATCGGATCTCCTTTTTAAAATCAAAGTTGATAAACTCAAGAAACCTCTCTTTAATGCTAAATGTGCCACTGTCTTTGTTGTGAACTACAAATTGCAATATCAACACAAGTTGTTCATGGTAAGATGCATCAGGAGTAGGATCACATATGATAGAAATATAAATGGCCTTTTCTCTCTCTGCAAGGATGGCCTTGTGCACATTCTTACCCAATAATTCAGTAAACTCATTCTGACTCTCCCGTGAGAAATAACGAGCCTGTCCTTTCATTGTTCTGCCCTCTCTTTGCTTCTGTTTGACTTTAGCTATAATCTCAAGAGTTCCAAGAAAAGTTACCATTGTGTGGGTCACCTATCAGATTATCATCTCTTTGGAATGCTAAACCTCATGAAGCAAGAGATAAGGCAACACCCAACAATCTTTCCAATATTTCTTTCCATCTTGTTGCTTCTGTTAATATTTGTTTTCGAATCTCACCGTCCACCCCATGTCCATCTGACAGTAACTGCTGTAACTGCTTCCACTGGCAGTAATAAGTTTTATGTTCTATGCTCTTTTCACTTTCAGGAAGTTTAGTATATAGTTTATGCCATTTTTTCACAATTGGTGAATACCTTTCATTTTCTGCCAGTATACTGCGTTTTTTAAGCCTCCCTGCAGGAAACAGCTGACATGGAAAACAATACAGTGCATGGTTGTTAGCACTCCAAACAAGCCAGTCTCTTGGTATCTTTTCTCTCTTGTTGGAAGACTTACATTTGAGAAGAAGTTCAGGAAAATTATGCCATCAACATCTTTTGGCATTGCTTTTGCTAGCTTCCGTATTTCTTCAAAAGTCAGGACACTAGACAGAACAATTTTTTGACAGCTCGAATCTGTTCTGCTTTCAGATCACAAGCCTGGATCTCTGAAAAGACTAAACGAGATAGTGTACACTATCCTCTCCTGTGTCTTGTAAACCTTCTGAATGTAGTGGTGCTAATGGAGATGCTACCTGACTATCTTCAAGCATTAGATTGGAGTAACATGATGTATGTTTCTTTGTCATCAGTTGCCAGTGCCACAGACGCAGTCTCTGCATTGAAATCATTTTCATCTTGATTTTGTTCATCTGCTTCCCTAGTTAGTATATTGCCTGACTGCAGAAAGGCCTTGTCTGATTTGAAAAACTGGAGATTGGTGTCCTTTAGCTTCTTGTAGTTCCCTTTCTTTTACCTCCTTATGTTTCTGGCTGCCTGATTTGTATTTATAGCCACCATCAGACATGGCCGTATGAGGGGGGGGTGTGTGACTGTGAGTGAATTAACACTTACTCACGTATATTTTGGGCCTGCAAATCCTACCTGAAGCAGCAGCAGCCCTGGCTCCCACTGTCTGATGGTGCTTTGCTTTGCCCCGCTCACCAGCTGTCCCTCCTTCCTGCCTATGCACAAGGAACTCTGGGACTGGTAGTTCTTCATGTTGATATGATCGACCATGTCACAGAGAGGACCACAAATCTCTCTGTCTCTCAGTCTCGCACTACAAATCCTAGTTTACCTGCACACGTACACACCCTCTATTCTAGAGACAGGCCTGGGCTGGGCCAGGAGGCCCAGCAACTCTCTGTTCACAATGTTGCTTGAGACTGCTCAAACACTGGTTGATTGGCTCCAGCAAATTTCACACGATTTGGACAACAGACACATAGATACAGGGAAATACGTTTCTATAAATATCCTCAGGCATGATCTACAATTTAGCCTCAATTTTTTCCTCATGGTAATGGGGGTTGCAGCCTGGGCTGGGCCCCCCTAGGGCCTCTGGGCCCTGGGTAAAGTGTACCTTTTTTCCCCCCTATGTGGGGGCTCGATGCCCAATACTGCTCAATGGTCAACACTGCATTCAACACTCAACACTCATTCAACTCACATTCAACTCACATTCAACGCTGCATTCAACACTGCTCATCACTGCATTCAACTGCATTCAACTGTTGCATTCCAACTGACTTATTCCCAGGATAAATTAGGTCTCAACTGTACTTTTGTCTCAAATGTCAAGTATGGCTAAATGCCAAACATTGAGCCCCCTTTCTCCGTCATAGTAAGAGGTGCATATTTAGCATATAATGTTCTTCAGATTTATATATATTGTTCTTTTAGGGCCTTCTAGGCCATTGGTCACTGGCTCCTGCTTTGTGTGATGCCCCACCCAGGACTTGAACTGAAGAGAAAAGAAATCCATATTTTTCTCAGCCTTCCCTTGTTCAGATAATTTCCCCCCACAATTGGCAGGTACAAAACCATGACAACCAGTTACACATGCAGAATGTCTTTCATTCAAGTGCTTTACAAAGTATTGTTCCAACCAGAGAAACAAAGCCACCTTTGGCTTGTCTGGCAGCCATTTCAGTGCAGACAGCAACAGTACAAACAGCTTAGAACTGGAAGACAGAAGTATATTCAATTTGAGTTGTAGCAGGAATTTAAGACCTCAATCAAAACTCTTCTGACTCTATGGAAAGACTTCCATCCACCTATACATTTTTTGTATTTATACAACCCTCCTTAACATAGCATCTCACAACCTTCAGTATATTTATCCCCATGAGATAGTGAACTACTATTATCCCCATTTTACAGGTGCAGAACTGAGGCACAGAGAGATTAAATGATTTGCCCAAGGTCACACAAGGAGGGAATTGAACCCAGGTCGCACAAGACCTAGGCCAGACAAACTTCTTCCCCTAAATCATCGGGGATTTGAATCGTGACCTCTTAGGCTACAAGAGCATCTGCTTTTCCATTAGACCACAACAAATGTGCTCAGAGTGGGCCCTTGAATTATAATTGTTTCAAGACCCAGACAAGCCTGTGCACATGGAAGGCACCAAGGCCCAGCTTCTTAAAGATATTTAGGCACCAGATTCAATGGAAGGTGACTAAAGAGCCTTTTCCCTTTTTGTAACTCTAATGCAAAGGCCAGTTGCACTCTGTCTGTCCTTGTGCACAGGAATGGAATGGCAGAACCAGCAGCACATATCTCCTGAACAACTGGGACGTTGGTTTAGTCCTAGGAAAGGAAATACTGCTACCAACTGCACCATGAGCCTGGATGTTTCCATGGAGGAAGAAGGCAGACTTCTGTAGGCTCCTCCTCTCTCACTGCTCCCCAGGGAGGTGAGAAGGGAAGAGGGGGAGGTGTAATGGCATCAGGCATTGAATAGCAGCTGCTTCAGGTTACAGAAGTTTGACTGCTCAGTGACAAGGTTTGCATTCATCCCTCCTATAACCCCAGCTTGGCTATTTATAAGAGATCTGATGAGACCCGAGTAGCATGCCCTGGCAGGAAATCTTTAAATATTCATTTCCGCTGCACTGTGAGGAGAAATTTTTAGAGGTCCTTAGGGTACTGCCATTACAACACATTATTTCTAGGCAAACCTCAAAAGCTCTTTGGTCTAGAAATTGGGTTGGAAACAGAGTCAGATTAAAAGGTGCTTTCTAATTCCAGTAGTGATAAACAGGACACCATACATGCACATTCACACGTGGCCAGATTCTGCCATGAATACTTCTATAAGTATTCTCACTGAAATCAGTGAGATTGCTTATGTAAAGTGCTACTCAATATGAGTAAGCATGGTGGCCTCTGACCCCTAAAGAATAGTTGGGTCACAAAATGCTAAACTAGCTCTGATGCAGTCACTGGAACCAGCAGTTACTGTAGACAGCTACAGCTATGTACTTATTTTACCATGCATTTCTGGTAAGCAGTGGGTTATTATTTTGGCATAGATATGGATGTTGTGTCTTCTTGCAGCAGTTCGCTACCTATTTAACTGTAATTCAGCAGAGAAAAGTTAGTATTGAAGGTGTGTTAAAGACAATTAAAAGAATGGGTCACAAAAATACTGTGAGCTGAGGGGAATGCTCAGCAACTCATCAGGCTGTGAAATGAGACATGAGTTATTTTCAAGAGTATGCCCCAAGTTCTGAAAATAACCAGACCTACTCTTTTTCTCTTGCTATTATTGACAAGAATATTAAGCTCTTTTCCAGTGCAGTGCGGCTCTCCGGCAATGCAATGAAATACTCTGGTATCCTATTCCATGAATTACATTCACTAATTCTTAACTTTCGGGATGCTGCAGGATATACAGAGAGTTCCACATTAAAGGCCCTTTTGAGTGCATCTACACAGCAATTAAACACCTGCCGCTGGCACGGCTCAGCTGACTTGGGCTTGCACAGGGTGACCAGATAGCAAGTGTGAAAAATTGGGATGGAGGTGGGAGGTAATAGGCACCTATATATGACACAGCCCTGAATATTGGGGCTGTCCCTATAACATTGGGACATCTGGTCACCCTAGGCTCGCTGGGATCAGGCTGCAGGGCTGTAAAATTGCTATGTTGTCGTTCTGGCTCAGGCTGGAGCCTGAGCTCCAAGACCCTGTAAGGGGAGAGGACGATAGAGCCTGGGCTTCAGCCCAAGCCTGAACAGCTACACAGCAATTTTACAGCTCTGCTGCCCCAGGAGCCAAGTCAGCTGACCTGGGCCAGCTGCAGGTCTTTTATTCCAGTGTAGACATCTACATTGTCTCCACATTGCTGCCCAGACAGCCCTAAACCACTGTTAGCTTAGCAGGGGGACTCCACAGCATAGGTGCACCGAGAATCTGTCAGACCTTAAGGCCCACTTCCACTCTGCCTCCTCCACAGACCAATTTTGACATGACCACACTGTCAGAGCAGAACTGGTCCAGGAGTGAGGGATTTCATGAGAACAATTGCCGCGTTCCCAGTGCTGATTGCTAAAGCTAAAGTGATGTAGAGATTTCTTAGGAGGAAACCTTCATGAATCTTCCTCACTGCTCTCCTTAGCTTTGGCAATATTGTTATCTGTCTAAAAGGGTGAGGAAAATTGTAAGAGGTATGTTAAAGGAAGATCATGGTTTTGATTTCAACAAGCATAAAAATAGAAAAATCTAATATTTAACAGGAGCAAGAGAATGGGGTTTCTAATATCTAGCCATACAGAGAGACAGAAGTGGAACTATAGCTCCCATGCCCTTGATTTTAGGACAGTAAAAGGTGTAGAGGTTCAGAGTTGAATCATGTGCTCCAAACCTACACAGGGTCTATTTTTCATTCGCAGCTAGATCCTCAGCTTGACTTCAATGGAGCTATGCTGATTTATACCAGTGGAGGATCTTGCCTTAGATTCTTCCTTTCTGTATGACAAGTATATCTGCAAGGTTTCTAACAGGACAAGCAACAACCAGATGCCCTTGTGTTTACTTTTTGCAGCCAGTGGAACCAAGGGGTGTAGAACTCCAGCCATCTGGTAGAACTACGGATTTCTGGAAGTTGTTAGTGTACAATAAAATACATAAAGCAAGGATGTGCCTGAACGAGCCCTGTACTTCAAAGTCTCATACTCTCAGGAGCTCTCTGCCCCTAATTTTCTTCCTTTGGTTCCAGAAGTTTTGTACTACCACGTGGGACATACTGTAGCTGTCAGACACCCAGTCTCAAACAAAACCAAACAACCTAAAAAGGTACTTAAAATAGCAGTAAGGGGATAAAAGCCTTATGTAGCTGATAATCTTCCAGCGAGCACTAATAATACTTTAAAAGCTGCCTCTGCTGTTCTTTACTGGACTCAGAAGACCACTAATTGTATTGATCTTTATCCAGTGGTTATGTGCATCTCATGTGTTATCATTACAAGCTGTTTATGTATCACCATAAACCCACTCACAGCTATAAGAATGTTGCCAACTGAGCATTTTGAGCAAAATCAAAAGGCTGCAAAGCAAAGAGGAGCAATTCAAAGCAAATTTAAAATGTGATCAGGCTGTTATGTCCCAGACCTAATTCTGAAAACAGATTCTACCTGTGTCCAAAATATTCTGACTTTTGTAACTAGAGTTAGACTCCCAAATTCACGTTTAGGCTTCTTGGGTCCCATCCTGCAGCCACTTCCAGACAACTCACATAATCCTATCCTATTCACTTTGGCTCAACCTTAGCTGGGCTGCCTTTACAAGGAATCATCCCTCATTCACAAAGCATGGCATGTTAAATGTGTACAGCATGATTTTCAAAGATGGTTGCATTGGAACTTTGCCTGCTACGCACGCCCAAAATGGAGTACTTGTGCCTCAACATGTAGACACCGTTGTATACGGCGCTGGTGAGACCCCACCTGGAATATTGTGTGCAGTTCTGGTGTCCCATGTTTAAGAAGGATGAATTCAAACTGGAACAGGTTCAGAGACGGGCTACTAGGATGATCCGAGGAATGGAAAATCTGCCTTATGAAAGGAGACTCAAAGAGCTTGGCTTGTTTAGCCTGGCCAAAAGAAGGCTCCGGGGGGATATGCTTGCTCTATATAAATATATCAGGGGGATTAACGTTAGGGAGGGAGAGGAATTATTTAAGTTTAGTACTAATATAGGCACGAGGACGAATGGGTACAAATTGGATATTAGGAAATTTAGACTAGGAAATTAGACGAAGGTTTCTAACCATTAGGGGAGTGAAGTTCTGGAATAGCCTTCCGAGGGAAGTAGTGGGGGCAAATGACTTATCTGGCTTTAAGACTAAGCTTGATAAGTATATGGAGGGGATGTTATGATGGGATAGTTTAATTTGAGCAATTGATTTTGGATTATCAGCAGATAAGTCTGCTCAATGGTCTGTGGGAATGCTGGATGGGATGGGAACTGAGTTACTGCAGAGAAATCTTTTTTGGGTGCTGGCTGGTGAGTCTTGCCCACATGCTCAGGGTTTAGCTGATCGCCATATTTGGGGTCGGGAAGGAATTTTCCTCCGGGGCGGATTGGCAGGGGCCACGGAGGTTTTTCGCCTTCCTCTGCAGCATGGGGCATGGGTCGCTTGCTGGTGGATTCCCTGCAGCTTGAGGTCTTCAAATCTCATTTTTGAGGATTTCAATAACTCAGTCATGGGTTCGGGGTTGTTGTAAATGTGTATGGGTAGGGTTTTGTGGCCTGCCTTGTGCGGGAGGTCAGACTAGATGATCATATTGGTCCCTTCTGACCTATGAGTCTATGAGACACATGATTAAATGCAATTTGCATGCACCCATCTTTGAAAAGCAGACCCATGTAGTTAGGGTACAGTAGTTGCAGTCATCTTGCTGTCGGCATTTCAGCTTGCTCTGGTGTATCCGGTTACTTTTTTCTTATGGGGACAATGCACTCCAGACCTAAATACATGATCTATTTATGAGCACTTTAAAATGATCATAGATCACACCCATGAAATCAACATGCAGTGCAGAACTGAGAGTATATATCCTGTTCTTATCCAGAAGTAATCAGATCAGTTATATTTCTAATTAGGTTTTGCAGTGATTTTGATGAACTATATTGGTGGCTGTTTATAATAGTGTAAGTAATTTCTTATACATCAAATCAATTTAATACACCATTTCTAATGACTTCCAATTGTCACTTTCTTTCTGACAAAGCTGTTCTTTTCAGTACCTAATCCTTTTAGGATTTATTGTGTTAAACAGATCTGCCTATTTTCAAGCACCTCTGCCTCGCAGTCCAAGTCAATTCATTTTTGCTCTTATGTATTCCTGCTAATTAAATAATTGGAATAATTATGAATTACAAATCTTGATGGCCTTAATCTAATTTCTGGCACATTATAAGGCATTCTGTAAGTGGATTCAGTTTGCTAGAGACAATAGGGTTCCTGTTTTTAAAAATATAATTGACTTATTTTCGCAGACCTTTTAATTTTCTGGGGTTTTTTTCTTAAAAACATCACATTTCCATATTTACGGAACAGCGTTGTCCCTCTTTTGCCTTTGCTTATGTACTATGGATTTTCCCGACAGTAGGGTCCCAGTTATAAAGGCCTTAGAGAGGTTGGAGAGCTCTTTCTCACACTGGTTGCCTTATTGACTTACTTGCAGGAATAAATCTTCACCAGTGTAGGTGCTGCATACTTGGCCTGCCTGTCCTTTTTAACTCCGCTGTAGTGAAACTGATACGCAAGCCTCTCCTTTACAACTGTGTCTATAAGAGGAGAACTGGGCCCAGTACCGTGTCTCTGATTTACATTAAATGGCTTTGATTGCAGCGCCAATGGGGCTATTGACATGAGTAAGTGCTGACCAATGGGGGTGAGGGTTCATCAAGTGAGCTCTATAGACTTCTGCATGTGTTTAAAAGTCTTGTCTGCCAATGGGAATGGGAGGGTTGGCACATTTTACAAAGGATTGCAGATTCTTTTCTTTGATGATTCTTTTCTCCCCTCTTAAAATACTGATGATTTTTATCATAGACCAGATTCTCCCTCATGTAGATGTGCATTAGGAGCAGACTAGAGAGGACACAAATAGTCTGAGGGCCAGGCTAAATTGTAGTGGAGCAAGGCAGAGGTGGAGCTGTGGCTCTGCCCCTAAAGGCACTGGAACTAGAGCCAGGTCCTTTCTGGGGGGGAATAATTTTTTTTTTCCTTCATGGGCCATTTCTGGATCAGTCCAGTTATTTGCAAATCGAGTTAGTGCAGGAAATAATGGGTGATATTCTATGGCCTTTGTTCTGCAAGAGGTTAGATTAGACAACACTTTTAAACATACGCAGAAGTCTATAGAGCTCACTTGATGAATCCTTACCCCCATTGGTCCCGACAGACTATCCTAGGCCTATTTAGCAAGCCAGGACTTTTCAGAGCTAGTGTATGTGTCCAATTATATATTTTAGTTATTGTTATGGCAGTATGGTCTCCCACATTCTTTTTCCAAGTGTGTGAGCAAGTTTTGACTCTTGGGAAGTCATGTGGCATGATTTTGGTTTTGGGTTATGTCCAGTTGTATGTAGAGGGAGCTTTGGGAGAGAGGGAATGGTGCAAACAGCACTAATGTTTAATCAGAGCCCAAGGAAGAGTCAATATTTGTGGCAGTACTGCTCCACGAAAACCAAGCAGTGAGGTTGGGCTGAGATTCTTGGAGGAAGGGATTGCTTGGTGTGCTGTCTAGCCATCTAATTTCAGGACTGATGTATGTGTGCAAATAAAACAAATCACATTTGGAATGTAGCTAGCCTCCACAACACTCATCCACTGGAAGCTGACCTGCCAGGGAGGAGACATCTGCATAGCTTGGCAGGGAGTGAGACTGGTGTCAGAAGACAAGGCAAGAATATTTACAGTGAGATGCTCTAGTGTCTAAGGGTGACTCACATTTAATCTCCCCACCTGCTAATACTTAATGGTGAAAGACAGAGCAGGGAAGCAAGGATATTTAGTCTCTGCGGGAGGGTGAGGGGTGGGTTACACAGTCATTCTCATTCTCTCTCTGGCTCCATGGATACTTAAATGTTCCATACAAAGTGGAACAGTTTCAACAGGACAGATTGAGAGAGACTCACCCTCAAATACTCTATGATCTAGGGGCTACAGCACTCCCTAGGGAGGTGGGAAACCTGGGTTTAAGGCCCTGCTCCATGTTAGGCAGAGAGAGGATTTGAACCTGGATCTTCCACATCATGGGCGAGTGCTCCACCACAAGCGAGATAGGCAGGGAATACCTCGTTTGAGGATGATGGTGGGGCTTAGGTACAAGCTAGTCTCGGGGCAGCAAGATGTAGGAAGCCTTGCACATGCCCACCAGCAGATATAGAGATACTCTGTGAATTTTACCAGTGGAAATTTAGACACCTATGGGGTTAGGCAGCAACTAAGCAGAATTTTTGCAAATCTAAATTTTGGACTTAGGCACCTGAATCCCTTTGTGGATCTAGACTTCTGGGGACTGAATAAAACCAAATCAAACCAAAGGCTGAACAGTCACACACTTGGCCAGTTTTTCCACAGTATTCACCCAGCTCCACTTATTTTCCTCATGCAACTTCAGCAGCATATTCGTAGCTTTCGGGAATTCCATTTTTCAGTTATCATTTACTTTCACTTGGATTTTGCTGAGCCAGTTAAACATTCTTCCTCTTCCCAGATGTCTAGTTTGACTTCAGCAAGCCAAGCTTTCGGCAAACAACAAGTAGGTCAATGTGCTTACATTGTTTGCTTTCTTGGCCCTTTGGACTGTTTATACAGCATGCACATCATATCTAATAATTAATTAAACTCCACGTTTAAATATCTGTAAAGTGCTTGGGCTGATTCAACCCACTGAATTCTTCCTGCATTAATCAGCCATGTACTAAATTCGCACTCCAGAGCCAATTGCATAAACAGATGCAATCTTTAAAAATAGATTTAAAAGATGGAAAGAAATGATTGGACTAAACATGAACATGCAGGGTGTGAGGAGGTAGTAGAGACTTTGGTGAGACCCTAATGAAAACTGGGTATGTTGTTGGTTGTGGAATGGACATGTGTGGCTAACAAGCCCTAATGTAACGATGTCCACTGATTTTGATGGGAACTAGATTGGGACCTCAGAATGCTAGTTTTAAAAGATTTCCCTGGACAGAGAAATGTCTCTCTCTCATTCTCTAATCTGATCATAGGCCTCCAACCCATAAATACAAACTCATGCATGAAGTGAAGACAATGCTTACATGCATTGAATTCAAGGGCACTACACACTTGCTCAAAATTAAGCATGTGCTTAAGTCTTTACTGGATCAGGGCCCAATGTGCGTAAGCTCATACACATGCATAAATCTGTGCAGGATCAAGACCTTAATGTTTCAGTCACCAAACTGAAATAGTTGTTGAAAGAATGAGGAAAGCAATATTAAGGGAGGATGAAAGCTAGTTCAACACACATACAGGGACAAAATTAATCATGGAGTAACTATTGCCTTCAGTGGAGTTACACCAGGGATGAATTTGGCCCAGATCTAAACAAATCTTTTTTAGAAAAAGAAAATAAACTAAAATAAACCACTTAAATTTGGAGAAGAAAAGTCTATGAGAGCTTGTCGGGGTGGGAATGGAGGTGACGGGTGGGGGGAGAAGGGAATTAAGGCATTCTCCTTTCCAAAGCCTCCAATTCCACATCTGCATATTGAAAAGCACTGAAAACAAAACAAAACAAAACAAAAAGACACCACTGTAAGCAATCTATTTTCTCTGTCAATATCAGGGATTTACATGGGATTAGTTATGTAATATTTGTACAATGCTTTTAAGATGAAGAGTGTTATGTATTAATTAAAAATAATGCAAATGGGAAGTCTCAGCCTTACAGATAGGTTTTCACCCACCAATACAATAGGAGTCATACAAGATAGACAGATGTGAATTTTTAATGCACCAACAGGAAAACAGACCTGTATCTAATACATCTAGGTGTTCTTGAGAGCTTCAGGACTTGGAGCTGAGTGGGTTTCTCTTAATGCAACCCAGCTAGATGCTGAAGCCCTGTTTGTGACTCCTTCACTTGCACTAGTGGGTAGGGCCAGTGAAGTCAACAGGACCACTTAGGTAATTGTTCTCCACTGTGAGTAAGGGGTTCGCAGTCTGGCCCGCTGCAGAAACCGCAGCCAGACTAGGGCAGTCATTAACCTAGAGCAGTGATTGCACAATGCTGTTTGTGCTTTCTGCGGGCATTGTACCTTTTTTTCCCTTTCATACTTCATTCCCGACCAACAGTGGGCAGAGAACCATTTGGTTTCACTTGGCTAAAATTCAGTCAAAACTAAAATTGCTTTACATATTATTTTTGTGTTTCTCTTGTAATCCCTTGGGACTGCTACTTAGAATTATTCAAGCTTCTGGAAAGCTTGAAAGCTTGTTTTATATATTTATTGTGTAAAACAAGCTTTACTGAGATTTGAGAAACTCTTTTTCTGTGCACAGGTGCTAAGAACTCAGGCCCAGATCCCCAAACGTATTTAGATGCATCACTCCCACTAATTTGATGGGTGTGAGGCACCTAAATACCTTTGGGGATCTGAGACTCAGAGCCTGATTCTGTGAAGCAGAGCACCTCCTCTTCAGTGCCCTTAGGCTGAGCTCCTCAAAGGCATTTAGGTATCTACCATCCATAGAGGTAGCTGACTACATACCATCAAGCGTTTCGGCAGACATATGACAAGGATACTGGTGTGTCTACTGGAATTCATATTCATACAAAAAGGGCTGCCTCAAAGAAATGGCATTTTAATGGCATCACAGTAGTTCAGTACTGCCAATCGCAAAGGATTAAAAAATCATGAGTCAGACCCTTCCAAAATCACGATTGCCCCCCAAAATCATTAGATTTAAAAAAACCTCATCAAACCATATGTTTTAGTCTGAGTTAACACTTTTTAACTTTCCTCTACTTCTCTGCAAATGTGTAGGATAATTTCAGGTTGAAAAATCCACCTCTCTCTCTCTCTCTCTCTCTCTCTCACACACACACATCCACACCCACCCTCTCCATCCCCTCCCCTGAGATGACAACTTCAATTACCTCCTCCTCATGCCCTAGAGCACGGGAACCTCCATCAATTTCCTAATACTGTCTTGACTCTTGCCCGTCCTGCTTTCCCACCTTCCCCATCTCCACTGCCAACAGAGGCCATGTGCCCTGGTAACACCAATGACTGGACTGTGACCCACAGCTCATTTTACATAGGTTTTTCCAGTGGCCAGCAGACAACAGTGACATTTGATTACTTTCCACCTGGTCAGAAGAGAAGGTTACTCACCTTGTGCAGTAACGGAGGTTCTTCAAGATATGTGTCCCTGTGGGTGCTTTACTCCAGGTGTTGGCATGTCCTTGCATCCTCAATCAGAGATTTTGCCAGCAGTGCCCGTCTGGGTTGTGCATGCGCCATCGCTGTCTTGTGGTGCCATCGTAACCCTTTTCAGTGCACGCGACCTGGGCCCCTCTGTTCCTTCTCTATTGTAGAGCCATAATATTTGGCTCTGAAGTACAAGGGAGGAGGATGGGTAGTGGAGCACCCACAGGGACACATATCTTGAAGTACCTCAGTTACTGCACACAGTGAGTAACCTTTATTTCTTCTTCAAGTAGTGTCCCTGTGGGTGCTTCACTCCAGGTGATTTTGAGCAGTGCCCTCAGTTGGAAGAGGATGCTTCAGAGTTGTTAGGTTGAATAGAAGAGGGGACTGATAGTCCGATTGCTGCATCATATCTTGATGCTTGGTCGATGGCGTAACGTTTTATGAAAGTGTGGGCCGAGGCCCAGGTAGCTTCTTTGAATATTTCAGTAATTGGAACGTTTTGCAAGAAGGCTCCTGTGTATGAAGGGCTGCATCCTGTGCATTAGTGTGTGGTTTTGTGTAAAATGTAGGTAAATGAATATTTTGGTTAAGGTGGAATGATGATGTTATTTGGGGAGGAATTTAGGGTGAAGTCATAGTGTCATCTTATCTTTCTGAAATACCGTATACGGTGGGTGGGCCATAAGCGCTCTGAGCTCACTCACACAGCGTGCCAATGTGAGTGCCACTGGACATGCTACTTTCATGGACATGTGCATTAATGAACAAGTTGCTAAAGGCTCGAATGGTGGCTTGGTGATGGTCCTGAAGCCTAGGTTGAGGTCCCAAGGTATTATGAAAGGACATACGTCTGAGTACACGTTTTGTATGCCAGTTATGAAGCATTTGACAATTGGATGTGCAAAAATTGTGGTGTCATCTATGAGATCATGGAAGGTGGTGATAGTTGCTAAGTGTACTTTAATTGAGCTAATCAATAATCCTGATTTTTTATTTCCAGTTGGGATTGATGCCATTAGTGCCTCTGTTGACACCATAAGGAGAATCTATGCCATTCTGAAGATAAGTTTTTCTTGTGGCAGGTTCTCTGCTATTCAATAAAATATGTCTTACAGATTCCGAACATTGTAGTTCAGATTGTTGGAACCAGTTAGGAATAATACTGTGAGATGTTAATTCTTAAGGTGCGGGTGGCATAAAGTTCCATTGTCCTGGGAGAGGAGATCATCAACTAGTGGGAGAGCGATTGGTGCACGGATCGACATCTGTGTGAGGAAAGTGAACTATGGTTGCTTGGGCCATCCTGGTGCTGTCATTATTACCTTTGCATTCTCCTTGCGTATTTTGAGTATGGTTTTGGCTACCATGAGGATAGATGAGTCCCCCTGTTCCAGCACCGGCAATATGGTAGCCAGAGTAACCATCCCAAATTTTTGTATCTTTATAAATTTGTTCAATTTTCTTAAGTCTAAAATGGGTCTCCAACCTCCAGTCTTCTTTTGGGTGAGAAAGTAATGAGAACAAAAGTCTTTGCCTCTGTGTTGGGAGGAAACATGCTCTATGGCACCTATTTGGAGTAAATGATTGACTTCCTGTTGTAATAGTTGTTCATGAGGTGGGTCCCTGAAGAGGGACAGGGAAGGGGTTTGGGTTGTAGATATGCAGTAAAGGGGATAGTGTGTCCAGACTGGATAATTTCTTGTATCCATCTGTCTGATTTTATGTTCACCCAGTGTTGGTAAAAGGGTCGTAGTTGATGTTTGAACAAGATGGACTCTGGCTGTGGAAGGTGGGGGAGGTCGTACAGACCCTTGACCAAGTCCTCAAAATTGTTGCTTTAGAGGTGCAGCCTGGGATGTTGATGACTGCTGGTTAGTCTGTCAATGTCGCTGTGGCCTTTCTCAGGAGCGTGATTGTCCATACCGTCTGTTTTGTGAGTAATGTTGGTATCTGGAATTATATCTGAATATAGCTGATACCTGAAGGGTCTTCTTCTTTTTGCAGGTGTGTAGATTTCAAGGGTGCAGAGTATAGCCCTGGAATCTTTCATGGTCTGCAAGACTTCGTCCATTTTTTCTGTGAAGAGCTTCGCTTTGTCAAAAGGAAGATCCTCAATCGTTGCCTGCAGTTGTTTAGGCAGGGCTGTTGAGTGAAGCCATGATGCCCTAAGCATGACGACAACAGTTGTCACAGTTACAGCCGCAATGTCAGCCACGTCAAGGGAAGCCTGCAATGCTGTTCTTGGACCAATTGTCCTCCTTTGATCAACGACTGAAATTGCTGTTTTCTATCTTCTGGGAGAAATTCAATAAATTCTGATATCTTAGAATAATTTTCATGATCATAATTTGATAATAGTGCAGCCTAATTTGCTATTCTTAACTGGAGAGTAGCTGATGTGTAGACTTTTCTGCCCATTAAGTCCAGCCTTTTGTTATCTTTGTCGTGTGGTGTCGACTTATGATGTTGCTGCTTGTTCCTCTGGTTAGCAGCTTCTATAACTAGGGAGTTAGGAGCTGGATGGGTGATGAGGAGCTGAGTTTCTTTGGCAGGCACATAATGCTTTTTGTCAGTCCTTTTACAAGTGGAGGGAATGGTGGCGGGTGTCTGCCAGATGTTATTTGCTGGCTCCAGTATCCATCGGAAGGGTGATTTTGGTAGAGGCTGAGGTCTGCAATATTTTAAGCAATTTGTGTTGTGACACTGACACTTCCTGGAGTGGGATCTCCAAACCGTTTGCCACCCTCCTAAACAGTTCTTGGAACTGCTTAAATTCGTCTGCAGTCGTAGGGGGAACTATGGTCTCATCAAAGGAGGATGAGTTGTGTGTGGTTGGAGGTATTTCTTGCTCCACACTCACATCCTGTTCATCAGCAGGACCAGTTGTTTCAGGTCCTGTTTGAGTAGGTCTAATAGGTGATCTTTCTCTGCATCTATAGTAGGCTGATGGTCTTCTGTGCAATGGTAAGTAGACCAGGTGCCCCAGCCAGGCCAGTGCATATGATATGGTGGAGCAAAACATGGAGGTCCAAACCATGGATATGTTGGTTGTCTGTGATATGGTCAATGTCTGGATGAGTGGCCTCTAGGTGATGATTGTTGGGGAAGAAAAGTAGCCTGTTCACCATCATACTCCTCATCACTGGAGAAGGAGATGGGAGAAATGGGCTGCTTGTGAGTGAAGTGCACTGGAAAGGTATTAGTCCTGTAGATAGGTGATAGCAGGTAAGATGTCAAAAATTCTTCCTCATTCTCATGAGGGTTCCTCTTTTGAGCATGCTTTCCTGGAGCATGTTTTCACGGAGCCAAAGCATGCTCCATAGCATTTTCTAGTGTGGGCCTACAAGTTCCAGCTCTGCAGCACCCTACAACAAAAACACTAACCCAGAAACCTATCTCTGCAACAAACCCCATTCCCAACTCTGCCCGCACATCAACGCTAGTGACACCATCACAGGTCCTAACCACATCAGCCACACTATAAGGAACTCATTCACCTGCACATCTACTAATGTAATATATGCCATCATGTGCCAGCAATGCCCCTCTGCCATGTACATTGGTCAAACGGACTGTCACTACGCAAAAGAATAAATGGACACAAATCAGACATAAAAAATGGTAACATCCATAAACCAGTAGGAGAGCACTTCAATCTCCCAGGACAATCTGTAGCTGACTTGAAAGTTGCCATTCTTCTACAAAAAAACTTCAAAAACAGACTTCAGGGAGAAACTGCAGAGCTGGAACTCATCTGCAAACTTGACACAATCAAACTGCATCTGAATAGGGACTTGGAATGGCTCTCTCATTACAAGAAGAAATTGTCACTGTTCACACATTCTCACTTTCTAATCAATGCGTGTGAATAGGCCTCATCTACTCTAACTGAATGGACTTTGCTAACACCTACCCTCCCCATTGTTGTTTCTTACCCCTGGATGTATATATATATATATATATACACACCTCCTATCTGATTTCTATTACATGCATCTGACAAAGGGTTGTAGCCCATGAAAGCTTATGCCTGCAGAAATTTGTTAGTCTTTAAAGTGCTACTGTATTCTCGTTGTTTTTGCTGTATATAGACTAACACGGCTACCCCTCTGGAACTTTTCACTGCTCTCCTAGGCAGCTGGCAAAATTACATGTTGTCCTCCACTGAATCTATAGATGTAATTATACTTAAGTGGTTGTGCTGGCAATTTTGTTCACAGCTGCTGGTTTAAGTGCTATGCTGAACTGTCTGAAATGTTGTACACATAGAAGTTCATGGGAACTGAGATATGTTCGGAAATCTGGGAAAATTCTTCCTTCTCAATGGGTACCAGTCTGGGCCATCTGAAAGGTTGGTTATTATGAGGTTTCTAGTCACTGAAATGGTAGAGGGGAGTCTGGGAACATCTCTCCTTCCCACCCTGTTCCCCCTCCTGGTGCTCTGGGACTTCACCAGAACTCAGCAGTACTTCCTGACCTCCTGCACCAGCTCCTGCTGCTCAAGGAAGAGGAGCTGTTGCGTCCTGGGCAGAGGAAATGCCTCTGGGCAGTGGAAGGTTTGGAAGTGGGGAAGTTAGAGGAAAAGCTACTTCTACCTCTGGGGGCAGCCCTGAAAAGTCACAGGAATAGAAAAGTTTCTCTCTGCATTGCAAGAACTCCTCCTGAAGGCACCAACATTTCATGACTTGCAGTTAATTTGTGAGAGCTGGCAACTCTGCCAGTATAGTTAAGGATGTGGGTGTGTTTCCGTTCTAGCCCACTGTTTTCAGTCACTTATAACCCTCATTTTTCAGTGCACAAGCCAATTTCTGACCGTGTCATAGGAAGAATTTCCCCCCCTATGGGTAGGTCACTCCAGAACTGCATACCAAAGGGTTCCCCGCAGTTTCTTCTGAAGCATCTGGTACTGGCCATGGTAGAGATAGGAAACTAGATTAGACAGACTACTGGTCTGATCCACTGTGGCAATTCCTCCATTCCTAATTTGGGCCTTTCATGGTGATATTTTGAAAGCTAGTTCTCTGGTTAAAGGGGAATACTTTGTGGGGGATTTGACCCTCTAGGCTGTGATACTTTTCCAGAGCTGGTTACCTTCCCTGGTATTTGCAGCAGTCACCTCCCACTGATTTTAGATCCTGGAAGAAATTTGGTAACCCTCCTCCATGGAGCTAGAATACAGTCTCTAGCTCACCAAGATACATATGACATTTATAAATACACACATTTGTGAATAATCTCTGGGCCCATAGCATCTGGCACATCTCAGTTAATAGCCATGTGAAGTTTCCATGCTTCCAAAGTCTCATATCTGTTACATGTGGCTCATACATTTTCATTTCTCACGCCACAGGACTTTGTTACCCATGTGAGCCCTTGCTATGTCAATGGAAAATTGTATTAGCTCACACTGGTTGAATGTGAAATGTAGCTGAGTAACTTTCACAATGAGAAAGGGCTAGCTAATGTAATCTTCCCTAGTGTCAACCATGTACTATACTGACTTCCTCAGGCTCCGTCTAGCTCCACTGATTAGCCAGCACTTCTCATCTGTTACAATCAGAAGTCAATTCTTGACTGGCATTCTGAGCCTCTGTGGAATTCCCGTCAGCATTGCCCAGGATATCATGAAAGCCAACAGAGTAGTATTTCTTTAAGCAACTGTAAGGCAGAATTGATTTTCCAGTGTTTGTACTGACGAGTTATAATTCCCTCCCTCCCCACCTCTGAATTGTAGCTGAGAGCCTAGATATTTCCCCAGTGAATGCTGTCTGGTTTTAAGGTTATTATTGCTGTAGCATTGTCCAGGTATGAGATTGCTGAGAGGAACTACTGTACTATCATGGACAAAAATATACCTTTTTTTAAAATGACAGTCCTTTTTTTTTTAAATATAATCTTTGTCAGAGTTCAGATTGTTAGATAAACCTCTTAAGCACAGAGGAGAAAAATCACATCCATAAAACACTGAAGTAGAGGAAAGAGTGATGGAATATATTAACTTTACTATTCCTTTTGCAAGCTGTAAGTGCTCTTAGGCCAGGGCATTGAGTGCCCTGAATGTTATATGAATCATTTGTGCCTTATCTCTAGGCTCTTGAGATGAACATCTTTGTAAGATCCCTCATAGGATATGAGGAAAAAGTCAAGGATCAAGCTGTGAACATAATATTTAGCAGGATTAAACAGGGGAAACACAGATGAAGTCTGCTGTTAAAAAAATTCCTCGCTTGTTGTGTTTCTTTTACTCAGAAATGCTTCCTGTATCCGCCTGTTTCTAAAGAGAACTTTGTTAAAGCAACGTTTTCTATTCTACATACAATGGGGCTCTGTTTTGCTCTGGTAAAGGACCTCAGCAGCTACAATTGCATGGGAACAACTTAATTTAGAAAATTCAGTGTTGCCAACACCATGCAGTGGCGAAGGAATTCTCCTGCACCAGCATTTTGACACGGATCTTGGGGGTTCTCTCCTTGAGCAGGGATCATGTTTCAATCCCTGGCAATCAACTTCTAGCAATTGCTGAGTGAGGAGCCAGGTACTGCTGGACTTTGCTCTTCTGTTGTTATGATTTATTCACCAAAAGAGTTTCCATTTTTCTACTGTAACCTTCTCTGAGTCTCCTCACTCATATCTCGGAGCCTTGAACTCTTCTGATCCTTCCTTTATTAAAAATAAAATTTAAAAAATCCCATGCTGTCCTTTTCTGTTGCAATCCTGGATTCCCCAGGAATTCTTCCCTGGCAATTAGATTCTCTCCTCTGAGTAGCACAGTAAGATTCCCTATACACAATACTATGACTCAGTGGCTCCCAACCTATGGTCTGGGGGCCAAAAGTGGCCCGAAGAGGCTTTCAAAGTGACCCTGGCTTCTCTCCTGCTGCTAAAAGACTGGTGCAGGCTCCTTGCTGCTGTAGCCAAGGGGAGGGGAGCACTGCTGGCTGCGGCAGGGAGCAGGACAAAGTGCTTTACCTGGGTCCCTAGGTGCTGGGATCCCTGCTGGAGCCAGAGGGAAGGGAGCACTGATCCTCCATCCTCTGGCTGTAGAAAGGAGCCACTGCCTAAAGACCCAGGCAGAGTGCATGGGGCTACAGGATGTGTGCAGTTTCCCTGCTGCAGCCAGGGAGACAGGAGATCAGCGAGGATGCTGCCTCCTCGCTGAATTCCTTCCATCTGGCTGCAGCTGGAGGCGGGGAGGCCTGCTGGCAAAGACTGGTGGCCCTTCAGGGTTGTTAAAATGATATCTGTGGCCCTCAAGCCAAAAAGGTTGAGAACCACTGCTATGATTGATGGTATAATACTGTTGCTTATTCCTCCCTCCCACCCACCAAAATGACTATGCTCATCTTTGTAAGCACAAAGAGCTAGATCCTACAAGGAAGTCCATGGGAGCTGAGGGTGCTCAGCATCTTTCAACATGAGGACAACTATGTGGGCTAGGGAGAGGAATGGCAAGATCTTTTAAACACCATTAATAGCAGCAAACCCCCAAAATATGATTTCCAAGGGCAAACTTTGGATGGTTGGAGCTGTGAGATTATGTCTTTCTAACATACTGCCTCATGAGTGCATTCTTATTGGAACTGCAGTATAATGCGAAAAAAAAATGTTTTAGAAAAATGCTAGGGGCTGTGTATATTAAGTACTGCAGTCTCCGGATATCATAATGCTAGCACATTTTTACAGTCTGTAAGGTTATCTTTGTGTAACTTATTAACTTTAGTGTCTTTTAATATGGGAATTATGGACATTGATGCTTTTACTGTACTTTCAGTTTAAAGTCAGAATTTTTAATTTGATGTCTGTCCTCAGGGAGTACAAATGAAAAAGGGCAGTGAAGCGTGAGAATGGGGCAGGAGCAGCTTAGGCAGATTCATAGTTCTTTTCCAGTTGTATTTCTCATAACTTGGAAATACTGGGTGAAACGTTGCTGCACAGACTTTCCAAATAATTGCCCATATCTCCTGTAGTAAAATCTGCAGCAGGGCTCAAGTGGAGGAAATCTCCATAGGTCTCCCCTCAAAGATATTTTCCCATGTGCTTCCCCACATGGACCCATCAAGAGGTGGGGCTTGTCCCATCATGAAAAGTGCCAGGGGCTATGCTCAGGGACGGATCAATGAAGGGCTTAAGGGTCTGCAGCCCAGGGCCTCAGGCTAATGGGGGCCCCACAAAAATAAATCTGGGTGGCTGATGAACTGCTTATCCATGGAGGTTAGCTCCTGGCCCCGTCCCTTCCACCTGAATCCATGTCCCTTCAACCCCTCTCCCATCAGAGCCCTGTCCCGCCCTGGGCAGCCCGAGCACCAGCACCAGCCAGGCTAGCTGGCTAGCCCCAGTGCCGGAGCGCCCCAGGTGCCACCAAAGCCCACCCGCACCCCAGTGCTGCCCCGCCCATCCCACACCCCAGCAGGCCCCCTCCCTCATTGCCAGAGTGCCCCAGCACTAGCCATGGACCCAACCCGGCCCCAGGCTAGCCGGTTTGCCCCAGCCCCCGAAGCGCTGCCAGCCCATGCTGTGCCACAAAGTTGCCTCTCCCCGTGTGCAGGCCGGTCTCTTCAGGCCCGGCCCAAGTGCTCCCTTCCACCAGCGCTGTGCCACCCGGCCCCGTGGATTGGCCAGTCTGCCCCAAGTCCGGCCCAAGTCCATCCCAGCCCTCTGAGCACTGCTGGCTCATGCTGCGCCACAGCGCCAGCCTGACCTGCCCCTGGAGCCCCTCTGAGTGCTCCCAGTCCCCAAAGCACTGCCGTAAGGGGCCCCACAAAATCTAATAGTCCTGAGCCTGCAGGAGAGTTAATCTGGTCCTGGCCTTGCTCACAAACCTGACAGATCCCCAGGGATCCACACAGGTCCCAGGTGCATCCAGAGGAAGCCAGGGCCCTGCAGCTCCCCACACATTATGGTTCTTTGGCAAGGCAGATTCACCAGAAGCATTATTATAGTCATTTATTATTTCTAGTGCCAGTGAGCTGAAGACCCAGTCAGGGACAGGGCTCACTATGCTGGGTGCGGTACAAAATAAAAATGGTCTGTTCCCTGAAGCGCTGACAAGGTGTGCTCTCAGAGATGTCTCCTAGTGCTCTGTGTGAAATATGCAGGGCTCCACAGAACTGTATGGCCACAAAAAGGGAGTTCCATTTGTGTACTTGACTCTCTAAGGGCCTGGTCCCATTAGGAGTCAATGGCATAACTTCCATTGACTTCAGTAGTGCAGGACCCAAGGCTCTAATTCAGGAAAGCATTTAAGCACATACTTTCATTTCCATCGTGCTTAAGTTCTATTAAAGTCAAGATGGCTGATGCAGATGCTTAAACACGCATGGATGTGCTTTCCTGCATGGGAGCCCAAATCCTTTGAGGAACAGCTGGATGGTTGTCACAATCAGGTGACCCAGCTGAGGTATATTACTGGAATGAGAGGCTATGGAGATCAGAAAGGGAAAGTAGCACAATTGCTATGCCACTGCTACTGCTGGTTTGGGTTTACAGTCTTGTGATAGCTACTGAAAGGCCTGCATTGCCTGCTAGCATGTAACCACCACTGGGGAAGAATCGAGGCTGGTCTCAGGCAGGAAGCCCCTAATATAGTGCAAAAGCTGTGTATCTGCTACTAATTACCCACTTTAAAAATACGTGTCACAAAAGGATGAGACAAAATCCTCCTGAAGGTGGGCAATATTAGTCGTTGAGAGAATGAATTGGCCTTGCTGTCCCTTCCGTGCGCGTGTTTTAATTTGCTGTTGAATGAAAACCAATGAATGTAAAAGCAGGAACAGCAGAAGGAATTAAAGAAGTATTCAACAATAGTGTCTGGTCACACTTATGACTGACAGTTGTTAGAGTAGAAGGAAGAGTCAAAGCAAAGAGGTAGTCAAAGTCACTAAAAACCAGAAGCGAAGCAAACAAGGAAAACTAGGCTGAATTGGGGTGGAAAAAAAAAAGGAATAGAGAAGAAGACTGACCATGAACAACTGCACCAGTGTAACAACAAATGAATGATATTGACATTGTCTAATGAGTTTCACCTTGCTTGTAACTGATTAGTCACCCATCTGTCACTATAATTAATAGAGACCATATCGCCTCAAGAGACTTTTTAAGTTAATTTGAGGATATATATATATAAGGGAGACACCATGCTGAATTGTAGCCTGTAATGCTTCGATACAGACTTAAATTAAAAGTGAAAGTTATGGGCTGGATTCCTCCTCAAATGCAATTTATAGTAGATGAAAGACATTAAATTTAAGGGAAAGGGGGAAATTGAGAAAGAGGCTGGAAATGGTTCAATCAAACATTAAACATCAGGCTAGGGGAAGCAGATAAGATGTGAAGCCCTGAGTTAGATTGTGCTGTAGGTCCAGGTTGTCCTTGTGGTTTTGTGGGGTGTTATAGTTGGAAGATAACTATTACAGATAGTCAAATACCTCAGTATTCCCTTGTTCAAAAATCAAATTTACCTTGACTGTTTGCACAACTTTTGTGTTTGCTTTCTGCAAATATTAGCTAACAAGTTCAGTAGCAGAAATATTGATGGAAATAGTGAATCCGAAGTGAATATTAGAGAATATTCATGAAAAGTGAATTTAAAAAATGAATAGTCACATCTGAAATCTGGGGAAGCAAGAACCATAGCATGTGACCTATACAGCTAATCAAAACCAATCGGTAGCTCAAATGTTAATGTCAATATGCCACAAAGTATTCAGTGTATAATTCTGAACATGTAAATTCAAGAAAAATCTTAAGCTATTTGTGGACAATTCAAACAGAAAAAGAATAAATTTGTCAGATAAATTTGTGACTATAATTTATTAGCACAGCTCTATAAACTGGAATCTAGAGACCAGATGGACAGCTGCTAAAATCTGTGATCCAAACTGATCCTTAAAAGCAAATGCTCAGATTAAAAGCAGTGCTGCCCCAGCCTGAGAAACCAAAACATAAAGGCTCTACAGAATCCATTGTATCTCTCTGTGCTTTAAAGGTATTCCACATTGACTGACTAACACCAGGCACATTAATAGGAAAAATTAATATAGATGAATGCAAGCTTTAGAACAACAACAAAAAAGGTAAGTTTTTATGGTCTCCAGTAGACTTAGCCTTAGATACTTACGCCTAATTACTAAAAGCAAGTTATTTAACTGAGTTATTTTAAATATTTGAAAATAGTTAAATATTAAACACAATGAAATAAAGTTCTAAAACATGAAGGAATAATTATTACCTTTTTAGCCATGTTAAGCTAGCATTTAAAGACAACAGTTACAAAAGAAAAGAAAAATGAAACAGAACAGAAATAAAACATGTTTATTAACTATATATATAAAAGTAATTTTTAAATGCACTTATGCAAGGTAGGCAGCATGCCAACTCTTGAAGCAGATGAATGGCTGTGTGTCTTTTCTTCTTGTGTTGGGGAATTGCTTTCAATGACTGTGAACCCTCCTGTCCCTCTTCCACTCTCTTCTGAGTTAATTTTTGTGTTTGTGTGACCCTAAGATCCCTTCAATGCCAACTGGTAAATGGGGTTACAAGAATACCCTGATTCTGCTATGTACATTCTGGTTTACCAGTGAGTGTCATGTCAGATCTTAAATGAAAGCCCCGATCACACTGATCATTAATGTCATTGTGAAATGAATATAGAGATAACTTTTTATATAGTATGTATTTATAATGAAAATGTGTTCCTAAAGCCTGATTTATGGCAAGGTTGACTGTAGAAGATCCCCTGTAGGGGGTGGTGCCGGTGGCTCTCCCTCGGGTCACACTCCGAGGGAGGCCACATCTCCCGGCGCCTATGCCCTTTGGGGAGTCCAAATTAAAGGGGACATCTCCGGCCCTTAGTAGGGCGAGCCTTGGGTTCAGACCACCCCTTAGCGGTAATAGTCTCTCGTCCTCACAGGGCAGGCAAACAATCTATGGCCTGGCCCCCAGCCAGGAACGGGCAGGCAGAGGGAAACAGCCTTCAGCCCTCAGCAGGGCGAGGCAATAGTCTCGGGCCAAGCCCTCTGGCAGGGCAGGCTGGCAAGGGGGAAAAGCAGTCTCTAGCCCCAGAGGGGCGAGGAAAGAGTCTCAGGGCTAGCCCTTCGGTAGGGCTGGCAGGCAATAGGGAACACAGTCTCGAGTCCTTGGCAGGGTGAGTAAACTGTCTATAGCCCGAGCGGGCAAGGAAATGGTCCAAGGCCCTGGCCCTTAGGCAGGGCAGGGCAGTAGTCTCTAGCCCTCAGCAGGGCGAATCGCAAGTCCACAACCAGCCCTTCGGCAGGCAGCAAGGGATAGGCTCTGGCACTCAATGGGTGATCACCCCTAGGTCGGGGTAAGGAAGGGGTAGGGGGACGCAGGCCCACCCGCCTGTACTGCGTCCCAGCCCAGGGCCCTGTCAGCGACGGGGTGGCCCATCACTAGGTTAGCGGCTTCTCCGGCCGAAACACGCTGCCTCGGAGCAAGTGCAAGCTCAGCCGGACCGTAGTCGGCTTCCCTGGGATTCTTCCTCCCACCCTCTCCCTAGAGTACCTGCTCTCCTGAGCCGCACCCCAGGTCCTCGTCGCCTGACGGCAGGTCTGGGAACTGCTCAGGGTCCTCTGCGGAGGGCAGCTCCTCTAGGTCCCAGGGTCTGTGTCCCTTCCAGCTCACCGGGGGTTGGCAGCTCGGGCAGCTCCTTCAGGTCCTCCGGGCCCCAGGCAGCTCTGGCACCCTCTCCTCCAGGTCATAGGATCTGGGGGTCTCCTTCCGCTCGTCCAGTCCAGGCAGCTCCTCCAGATCCTCAGGGCCCCATGCCACGGGTAGATCTGGCAGCCTCTCCTCCAGGTAGCGTTGGGGTGTGTCCATACGCTTGAGCACCAAGGGAGAGGTGTCCTTCTCCCTCAGCTGCTGGGGCCTGAGTGAGCGGATAGGCCTGGGTTTTATAGGCCTAGCCCTGCCTACCTGCTTCCGGTCAAGTGCTGCATTCCTAGGTTCCAACCCCCAGGAGGGGCTTGGCTCTCCCTTGGTGTCAATCTCTGAGGGAGGCCACACCTCCCGGCTACCCTGACAAACTGGTTTCTATCTGACAAAGGCAGGTATGTTCAGCGGTCTGTCTTGGCTCACAAGTAAATTGAGCATTGCAAGACAACACAATGGAAGCCAATTTACATATGAAAAGTCAGCAGGGAGATAAGACATCAGAGTCTCAACCACATGGGGTTATTCTGTCTCTGGAGGCAGACAATGAACTTTGGGGAATATTGGCGGAAGGCAAAAAGATATCCCTTTAACATGCACCTAGGAAGTAAACAGACAGAGCATTTACATTCATGGAAAAGGGATTCCAACCAGCACTGGGTGAGATAAGGCCGCTTTAGACAGGAGGTTAGCCTGTTAAATTGAATTTAATCTCTGGAAAACATATATTGAATGTGTTCTATATGAAACTCTTCTGTTTACGTTATTTTTACTCACTGTCTCTCAGATCATAGAATCATAGAAATTAGGGTTGGAAGGGACCTCAGGAGGTCATCTAGACCACCCCCCTGCCCATAGGACCAACCTCAGATCTTGATCTCTAATGAAAAACTTATTGTTTTCACTATAAACCAGGCTTAGCGCTGTGGTATTGTACAAGGAGCTGATCCTGAGTTGAATCATTGAAGCTAGTGTGTGTATTATTCCCACTGGGGACAGCATATGTGACATTACTGTGAGTGCTCAGTAGGTAAGGGGCTGCACACTACGTGGGCATGCTTTGAAGGGGTCCTTGGGCTGGAGTGCACCTATCGCAAGGCCAAGTAAACACTGACATAGCGACCCAAGCAATCTCCTGTGGGCAGACAGGGAGCTGGCATCCTGTTAAGCACTGTAAGTTTCTCTCTTGCTAGAGACTGAGGGGTGCAGGTGGGAGGTAACAAGGTGATTCACTGTCCTGGACACCCCAAAAACCATCTCAGTGGCATATTGACAGTTTGTCCGGTCAGCATAGATTGTAAGCTCTTCAGGGCAGGGACCATGTCTTTAACTTGTTTAATGTGCTTTGTAAATCATCATGTACATTGATGGCCTAGTGTACAAATAAAGATATAGATACTGACATACGTCTGTTCTAAAAGATTCCAGCCAATCAAGATGCTCAACTTTTGGTTAGTTCATCTTTTTCTCAGCAAGTGGCTTTAGTCTAGTAAAGTAGACTGTGGTTGTAAAGTAGTAAAGTGAGTGATTAAGACATTTAAGCAGGCTGGCTAAGAGATGGCACAAGGGGGCAATCAAAGAGGTAGGCTGCCACCTACATCAGGCATTTTTGCTTGAATATTTGACAACATTTGACCATGGTCAAATAATAGGTGGTAAATTGACTAGTCAACTGATGTTATTTGACTTTCTATTGACCTTCTTGCCAAATCTATTTTACACTACTCCTTCATTGTCACAAAAGACATAAATTCATCATTTTCCACTAGGATTGTTAGGGTTAATATATGCCTAATAATACACTCCTGCCACAGTATGGAATGTTGAGCAACACAAATACTAGAGTTTCCCCAAACTGAAAATTCCATATGCAGAAGAGGATTCCTCTTAAAGTTTAGATGAAACAAAGTGTCCTGCTTTCATGGCTGCCTGTAACGTGGTGAAAATTCATTAGGAAAATGCTAGTGATCTGAATTCAAAACTCCATACAAAGCCAGGGGAGATATCAATTTCTCGTCTATCTACTGCCATGGGAGATAATAATTAAAACCATTGAGTGGCCTTTATTAGGATAGCAGAGATGTAATATAAAACTTCATATTGTATAATCTGATTTTATAGTAGCTATAACACCTCTAATGAAATTCTGGCTTCTTTTCTACTCCCCAAAGAAAAGTTTTAAACATATTATTAGTTTTTCTAAAATCATAAATGGGTATACAAACTGGTAATGCATTCAGTACAGAAAGTATTGGAGGTGATATATGCATAGTAATAGCATTAACCTTCCCCATAATAAAAGGGGTAAAGTCTGTTTAAGTCATCAGACAGTTTCATAATTAAATGGTTAAGATTAGTTCTAACAATTTAGTTAATTTTCTTAGGCAACTGAATACCCAAATCTTTCAAACTAGTCTGTTGCCATTGAAAAGGTCTATTGATCATATTAATATCTTGCAGTCTCTGGAAGACTGCCATTGCCTGAGATTTAGTCCAACTGATTTTATAGCCTGAATATTTCCCAAAGGTACCGACCATATTCAATATATTAGGGATAGATTTTTGTGGGTCTGACATAAATAAAAGTATATGGTAATGCAATGTAATGTAATATTTTAGTCTCGTGTTTCTGTTTTGGTATCTTGTATTTCATCATGATCCCTAATTTGTGTTGCCAACAGTTAAGGGCAATGATAAACAATAGTGGTGAAAGTGGACAACCCTGTCTTGCTCCTCTGTTCAGCCTGAAAGATTACCCTGTTTGTGAGTATATGTGATTGGGGAGCATTGTAAAGCAACTGAATCCAGGAGAGGAAACCGTCACCAAAGCCAAATCTTCATAGAACTCCAAACAGGTACTGCCAGCCAATCCTATCAAATGCTTTTCGAGCATCTAAAGATGCCCCTGCCAATGAGTTATTTGAGTATTGATGAAAAGCCATTAAATCTATCTATAATCTTGTATCATCAGTGCCTTGATGTTTCTTTATAAATCCCTGATTAGGGTGACTGCTTTAGCTATTGTTTTGTTTAATGAGGTAGCCAGTTCTTTTGACAGGATTTTTATATTGACATTTGCCATTGATATTAGTCTGTGATTACTACATTGTTGTGACTGTTTCCGTGGTCTGAGCATAACAGATATGAGAGCCTCTCTCGTGGATTAAGGTAAAGGCTTTTCATTATAGGCAGTTGTTTATACACTACAAGGAGTTTAGGAGTCAGAGTTTTCTGAAACCTCTGATAAAACTCTAGTGGTAGCCCAGCCATGCTTGGTGCTTTTCCCTTCTTCATATTTTTTAAAGCATTTTGTATTTCATGTAGCTGAACATGGGAGCCCAGCCACGACTGAGATTGAAGACAATTTTAATTTATTTTGGAACTCTTCTATATCTTGCTTATTGGAAGTTGATTCATCCTGGTATAGAGCTTCATAGAACTAGAGGAACTGATCATTAATGCCTTTTTGGGGTGTGATCAAGGGCCCTAATCATCTTGAATTTACGTATTTTGGATGTTTGTGCTCTCACCTAAGCGATGTTTTTTGTTTTGTTTTGTTTTTTTTGTGATGGTGCTGGTGGTTTCATAATTTTTAAACCAATCTTTTCCCAATTGCAGCTCAAGCTTATTCTATCTTCGATTAATAAGAATAACTTGGACAGCACTAGACTGTGATGCGCTTGTTTATATTTAGTACCTTACACCATGAAAAGACCCAATTAAGTCAACAAAACTGCTTAAGAAGTAAGTTTCTGCTGAAAATAAGTGAGGGTGTTGCAATCTGGCCCTTATTTTTCAAAGTTATATGATTTTTAATATGTAATTTTCCCTGTAACCTTTCCTGATTGATCTTATTTTCTAGACTCATTAGTTTTGTTGCTTTTCTTTTACTCTATAATTTGCCTGTCTTATAAAATGTAGGCCTCAGTTTTAAAGGCATTACTCTGGCTAAGATGCAATAATCATCATTTATTTTATTAATAAACATTAGTAATTTTATACGTAAATGGTGCCTAAAAAAGCGCCTTAAAAAAGAGCACTACTTTTAAAATTTAGAGCCAGGTGTGGGTTCTGAGCACTTTCAAACATCTAGTTTTAAATTATTTTTGGCAAGGATGTGTCTAAGTCCATGCCTGTTTAGTGCCCTGAGCCTATTTTTTAGGAACTACATACAAAATAAGGATAACTCATTGATTATTATTATTACAGGGATTGCCAAAGGAACTTAAATTCTAAATCCTATTGAAATTCAATTGAAATTGGGTTCCTAACTCCCTTAGACTAATTGAAACTCCTAGTAAAAGATTTTATAGTGTAATGAATTATTAAAAACGGTTAAACAAAACTAACAGAATGTAATAGGCAGCTGGAGAAAGCCATATATTATCTTTAAATTTGAACTATTATAAAGAATATCTTGAACTTCATAGTGGGTTACATATTGATGAATTTACTACAGAGGAGATGTGCAAATCAAGTCTAAAACAAAGCTGATCCAACTGAGTTAGTATTATGTTCATGCCATAGAGATAGAGACGTGAGAGAAAAACATAAATTACTCTTGCTGGAAGGTTGCAACATAATACCACTTGATGTCTTAAATTCAGAAAGTTAACACATCAGTTATAAAACTGAGCCACAGCACAATACGCTCTACGTAGAGCCAATTAAAAACAATACAGTATAAATCCTTCACACTCCTAGCTTTAGGGCGAGGCATACACTTGCCACCCCCCCCCATCCCACCCAGAGCATATTTTAATGCTTTTTAAAATTGTTTCAAAACATTTGAGAAATTGTGGCTAGACCTGTAGCTGGTTAAAAGACTGAAAGAAAAAGTAGATGAGGAATTTTTTTGCTCAAAATTCTTGTTTATGATTTCTTTTTGACCAGCTCTAATTGAAAAGTTCATTATCAAAGGCTTCCCTCTGGCTGGGAAGGGAACTCGGTGGTGGGGGTCAACTAGGACTGGCTGGGCAAGGAGACTTGAGTGAGAAGCCCCAGAGATACGGAAGGAATGTGAAATGAAAGACTGATGCAATTGAAGCTTAAGACGAAGGAATAGAACCAGAGGTTCCCACACTCTGACAACTGAAGGCTTTCAAGACGTAAATGCTGATCCTCCACAATAACCCACCTTAAAAAGGTTCAAGATGGGATGTTTTTCTCCAATATATGATCTGTTTCTAAAAGATCTGCAGTTCAACAAGAATTAATTCAGGGCCTGTGTTATGCAGGTCAGACTCAATCACAATAGTCCTTCTGACCGTATATCTATGTGTATTTTCCACTCACATGTAGTCATTTCTGTTTGCTCACTGGGAGATTGGTTGCTCATGCAAACCCTGCTCTCCCTTCCATAACCAGAGCCCTGATCCCGGCAAATCGCACACAGTCACTCAGGGGATAGAAGGTTGGGGGGCTTTCTCCTCTCCCTACTCTCCTGGGTGGCTGCATTAGATCATGGTAAAGTCTAGTCCACCTGGAACTTGGATGATTGCCTGGAGTGATCTCACCCTGATTTGAACCTGAAGACACTTTATTTTACATCACTCATTAAATACAGCTTGGACCAGCACAGAATTAGTGTAACTCTGTCCCACTGCTAATATGCTTTCTTTTCTTAAGCCAGACCCGCAGCAATACGTTTCTCCTACACTTCACACCCCTTCCCCAAACGTAATCCATTACGCCCACTTACTATCTCTGAATCCTATACAGGTACATTTTACACCTTAGCATCATCTATATCACCATATCTTGGTGAAGCAGCTTGTCTCCTCCCACACCTGCTCCTTCCCAACGACACCAACTCTGAATGTAGCCTATTGCTTGATGTCCTAATATAGAAGTGACCGTATTAAACATCTTTTGTCCTCTCTTTCCCAGCATGCTATCAAGAGAAACAGGTCTGGGAGATTAGTATTGTCTTGCAATCAAGTAAATAATGAAACAATAAAATCTGTCCTCCTGTCCTGCCTTCTGACACAACCTGCTGAAAGCCTTTTGGGTTTTTCCAACAAGAAAAAGCTAAGGTCGCTTTGGAGTAAAACTGAAAGTGGAAAGCAAACATTTCCCATGCACAGCTCGCATTTCACTCTCTCCTTGCAGACTCTCCGCAGCTTTTGTTCTTTTGGAAATTAGCATCAGCATGGATTCCACTTAAGTGATTCTTCATTGCTTATGCTCTCATTTATTTGTTATTTAAAAAAAAAAAATGAAGTGGGCTTAAAAATGCCCCATAATTATCACTTTCCTCACCCCCACACATTCTAGTTCAAGCCTGTCCATTTTCTATGCTGAAAGTCTGTAAAATGTGAAAATTATAGCTATGTTCCAATTATTTCAGTTTTCATAAGCACGTTTCTAAGCAACAGGATACATCTAGTGCTTGTGACTAAGCTGAAAGGTAAAAGGAGTAAACAGGTTTGTACTCCTTAGATGTCCAAATAGGTGCTGAATCATCTATTAATAATGGTATCTTAAGAGTTTCTGGTGGCCATACTGTAATTAGAAGTCTGTCGACATTTCTATTAGAGTCTCAGGAGTTTGAAGACACCCAGTGCTAGGAGCAGAGGGTGGAAAAATATGCAGCATGACAACCATAATTAGTTTTTATTTTAAATAAAAAAAAACAGTGCAAATGAGTTATTTCCGAAGGTTGAGGGTGATTAGAAAGATTGTCATCATCGTGTAATGCAATTGCCAAGACTAATATAAAATTAAATGCCTTGATTTAAATGGGAAGCTGGATTTTGAAAGGCCTGAATAACATTTGTAACTGTGCATAACAAGAACAGTACCTTTTATGGACACCTTCCCTCCAAATCTGTTCAATGCTCTCTCTTCTGTTGCAGCCTGACACATTTACATGGACACACAAAGCTATATACTCGTGTAAACACTAGCTGGCTTGTTTGAATCTGAAGTAAGGTGATCCCTGAAGTGCTAAGATTGTGATTCCAATATCTTGGGCCTGATTCTCCCCCAGGATATAGGTAATCCCACTGAATCTTTCTCTAGGCCAGGAGATGAATCAAGATGAGGATCATATATTGAGTTACTGGTGGGAGAATGGGCCCTCTTTTTGCTTTCCCTAGTTAATGTTGATTAGTAGCTTTGCTAGGAATGGACCTAGAATCATAGAAGATTAGAGGTGGAAGGGACCTCAGGAGGTCATCTAGTCCAACCCCCTGCTCAAAGCAGGACTACCCTTGACCTGCTTTGGAAACATGCCATAAAGAAATGCACTGAGGTGATACTTGAGTTGCTATTAGAAAGTGGTGTTACAAGAGTTCTCAGTATAGGCCAACATGTGCCAATACGTGCATGTACAGAGACAGATAATACATACACATACATCGTTTACTGGCATGTAAAGTAAGGTCTGCAGTACTCTTTATATGCCTGGGAGGGCCTAAGGCTAAGGGAGTAACCCCTGACAGAAGAGCCCCCACTGCCTTGTGGGTGAATTCAGGAGAATGTAAGACTATGAGAGTAAACTCAAACAGAAAATCTGGAGTGGAGCCCCTAAGGCTGTCAGGTGCTAACGTTTTAGTATCTTTCTGGCAACTCCTGCAGCAGATTGGGTACCAGATACATTGGTTATTCCTCTCCTCTGGATTTTATCAGTGATGCCTAAAGGGGGGCCCTGATACACGGGCAACTCAGAACCTCCATATTATCCGCCCAGGTTTATGCCCTGGAGAGGTATTCCAGCTTTGCCTTCACTGTTGACACAACACGGGAGGCAACAGTCATTGGTTTTAAGCCCTTACTCTATTGGCATATAGTTGAGCGCCAGGGGCTGTCTCGGACAATGGGAGAGATCCTTGTATCTCACTGGACAACTACTGTTCACCATATAGCTGGGCAGCCCCCAGAAAATGTATTGTCCCACCACAGCTTGTGCTAGGAACATAGAGTTGTATAACTTGACAAGTGGACTGCAACACTGGACAACAAAGATTTTGCTTCCTGAATATTTTTGGGTGTATCTTATGGAGTTTGGGCTGCTGATTTCAAAAATCACCATGAAATTTCCCTATCACGTACCGTTTTTTGAAATCGCCTATATATCTTATTTCAATTAATAATTTAAGTCTATTAAAATGTTGCCCACAATGTAAGCTGAAAAGTTTTCTATCTTGTGTCCAAGCATGTCTGGGCATGCAGTGACACTGCACCTAGCGCAGGCCACACAACATGCAGTGGGAATGCTAAGGCTTAGGCAGGGCGGATGCTGGCAGGATAGGTTTTAGATAGGCTATAAAAGCATTTGCACACACCGTTCTATGCATTGTGTTTATATCAGTTTGCATTCATGTTGATGCGCATGCTCTATGCGCATAGCATATTGTGTGTACTCACAGTAATAAAGCAATTGTATTTTCAAGAGGATTTGTGATAGCAAAATGTCTTGCCAATGTCGCAACAGCCGTGATATGTTCTGTTACATTTGTGGCGAATATATGCTTAAACCTCAAAGACGGAGCATGACTGCACGTATTAAGAAAGCGTATGAACTCTACTTTGGCTGTAAAATTGGTGATGAGGACAAAGCCTGGGCTCCTCACATTTGTTGTGCAACATGCACTGTCGATCTTAGAGCTTGGCTCAGAGGTACTTGGAAGTCAATGCCGTTCGCTGTCCTGATGATATGGCGAGAGCAGAAGGATCATGTGACAGATTGTTACTTCTGTCTGACCAATGTGTCTGGGTTCTCTGCTAAAAACAAGAAATCCATTGAATACCCCAATCTCCCGTCAGCCATGAGACCTGTGCTGCATGACGACAGTCCTCCAGTACTGAAGCCACCAGAGACATGGAGCCTAGAGCAGGCAGACGAAGATGACATGATGCATGAGCCAGGAATGGAAAATGACACTGATCCAGATTTTGAACCATTTACGTCGAGTGAGCCTCATCTGATAACTCAATCTGAGGTAAATGACCTGGTCAGGGACTTGGGTTTGTCAAAGGCAAAAGCAGAATTACTGGGTTCAAGACTGCAAGGATGAGGTCTGCTGTCACCAGGCATGAACATTTCTGTCTTTTGCAGTCACCAAGAAGATTGGATGCAATTCTTTGGTCAGGTTGATAATCTGTGTTTCTGCACTGACATTGATGGGCTGTTCACTGCTTTGGGTTGCCAGCAAGACCCACAACAATGGCATCTTTTTATTGATTCGTCAGTGTTAAGCCTAAAAGCTGTGTTGTTACACAATGGTAATGTCCACCCTTCAATACCAATCGGCTATGCTGTACACATGAAAGAAACCAATGGAAATATGGAAGTTTTGTTGAAACACACTCAGTACAACAACTACAACTGGAACATCTGTGGTGATCTGAAAGTACTCGTGCTACTTCTAGGAATGCAGCTCGGATACACCAGGTACTGTTGTTTCATTTGTAAATGGGACAGCCATGCTAAAGAGTCTCATTATGTTAAAAAGGACTGGCCACTCAGCAAGCAGTTGGTTCCAGGGCAGAAAAGTGTGGCACATAAACCACTTGTAGACCCGACAAAGATATTTTTGCCTCCTCTTCACATAAAACTCGGACTGATAAAAAATTTTGTGGAAGCAATGAACAAGGAAGGTGAAGGATTTAGATTTTTGAGACAGATTTTTCTCGGAATAACTGATGCCAAGATTAAGGAAGGCATTTTTGTTGGTCCACAAATGAAACAGGTCATCAATGACAGGCAGTTTGAAGAACTTCTAGTAGGGCCAGAGAAAATCGCATGGAAGGCATTCAAGGGTGTTGTTGAAAATTTTCTTGGCAACTACAGAGCACCTGACTACGTGCAGCTGGTTGACAACATGCTTCAAGCATACAAAACCATGAAGTGCAACATGTCACTAAAGATTCATTTTCTGCATTCGCATTTAGACTTCTTCCCTGCAAATCTTGGTGCAGTCAGTGACGAGCATGGTGGAAGGTTTCACCAGGACATTGCGATCATGGAAAAATGGTATCAGGGCAAGTGGAATCCATCAATGCTGGCCGATTATTGTTGGACACTTAAATGAGACGCCTCAGACACTGAGTACAAACAAAAATCATCAACAAACATTTTTAGCTCAGTTGAACTATTGCAAAGTGTCAGCACCATTATGCGATTAAACGCATTACATTCAATAAAAGTCAATTTCTTGTTTCTCCAAATTCCTACCTGATACAAGTAGTGTGAAATTATATTTATGTTCAGCTTCAAGTGGTCTAGCATAAACAAAAACAATTTCTGAGGAAGCAACACTTTCGAAAAAATTCGTTGTCCGGTGTAATCAATGTACCAGGTAAATTAAGCAAGAGAAAGAAAACATCCTTAAAGATAGGGTGCTGGAGCATTAGCACCATGACAAATGGATTATCTGAGGACTTACAACAAAACAATGATGCACCTAAAACTGCTGTAATCAATGATGAGTTGAAATGACTCAATGTTGATATCGCATTCCTAACCAAGAAACTTGGCTAGCATCAAGCGGATCTCCTACGGAAAAAGACTACACATTTTTCTA
This sequence comes from Mesoclemmys tuberculata, assembly GCA_007922155.1. Taxonomy (NCBI): domain Eukaryota; kingdom Metazoa; phylum Chordata; order Testudines; family Chelidae; genus Mesoclemmys; species Mesoclemmys tuberculata. Next base: position 16,682,869 of record ML675617.1, on the reverse strand, counting down.
GCAGGGGAAAGCATTGAACAAAACGTGAGAGCACAGAGTGGGATTTGCCATTAAGAACTCATTTTTGGGGATGATTGAGCCACCTACAAATGGATCAGAAGGAATTTTTGCACTATGTTTGTTCACATCTGAGGGCCCAGTCAACCTCATGAATGTGTATACCCCAACACTCTCCTCTTCTGAGATCAAGGACCAGTTGAATATCACCATCAGCAGGATTTCAAAACAGAAATACTGGGGGCTTTAACGGAAGGGTGGGAACTGACCATGATACATGGACCATCTGTCTTGGTCAATACAGAACTGGTAAGAGGAATGGAAATGGTCAGAGATTGCTAGAATTTTGTTCCTACCACGACCTTTGTGTAAAAAACTCATTCTTCTAGACAAAGCCACAACACAAAGTGTCTTGGAAACATCCTAGACTTGGCCTCTGTAACCAACTGGATCTTATCATCACGAGGCGTACAATTCTTAATAGCATCCTTATTACCCAGAGTTATCAAAGTGCTGATTGTGACAGGCCATACTTTATTATACAGCAAAGTTAGACTTAAACCAAAGAAAATACACAGATCTAAAGCAAAAGAATATCCTCGTATTTACATCACTACTACAGCAGACCAAGAAAAGTCACAGCAGTATAAGGACATATTACAACAAACCCTTGACACAAATGATTGTGCCACAAGCACCCAGATAAAGTGGCATCAACTGAAGAACACAATCTATGATGCAGCTCTGTCAGTCTTTGGGAAGAAGGAAAACAAGACTAACAACTGCTTTGATGCATATTCCAGTGAGATGACATCAGCCATTGTAAAGCCCAAATTATTTATAAGAGACACCCAAATAAAAAAACTTACAAATGCTGAGAGTGGCAAGAACCAAAGTACAACAAACTGCTTGACATTATGCTAATGACTACTGGATCCCCCTTTGTGAAAATATTCAAATTGCAGCTGATACAGGCAACATCAGAAACATGTATGATGGGATCAAGAAAGCCTTGGGTCCAACGTCAAAGAAAACAGCCCCACTGAAATCAACATCAGGGGAAACAATTAATGACTGAACCAAGCAAATGGATTTCTAGGTAGAACACTATTTGAGTTTTACTTTTGTGAAAATATTGTTATGGACGTGGCCATAAATGCCATCAAAAGCCTGCCTGTTATGAACCAACTTGACAATGAACGAACTGTCAAGGAACTTAGCCTTGCTATAGATGGCCTCCCAAGTAGAAAGGCCCCTGGAAAAGACTGCATAACATGAGAGGTAATAAAATGAGAAAAACCTATCCTACTGCAATACCTTTATGCATTGCTCTGTCTGTGCTGGAAAGTAGGAAAAGTACCACAAGAAATGAGAAACACCAACATCATCACACTCTGTAAAAACATGGGTGATAGGAGCGACTGTAACAACTATTGTGGCATTTCCCTTCTTGGCATCATAGGAAAAGCCTTTGCCTTAGTTGTCCTGAATAGGCTTCAGACCCTGGAAGACAGAATTTATCCTGAATCACAGTGTGGCTTCAGAGCTGGAAGATCTACTATTGACATGATCTTCTCACTGAGACATCTACAAGAGAAATGCAGAGAACAAAAAAAGTCCCTTTACATAGCCTTAAAAAAAGGCTTTTGACCTTATCAGTAGAAGAGGACTATCTCCAAGGCTTTCCAGATTCGTAGTAGGGTCAAGCAATACTGTGTACATGCCCCAACTCTGTTCAGGATCTTCTTCTCCTTGCTACTGAAACAAACTTCTGGTTCCCCAGTTGAGGGAATCTACTTGCACACAAGATCTGATGGCAAACTGTTCAATCTTGCAAGACTTAGAACTAAAACCAAGACTCAGGAGGTCTTTATCCAACACCTCGTCTTCGCTGATGATGCAGCAGTGACAACCCACACAGAAGCCCATCTCCAAAAATGTCATCTCCAAAACCTGCCAAGACTTGAGGCTTACTATAAGTTTAAAAAAGATTAACATAATGTGCCAACGAGTTGAAGCAGCACCCTACATCAACATCAATAATTATGGATTTGAAGTAGTGAATGAGTTCACATACCTGGGGTCCACTAAACACAGACAACCTTTAGTTTGAAATGGAACTCAACATATGCATTGGAAAAGGTGCCACAACTATATTTAGACTGAGCAAGAGGGTATGGCAAAACAATAAGTTGACAGAACACACAAAGATCTGGATACATCATGCATGCATTATCAGTACACTTTTGTATAGGTGTGAGACATGGACTTTATACTGGTATCAGGAAAAAAAGCTCAACAGCTTTCAAACACGTTGTCTTTATCAAATTTTGGAACCTCCTGGAGGACAGAGTCACCAACACTGAGGTACTCAAGCAGATCAGCATATCCAGCAAGCAAACAGTCCTTAAATAGACACACCTCTGCTGGCTTGAGCGTGTGTGCCAAATGAATGATGGACACATCCTAAAGGGCATCCTCTATGGCAAATTGGCAACTGGAAAAAGACCTAAAGGATGCCTAAAATTGTGTTTCAAGGATGTGTGCAAGAAAGACCTTGAAGAAATGGACATGGATATGGATAACTGGGAAGATCACACTCAGGACCACAGCCTTTGGAAATTAGAGCTCAGTAAAGGTCTCCAAAGCTATGAGAGGAAGCAGTCCCACTTAGCAGAGGAGAAAAGAACTTGCAGAAGGCAGAGCCCAAAGGGTTGAAACACCACCTTTAAATGTGACAAATGCATCAGATCTCTTGAGTGGATCTTTTGGGCCACAGCCACAGCTGCCATAAAACCAGCTGAACAAATTTATTACCTCTCAGGGGTGCATGGTCTCTCGAGACCAAACAATGCCTACTACTACTGTTTATAAGTCTTCAGGTTCAATAAAGTAGTTACACTAGAAACAGTTTCCTGACTGGAGTTCTTAACAGGTATGTTATTAAAGAAGAGGGTGGCCTACTTTAGCTTACACATTCTTAGTTACATATTCTCCTGTCAGTTTTTTTCCTTTATTCACTCCTCTCATATGGCTCCCCAGTGCATGAGTTACCCCAGTTTACACACCCTTAAACTCCCTAACACTCACTGAAATAAATTCAGGATTGACGTGTGAAAGGGTCTATTAGTTATACATTGATAAATATGTATGAATCAAAATCTAGAAGTGTCTAAGTAAATCTAAAGGAGATGTATTACCATGATAGTGTATTATACATGTGAGGAGGTGGAGATGGAAGGTAATATAGATGGCACAAAAGTACACTCCTCCTAGATTTGTCAAGATTTGTTTAGATTTACTCTTTATTTAGTCCTGAAAATAAACTTCCTTGAAATGCAATCAATCCACTATGTATTTCACACTATTTACAAGGCCAAAACTCAAGGCCTTTATGGAGTTGTCATGCTCAAAGTCTTTGCTCAGTCTCAGCTTTTAGGTACCGCTAAGGATTCAAAAATGTGCTGAGCTACAACTCATCTCTTGGACAGAAAGAAGTTTGTTAATTCATAAATGAAGAAAAACTGTTGCTACTGTCTCCATTTCCTGCTATAGTCTCTTGAAAATACCACCTTTCTTTTCTAGGGAATACATGGAGCCTGATCATGATCTCACAATAGTTTTATAACAGTAGAGGAAACTGGTGTAAAGTTTCAGTCAGTGGAGTATTCCTGATTAAACCTGCATATGTAACTGCATATGTAACTACATCATCATCAGTTTTGTGCATAATTTTATTTGCATGAGGGGCCCTGATATGAAAGAATTATATGTATCTAGTTGAATTGTCCTCTGCGCGGTGGGAGTTACATTTGTTTATGTCAATGTATGTGTAATGATAGGTTACTATCATACCTATCATACCTACCCTAGGGGTCTGTCCCTATGCTGATAAAGTAAGAATGCTTACTTACCCTAGGGGTCTGTCCCTCTGCCGATAAAGTAAGAATGTTTCCATCTGCTGATGAAGCCCCTAAAAGAGATAAGGAAGTAACATGCGGAGTCTGAGATGGGGGCCCTGGCCAGGTTCCCGTCACAGCCCCTTGCATGAGAACCAGATATCCATCAGATGATCTGCACAGTCACGTATACTTGTTTACTGATGGCCCCTGATCCCAAGCTCTGATAGGTCCATGTGGCTTTGCATAAACTTCCAGACTCTGCTACTTTTAAGGAGCTCAGATCATCATCAAGACCTGTGTCTAACTAATGTAGCAAACTACAATGTGGCTTCACTACCGTTGGCTCTGCCATCCCCCAAGGATGCCAAGAGACTAATTCCAGACTGCCTTCAGGGAAGGTGGCTGTACTATGCATCAGTAGCCTGGAAACTGGCCATGAAGCTATGAGGGCACAGGAGACTGTGGAAAGCAGAAGGCAGACTGAGGGCGGAATGATAACAAATAAAACATCACCACCACATATGAGTACAGCCACTTAATGAAACACACAGACAGAGAGGTCTAAGATGGAGATGATGCCTGATCGCATGACAGAAGAGAGAATTATTTTGTCTCTTAATCAGCAGTCTTCACAACTTCCCAATCACACATCCACTTTGTGTTCTCCAAACAGTTCCTTGAGGTAAATCTGCTCATCATGGCCAATGTTTGCTACTCCCAGTGACTTTAATTATAAGTCACTGAGCCGGTGGGGGTTACTTCTATCAGCAGCATTTTGGATACGCTCATGAAAGAGAGCCAGTGTACTTGTTGGATTTGTTTAGCTGCACTCTGTTTACATGTCATTACATAAATGGAAAACTAAATTGATACAATGTTATATACAGGAGGATTGAAGAAGGTGTAAATTACAGTAGCTTAGATTCCCTTAGGGTCAAATTCAACGGGGAATCTAATCGGTGTCTGTCCATTATAACTGACCGAGACTAGTCTCTGCTCTTAGTCCTTAGGTTCTGCCAGGACTGGCAATGGGAGTCACTACTGCAGATCATTTAATAGTTTTATTTATCTGAATATACCATAAAAGATTAGCTCCCAAAGAAATGCTTATTGTTTGCTGTGGTGCACAGAAGATGATTATGTATAGTATTTCTATGTAAAATATGAACAAAATATTTAGCATAGTTTGCAACAATTTATTGACATTTGAGTATGTTGTGAAACTCAAAACTGTCTGGGTGTAGGGTAAAAGAATCAGGAAGGCCATCATTCTTGCATATCATCTTCTATCCCCTCCACACTATTTTTAGAAGGTAAGCAAATCCCCAATATAGTTTATTCTACCTAAATCCCACACTGTTTTATTTTATGCATATTTATTTGTATTTCAGCAGCACCCAGAAACCCCAACCAAATGTGAGGGCCTCACTGTGCTGTACAGTACATATACTTCTTATATACACATTTAAAAACTTGAAATACTGGTACAAAACTATAAAACTTCTGTGCTAACATCCTAGGTCATCATCTCACTTGGCATAATTATGAAAATGTTCAGTTTTTACCTTTTATAGACATTTTGACATACAGTAAGTTAACAGCCATATAAGGCAAATCCCACTGTAGCTCATCACAGGTGAACACATGATGTTATCCTATGTCACACTTAGCAGCTCCTTTATTTGCAGCCAGTGCTGCCAGTTCAGCTCACAAGCTCAGAAACCTATCACCAAAGACAGGTTGGCTGCCTCAACTTAGAGGTGCTGCTCCAGCTGCCAGGAGCTTGCAAGCCAAAACCATAACAAGAAATGGCAAGATACAAACGCAGCAGGAGCAAAAGCAGGAATTGTCGCTGGAGGCAACCCATGGGAGGTCGTGGAGGAGGCTACAGAAGGAGGAGACGGAAGAGATATGGTAGAAGGAAGAGAAGTAAAGGCTTTAATAATAAAAATGTCTCATGTATAAATATATTTCATATATATATTAATAAATTCACTACATTATTCTAATATATAATTTTATTTCTGAGACAAATTAGAAAAAATGTATCTCTTTAACAAGAACTGGACCCATGAATTAACAGCCAGCTATACTTATTTCTAGGTCGCAGGGATCGATCTAGGAGGAAGAGCCGTAGGAGGAGCAGTAGGAGAGGGAGGAGGAGGAGGAGGAGGAGGAGGAGAAGTTATTAAATTCCAGATGGCTTCCTGTTCTCCTGTTCTCATAGATCTGAAAGTCATCAACCATTGTCTTCAACTTCTGCTCATCAAAAAAATTAAAAAAAATAAAAAAAAAATCCTGCCATCAAAACCCTAGCAATGACCACCCAAGATGCAAGCAGCCTGCTTCGGTTTGAACAAGGAAACCTGTCAATAAATGTGTGAAACTTCATTTCTCTTCTATCTAGTTATTGGATCATTGTTTTATGGAGAGGATTTTGAAATACTGAATGTATTGTAACAACTGTCAAGTTGTTAGTAACAGAATAGGAGTCAAAGGGACTAGTCATGGGGAAAAGTTCTACTATTACTGGTGAAGACATTGGCAAAGAGATAGAAAACATGGACTAGGAATTAATGGCCAATTTTCATCATGGTAAAATGTTAATGTCAAAAGGCACCAACTGTAGGGGCATTAGGAATAGCGTTTAATATGTTGATCTGGAAAAGATGAGTGAATGGTCATGTGGGAAAATTTGCAGATTACATCTTTTGGGGTTAATCAAGAATGGAGAAGACTAAAGAGCTCCAGAGGTATGTGCTGCATTGTTCACAAGTAGCAAAAGTTTGTAAGAAGACCTGAAGAATGAGCTGGAAAACATAATGCCTTTGTAAATCAATGAAATGCCCTCACCTGGAATACTGTGTTCAGCTATAGTCAGCCTATCTCAACCACTAGAAATAGAAGGCTACAAAATAGAAATAGAAAGTGTGAATAAGAACTAGAAACAAAATTTGGGGTGGGGGTTGGAAAAGATATAGGATAAAGTTTTAAAGTGCACCTAAGTGTTAGGAAGTCCCAACTTCAAAAGTGACTTGACTTTAGCACATCTTTAGGCACCTAAATCCCTCTAAAAACCTTTAAACTCCTAAATCCCATTTGCTTTCAGGGAAACTTAGGTTCACAAATACCTAAGTCACATTTCAACATGGGATTTAGGAACCTAAGTCATTTGGGTGCTTTGGAAAATTTTACCGATGTTCTTGTATGTGCAAGCATTTGCTTTTTAGAACTTTAAATATATTACCTTTTAAATTAATTGATTAAGATTTATCCTTTGTGTTAGGATAAAAACTGAATAGCAGTTCCCAGTTTGTCCTCTAGCTAATTATTCCTAATTTTGCTCTCACTTATTCATCTTCTCTGTTAATTAAGCAGCCTGATTCCCAACCTTTCTTATCTCTTCATATAGAAAAAGTTTGGGATCGTTTAATTTACCGAGAAAACAAATCAGTATAGCCTGTAAAAGATACATCAGCCATGAGAGAATGTTCTCTACTTCTGGGATCTTGAAACAACTAATCCCACAGCAAGATGGCTAAGTACAGATACTGCTGTGGCAGGGGCAGGCAAAAACATTCCTCCAAACAGAAGAAATAGGAGGAACAGCAAGTGAATGAATGAAACCCCAGAAAATGAAGAAAGACAAAAATCAAGCCATGTGTATTTTTTTACCCATTAAATATGAGTTGTTTTGATGTGTAATATATACTTCTGTCAGGAGAAACATCAGTAATTAATCACCATGAATGATTTCTCTAACTCTAGTGATGGCCAAGGCCTCTACAGTCTATGCAAATAGCAATGGTAGCAGTAATACTTAGCCCTTATATAAGGGACAAATTTGTTAATGCTGTGGTGAAGAAAGCCATATGGCCCCTTTCCATCTAGAACCCACCAACTGTGTAATGCAAAGTTGACCATGAGACAATCAAAACCATCCCATTTTGCCTCCTATTCCTTCTACAAAGATGAATTCTCTGCCTGCCTCCACAGCTGGGGCAGTTTCTGCATCTTGCCATGTTCCCATGAGTTTCAGTTGTTTCAAAAATCCATGGGAGGCATGAGCTCTTGACTGAACTAAGCCAACTTGTTTGCTGTGATGGTACTGCTGAACCTGTATTATAGGAACATAAAACAGTGCACACAGCTAACGGCTGTTACAAGGGTCCCTTTTGTTGCTTAAAAATAACTGTAAGTGGTTATAAAACTGAAATTTTATTATGGATCCCTAATAACCCACAATTTTATTTGTACACTAAATTATTAGATAGCAGCCATACCTAGAATGAGCCTAGTCAGGGCTTAGCTTCTCATTCCTTCCTACTCGCCTTCTTTCATACCGCCTGCTTGTCTCAATTACCTATGCTTTGTTCTTCTGTTGCAGCCAGCTACTAAAATAATTATCAATGAGGAGCATGCACACTGCAAGGTGAAGCATATCATTGTACAGCAATGCCACTCAGCAGTTTAGGACAGATATCGAATAGAATCATAGAATATTAGAGTGGGAAGGGACCTCATGATGTCATTTAGCCCAACCCTCCGCTCAAAGCAGGACTATCCTCAGCTAAATCATCCTGGCGAGGGTTTTGTCAAGCCGCAGCTTAAAAACCTCTAAAGCTGGAGATGCCACCACCTCCCTAGGTAACACACTCCAATGCTTTAGCAGTTGAAATTAGGACAGGTTTATTGCAGGGAAGAATCTCGGCACACAGAGATGACAGGCTCACTATTCATAGTGAAGTTCCTTTCTTAACTAAAAAGTAGATGAAAGTAATTGTCCAGAATAAGCCCCTTAACAGTACTTACTCACGGACAAATAAACAGAGTGAATGCTCTCCTTTTGGCTTCTGCTTTTCTCCTACTGAAAGTTCAAGCTTCTTGTCCTCACCTTCAAGGCCATTCACAACTCTGCACATCTTCCCTAATGATCTATCCTTTCCTTACAGTCCCCTAGCCCTCTGATTTGCCAGTGGTACCTGCCTCAGCCACCACTTGAGCCACTTCTCCCACAGCAATCTCTGTGCTTTCCTTCCCCACAGCCCTTGCAGTGGGAACACTTTCTGTGAACTGATCTGCAAGGTCACTGTCCTCTTTGATGCTCTATTTGTTTCTCAGATGGTACAATGAGTGTGGGATAAGAACTTAAACAGAACAGTAAAGGACTTTTAGCTAATCCATCTTATTTCTAACACCTATTGGACAAACCAGATGAGTCTGCAGTTCCTTAACACACATTCACAGAGGGTTATGCTTTTCTTTTAATTATAGATAATAGAGGTTGATCTCAGCAAAGATTTGAAAATTCAAATATCTTCCTTTTCTCATATGATCTTAAATTTTATCGTAAATGGAATTCACATCTACAATTTCTGCTCCATGACGACTGGACAGCCCTTCCAGGAAAAAAATACTCCTCCCACCCCCCAAAAAGAAAAAGGACAAACAAAAACAGAAAACACAACATGATGGCTTTCCCAAGTTCCCCAGAGCCCGCAACAACTGCAATCTATTTTATTGTGTCATGAAAATATTTATCTAATAACTTAGGGTAGTTTGTTTGAAATAGGCTTGGAAATTCTAATGCTGAATGTATGAAGCTGTTATTGGAATAGAGGCTGAAAAGTGTGGCCATGAAGCATGAGAGGCATGCTGCAGAGTCATAAACAGGTAAGGCTAGAAGGGCTCTCAAGAGGCCAGCTAGTGCATTCTCCCACTCTGAGGAAGGACCAAGAAAACCTAGGCCATCCCTGATAGGTGTTTATCTAACCTATTCTTAAAAACTTTTCCCACAACCTCCTTAGATAGCTTGTTCCAGTAGTCTTATAGTCCTTACCCTTATAATTAGAAAGTTTTCCCTAATATCTAAGGCCTTGTCTACATGAGCACTTGTGCTCGCAAATCTTTTGTCACTCAGGGGTCTGAAAAAACACCTCAGAGTGACATACATTTTGATGGCATAAAAGTGCTTGTGTGGCCAGCACTATATTGGCGGGAGATGCTTTTCTGCCAACATAGCTATCACCGCTCATTTAGGTGGTTTTCTTATGTTGGTAGGAGAGCTCTCTCCCATTGACATAACATGGCTACACAGATGCTGTTACCATGGCACAGATGTACTGATACAGCCATGCTGCTGTAAATTTTAAGTGTAGACTAGCCCTAACACAAATCTCCCTTGCTGCAAGATAAGCAGATAGTTTCTTGCCCTACCTTCAGTGGACATGAAGAACAATTGATCACTACCCTCTTTATAACAGCCCTTAACATTTTTTATGACTATCATGAACCCCCTCAGCCTTCTTGTCTTTAGGCTGGTTTTTCAACCAGTTGTGTGCTCACCTTACAGTAATTTCATTTAGACCATATTTCCCAAGTTTGCTTATGTGAATGTCATGTTGGACAGCATCAAAAACCTTACTAAAATAGAGATATCATATGTATTGCTCCCCCCCAATGAATTAAGCCAGTTATCCTGCCAGAGGAAAGAAATTAAATCTACCAAATCAATCTGTTCTTGACAAATGACTTAATGACTTGCTGAACCCTCCAGGAGTTCTTGAAGAGAATCACTAATTGTTCAGAGATTGCTTCTGATAGGTCCTTAAGTACTCTAAGTTGAATTTCATAAGGCCATGCTGATTTGAATACCTCTAATTTATCTAAGTAGTCTTTAATCTGTTCTGTCCCTGTTCCAGCCCAAGATCCTTCTCTCTTGTAGTTAATATTAATTGTGTTAAGAATCTGGTCACTTTTAACTATTTTAGTGAAGAATACAGTAAGAAAAGTCATTAAAAACTTCAGCCTTCTCTGTAATTCATCATGTTACGTTTGGTTCAATGAATCAGAAACTGGCTAAGAGACAGAATATAGAGTAGAGATAAATTATCAATTTTTATCATGGGGAAAGGTTTGCAGTGGGTTGTGACCAGGTTCTGTATCTTGGCTGGTGTGTTTTAATATATATTAATGACCTGGAAAAGTGGTTGACCAGCAATAACTTATGAAAAAGACCTTTATGTCATTGTGCCCAGTTCATTGAAAAATTCTGCTCAACATGCAGCTGTAGTCAAAAAAGTAAACAAAATGTTAGACTTCATAGGGAAAGATAAAAAATGCTGAAAATATAGTCATTATATAAGTAAAGGGCATTTACTCACATGGAATACTGCGTTTAGTTCTGGTCAACCTACCATGCCTCAGAAAGTATTTATCAGAAATAGAAGGGATTCAGAGACAAGGAACAAAAATGAATAGAGGTGTGTGGAGAGACTTATGTATATGAAAGACTGAACATTTGGGATTGCTCAATGCAGTGATCAAATGAAAAGAAGGGAATGTGATAAAATACGTTTAAGAAAAATAGGTCGTATATAGAAAATATATCAGGCCCTTCCATTTACCCTTTCATAATACAAGATCAAGAGGACATTCCATAAAAGTGAAAGGGAGCAAATTTAAAACTCTCATATGAATTTTTTCCCCTACAATAAAGCGTGTGGCACTCATTGCCATGAGACATCATCGACACCAAGAGCTTACCAAGATTCAGAAAAGGATTGGTCATTAGTACTAAAAGATTGGTGTCACAGACCTGGTCAGACTCCCCTCATCAGACATTCACTAGGCTGGTGTGTTTAGATTCAAATACGAGATCCAAACTCTTCTTGGCCTGGGTAGTCTCCAGACACTCTCTTTTTTGGCCTCTAGGCTCATTCCCTGAACATATACTGTCAGACTGGAACCCCTCCTTGGGCCTGGGACCCTGCAATTGAGTTGCTGTAGTTCACAAGACCACTGCTCAGCCCCCCAAGACTCCCCAGTAGCTTATATGAATGCTCCCTGAGCTACAGTCTTTGTGGGTAGTCTGGATTATAGTTTAACCCTCCAGAGATACATGATAGTTGAAGGACGAACACACAAGCTTTGCAAAAGGAGTTCTAAACAGTCATTCTTTACTTTTAGACAGCACAAGAGTGACATCTGTATGCAATTCTCTACCTCAGGCTATTTCTACACTGTAAGATTATGCCAGTATAGCCATGTTTGTGTAGCTATGCCAGCATAACACTGCAGTGTAGATGCCACCTATATTGACAGAAGGGGTTTTTCCATCCGTGTAGGGACACCACTGCTTAGAACCAACTTAGCTGCATCACTGGAAGATAATGGCATAGAAACTACATTTATGAAGTTTGAGGATGATACCAAGATGGGCGGGGTTGCTTTGTAGGTTAGGATTAACATTGAAAAGGATCTGGACAAACTGGAGAAATGGTCTGAAGTACACAGAATGAAATTCAATAAGGACAAATACAAAGTATCCACCTAGGAAGGAACTACCATTTGCACACATACAAAATGGGAAACTGCTTCTTAAGAAATAATAGTGCACAAAGGGATCTGGGGGTCATAGTGGATCACAAGCCAAATCTGAGCTTGCAGTATAACAATGTTGCAAAAAAGCAAACATCATTCTAAGAGGTATTAGCAGGAGTACTGTAAAGAAGACACGAGAAGTAATTCTTCCACTATACTCCGCGCTGATTAGGCCTCAACTGCAGTCTTGTATCCAGTTCTGGGCACCACATTTCAGGAGAGTTGTGGACAGGTTGGAGAAAATCCAGGGAAGAGCAACCAAAATGATTAAAGGTCTAGAAAGCATCACCTTTGAGGGAAGATTAAAAAAATTGGGTTTTATTTAGTCTGGAGAAGAGAAGACTGGGGGAAGGGGGGGCATGATAACAGTTTTCAAGTACATAAAAGGTTGTTAAAAGGAGGAGGGGAAAAATTGTTCTCCTTAACCTCTGAGGACAGGACAAGAAGCAATGGGCTTCAATTGCAGCAAGAGTGGAAAAACTTCCTAACTGTCAGGGTAATTAAGCACTGGAAGTTCATAAAATCAAACTGAAATTCATATGTTAATGAGGAAAATTTCCCACATCATCACAATTAGAAAGGATATAAGCCTTCATGCTTTAGGACAAAAGCCAACCCCTGACAGGGAAGGGTAGGAAAAAAGTTTAACTTTGAACAGGTCAGACCAGAAGGTCCTGGTCCTTATTCCACTGAAAACAGGAAAGCTCCCAATGATTTCATGTCTCAGTTACCTGTTTTAGAGAGTTTTTTGCATCTTCTTCTAAAGCATCTGATAAAGGCCATTGTCAAAGACAGGATACTCGGCTTATGAGGCATGACAATTCTTATGTTCCTATTGGAGACGACTGTTTACCTGCAACAAAAAACAGTATGCTGTAGAAAGTGTGTTGGTGACATAGAGTTGATGCTGATACGATTATTCCTGTATGCCTGTGGGGAAAATGTGGAATACTCTACATACTTTTATGTAAGAGTACTCAGGTAGTACACGAACAGAGATCCTGAACACTTCTGATCATCAAGAATCCTATGACACATCAGAAGACTTAGGAATATTAATCCTGCTGTTCCAATATGTTCTGCCATAAAAGCCCCCAGTGGTTTCATTGGATTTGGCCTCCTGAATCACACTATTACAAAGGAAATGTAGGTTAAAAAGTTAAAAAAAAAACAAAAAAACAAAAAAAACCCAAGAACAGTCACAACCTATGAAAACAACACACACACATGCACACAGGTAAAATCAGGAAGACTTTAACAAAACATTCATGCTGAATATGAAAGGGGTTCTTCTTTCGGGCTAGTTCTGTGAAGGGAAATCAGCCTTCTGAGATTTACCAATAGCAAATGGGGAGGTGGATAACTCCAATCACTCCCCTCTATCCATTCCTGTGAGCATCCCACAGAACATTCATTATATGATGTCACATTTAGTCAACACATTCTGATGCAATGTCAAGGTTTAATCTTTGGCGCTACCTGAAATCAGATTGTTTTCTTAAGGTGACAATTGGTGTGGCCCATGGATCATGTTCAGAAAGTTCAGATGCTCACATGCTCCAGTGAGGGGGGACATAGAGGATCATTTAGGGTGATGCAAGGAGTGGTACTGGAAATTCAGTAGGTAGCAATCATTCCTCTGCAGGGTAGCCTCAGTTCACTATAGAAAAGTGCATCCCAAAGATTAATATGAGCACAGGGGAAAGATAGCACAGGGGTGACACCAAAATAGAGAGGGAATGCAAGTGAATCCACTAAATGAAAGAAGCTCAGAGCATGAACATTTAGTTTTACTAACAAAGAACAGCAGGATGGACTGATTCTCTTTTCTCTGCAATCCCCTGAAGAGGCTTTTATATTTTCAAGTTCCATTGATGATTAAAGTGCTATTTAATAGCACCAGTTAGACCTGTGTGTCCAAAAGCACTTCACAAACTTAATAAACCAATATACACTTCAATTAAAAGTGGTATTTGATGACCATACAAGGAAAAAACCAGAGGTTTTGACCCCATATAGACAGTACTGAAAACCCATTACTGCTCATCACTAGTGGATGACATTGCATTGCCTGCCACACTTATCAACTTTTTTATATAAATGCCAGAGCTGCTTGTTCATCTTATAAGCCCAGGAAATCCCACCAGAGACAGGTTGCTTGTCTCTACCAAGAGGTGAGTCATAGTAGCACTCTGACTGGTGAGAGCTTGAAAGCCAAGCTGGAATTGCAGCTTGATGGAAGTCAAGATGGACATGCAGCTGGAGCAGGAAGCAGTGCAGGAGATAAATCACGCAGGAAGGTATAGAAGGAGTGGGGAAATGACAGCAGAGAAGAAAGAAAATGCCCTTCCTTATTTTTTTTGGCCTACACCCATCCTGTTTTGAATGTCCAAACTAAAGTTTCAAAAGCTTAAAAAAAATCAGATTCTTACAAACTATGATGAATATTGCTTGGTGACTTCTTATTTGCAAAAACTTATAGGCACTGAATGAGTTCTGTTAAAGTTGCATAAACCTATGGTTTAAATAAAATCATTCATGAATTTTCAAAGTTAAGTCTATTACCCAAGGGCAATGTACAGAATGACATCTCCATTGTTTCACAGCTGGATGCTTCCTCAAGAAGGCACAAATTTAATAAATGAAAACTCTTTCAAAGGCAAGCAATTACATATTAATAATTGGCATGGGAAGCCAAAGGAGACAGACTAATTCAATGGGTTTGTGACATCAGAATGAAGTCAGCTAAGCTTCTCTTGGCCTTGCACATCTCTCTTCTCCAGCTGTTTGTTTTCCCAGAGGTTTCTCAGCTACTCACCACCTTCTACTTTACAGTTCTTTCTTTTCTGGCTTTATATACATAGAGAATAGTGTATAGCAATAATTAAGTCCTAAAACATCTCTTACAGCTAAGTAAGATTTTTACACTGAAGGCAGGGATTCCCTGACTTTGTGATTATATGCTTAATATCAAGGCTGCCAGTGGGGGCTGGAGTGAAAAGGAGGAATAATTACAGGGCTAGGAACCTGACTAATATACTGGGTTGTTTCTACATCTGATCCTCAGCTGGTATGAAAGCCAAAAAGCCTAAAGGGGCCTTTGAACAACCCAAAATTCAAGTTTCCAGAAAGAGACATTGCACATTGGTAGAGAAAAGATAACCTAAATATCGTCCCAACTCCAGCTAACTGGATTTCATTAATTGTAAACTCTTGAGAGTAGGGACCATATCTTCAGAGATTTTTGGAAGTTGTTGAGTACAGAGTGAGTACTGCTTACACACTAGTAATAAATACAGTAATTGTACTTCATTTGAAGATACAAATCATTATACAAATGTTTTACCTCTGTGTTTCAGTTCGTAAGTTCTTATCCCATTTCTCAGGTACCCAAACCCAAAGCTGTGTCCGCAATGTAGTCTCTGCTGTCAGAGGAGCTTGTTCCACTTTATATATCTACTGTGTTATTAAAATAGTCAAAGCTGAAGGCTCACTTTTGAAGTGTCCAACTCAAGACTCTTAAGGCTTGATTTGCAGAGCACTTATATTTTCTATTGAAATCAGTGCCTTGAGGTACCTAATGTTAGAGGCAACTTTTAAAAATGAAGGACACTGGGAAAGGTTAATTAAGGTCTTTAATCAGGTCATTGTTAAGGTTAATTTTGAGATATGGTCTTTCCATATATGGGAGAAGCTAATTCAAATACATATTATGATGCAAAGCAGAGAAGCTAAGCCTCGGGAGTACGTCTTGTCCATCTCTCTATTTAAAGACCAGTTGTACTTATTTTCTCTAGCTCAGTCAGTATAACATCAATCACTAT
The DNA here is from genome assembly GCA_007922155.1 of Mesoclemmys tuberculata. Classification (NCBI taxonomy): domain Eukaryota; kingdom Metazoa; phylum Chordata; order Testudines; family Chelidae; genus Mesoclemmys; species Mesoclemmys tuberculata. Next base: position 16,666,764 of record ML675617.1, on the reverse strand, counting down.
GAAAGGCTAACAGGCTCTACTTGAGTCTGAGAGCCTGAAGAGAGACAATGGCCATGCTATCTCAGCACATGCAGGTGACGGACAGCAAGGCCTTGCAGGAAGAGAAACACGAGGAGACTCAGGAGAAGGTAAATACTCAGTAGTTTAGTATTTCATATTATTGTATGAAGTTATTTTAAATGACTTGCGGGCGAAGGTGGGTATGTTGCATGTGCTGAACAAGAGCGACTTTTCCCGACCAATCTGAGCAGGATTCTGTCCACATTTATTCTGGCTGGACTGTGTTTGCCCCTTTCTTACTTTTCTTCCCGGACAGATGCCATTACCATTACAAGAGTGTGATGTTCTCAAGCAGTCAGTAACATCCACTCTTTCAGTTCCTGTAGTGGTTGAATGAGTTGCCATTCCATCACAGAATAAAATAGTTGTGAGACCTGGACAACTTGTCAAAATCCAAGAGAAACCACCCACTTTCAACAGAAGCTGATGACCAATAAATCAGTTCACTGCAATTCTTGCCGTGACTTTTGCTTTTGTCTGTAAACGTTCCACCTCAATTTCCTTATTAAGCTGATCTAGTTTTCCAGGATTAAGGTTAGTCTAAGTGCAATATGATTAAGCATTTGTTGTAATTGGTGCAGTCACAAAATTGACAGCAAAACATGGTTGAGAACATAAGAATGGCCATACTGAATCAGACCAATGGTCCATCTAGCCCAGTATCCTGTCTTCCAGTAGTGGCCAATGTCAAGTGCTTCAAAGGGAATGAACAGAACAAGTAATCATCAAGTGATCCATCCAGTTCCCAACAAATAGATGTTACTGAATGTTCTGGAAACCCTAAATAAGCAACAACAGAATTCTACAAGCCCTCGGTGATGCTTCCCAAGGGTAGATAGAGGTGTGAGGCACCTTGCTACCACCTACCCTTAGCGTAAGGAAGCCTTGACTGTGGCAGCCATGGGTCAGCTCCCCAACTCCATCAACTATGGGCAACACAAGCACTCCTCCTCCAGGCCTCCACAGGCTCCACTCTTTCTCTACAGGTTGGCAATGAGCACACCCTAACCCCTGAGCATCTCCCTAGAGCATCCTGCCCCAATCCATTCACACTATTCTCAGGTCCACTGCTCCCACAGGAGCAGTACATCCCAGCTTACCAGCTTCACCTCAGATCACCGCTCCACTTGTCATGCAGCACTTAGCCATGTTTATAGTGAAAACAAGTATAAGCTTATTGAACACAGGATAGGAATTTCTAGTGATAGCAATTAGAGATACCGGGAAAAAAGGGTTACGTATAAAATAAAATCATAACACCTTCTAGAACCTAGACTTATTTAACTAGATACTTCATGTTTTGTAGGACAAAGTTTACCCAAAGTCCTTCCTGTGTCTTACAACCAGTTTGGCTGTGATCTTCTGTTCATGAGACAAGTCATGTCATCAGCGTGCCCCCTTGGTGGAAGATGCTGCTTGTCTCTTGGTACCCGTAGCTATATCAGGGCAGTCCTTTGTTCTTTTTCATAAACAGTCACTCCCTACTGATTCTGCATCTGACGAAGTGGGTTGCAGTCCATGAAAGCTTATGCCTGCAGAAATGTGTTAGTCTTTAAGGCGCTACAGGACTCTCGCTGTTTTTGCTGAACACGGCCACCCCTCTGGAACTTTCCCCACTGATTTTTTTTTTCATGTTGCCTCCCCTTGTTGATTTTGCAATCTTTTAATCAGACCCTGACTCACCTTGCAAACAGGCTTACAGCGTGAGATGCAATATACAATGACAAGACAGGGAGATAAGCCTCTGCTACCTCCTGCTTGAAAGGAACCTGTTTAAGACATGTTTCCTCTTGGTTACCTGCCTCAACTCCAAAGCTTTCACAACATGATTTCCAGTGTAGACATAATGTCTTAAATATTATCCATACATACATTTCTGAATGATTACGATAACCAGTGATCTACTGGCTCTTGATAGAGACCTTACATGCTACCCTTTGGTGAACTTAATATGCATATATCTGACCCAAGGGATCCCTGTAAAACCCTATGTTTCCCCTGTGCCTGCAGCCAGTTGGCATCAAGTGCTTCCTGGGCCACACCCAAGCAAGGAGATATCAAATCTCAGAAGGTAATAGAAGATAGGGATGCTTTGTATGACCTCCATCTCAGAAGCCCTTAAGCCCACTAATGAATTTAGCCTCAACTCCTATATGGAGCAAGTAAAGAGTCTAGTAACCATGGCTCCCATCCTGCACACACGTGTTTACGTGAGTAGTCCCAATGAGTTCAGGACTGGGGCTCTGGAGTGTTGTGAAGATACATACATAAATGATTGTGAGGCGCTCAGATACTATGGTAATGGTATGGCAGCCCCTCTTGGAGTGTACTACAGCAGCAGGTCATGGCATAGCAGGCCTGGCCGCCTCAGCTTTCCTCCTTCAATACCCCTAGAAATAGTTCAAACAGTATTTCTGAATACAAATAGCCCTTGTCCAATAACCCACAGTCCAGACAATAAATCAAGCAGAGGTAGAGTGCTCGCATCCCTTACCAGGTCCAGGTCTCCATCACAGCTCTGGTGTCCCTTGTCATGGCTCATTCCCAGCCTTCAGCCCTCTCTGGCCCTCTGGTTTCAGCTTTCCAGCTCCAAGAGCCAGCAGGCACCTCTCTCTCTTCTGCACTCAGCATTCAGCTCTCTTGCCTTCTCTGGATGTGACTTTCTGCCTCAGGAAGGTCAGCAGGCTCGCCCCTTCACTGGCTCTTAGTCTTCTGCCCTTCACTGGCTTCCCAGCCCGTGGCCCATTTCAATTTCCTGGCACTGGCTTAAGCTACTGAAAATGAGCAGGCCAGACTCTCAGTTGGTTTTCTGATAATTCCTCACTCTCTCCAGAGAGGGCCTGTCGAAAGCTCCCTGCAGCTTCCCCCTGGAGAGCTCCCCCAATCTCTTGTCTGTCAGGCAACTCTCACCTGCCGTTTCCTGACTAGTTCTCTCAGACTCTTACTCCGTTCTCACCCACCAGGTCTCTGAATCACTGTGGTCTCCCCTCTCTCAGATTCTCCCTGAACCTTTATAGCCCGGGGTGCTGTCCCCCTCCTTCTTAGTGAGCCAAACTAGGGTACCTGTTCTGGCACAGGGGTGCTGGACTTGTTTTATTCACAGGGGCCAGCCACCCTGTGACAGGCCATGTAAATACTTAAGATAGAAAGGACTGAGAGAGCTTTGGACTACAGTGGCCCCAAGAAGGAATGATTTAGTTCAGATTTATTTAATCATTTATACCCTGGACTCAGAGCAGCTCTTATTTGCAATTCTTTTAAATGACTATAAATCACGTTCACTGAGCATCATCGCACAGACATAACAGAGTGCAGCACAAAGGGTAAACTTATCCCAAGCTTTTCTATTTTTTCTCAAGTCTTTTTTTTTAAACAGTAGGTTTTGTCATTTTGACATTTTTTGTAGGTTCTAAGTGTGATGAAAATAACTATGCCAGTCAGGAAAAAAAAAAGAAAAAGAGGTGGCAGATTTAAGGATATGTTTGACCATTGGTCCTTTGTTAGGAGGGCTCCTGAATCTTGGAAAGGTACTCCATTGCCTTGATCGTGTTGATTCAGTGACTTTTCAGAAGCCCCTTGGCATGCGAACAGATTATCTATTTTTGCTGTAGGAATATACACTGTGAGCAATGATTACGATGCAGAAGGAAGGAAGGAAGGAAGGAAGGAAGGAAGAAAGAAAGAAAGAAAGAAAGAAAGAAAAAGAATAAGTAAAAGGTGTTTTGGAAGTTCACCTGCTTACAATTAAAAAGTTTAAAATTCTAATTTTAAAATCAATCACGCACATGGGAAATTAAACAAGTTAGATAGAAGCTATTTTATTAGCCAAGAAATTGCCAAGCTAATTTCCTGGGTTCAGTGAGTTCTTACTGAAAAATTATCCAATACCGCTCTCCCCCAGTGGTCAGAGCTATGATAAACAAATTAAATACATTCAGGTAGATTCTCTTTACTTCTTTCTCTTCCTTGCTCACCTAGTTCTCTTCCTTCTTCCCCTACACCGCCACCATCGCCGCTGTCACCTCTGTTGGGAAGTGTGGCTACACCACATGGGTTGTGAAATGACAGGAGTCTGGGATCTTCAGTTTAAAAGCATTCTAGTGGAGGTTGTTACTTTTATTATTATGGTTCAGCAACAGGACAATGAATAGAAGGCAGGACTACAGAAGAAAAGGAGTTTAGAGAAACAAGGGCATAAGGGTGAAAGCAACACTGATCACACCCAGTCTGGGTCTGCCTACTACCTAGTAAAGTAGGGTTGTTAGGGAATACTAATAAAAATGACAGTTTCATTCCCATATATGGTCATTTTTCAGCAACAAAAGGGACCTCTTGTGTGTCTTCATATTATCATACCCTTTACATTTACATACCAACTTCAGTTCACTTCACAAGCTCAAAATTACCCTCAGAGCAGGCAGGTTGGCTCTGCTCAGCCAAGAGATGTTCTCTCTCTTCTTCTGGAATCTTTAAACAACTAAACTCATAGGAGGATGGTCAGACACAGAAGTCACCACCGTACCCGTGGCAGGGCAGGGAGGAAGGTTCCTCCAAGTAGAAGGAACAGGAAGAACAGGAAGTTCTATAATGAACCACTGGGAAAGAAGAAAGGTAAAGGCCAAGCCATATTAATATTCTCAAACAAAACAATGTTAAAATGGAAATATGGTTGAGAGTTGCAAATAAATCTGTCTCTCCCTCCTATAAATCACTGGAGTAATTGTTTGTTGAATATAAACAAGACCAACATATGAGAGTCAATATACAGAACTAAAGTTGCTTTATGAAAAGATACAGTTTCCATTTTGTGCACTGCATATGGAATAGTCCTGTGGAATTGACACTGCACTTTGGAGACGCCAACCTCAGTTCTAATGACCCATCCCCTGCCCTATTGCCTTTTATTTCCTCTCACCATGAAGTTTTGGTTTATAGGGTAAAAGAAAAATTGAGGGATGGTGTAATTATCCCAGAACCAAACGATATAAACCCAGGGACTTCAGAGTTAGTTTACATGGAAAAGAAGTTTCAGCATGTTAATGTAAGGAATCCACAGTTAAGGCACTAAATTACTGACTATATCTCTGTATTGTTGTGAATAAATATGTGATTATGACTACGGTGTTTTAGAGTTTGTGGTCCCAGGTAAGACTAAACTGATTTTTAAACACGTTTGATTCTCCACTCCCCCCCATATTTTTACCCTCATGGCAAGTTAACTGTACAGGATGGATGATTGATGGAGTTACCTCTGATGTCACAATGGCTCCACTTAAGCGTAACCTGAGCTGTCAGTAGCTTTTAATAATCATAAAAATTAGATACAAGAAGGCCCAATAATTTAGCTTCATTACAATCTAACGTCTTTAAATAAAGCCTGTACATAACATTTCAATGAATTCTGATTATATGGAAAGAAGTATACATGTTATTCCATTATGACTGATGCAGATGCTACATTTCGTAAAATAACTTAATTAATTTTAAATTCAAACTACTTGACAGATTTACTTGTACAGTCTAAAAAAGGTTATATTTTTTCCATGCAAAAGAGAGATTGAATACCTTCTTTGAGTTCAAAATAGAACTGTCTTACCTATGGAGTTGAAAGTACACCTCCATAATATTCTCTTTTAGCCACTTAATATGAATTATTTTGGTATGTCAAATAATTTCAGAAGAAACAATTAGCAAATATGTGATTTGGGGAGTTGATTTGCCAGTCTGAAGGAAGACTGAATCATTTCGTATCCACATGCTATAACTTCCCAACACTAATTTACCAGTGATTCACAAATAGTTAAATTTCTTCCTTGCATTTTCTTAACAGGGTACATACGTGTCTGTGCCACGTACTACTACTGGAAAAGAAGTAGATAACCTCCTACAATTCCTGTTCTCATTCCCATTGATCATCGCCATGCTCATTGTGAAAACAAGCAATTCCATCATGCAGGACACCAAGAACCAGATGGAAGACTTGGCAAGTTCCAGGAGCCCTCCTAGTATAGGAGAATGCCAGACCTGTCAATAAACTTATAGAACGCATCTGTTCTATGGTGTGATGTATCACCTCTTTCAGAATTTTTTATTTTCTAGTTGTTTGAACTATTTATGATTTTCCAGTCAGGTTTCAGTAAGACGTTTTGTTTTAATTGGGGTAAATTTAAAGTTAGTTTGAGAATAAAATGCAAAGTCATTATTCTTGTTACAAACGGGAAATCCTTGATTCTGATGTAGTCCACGTTCCTGTAGATTTCATAGATAGTGATCTCTTTAATGGCTCTATAACTAATGATAGAAAGCAAGTAGCATAAAGAGCTTATGCACTTTCACGAGCAAAGAATGTGGTTAGTTATAATAATAAAAAGGGCTTTATATCACAATATCTTTCAGTAAGAGTCTTCAATAAAGCATTATGAAATATTTGCTCAGTTCAAGTGATTGCTAAGATCTCTACAGCCTATGTAACTAGCAATGGTGGTAATAATACATAGCTTATACATAAAGTGGCAAAATTACTAGTATTGCTGTAAAGAAATCCATTTAGCGCAGATGTAGGGGGTAGGGTACAGCTACTTTGCATTACACCACAGGTGGACTCTAGATCTAACATTGGCCATGAGACAATCAAAGTCACCCCCAGGGTGCTTCTTTCTCCTAGTCCTCCTACAAGGAGGCAGGCAGAGAATTCCTCCATATTGGGGAGGTAGATAAGTAACATTGTCCCCATTTTACAGATGAGGAAAATGAGGCAGAGAGGGTAAGAGATTTTCCCAAGAGTGCATTCCCAAGGTGTGACAGAGATGGATTTAAAACTGAAGAGTTTCTAGCTCCCCATTCTCAGTCTAGTCCACTAACAATAATGCATCTGTGCCTCTTGCACTGCCACATTTATCCTTCATAATGAACTATACTTTGTAATACAAGATACTGTTATCCAGCTTCTAAGCAGAGAGTGGAACTTCCGTTGTGGGTTAATTCTCTTTTGGGGGAAAAAGGAATGCATAACAACTAAGGCTTTTTTCCATACAGTATTCCAACAATTATTTTGCCTTATTTCAGCACGAAACCTGAACATGCGCTTAATGCTAAGGCACAGGAGTAGCCCCTTTAAAGTCAATGGGACTATTCACATGTAAAGTTATACACGTACATAAATACCTTACGAAAAAGGGACCATACTCACATATGGCCTGACCCAAAGCCCATTCAAATCAATGGGAATCTTTCCAGACTGATTCTCTTACATAAACAGTCCCCCCCTCTGCTGTGCAAAACCCCTGACTAACTCCATCCACCCTGACACTTTAACATCTTTTGGTAAGAACGGATACTTAAGAAGTCACTATATGTCCAGCGTCAGCAGGTGTAAGCTGAGGGTTGCCTAGTGTTTAACCAAAACAAAGCTACTTACCCTTTTACATCTGAAAGGCACTTCTGTATTTGAGACAATGAGTGTGTCCCCCTACCGCAACTCAGGATCACTACCTTGAAAGGAGTGCAGGGAATGCCATTGTGTCTGGAGGGGATGAGACGGAAAGCTCCTTATACCCGCTATCCCCCTTGTACTCCTTAATACAACACAGTACAGTCACTCAGAGATTTTTCCCTTGTCCGTCTTGTAAAGTTGCTTCCTCTGACTATTTTCATTTAACTCTGGAACACTGGCGGGTTTAGCTTTGGATGGTAACACTTTTGGAATGCTGCCATCTCTATGACAATGTCTATACAAAATAAAGTTGCATTGCTCCCTGCCAGCACTATTCTGTCATTTCACTCTTCCCAGAGGGAACAGCCAGAATCCTGGTGTTTCTGAACCTTGAGGGCATGCCTCGGGGTGTGTGTGTCATAGACTGTAACAGGCACGAAAGCAGTGCACTCTTTCATCGCATGAAGCCGTGTATTCCCCTAACGTAGCCAGAGGGGCTCTACCTACAACCTTTCTCCAGAGGCAGAATGCCTATAGCCACCCTGTCACCGCTGCAGGGCTCCCTGCACCTACCCCTAGTGATCTGGGTTTTAAAAAGCCACAGAACATATCCCAAATGGAATGACTCAGAAAATGTTTTGGACCACTTTCGAAGAGCAAGCTCTCTAAATGAAATGATTGCATTTCCCTGCAGATCTTTGCCCCAGCTCAGATACCATATTCACAGTTATTATGCTGTTGAGTTCAATTATGCACTAATGTGCTAGACATCTACACCAATTACACACTCATCATGTTTTACAGTTCATTTCTAGAATGCAAGATTCTATTAACCAGGCAGCTGTCTTCTTCCATTTTCCATACAATTAGAAAAAGTCTTTTAAGTCCTGGGAATTAGGGGGACAATTTTGAAGATTTCTCAATGCACGCTACTGGTTCTAGTCATTACTGCTTCTACTGTGGGCTTGGAATTTCAAAAAAATTAAAGAAATAGTTCCATTTTTATTCCCCATCCCCAAACATCTTCCAACTTTTTGGTAGGAGCTCTAGCTGTTAGTGCTTGAACATAAACATATAAAGAAGATTTGCATTTGTATGTGAGCAGCTCAAGGTAAATGTGCTCAGGAGCACATGCCCCATGTTTGATTTTAAAAATTTTTAAAAATTTTTTAAAATTTTTTAAAAATCTTTTAAAAATTATTTGAAAGCAGATTTCACACTGTACAAATATGTGGAAATATATAACTAACAACAAAACCGTTAATACAATACTGTATATAAGCCTGTATAGTGCACAATTGCCTGCATATATTGTCCTTATGGCTATCCATAGAATGTATTATAGAGAGAAGAAGACAAAGAAAGGGACAACTGATTTCATGCTGTTTTATCCTGCAACTTTTGTGTGGTGCTAGAACAAAGCAGCTCATCTCAGATTGAAAATGGAAATAAACTCACATTCAATACAGGATAATAGATTTGCTTTCATCAGCATCCAGATGTGTCAGGTAACTAGATCTATTAATACATGATTTATTATATACCCACAAATACAGAAAATTATCCGAATATAACAATATTTAACGTATGTGACAGTGTGATGGCTTATTTAATAGCTGTATGACGATTAATTTGCTTTAAATAAAACATGTTAGACAGTGAGGGTCAAATTCTTACATCCAGTAGGCCTTAATCTGTGAATAGCCTCTTTAACTTTTTGGATGTCTACATCTAATTGTTACTAAGTTATTGTATGACCCCTGCATAATTTCCCAAAACTTTGAAAATTTAAATGGATAAAAATCTGAAAAAAATGCATAAAATTAAACTGATATTATTGGTCAAAATCATAAAAAATAAAAATCAAATTTGCCAAGTCTATATACAGCAGACTATGATAAGATTTAGGACCTGATCTAAAACCTGCTGGGTCAATTGAGGGGAGTATCTCCATGGATTTCAACAGGTGCTGGATTTGACCCCTGAACCTGTATGAAACTCAGCAGTTTGCTTCACATACTCAGGTAAATATTTTCTTCAATTTCAGTCCATGTGGCTTAACACCACTTGAGGTGTTTCAAATGGACCCAAAAATCTCAAATCCAGAACTTGTTCAAAACCACCAAGTTTCACCGATATATAATTGTCAATACGTAGAATTTCACATTATTTTGATGCAAAATCCTAATTAGCACAGTTTCTCTTGAAAGGTCACTGAACCTTGATAAATCTTTCGAAGAGTTTGTTCTGAGTTTTGTTTTTATTAACAAACTTGAATGCAGGTGCCTATTGTACGTGGACATTTTTTTCTCGATTGTGAATTCAAAATTCACTTTCCATGGATATATCTCTAATACATGCTTAAAATTAATTGTTTCTGCAAACATTCCTGCCAATCAACTCATTTATATATTTGCAGAAGATGGACTAAAAGGGAAGTTGGGAATAGAGGCAAGGTGTGAAAAAAATTCAAATGAACATTCACAGAAAATTGACTGCAGTATTTACCCAATGAAGTCATTTGAACTCACTTTTATGTTTTCCCTCTAGCACATTCATAAATTCTAGTGCTGGGGGAAAGCAATGAAAACATTTTCACGTTGCATCCTATCAGACTAGGAGCATCGGCCAACTCTCTTCCTAGTTCCCTTCCTCTACTTCATAGTAAGTGCACCTAGCTAGGAAATGAAGACCATGCAATGCAAAGGGACCTTAAACTAACCTGAAAGGGGCTGTTGAAGATTCCCACTGCAGAAGAATTCTCAGAAGGTGTACATCCAGCTATGTATTACTTGTTCTTCCTCTCTGACATAGGAGATGTGCTACGGGCAAGGAGGCAATGTATTTGTCAGAAGTGGGAGGGGGTGGGGCCAGAACACACACGGCTTCAGCTGATCCTGGGCTGATGCAGTGGTCACTGGGGCAATACAGCAGACAACTCAATGTAAAGAATTCAGTTACTCATTCACAGACACGTTTCTCTCCTCAGCTGCACCGAGCAGAGGACCTGGCCCATATACTGCAAACGAAATTATAAAACTACACGAACAGCCCACACAAGTTGATTTTTGTGTTTCTGAGAGGTCTTTTCCAAGTCACCTTTGTTTTAAAAGGTATCCCAGAAAGCTCAGATGAGCTCTCTGCACCCCTCAAAGCTAGCTATACACGTGGATTAACTGTAATGCGGTTTCACATAGGGCAGTCACACTTGAGCCACCGATATCTCTAGAATGGCCTGGAGAATTATATTAGTCTTTTGCTCTTCTCTCCCAACTCTAAGCGTTCAGAAAGTATCAGTCACAGATTCAAAGGCCACAAAGAACCATTGATCTTCTACCCTGGCCTTCTGCAAAATATAGGCCTCAGAACTTCCCTGAAACAATCCAGAAAATTTGGTCAAATAGCCTTGATATTCATAAAATTCTGGGAAAGCATTTGATTCAGCTCCCATTCTCATCACCTGGTACTCAAATGGCAAGCATTCCAACAGCAAAGTGCTCTTGTCTCAGACCTGACAAACTAACTACATCACATACATTGCTTGCATGGTATTTGTCCATAAAGATTAATGTGGAAGGTCGCTATTGAAAGCTTGCTACTTATCGATGTTTATGATCATGGTGTGATGTATGTACAGGTAGTGTTTAAGGAATAATGTAACTGTATTGAAGTTTATGGCCTGGTGGTCTTAAGGTTAAAAAGAATCACCAGGAAGAATGGCCTATTCGTGAAGGAGGGAGTTGCCAGCCCTACCTGGTCAGCTGATGATGTAATATGCAGCACAGTCATCTGCCATTGCCCCATCACAGAATAGTCCATGGAAACTGAAGACAACAGCAAACAAACACCTTGGAAGTAAAAAAAAAAAAAGGGAACATTAGAACAGACCAGGGATCACCCTGTCTACGAGCAAAGACAAAACACTGTTTCAGTATAACGTGGGAAGTGGTGGGGGGACATCTTGTTGAATGTGGGTGTTTTTCATGAGAAATCAGCTCCTGGGTAGCAACCCAGCTCTGCCACAGACTGAACTTTGGGGGTAGGGGGAAACTTACTTTTTAGATATTAATTGTTATCTTTCCGAAAGTGTAGGCCCTAGTTTGTGTTTTATGATTTTGTTTTGTATTGTAACCATCTCTTTCCATCACTCTCTCTGGTTTCTAGTGGAACTTCTAATCTTTCTTAAGTAACCTTTTTGTTTTGTTATAAGGGCTCACAACTCTGTATTTTACAGGAGCGGTGGTTTAAGGTAAAACTCGTAAACTGGGATACTCTGCTCCTTTGTGGGCAGAAGATCTGGGATTTCTGTGTGTAGCCAGTGTCAGGTGGATGCCACAGGAGAAAGCATCAAAGAGACGTGGGTGCACCTCTTGTTAACCCACAAGGCATAGACAGGGCTGGCCTAGCCTGGAGGAGAATGCTTGAGGAGCTGAAAGACTGGTGGTGTGAGGGAGCTAACACAAGCAAGGAGGCAGGGGGAACGTGCGACTCTCAGTCTTGGATACCACAAGAACTGTCACAGTCTCCCTAGCTTATATGCACCTTTTGGCTCTGGGAAACCAGGATACTTATGGAGTACACCACTGCCCTATCATGTCAGAACTGGACTGAGTTGCAGTTCCTCTCATTCTACCACTCCCAGCAATTTATAACATACCCCTGTAAAATACAATTTGTGAATGTCTTTTGGAACATTACAGACCAGTTTCTTATTAGCCAAGAAATTTCATTAGAACTCTGTATCAGAGTTCCCAGTTAATAAGGTTTTGTTGATTAGCACCTTAGAAGATGACATATTTAAGCAATAAGCCATAGCAGACAGTTCATTTCCCCAGTAACTACAGAATCCAGACAGCCTGCTGAAGCACAAAGAACAGCAAAGGAAAAGGTGACAGAACTCCTGGGAACAAAGCACAAATCCCAATTAAAACAAGAACTTCAAAGACTTGTCCAGGCTGTGGGCCAGACTCTGATCTCACACTGGTTTTATGTCAGTGTGACTGCACTGATTTCAGTAGATTTTCTGCCAATTTACACCAGATTCAGAGCCTCCTGAGGCTTGTAATTTTCCAAGCAGAAAGTTAACAAGTGGGATTGATTTAATATTGCAATATTACTTTTCTCATGGCTAAGGAATAATAATAATACTTTGCATTTCCATAATGATTTTCATTCAAGGATATTCATGTTACAAACATTTAACCCTACCATGGTTTAACAGAGGCACAGCAAGGTTATGTTTCAAACGTCTAAACCTGAGTGCATAAGGTTAGGCAGTTAAGTAACTTGGGAGCAGTCTGGTTTTCAGAGGTTGTGAGCACCTGCTGCTCCCAGGCCATTTAGTTTGTTGCCCAACTTCAGGCAGTGAGATTTGAAAGTCTGATTAAGTCACGTTTCTCACAGACTATTCCTCCATACAGGTACTGATGAAACTTGTGCACTCCAAAGATCACTCCCAACTCTTCCCTTTTGAATTTATCTGAGTTGCTTTGTGTTTTGCTTAGTGACATTGAAACACAAGCAAATGGTTTTCCTGTTGGTATCATGTAGGATGACTGCTCCCACCTCATAAAGGGAGGCATCACAAATCAATTGTATTGGCAAATTGGGATCAAAGTGAGTTAACGCCCCAAGACTAGCCATGAGTCCTCAGCCTAATCATGCTCATCAATCTGCATGAGGCCGTGGAGTGCTGGCAAATAGATCACATTTATCTTTGTGAATTCTTAGGCCCTCAGCATAAGGGGAGATGCAAAGACCCTTTTTGTTCTGACTTATTTGTTTCATGGACCTGAACTTAATGGTTTCTGAGCAGCCAAAACTCCTGTGGGAGCTAAGGATTCTTACATTTCTTTGAAATCATTCTCTAGCATCTTCCTGATCCTGCTGCAGAGAATACAAGCCTTTTTTTCCTTGTCACACCACTGTACCAGAGGCCAATGGAGCAGTGGATAGCGACTCATGCCATCTAACTGGGATATTAATCTTTTGTAAATCGGACCTCTCTCATGTGACCAGGACAAAGACATATGAAGCAGCATTCTAGCGTACCCCAAAGCAGTGGCTCTCAACCTTTCTAGACTACTGGACCCCTTTCAGGAGTCCGACTTGTATTGCACACCCCAAGTTTCACCTCACTTAAAAACTCTCCAGCCACCCACCTCTGACGGCAGCACTATTGTGAGCAGGAGTGCAGGAGTAAAAGTGGCTGCTGCTGGGAGTGGCACTGCCTTCAGAGTTTGGCAGCTGGAGAGCGGTGGCTGCTGGCTGGAACATTCATGTCGTTTGCAGTGCAGGAGGGCTGTTTTAAAAATCCTGCTTCCATCCCATCCTGCAATACCCACTGCCCCCCGTTCCCACATTGTTTGTTGAATTTTTATCCCTCTCCCATTCTTAGATGGTAGATCCATCAATGGCTATTAGGCAGGATGGACACGGATGCAAAACCATGCTCTGAAGTGTCTGAAGTGCCTCTGTTTGCCAGAAGCAAGGAATGGGTGACAGGGGATGGATCACTTGATGATTGCCTGTTCTGTTCATTCTCTCTGAAGCATCTGGCATTGGCCACTGTTGGAAGACAGGACACTGGGATAGATGGACCATTGGTCTGATCCAGTGTGGCCATCTTATGTTCCTGCTATTATGGCAGTAGGTCCTGCAGGACACACAGGATCCTAGTCCTGCTGCAGGCTCTAGAGCATGTTGTAAAATTAGGCAAATAAGATGAGTTGGCATATCCTCTAGAAGCCCTTTGCGCTCCCCCAAGGATACACGTACTGCTGCTGGTTGAGAACCACTGCCCCAGCAGCAGTGTAGCTGTGCTGTTGTAATGCTATAGCATAGACACTTGCTATAGCGACAGAAAGGATTCCTCTGTTGCTGTAGTAAATCGACCCCTTGAGAGACAGTAGCTAAGTCAATGGACGAATTCTTCTATCGACATAGCAGTGTCTACACTGGGGCTTAGATCAGTTTCACTAACTAATTTTTCACACCCCTGAATGATGTAGTTAAGTCGACCTAACTTTAGGTCGAGACCAGGCCACACTCTTATTACAATTGGTTCTGTTTTGTTTTTTAAAGACAGTCTTTCCTGCAGTCACTGTCTTCATTCAATGTGCGTTTAGTAGGACCCTTTTCACCATCTTGCTGACACAATTGGTCTTTACACCAACACATTGCTTCTGAAAGACCTGGCTTGCCCAGGGGCATGCACAAAGGGGGACAAACAGGGACATAATTGGTGAGGAGGGCGCAAGCTCCTCTGGCCCCCGGTGGTGAGGGCGCAAGTTCCTCCAGGCCTCAGGGCCCTGGAAGTGAGGATGTGAAATGGGAATGTGCCCTTCCAAAAGTGCTGGAATTTAATTCCTGGGTATGCCCCTGGGCTTGCCACATTCCTTTGTATCAGACATTTTTCTTGATGATTCAACTATTCTTTTGTACATTTTGGCAATACATTTAGCTCTCGGAATTCTCTTGCAGTAGTTTCCATAGACACTGCAATTTCTACAGCCTTCTGGGATGTAAGACCAACGTCAGACCATCCTTTGTATTACTGATTTAGTATTGTAGAAAAAAGACTATTACTGATTCTGTATTGTAGAAAAATGAAGACCAGCCTCTCACGGCATCATTTAACACAGCATCACACTGACATTTCAAGAAGCTCACTGTACAAACTTGCAAAACCAATTAAACCCTATTTTATTTTCTTTAATTAAAGTAATCTCTCAGCAATTAACAGTGAACCCAGATAAAAGTGTGACCAGAGTACTTCCATAAACCCAACATGTGTTTGTTCCAATTCTGTCAGCTCAAAAGAGGATGAAAATTTTGCCTCCCATCACACGATGGAGAGTGAAAATGTAGACAGCAAGACCTCCGTATGGAGTTTGCGGCTGCAAAGTATTCAAAACATTCAATTTAGAAGTTCCTCCATTATAGTGATTTTCATTTAACTCATGTGCTTTAGTGTATCTCTCACCTACTGCCTCAATAAACTGTCTTTTCTCTCAGGTTCTGGTCAGTTGTAGCCAAAGTGAGTTTGCTTTCCCTTTGTTACTCGTGTTCTAAATTGTTTTTCTCCCTGTACGCATTTCTCTCATTTTCTTTCATAGCTCCCATACTCCTAACTTCTTTGCTCTTCAAGGAGTGTCTTTCTCATACTCCAGATTCTGGGTGACTTTTAAACAAGGACATTGAGAATGATCACTCCACTGTGAAGCCAGCATCGAGGGAAAGAACTATAGGAAGATCAGAAACAAAGACAGGTAAAGACACAGTTTCCTAGCTGCAGAAGGATGCAGTGGTATTACGCTGGGCTGCCTTTTACTTCTAGAAAATGTCAATGGGGTCCTGGGTTAAATAATGCTGTGAAGGGATGGTCTGTTTTCTATTGTACATATTGACATTGCTCAGTGTTTTTTCAGCCAGCCAGACTTAATGCTGGTGCTTGTATTATAGCAATGCTGTTGTGTCATTTTTAGTTTTCTGTGTATGCACCTTGACATTTCTTGGACCTCTCCTAATGTAGAGTTCAGAAATCAGCAGTCACTTGGTTCTCCCACTTGCTGTAGCTTGTGACAGAGAAGACACGTTGTATTCTTTCATAGATACCTTACTTTTGTTCATTCTTGCTACTGCTTGGCTTATTCTAAAATATGTCAGTTTAAGATGGAAGTACATGTTTTGTTCTTTGCATACTGAAACATCACACTGCCACCTCAAAAATGGTAAGGTAGCCTTAGCCTTGTGACGGTGGACTTTTCATTCTCTGGAAAGTGACACAGAATTTCCTGATAACATGCATATCCCTGGACTTGATTGGCTAATAATGCCCTCTGTCAATCAGAGTACAGAAATAACTTTGAAGTCATTATGTAAGTGACATCCCCACACCCTCTCAGCCACAGGTAAAAGTTTACATATTTGAGTAATAAGTGTTCAAAGGTTCCTGCAGGCTGATTGGCTGACAATTTTATTTCAGTACAATTATATATAATTATACAATTTCTATAGCAGACTTCTATATGTATTGTTATATTGAGAGGATCTAAATAACATGGCCATTAGAGGTCTCTGAGTTATGAGCACCCAGGGTGAAGGTCCTTAGGAAAGAACTCAAGTTGCCATGCAACATACCAGTCCCATTAAGAATAATATAAGGTAGTGACTATTTTGAAAGAGGAGACACACCGTCTTTCCTGAAGGAACCCTGTTGCTTTTCTCCCATTGAGAACAATAGAGGCAGCCACTTTGAAAGAAGGTTTGTGGCATTCTCTGTAGAAGTGCACAATTCATCAGCCTTGCTGAAGAAACTTTTAGTTATGAAAAAAACCCCAGCAAAAAGCAGTGGAATAGGAGCCAGCGAACAGAGCTGTAAACAAGGGAGTTCTGCTGGAGAAGGAAGGAGTCAAGCCCTGGTCCTTAGGGGTGGAGTGAGTGAGTTTTGGGGAGGAGTTGTTTGTTTCTTTTATTGTGTTTGGTTTTGTGTGTTTGGTGTTTTTAGTTAGGTTTGATTTGGGGATCTCCTTCAGCTCATCCGGCTCAGGCAGCTCCTTCAGATCCTCAGGGCCCATGCGGTGGGTAGATCCGGCAACTTCTCCTCCAGGTCGTAGTGGTCAGGTGCTGCCGTACGCTTAAGCACCAAAGGAGAGGTGTCCTTCTCCCTCAGCTGCCGGACTCTGACTGAGTGGGCAGGTCTGGGTTTTATAGGCCTAGCCCCATCTACCTGCTTCCTGTCAGGTGCTGCCTTCCTGGGTTCCAACCCCGGGGGCGGGGGTTGGCTCTCCTCAGTGTCAATCTCCAAGGGAGGCCACACCTCCCAGCTAAAAAGGGCTTTGGGATGTATGGCCACCGGGAGGCATTCATGGACAGAGGACTGTTCTCTTGAGATGAACTTCACTTGAGTAGGGAGGGAAATAGACTTCTAGGATGGAGGTTGGCTCAACTAATTAAGAGAGCTTTAAACTAGGAATTTGAGAGAGATGGCCTCCATGCCTGATTTTAACACTGAGAGGGAGGAAAATGAAATAGGAAAGGATATAGCAGTGGGTAGGAGAATGGGCATGAAGAATAAGAGTCATGTAGATACCAATCTAATAGGTGATACTGGCAGTAGAATGACTGTGGGGAATCGTGGAAGGAATGTGAGTGAAGCCAAACAGCAAAAATTAAGAGCAAGAGGCCTGGGTAACAAAATGGAGGAACTAGAGCTACTGGTGCAGGAAGTGATTATAGGGATAATAGAAACATGATAGAATAGTAGTTATGACTGGAGTACCAATATTGATAGGTATGTGCTGTTTAGGAAAGACAGAATTAAAGGCAAAGGTAGTGGAGTAGTGTTGTAAATCAATGATGAAGTAGATTGTAAAGAAATTAGAAGTGATGCAATGGACAAGAGTCTGTCTGGGCAAAAAATCACATTTGGGAAGAAAACTGCTAGAGCTTCCTCTGGGATACTATTTGGGGTGTGCTACAGACCACTGGGATCCAATTTGATATGGATAGAGACTTCCTTAATGTTTTTAATGAAGTAAATACTACTGGGAACTGTGTGATTATGGAAGACTTTAATTTCCCAGATATAGACTGGAAGATTAGTGCTAGTAATAATAATAGGGCTCAGATTTTCCTGGATGTGATAGCTGACAGATTCCTTCATCAAACAGTTGCTGAACCAACAAGAGGGGATACCATTTTAGACTTGGTATTGGTGAGTAGAGGATCTTGTAGAACTGGTTGTAGGGGACAATCTTGGTTTGAATGACCATGAGCTAATTCAGTTCAAAATAAATAGAAGGATAAACAAAAATAAATCAGTGACTAGGGCCTTTAACTTCAAAAGAGCTAACTTAAAAGAATTAAGGGAATTAGTTAGGGAAGTGGACTGGACTGAAGATCTCATGGCTCTAAAGACAGACAAGGCTTGGAATTACTTCAAGTCAAAGTTGCAGGAACTATCTGAAGCCTGCATCTCAAGGAAGGGGAAAAAATTCATAGGCAAGGGTTGTAGACCAAGCTGGATGAGCAAGCATCTCAGACAGGTGATTAAGAGAAAGCAGAAAGCCTACATGGAGTGGAAGATGGGAGAAATCAGCAAGGAAAGATATCTCTTGGAGGTCAGAACATGTAGAGACAAAGTGAGAAATGCCAAAAACCAAGTAGAGTTGGACCTTGCAAAGGGAATTAAAACCAATAGTCAAAGGTTCTATAGCCATATGAACATGAAGAAAAGAAAGCAAGAAGAAGTGGAACCGCTAAACACTGAGGAGGGGGTGGAGGATAAGGATAATCTAGGCCTCACCCAATATCTAAACAAATACTTTGCCTCTGTTTTTAATGAGGCTAACGAAGAACTTAGGGATAGTGGCAGGGGGTCTAATGGGTTTGAGGATATGGAGGTAGTGTAAAGGTCCCCTGGCATGGGTGGGGCTGGTGGCCCTCCTCACCGTCAATCTCCAAGGGAGGTCACACCTCCCAGTGACTGTGTTCTGTGGGCAGTTGTATCAAAAAAAGGGGGGAGATTTCTAGCCCTGAATCAGGTGAGCCACCAGTTCACAGCCCCAGCCCTTAGGGAAGGTGGGCCAAGCAAATGGGAACAGCCTCTAGCCCTCAGCAGGGCAAGAAAATGGTTCAAAGCTGCGGCCCCTAGGCATGGCAGGCAGCAGGGAACAGCCTCTGGCCCTTAGCGGGTGATCACCCCTAGGTTGGGGTAGGAATAGGGGAGGGGGATGCAGGCCCACCCGACTCCAATGCATCCCAGCCCAGGGCTCTGGCAGTTATGGGTTGTCCTGTCACTGGGTCAGCGGGCTCCAGCCAAAATGTGCTGACTCAGCTACAGGCCATAACACAGCTGCATGGTGTCTGGCTCCCCTGGGCTCTTTCCTTCCCCCTTCCTTAGAGTACCTGGTTACTCTCTATTTCCTTAGAATACTCTGCCCAGAATCCTTCAGCCTCAGGATTTAACTGATCACCATATTTGGGGCCAGGAAGGAATTTTCCCCCAGGACAGATTGGCAGAGGCCCTGCGGGTTTTTTGCCTTCCTCTGTAGCATGGGGTCCAGGTCACTTGTTGGTGGATTCTCTGTACCTTGATGACTTTAAATCATTATTTGAGGACTTCAGTAACTCAGTCTTAGGTTAGGGATCTATTACAGGAGTGGGTGGGTGAAGTTCTGTGGCCTCCGTTGTGCTGGAGTTCAGACTAGATGATCATAATGGTCCCCTCTGACCTTATAGTGTGAATCAATGAATTTTTTCTCAAATGTAGCTTGGGCGTATGACAATTCAGTGACTTTTAAGTATATTGAAGTTTGAAAAGTCTGCGTTATTCTGTTAAGATCATTTAGGACAAAAACAGTGCTATGACAGCAGGTGTTAAATTTCTTAAAGGAACCCACTATAAAATTTATTTTTAACTACTAACCTCGTTAACAGCTTTGCCTCAGAAAATTTGTTCTGTATTTCAGCTAATAAGCACTGTAATTTTCATACATAAAAGTGGTAACATCTCTGCTTTAAATATAAAAGCTTAGCTTTAATTATTGAACTGTGGCAGAAGCTACCATTATGTATATTCACAGATTCACCTCCAACACAGGTCAAATTTCCAGAGGTAGACTTAAGTGCATGCTAATTTCACCTGTCACAGGGTGGCACAAGGAGAGAGGTGTTTTCCTCAGGTAACCAGACCCCAAACCGTTAGATGCCTAACTTCTTTTGGCTTCTTTGAAAATCTCAGCTTTAGATATTTAAATGTAGCCCACCCCACAGGACCACCCTGCTCTCCAAGAGTGTCCATTATTCCTCTCTTCTCAGGGGCTTGGTGGCCTACCTTAGAACCAATAGGCCCTGGGTTTTTTGCACTGAGAGCCTCTGTGTAGTGGCTGGTCTCAAATCAAAAGGCAATCCCTCAGCCACTAAGACAATACAATTTATAAGCACAGCAAATCAAGGCTATCAAATGACTGAGGACCCAACCAATGCCATAGCAGTGAACACAAAAATGCCATGAAAGTCTCCCCAGAGCTTTAGCTGGTTGATGGAGTTGGAGCTCCATGCAAAAGGCTGGTGTTCCTCCCTGGGAAGCTGGAAGCTCTCCATTTTGGCTGCAATAGGTCCCTGGTGGCCTCAAACCCTGGCTGTCCTCTGCCTCCTGGGCAGGAGAGACCTACCAGGCTCAGCTGGCAGTCAGTACTTACAGGAGCAGCATGGTTTTGAGGCGCCATCTCTTTGTGGCACTGGGGTCTCCAGGTCAGTCTCAAGCCTGGCTGAGAGACACAAAATGGCATCTTCCCTCCTGCTGCAGGTAAAACTCTGGGGCTGCTGCTGTAACCCAAACCCTTGCAGCTTGCTCTCCTACCCATCACTGTCCCTGCTCTGTCTCAGCTCACACTTTTGGACTGTCCCAGCCATGAGCAGGTTCTCTGGGGCCTCTGATGGGCTGCCTGGCTTGTCCTTTGGGTTCCTGGTCCAGCCCCATGGACCATTTGTACAAGCACAAGTGATGCAGACAATTTCACTTCCAGTTGCTGATTTTATGATCCTGGGAGCCGCTACCATTAAAAGCTCAAACTAGCAAGGGGACTACATAAACAACACCAACGCCATAAATTTCACGTGGACACTGACTGGCAACTAGTACTGATCCCAGAGTATGAGTGAGAATCCACACATGCAGTACAGCATCCTGCACTAGCTTTGGTATGCACTCAATAAGTAGCCTTGTACTGTGCACTTGCAGAAATTATGTACTGTGGCCAAGATTTTAAAACATGGGTGCCGAGACACCTAAATCCATATTTAGGAACCAATGGTCCAATCTGACAAAAGGTGCTGATCTCCCAGAGTTCAAAGTGAATTAACTAGGAGCTGCTGGGTGCTCAGCAAGTGTAAGTGTAAATATGAACACTTGATTATCTTCACTATATTACTCATTAGCTTGTATGTATAGGTCATGCCCTCTCTTATTCATCTCCCTTCTAAATAGTTCTAGTCTTTTCAATCTCTTCTCCTACAGAGCTCTGTCTCTAGTCATTTTTACATCACTAGTCTCTGCATTCCTTTCTAGTTCTGCTCTACTGGCTTTCACATTATACATATTCCCTTTTCTAAAGGTCAACTTCTCACAAGTGTTTTTCTTTTAATTTTTTTTAAATAAGGTAATACTCTCTCTATCCTTTCCCCAACAAAACAAATAAAATATGCACACTCTAGAAAAGAAATATTGAAATTTTTAAAACCCAGATAATTAAGAACCATCATGAGTCTGAGACATCAATGGGTGAAACAACAACAATGCATTCCAATTACAAGATAAAACCAAACAAACATTAGCTACAAGTGTAAAGAAAATTAGAAAAAAAGGGTAAGCATTTTCATAGAGATTTAGTAGTGCCAGATATACTGGTCGTTAAGGCCCTGATCCAGCAATGCACTTAAGTACATGCTTCAACCCATTTAGGAGCGGAGATGGAGAGAGTAAGGAGAGGAGACAGGAGCAAGTGTACATCCTTTGGTTTTTAGAACAGCTGCATGAAGAACGGGAACAAATTCTAAATAAATTTGATGATCAATATTAAAGCAACCAAATAAGCTTTTTGCAGAAAGATATTCAACCATTTATAGAGTACTACAGTAATGAAAAGGATTCATAATTTATTGAACAAAAAATACCAAAATGTGACAGAAATTATTCACAACAAATAATTGACCAATTCTAGTTCTAAGGATTCAGGAAATAAAAACTAAATTGCAAAAGAGGAATGATTTGAAATCTGACTGTGCCTATTAGACATTACTAATGCTCTCATTTGAGAGGCTATATTAAGGCCTGCCGCTGTGACTAGAATCCTGTTAATCAGTAGCAAGAATAAATAATATATTCACTGAGATGAAGAGGGTAAAGCGTTGATATCAATGAGCTATGAACAGTAAAGACAGCGCCATGGGTGTTGAAAATTCATGTCCAATTGTTTTCACCTGTAAGTGATGGAAAAAGAATTCCACACAAGATAGACATACAGCAATGAAATAAAGATTATTTGTCTTATATCTTAAAGGGTTTTGTTGGTGTGTGTTAACTCAGTGTCTCATCCAACTCCCATTAAACCAATGGGAGCCTTTCCAAAGGTTTTAATGAGAGTTGATCATTGAAGCATATGTAATAGACCATCTAATCCGCACAAGCTTGTGCCAGGCATACTGCAGTCAGACACAGCTTAGCTTCCTCGTGATTAAACCTTTGACTTCCTCTGAACAGGTTGCCAATCATCATGAATTGTGCCAGTCTGTAAAGTGACTTAGGGATGTCTTCACTTAAAACTTACAGCGGCACAGCCGTATTGGTGCCGCTGCAAGAGCGCTTTTGTGGTTGTGTTATGTTGACAGGAGAGAGCTCTCCTGCCAACATAATAAAACCACCTAAACAAGTGGCGGTAGTGGGAGATATCTCCTGCCAACATAGCACTGTACACACAAATGCTAATGTCAGCAAAATTTATATCACTCGGGCGTGTTTTTTCACCCCGAGCGACCAAAGTTTTGCTGGCATACGTACTAATATAGGACAAGGCCTTAGTGATGTTGCCAGCAGGGAATTAGTATAAGGACCTTCAAGTCTTCAACACAAGAAACCTACCAAGAACCGCAGAAATTAGATATGTGCCTAGGATTTGATAATATTTTACATCCACTTGTCACTGGTGTAACTGACTACACAAGGTGTAAGGCAACGGTGAAATGGGCCCATAATGTTTATGGCAGCCAAACTTTCTGCAAAGTAACTCATTGGTCTATATGAAATAAATATTTGTGGGTGCTCCCTGAAACTAAGCAGCAACACTTTAACAGTGTTCTTAGGGTAAGAGCTAGAGAGTGTTTAGCAAGCACTTCTTTTGTATTTAAAGCCTTTCAGAATTTATATTTTCATATACACACACAGTAAAAATACCATCAGCTTCTAAAACTTTGTCATGAGGTTCAACTCCTACTTTCACTACACCTTATGCAAACTTAATGAAGTCAGATCATGGAAGGATTTGGCCAATATGAGAGTTATTACATTTTTAAAAAACTCTTACTATGCAGGACTTTTCTGCCCCACAGGCAGAATTCTATTGAATAACACTGAGTTCCTGAAAAAAGGAGTGCCTTTTTGCAAAAGAGAACATTTGCAAAGCTTCAGGACTGTAATTTATTTTTGTAAAGTCTGCCCTTTCAAATGTTTGCACACACTATATCCATTATAACATCAAAAATTAAGGCAGATTATTTTTCTATGTTTCTTTCTTGGTATAGTTTTTCTCGTTATAATAGTTTAAAAATATAGATTCATTGTAGAACTTTTCTTAGCATCAGATTCTACCAGACTTACTTACAGTGAGTAGTACTCATTCCTTGGGTAGTCCTGTTAATTTCATTGTGTCTGTTTGAAGACTATGGTATTACTCAGTGTGAGTAGGGCTGACAGAATCTAGCACTTAGTTTGTTTAACTTGCTAAAGTCTTATCTATTAGAGCAGTCAAAATGGGAATAAAAAGCAAATGTCAGAAGTCAGCCCAATATTTTTTATGCACTAAGAAAAAGCTTACTTAATATGTAATAGAAATATGAATAAAATTGAGGAACTTCCTCTTTGGTCAGCAGATTTCAAATATATCTGAGTAATTACTTCTTTACAATATCATTCCAAACAATGTTGGTTTAACTGAATTAAAATCTGGGAAATATATAAATGTTTTGAACCATGTGATTTTATATAGTTACAAGTTCAAATTATTGGCTCAATTGGCAACTAGAGCACTGGAAAATATTTTTCCCTAAGGTGATTCATTCTGATCAAAACTGTTTTGTAAAATCTAGAATTTACAGTGAAAATATATATTTATGTGTCTATATTTCTTCAAAGACAACTAACCTATTACCTCTGTAACAAATTGTGTTCACCTACATTTTATTGCCTTGTAGGGGATTTCTGGTATGTGTGTGTACGGAGGATTCCCTCAAATTTTTTAAAGAGACAGTCTTTCCACAAGGCAATAACACATTTAGGTTACCACAACATTACTTTGGTTGGCATGTGGGTCCAAGCAGATTCTGCAGCCCAAGAATAGAAAAAGCTACTATTCTGATCCTCAGTAAGAATGGGAACAGTCTTTTTTCTGCCTTGCTATCTAAAAGGGAAGACATACCGTTTTTGCTTCCTGATGGAAAATGAATGTATAATTTATATAGTTTTTGTAAATCAAAAGCTCTCGCAGCACCTTATAAACTAGCTTGCAAAGCTGCAGGCTCCAAGTCTGGTGCCCCAATGAGGGGAAAGTAAGATGGATGCTCTGTATCAATCTGTATTTGTGAATATAGACCCTGTAGTCATGAATGCATATAAGAACTCAGGACTGTCAGCAGAAACACAATTCCACCCCAGATGGCACTAGGTCTCTTGTGAACTTTCGTATAGTTCTACATAGAAAAAGCTGTGTGTTGGCTTGCCAGCCTGAGCTAGCTTAAATCAACTCAGGGTAGATAGCTACTCAGTGAAGACAGTGCAGCACAGCTTCAGTGTGGATAGCATGAGCCTGGTCTGGATCCAGGGTAAGCACTTGGCTCCCTAGCTGCTCTAAAGCCTGTGGTGCACTGTCTTCACTGCTATCATTACCCATCCCAGCTGGATTCCAGCTACCTAGGTAGAAGAGACTGTGCACAGGTTTGTTGTATAGACAGACACTGAGAGCTATGTTTGACAGGGGAAATATGTAATGTATGTAAGCAGGGTGGATAAAAATAGATTTTTTGAAAAAAAATTGATTGTTTTGAGTCTGTTACTGAAATTAAAATAAGTTTTTCTATTTAAAAATAAAATAATTTGTATTAAATCCAGATTTCATTTTAAACAAGTTTGAGGCCTAAATTTATAATCTCTTAAAACATTTAAATAAAAAATAAATATGCTGAATCCATGAGCATGTATCAAAAACTGAGTTCAAGGTTGCTTTTCTAGATCAAAGAAAGAGTCAGGGGCAAACCAACTAACTTTGGAGGTCAAGCTCTATAAATGTGGCACAACAAGTCATGTACTATATTAAGGGCTTGTTCCTACAGGTGATCCAGGGGCTATGCTACTGGGTTAAAGAGCATGGCAGAGTCATCACAGGCTTTGAAATCTGGCTTCTGACTCCAGGAGACACCATCATGCATCATAAGATCATTCACTGAGCCCACCTGGGTGGTCTCCTACCCCTATTTTATAGTGTCTCCCTATCTGAGCTCTGATTGGCTCAGTTCTCCAGCTCTGAATATTTAAGACTCCACCTCGTATGAAAACTTACTCTCCAGCTTATGGAAAAACATCGATCTACTCTCTGTCTACCAGCCATGGTTTCTGGATAGTTCAAGGTCCATCAAGTCAGTGGGCTCGTTCTTTCTCCTTGCAAGAGTACACAGACACAAACAAACAGAAATCCATCAATTTCTCCACTGCCTCCCTCTGTGTCTAAATAAATAAAATGCTGCAATGCAGTTACATGAGCAGAAGCCTGGAATTATTAGGGTTTTTTTAATTTTTATGGGGGTGGAGCAGGGCAGAGGAGTTAAAGAACAAGGAAGAAAGAGCAGAGTGTGCAACCAGAGAAGGAACAAAACTAGTGTCAAAGCAGGACGTTGTGGGAAGAAGGGATAATATTCTTCAGAGTGCAGCCTCTAGTGTTGATTTCAACACCTGGGAACTGGAGAAACAACTGTCATGGCTGTAAGACATAAAAAGATCCCATCTGGGAATATTTTCAATAAATTCCTGTACCTCAGGGTAAAAAAGGAACACATGACACCTGTAAACTGTGCAACAAAGAGATGTCAGGCCTGGCTGTCCGAAAGGAACATGTTCCTCAGAAGGCAATGACTCAGAAGATGATGATGTGGACATGTCTGAATAATCTGGATCAACTGGCTCAAACTCATTTTTACACCATTCTTATGGACTACCTACCATGTCTTACTTTGCTAGTCAGTGTAGTGTTACTGGTGGATTACTTATGATTTTCAAAATGTTTGTGTCCAAATATAATTGGTATGGTTGTTGTGGGAGTATTTATCAATTCCTTTTTTACTGTTACTGCTGGACTTCTGAAATTATTTTTATTGCTCAGTATAATCAAACATCCTAAGTGAAGATTTCCTATTAAAAAGCAAAGTTTGATTAGCATTTATGAATTTTAACATTTACAACACATTTTTTCAAGTTGTTTGGTATGTTGGAAGAGATCGAGGTTTACATAGATGTTGGTAGTCCTTATGATTTGTTAATTATTTTCCCTCTAAAATGAGTTTAGAGTAAATTAAATATTTCAATAGTGGTACAAGCAGCTGCAGTAGGAGAAATATTTCATTTACAATCTCATGTTTTAATAGCTGTACACTAAATTACACCTAGTGAATGAGAGTGACTTTTTAAAAAAAATCATTTTGTGGCAGGGACTATCTTAGATATCAGGATTATGAACATCCATCATCTGTAATATCTACAACTTCAGAGTAATCTGCTAGTACCATCAGCAGTGCTGCAACTAAACGTATGTCAGACAGTAAATTACTTACATATAAAAAAAGACTGTTTATCATCTAGTAGAATCAGGAATGAGTTCATAATCAGGACCAGCAAGATTCCATATATGAAAAAATTGCTCAGTTCATTTATGCAACAAATTCTCCCTTTTGTCTTGCTCAGAACAAACATTTCATTGACACGATTCAATCATCATGACCAGGCTAGACTCCATCTGACAGAGCAGACACTGGTGAATGCAGTGTAGGAGAAGGAAATTGAACAGTGTGCAAAAAACTAATCAGAAATTTGTTAATTTAAATCTTGATGTGTGGAGCAATATACACAACAATTCAGTAATAGACAATCCCATCATGTTACACAAACACCTATCTTTCAGAAACAACTGGTACATCAGGAAATGCTCATACAGCAGAATATTTATAAGAGGTATCAGTCAAAGTTATAACAAACTGAACAAAAAGTCAAGTGCCAAGTACAGAGTTTTGTCACAGACAGTGCTGTATATGCAGCAAAGATGAGAAGGAATTTAGAATAAGATAATGAACAGAACCTGAAATTAATCATATATGGGTGTAGTGCTCATTTGACATATGTAGTAACCAAAGGCTTAAGTACAACTCCAGGAAAAAAGGGAAAATGTTGTTGAGATCGCAAAATACTTTCATAACAACCACTTTGCTTCAGCTTCAATGACGAAAGCAGAAGGACCCAAGCTAATTCTCCCCCAAGATGTATGATGGTATTCAGTGGTTGACTGTTTTGAGCTATTTAAGAACTGACCTAGTCTGATGACAATTTGCGAAGAAAATCATGACTCTAGTAGATGGAATGTCCACCGCAAAGTAATCAGCATTGGACTAAAGAGAAATGTAGAAGGTATGCTGAATCTATTTCTACAGTCTTGGACAAACTGTACAAAGATTGCTGCTGTAGTGCTGATGCTGCTGAAATTTGGAAAGAACATAAAGGGACACTGAAGAACACAATACCCATCAACAAAGTTAAACTGCAGGTGGTAAAGAAACAGGTGGATGAAGCACTTATTCCACCTCATTTTCTTGCCAATATTCTTTACCCAAAGTACCAGGATAGATGACCAACTAATGAAAAGATGCTGCTGCTATGACATGGGCATTTGGTAATCACCCTTCAGTCATGCCTCACGAGGAGGGTGGTGAAGCACTGGAATGGGTTACCTAGGGAGGCATCTCCATCTTTAGAGGTTTTTAAGCTGCGGCTTGACAAAACTCTGGCTGGGATGATTTAGCTGAGGATAGTCCTGCTTTGGGCAGGGGGTTGGACTAGATGACCTCCTGAGGTCCCTTCCGACCCTAATATTCTATGATTCTATGCCAACCATAATAAATTTCAGGGCTGGAGGTGAACAATGCAAGCAATGCATGTTTGCTGATGTTTTAAAGAAAGTCGCACCACTGCACTGGTGGAAGCACCTGGCTAAGCACCTGGTACCAGAGTCTGTTGAGGTGCTAAACCAGCTTTTTACCACAGCAGCCTCTTCTGCAAGCACAAACATACTTTCTTCATTTGGACTCATTCATTCAAAGCTGAGAAACTGATTGAGAGTTAAAACATCAGTTTTTCTGCTCTTTCGAGTCCAGCCTATGAATGAAAATAAAGGAGGTAGGGGATGAAAGCGACTTATTTTAAAAGTTTGAAGGAGAACCTAAGTAACTTATGAGACTGCCGTCCAATTTTCAAGAGACTTTAGGTGAGTAAGAACTTAACTTCCAGTCAGTTTCACTTAGGCTATGTCTGTGCTACCACTTTGGGTGGTATGACTTATGTCGTGCAGAAGTGTGAAAAAACACACCTCCTGAGCAATATAAGTTACATTGACAGAAGTGCCGGGGTGGAGAGCTTCTCCCTCCAACATAGCTACCGCTGCTCATTGGGGGTGGTTTAATTATGTCGACAGGAGAGCTTTTTCCTGTCGGCATAGAGCAGCTACACGAGAGATCTCACAGTGGTGCAGTTGGATCAGTACAACTATGCTGCTATAAACTATCTAATGTAGACAGCCTTAGATATATTTGAAAATTTTCCTTGGCTGAGCTGAAATAACCAGTTTAATTCACTGACTGCAGTTAATCCATCTGTTCCTTTAATAAATCATTTAGTTGTAAATGTGAAACGTGTTTGGATAAAATTCGTGTATCCATCCAAAACATTTAAAGTTGTTTTGTTTAATAAAAATAAATTTTATGCGCCATTGTATGTGTAATTAAATTTCTGTTATCATCCTAATGCAGCTTGACACAAATCCTGAGCAAAAAGTTAATCTAGTAAATAAACAACATATCATTCACAATTTTCAAACATATTAAAAACTTGCCATTAATAAGAATCTGAAAATATCAAGCTATATACAATTGCTTAAATAAATGTATATAGTTACAGTGTTTCCTGCTAGGTAGCAAAATGATGTGTCAAATCTATTGTAAAGGATCTATTTAGTTGTAAATCAACATGCTTTAATGGTTATATCAACGGATGCTCTTTTCTTTAGAAAATAACTAAAATACAAATGGAAAAGTTTATTTAAATTGAGGCTTTCCACTTGGTGATTTAAATCGCTTTGATATAAATCAATCCACCCTGTTCTTAAGTGAGTATGACCATATTGCTCTGGAGTGACTGACTCACAGAGATGTTAAGGAAAAGAGATAACTTTCAGCTCAAATAGCAGACCAGTGGGTTCCAGCCCTGTCTGCCTGTCTCTCTGATTTATCTAATATTTCATGTCTGTTACCTACAGCACATGGATGGATTACAAAACAACACTCAGATGTGATTTGAACTTCTGTAGCTTTCAGATGTTTGTCTAATAAATGACGTATGTAATACGCTGGCTAAGTAGGTGTAATCATGTCTTTGCCAGCAGCTGGCCCACAGAGAATAAAAGCCTGCTATTTACTATTAAATAACACTCTCACCATTGGCTCAAGTGGTGGGGGCTTGCACTAAAGGTGGATCCCTGATGCAATCTGGTATCTATATAGATGCAAAATGATGAAGCCATTTTTATTAAAAATAGCCTGGGCAGTGGGATTAGCAGCCAGAGTGCTGCTGGACCCTGATCTCTGGCAGCTGCTCCAGCCTCTCTGCTCCTCTAGCCCTGGAGGGCGAGCCCTGGCCGCTGCTTCAGCTCTGATGCTGCTGCTCCTGTGGTTCTGGAGCTGACAGCTGCTCCAGCCCTGCCCTGGAAGAAGTCCCAGAGATACTGTAAAGTCCCAGAATCCATGACCTCCATGAGAGAATCATACTCTTAATCTATCACTAACATGCAATTCAAATTAGAATATATTTACTCCTTTTCAGGAGGACTTTTTTTTTGGTCAGTTCAATTGCTGCTTTCAACAAATGTAATATCACCCCTCATTATATGTAAAGTTTCTTCCCTCCCTCCTCCTCTCTTCCACTTATGTTTGAACTGGACTATGATCAGTGATCCTAGCGGACACTGATGAAAGCTTTATGATGCCAGTTCCTCTTAAGTCAAATACTCTTGGAGAGAGTAATTTGGAACGAGTATCTTCCTCATTATCAGACGTTACAGAATACATTATCAGAAATCAGAGAACTACTTGATAATTATCACTGAACGAGGGAGCATTTTGTTCTTTGATACTTACCAATAAATCTGGGAATACTAAAAAGTTAAAGTGCTTTACACACAGTAAAGCCAAAGAGTGAATGAGCACGCAGTTGACATTTGTTGACTCAAACAAATCCTAGGCCACATTGTGAAATCCTTACTTTGCATAGCACCTTGCTTTACAGAAGTTCCAACTCAAGGCAATGAGACTACTCGTGGAATAAAGGACTACTCAATGTGAGCAGGGCTTGCAGAATCTGCCATAAATTAATCAACCCTCAAAATACTAAATTTTATAGGAAAATTAGATGTAGGAGTAACTCAAACCAGCAAAAGCCAACACAAGAAAGTTACAGCTTGTACTGCAGCACTGAGGTGAGAATGGGAGGCAGGGAAGAAAGGGGAAAAGATGGGGAGTTTTCTGGGCCCACCCCTCTACCCTCAGCAACTGCTGGATGAAGAAATGTGCAAGAAAGAGGTCCTGTCCTCTCTGGGTACATTAGGGTCCCAGTCCCACACAGTCACTCCCCCCATTTCTTGTAGCCATTTGGGTTTAGGGAAAGGAGAATCTCCAGGTTGGAGCCAGCCTACAGACCAGAGAAATTGAAGCCAACAGGAGCAAACACAAGCAGCAGCCTTGGTAGAGTCCAACAGACACAGATGATGTCAGGTGGCCTGCTACAATTTGAACTTTTTTTTTCTGTTGATGTGCCTGCTAGCTATCAGCCCCTCCACACAGTCTCTTCATACCAACTTTTTCCATGTGCCTCGCAAGTCTTTCCTCCTCATTTCCCATTTAATAGAAACAAAACCAAACTTAACTTTGGTTTAGTTTGGGGTTTGGTTATTTAAAAAAACAGACCAGCCAGACACACAATCCCAGACAAGAGATAAAAAGTCCTGGAACTACCACAATGCTGGCAGATCACCACTTAGTTCACCCTGCTTTTGTGTTCTTTCCCTCAGCCAGTGGGTGTTTTGTCTAGTTAGTCTGTAAGCTCTTTGGGATAGGGTATGTCTTTTACTTCTACTCAGCACAATGGAGTTCTGGGGCCTCTGGACTCTACTCCCATGTTGCCAACTCCCAAACTTATCGGGGGTAGGACCTTGGCGTCTGCTTGAGCCAATCACAAAATGAGGCCAGAACTCCAGTGTCAGCAATTTTTGGAGAGCCTAAGGGAAACCCTGTCTGATTGTCTGCTTTCCCCCAACCCCCACTTTACCTCCTGGGGAAGAACAGCTAAGTCAGAGCTGCTTGGAATTTCCTAACTTTGAGAGCTTGCAGCCTTCACACTTTTGTAACAGTGTTTTTTAAATGTAGTAAACTGTATATATCTATGAAGGCATATTAATCCACTCCCAAATAACTGCTCCTCTGTAGCCATTCTGCTCTGTGGACTAGATATCTATATGTAGCTCACAGATGGGAATGACTCCATGGGTCTGTTTTGTCACATTCGTAAATACGTCCTAAGATTCCATCACAAAGACTTTTCTTTCCCTATCTATTGTTTGCTTGAAAAATGGAGCAAACATTTCTTCATCTAGAAGGATGAGGCCTGGCTCAGCAAGTTTCCAAATCAGACCTAACTGACTGTAAACCTGCAGGTGGAGTTCATAATGAACAGTACTAGCACTCGATCAGTACTAGCAGTGTGATTAGAATATAGTAAAAAATCCATTACTCTTGACAGCTGCCACACTGTTACCATCTATTACACAAAGTAATACATTTAAGTCAATCAAAATAATAAACTGCCTGTCTAAATCTGAATAGGGTATATTTGCTGAACAGATTAGTCTGCTCCTTTAGACTTTTATAAAACTTGCCTGAAGGGAGAAACTTCAAAGTAAAAATCTCCCTCTACATTTTACAACTCACATTTGTTTTAGCTTGTTCAATAGCTGCACTCTAATCTTTCTTAGGCCTGGTCTTCACTAAAAAGTTAGGTCGATCTAGCTGTGTCGTTCAAGGGTGTAAAGAATCTACACCCAAGTGATGTAGTTAAGCTAACCTAACCCCCAACGTAGACAGCACTAGTTTGATGGAAGAATTCTTCCATTAGTTTAGCTACTGCCTCTGCAGAGATGGATAATTTCTGCTGACAGGAGACCCCTTCCCATCAGCACTGACATGCTAGAGTGGCACAGCTCCAGAACTTTAGCTGTAGGTCTAGATGTAGATTTCAAGCGTAGATAAGCTCTTAGCATCAGTGTTTGAAACAAATCTTTAAACTAATAAATTACTTCAAGAGATTAACACCTCTTCAGTAGCTACGTAAGAATTCCAACACCATAGAAAACCCCACACAACTGGCTCAGTAGAAAAGACAACTTACTCAATAGAAATTCAAAATAAGTACAGTCTAGGTAGAATTTGGTCACAGCCCTGCAACTGACTCTGTTAGGGTTCATCCCACCACCCACGTTATCAATTATATCAGCTCTACGCCACTGAAGGCATCTTCCTCTGGGAGCAGCACTTGTCGGTGGGTAAATTCATTGCTTTCACAAGCTGTTTTGGGCATGGGAACAATCATGGGCATTGTGTGCAATGGGTGAAATCCACCCTTGTGCAGAGAGTTAGCATGCCACTTATGTCCTAATTTGGAGGCTTAAGTGGCACACAGATCTTTCAATGGCTGCTTGCACAGGGGTGAATGCCACCAACAGATCTTATGGGTCAAGTATTGCCTTTGCTCAGGAAAAATTTCCCCCACCAGTGTCAATGGAATTAAGATCTGCTTTATTTGTGTGTAATTCCTTGTCTGGTTTACTTACAACAGATTGCCTAGTTATACATTTTCCCTATTCCTTTCCTAATTTTCTAGAAAAAAAAGTGGGATAAGAAAAATATTTGATAGAAAACTTGTGAAAGTGTAAAATATACAAACTAAGAGATGTGAGGAATTGTATTTTATTCTTGAACTGGTCAATAGAAGGATTTGATAATCACTATTTGGTTGCATATAGGAGTTCTTTAAAATAACCTGTCCTTGAGTGTGTGTAAGGGAAAGAAGAACAGGATGCAGAGGATATGCAGTGGGAATGGTGTCCCAGCCTGTCCATGAATGTACATTCCCGATCAGTGAAAAACCCCGGCACCATGAACTTCCCAGTGCAGCCCATATTGAAATTCATAAAAATCGACCTCTGTGGTCCAGGAGGGCCAGCATAAAAATGGAGTAGTGCCCTTTGTGATATTTATACTCCTGTCCTCTTTGGAGAAGGCAAACCATGGGAACATGGCCCCCATCAATGGCCCCACGCAGCTAGGAAAACCCACTCTCTGAATGGCAGCAATTACCTCAGGAATATCTTTTATGCCAACCACCTGGGAGTAAACTACACCACTGATTGCCTCAGAAACCTCTGCCACCACTTTACCCTCAATCAACTTTCCAACCCAAACTCGTTGGCAACAGAACTGTAGTAGCCTGGGGTAACCAGCTTCCAGATGGTGACAGCAAACCAGCTTCTAGACAGCAAGGGTGCCTTCATGTGCTTTACATTGGAAGGTGGGGGCAAGCTACTCACAAAGCTCCAGAAATGCAGTTTTCTTTATGCAAAAGTTCTGGACCTCCTGCTGGGCATCCCAGGGCTGCATGACCGTGTGGTTCCACCAGTCTGTGGTTGTGGTCCTTGCACCAGAAGTGTGGGTCTACTGGGGGCATCAGCAGCTATAGTGAGTGTCATGAGCAGCATCGCCCAGATCAAGTCTACTAGGTCTGTGTCCTCCTTCTCTTTCTTCCTCATAACTTTTGTCAGGTGCCTTCAGTGGATCAGAAAACTCGGCTAAAATTTCCACCAGTTACTCACAACAACTGTCTGTTTCCTGACAGGATTACTTTTCACAGGAGTGAAAGCACAAGCAAGAGAAGTTCTTCAGAAAGTGCCTCCTCCATATTGCTGGCTCTGGTTGCTAGGCGTGCATAGACCAAAGTGGCTGCTCAGAAGGCTGTGGTAATTGGCTGTACAAAGTTCCTGTAATGTACAGAGTGGACAGTGTGGCAAACGACCGGCTTCTTCCTAGTGGGTCTCACACTTCTGCCTCTTGTAGTGGGCCAAGACGTTGCTGGTCACCCCATCTTCCCTGGGAGGGGGGTAGGGACCCGGGTCCGCCCGCTCCTCCGGGTGCCAGCCCAGTGGCCCTCTGAGTAGCAACTATGTGCTGCTGGCACCTTACTTGCAGCTGCAGGCTTTTCCCCTGGGCTACTCTCCCCTCTCTGTCTTTCTGGCTTCTTGAGCCCAGTACCTTCCCCAGGACTCCACCTCTCTCCCACACACCGCTGTACTCCATTCTGTTCTCCTCCACTTCACACACTCCTCTGCTCACCACACACCTACTCCTTCCACTCCACACTGTCTCTCAAGAGTAGAGGGTTTTTATAGGCACCTGGGTGGGGCCTGAATTGGTATCAGCTGACTCCAATTACCCTTTGGCTAGTCTACAGGGAATAAAGCCTGGAGCATTCTAGCACTCACATAGTGCCCTTCTAGAACTTTCCCAGTGCCCTCTGCCTTTGCTATACCACAACAGTTAAGTTTTCCCACACGGCATGACAGTCAAGGAGCTAGCGCAGCCACATTTCAAGAGGGCGCTAAAGAATCTGGGATATGGTTCGTTTGACTCAGGTCCATGTTCTTCAGTGCGGATGCCAGATCCTGGGGTTTGAAAACTCTTAATCTAAAATTGACAATCAGTGTAGATGCTCAAGACCTCAGTTCTCTAACTCAGAGTCAGCTGACCTCAGTACCACTAATCCTGGATTTACACAGCAGTATAAACATACACGTGGATTCTGGCACTGGGTCTTTATGTTCGTAAAGTGCTGCATAAAGTTTATGATGCAATAAACAAAATTCCACTTCCTCTATAATCTGTGTGAGTTTTAATGTGTTAGGCAAAGAGATACATTGATGATATCTAATCCCATTTGGTTAAAATTATTTAGACATAAATGTTTATCAGTCAGTGGCCTTAGGAAAAATAAGGAACTAGAAGGAAGTTATTTTTTTACGAAGGTTAGGTAAGTGTTCAAGCAGGTAAGATGACTTGATAGTGAAACACTTGGGAAGTTTAAATTTTTACCAGTTAGTTATAATATGAGAACTACACTCTGAATATGGTTCTGTTTTCTTATTGTCTACAAATATGGTTCCAGTTTTAAACACTGAAATGGATGAAGCACTAGCTACAGTTACTAGCTGTAATTTCTTTGGAAGTTAGCCAGGCATTTTAAATCATTCAGGTAAATTATATTTATAACTTGAAGCCCAGAACTCATCTTTTTTTTTCATTAGGAAATTTAAAAGTCATTCTGAATGGACAAGATGACTCATTTAAGATCATGAGAGGGTTACTTGCTGAAACACACTGCTCTACACTGTGAAGAAATAAATAAAAATAATGACATCTTTCCAAATTGCTCCAGTGACACTTACTGCTAACATTTATTGACTCCCCTGGCAATATGTCAAAAGATCGAGAGATAATTAGGCCACTGGCCCTATCTTCCTCCAAGAAATCATAATTTCCTGGAGGGAGATTATAATATATCATAATTAGTTTTTCAGTTATGGTATTTTTTAAAAAGTTCCTTCTGTGATGCCATGTATAAAAAGGTGACCCTTTATATCACTGTTGTTACCACCGTTACACTTTGTATAAGATTTATGAAAATTGTGCGTCATGTAAGGTGTCAACGGAAAAGTTACAACCTGTCAAATATGATTGTCCTGATTAAATCCATGTATCACCACTGTATCTAAAGTTATGAATATTGGCTACGTATTTTACATCAAGGCCAGACAGCTATGTGTTGATGACCTATTAAGGACTCTCCAATCTCACAAGGGGCCATAGAAGAAACTCATCCCACCCAGATAGCTCTTCCTGAGGAGTCCTCAGAGGAGTCCCCTCAGTAAGGGGCCAATGGCCACCCCCTGTAATTCAAGCCATGTAAGGACATGTGATATGCTCATGTGACGGTGGACTCCATTGTGGGCCAATAACTTTCCACAAACAGGGGCTATGGGTTTTGTTTGGGACAATAAACTTCCATGTACATAGCAGAGAATATAAAAGACCTCTAAGACATTTTGCCTCTTTCCTGCCCTAATTCTCTGGACTGTGGATTTATAACTAAAAGAAGTAACTTGAACTACAGATTGAGGACCTTCCAATCTTTTGGAAGTTACCAGAGAGACTGTACAAGCCAGTAGTCTATTCCATCACTGCTACAAACCTGATATAAGGATTTTGCAATCATTTGTATGTATATGATTTATTAACCATTTTTAATTCTTTTTTCTTTTTTAAATAAATCTTTAGTTAGTTTACTAAGGAGTGACTGACAGTGTGCTATTTGGGTAAGAACTAAAATACATATTGACCCGGTGTAAGTGTCTGATCCTTTGTATTTAGAAAGAACCTTACATATGGTCAAACGGGTTTTCAATAACCTCTAACTATACTATGCTATGCTAGATTGGGTTGCCTGGATGGGAGCCAAAGGCTGGAATGCCTAAAGGGGACTGTGTTTGGCTTCTGATTAACCATTGTGGTACTGCAGAAGCTCTTTAGTTACTGGCTTAGTGAATCTAATTGTAGAATAAACCACCAGTTTTTGGGGACTGTCTGCCCTATTTCTTGCAGTCTGCCCTGAGTGTGGCATTCTCAATGTGGTCCATTCTAGCCACTCAGTCACATCTTCATTGCAGCATGACATTTTTATTATAAAGTAATGGCTTACTGCACATCTACTGAACAATCTTTTTTAACAGGGTTCTTAAAATGTTTAAATTACAGGGCAGTACTAATGACTCCAGGATATGAATACCATATCCCATTGGTCTACTAGTTTCCCTTCCTTTGGAAAGTAGACAGATGTGCTGTCTTACAGCTGAAATGGTTCTTTATAAGACTTCCAGACATAGAGAGAAATCTCTTATAAAAGGAGAGTTAAGCTTTATTATTTATAATGCCATGTCACTTGATAAGTACTATGCATTTTAGATAAGGTGATAATTATGCTCTAAAGTAAATCAGAGTGTAGATGTAGGCTACTGTTTTTATTCATACTCATGGATCCCTAGATGGCACTCCTCATCATATGGACAACATTTTAAAAGGATTCAGCATTTGTGAATGACTGTTCCAAACAGCCTCTCAGACAAAATGAAAACACCTAGTCATCGCTGCTATAAGCATTTTGTATTCCCCTATTATTGCAAGCAACCCCCCCTGCTTTGCACAGCTAAGTGGCGCAGTCTTCTACAGCTATGAATAGGGGAAGCACTGGGGGGGTGGGCATGCAGGGGCTATAGCCACCCCAAAATTTGCCTTAGCCACTCTGTAGCAGCTGCCACTCTCTGGCCACTCAGTTCTTAAGGCAAAGCAGAACGAGTGGCAGCTGCTGTCTGGGTACAGATTCAATGGCAGCAGAGAAGTTAGCTGAGGTGGGTTGCTGGGATACCCAAGAGCAGCCCCTGGCCTGTGTGCCACCCAAAGCAGGTGGAGGGTCCAGGGCTCCCCCCAGCAGCCCAGACTGATTCACTCTGGTTTGGGTTCCTGGGCCCCACCCCAACAGTTGCTGTTCCCCGAGAGCTCAGCCAGCCCCAAAGCCAGGTCCCTCCACATGGGCAGCTCTGGCTCCAGTTTCTGGCCACAGGTGGGAATGGAGAGGAAGGGATCTCTTGATGAGGGGGAGGCACGGCCCCTCCAATTTTCTGTCTGGCCCATCTCAGCCCCTCCACCCCCCTCAGGAAGAGGCAGTGCTATCCCGGGCTATAAAATGGAACATGGGGAATGTCTGCAGAGAACCTGGATGAGTACAAAGCAGATTGGACATTAAAAATGATGACACGAGTGAAATATTTACAGATCACCTTGTTTCTAGCACACCTTTGGGGTCTAGTTCCTTATAATGGTACTTTAAATATCCCTTGGAGACAAACAAAAAGAGATAAGAATTGATCTGACATATTGCTAGCAGATAGAGCTTTGTTTCAGACAGTTAAGGATGTTAAGCGGCAATCCCACTGGAAACGTTCCCGGCGTGGGCAGGGCCAGCAGTCCTCCCTCGCCATCAACCTCTGAGGGAGGCCACACCTCCCGGTGCTTGCGCCCTGTGGGGAGTCCTAACAAAAAGGGACAGTGTCCAGCCCTTAGTAGGGCGAGCAAGCAGTTAAAGGCCCCGGCCCTTGGGCAAGGCAAGCCAGGCAGAAGTGAAGCAGTCGCAACCCCTCAGCAGGGCGAGGAGACCGTCCCAAAGCCCAGCCCTAAGGCAGGGCGGGGCAGGCAGCAGAGAAACAGCCTCTGGCCCTTCGCGGGCAATCACCCCTAGCTCTGGGTAGGAAGGGGAGGGGGACACAGGCCCACCCGACTCCACTGCGTCCCAGCCCAGGGCCCTGGCAGTGATGGGTCGTCCCGTCACCGGGTCAGCGGGCTCCAGCCAAAATGTACTGACTCGGCTACAGGCCATTATGCAGCCAAACGGGTATCCGGTTCCCTGGGCTCCTTCATTCCCCTAGAGTACCTGGTCCCTCGAGTCGTTCCCTGTTTCCTCGGGATACTCTGCCCGCAGAAAGTTCCAGAATCCTTCAGCCTCGTCACTCGATGCAGGTCCGGGAACTCTTCGGAGCCATGTGGGAGGGCAGCTCCTCTAGGTCACAGGGTCCTGGGGTCTCCTCTGGCTCGCAGGGGGCTGGCAGCTTGGGTAGCTCCTCCAGGTCGCAAGATCCAGGGGTCCAGCTCACCGAGCTCAGGTAGCTCCTCCAGGTCCTCAGGGCCCTAGGCAGTTGGGAGCCCTGGCAGCCTCTCCTCCAGGTAATGGTCTGGTTCTGGTCCAAGCTCCGTCACTAAGGGAGAGACATCCTTCTTCCTCGACTGCCTTCTCCTTACTGAGCGGGAAGGCCTGCCTTTTATACTTCTTGCTCTGCCTTTCTGCTTCCGGCCAAGTGGGGTTGTACTCCCAGGCTCTACCCCCGAGGGAGTTTGGCTCACCCTTGCCATCAATCTCCGAGGTAGGCCACACTTCCCAGCTGCACGCATCCTCAATCAAATATTTACAAAATCCACTTAAAAGCAAGGAAATAGTTGAAGGGCATTTTGCTTATATAAGGGAAATCTGCAGGTGGTATATGCCCAATGTACTGACTCTGCGCGCGCACGCACGCACGCACGCACGCGCACGCACACACACACACACACCCGTCCCCAGTGTAAGCGGACAAAACAGGAGAAAAGCTCATGCAGCCAGAGTGCCTTTACATTCTAGGGATCATTGGCTGCCAAAAAAATCTCTGGGGACCATTGGCAGCTCTTAGTTGTGTTGTGGCCCAAATTGGCCCCTGGAATTCCCCAGCATCAGGGAGTCACAAAGATAGCATAAAGCCACCTTCGATGCCTCCCATGAATTCTCCTGTTCCCGGGCAGAGCACAACTTGGTCAGTCCACAGAACATGAGCTAATATAATCAATACAGAGAAATGCACATTTCATCATAACTCTCACTAAAAACATTAGAAGGGAGTGATTCTCAGGGGAGGTCCAATCCATCGCACATGCAGTGCTTGAATTATTTTATTTCACATTTATTGTACTGAAGTCATAAGATAAGTTTCATGTTGGCATAGCCTCAGGAAGTACAGAAGCTAATAAGTAGGACAGAACCACTCCACTAGTCATTTAAACTGTAGTTCAGGAGAATTGGAAACCCTCAAACCATAATTTTCATTCAAACTCCCTCTACTTAGTCAGACACATAGCACTGCCCATTAATAATACTTTCTTTAGAGACAGAGTCCATTAAGCTCTAGTTGTAATAATAATAATATAGTGAGAAGGAAACCTATAGTGAATTTCTAATATGTAAGAAGAAATGATGGATTTATGAGTACCTACCAAAACTATATGTCTCCACAGTGTTTTGAGTAGCCAGTGCATGGCTCATAATACATTGCAGAAAAATGATGCAGTCTGGTTTGATTCCACTGTCTGATGAAAGATCAGACTCCTTTATTTTTTGCAGTCATTTAAACAGCTAATTAATGCACATTAAGCACATTGAACAAACATTGGAGGCATCATTATTTATCAATACTGTTTGTTTAATACGCAGGCATTTTAGAGCCAACTATTTAATTTCCCGGGCCCTCTTTGTCATCATTAGCAACGATGGCAGGATGTATAGATAGAATTTGTATTGTGTTAGTACATTAGCAGAAAAATGAAAAGAGGTCTATGGCTCCAACTATACTGAATGGCAGAATGGGTGCTAAAATAATTCCCAACCATAAACACAAGCATACTGGTAGTCCTGGCCTGGTCAGCATGCATGGGCAGAACAGGTTAAGGAGTTTCTGAAACCAGTTTTTTTAGCTGATACCCACACTAGAGTATAATCTTTAATAGAATAGTGACATCAGTTGATGTTTACACTTCTATAGTGAATTATGATTCTCGAGTCATATGCCAGGCTTTTGGAAACTTGTATTGGACTATACCTAATATCATGAATGCTCTGCCCACACTGGTTGGCATTCACCAGCACAACCATGCACATAAAAATCGTTTATAGAATCTGTGATGAAGATGGGATGCAGAAAACAGATGCTTTCCCCCTATAATTGTGACCTAAATTGTCTGTTTCCCCTCAATCTAATACTGGTTCTTTTTAGGATTCTCCATCATCTGCTACTCGGAATATCAGACCTGCTGAGATTAATGGGATTAGCATTCTGGTTATGTTTTGTAAAATTTGATTGTTGTGTTTAGCAGCTCACATATTTTTAAAAACACCTCCCCACCGCCCCAGCCATTGCTGGTCTTCAGATTCCCCATGATTTTGGGACAGCATTTTGCTTCAAATTGGAGTTCATATGACAATGCTTATATGGATCTGCAGTCTCAAAGACTGCTCTCTGAAGAGGTCCTGTACATTTTACTTAACCATCCTTTGTCACTGGGGGTGGTGGAGGAGGAGACCAGATGGTATTTTTTCTGTTCACAGTCACCTGGACTGTTGTCAGAGGAAGCCAGCTGCACCCTTCCTGCCCATATGACTCCTCTCGAGTTTCCAATCAGCCTATTCCAAGGGAAAACAGTCAGCCCATTTCCTCTTTCTGCAATAGCAGAACCAGACAGACTCCCTTCTGGTCTGCTGCTGCCATTACAATTGATCTGCTGCTAAGACACACACTGGAGTGTACTAGACTAGGGAAATCTCTTTCCCACACAAGAACAAAAGTTTTCCAAGATTAACAGAGGACTCTGGCACACCTCATTATCATAGTATTAAAGAACTAGTAGTAGAGGAACAGCTAGGGTGAGCAGATGTCCTGATTTTATAGGGACAGTCCTGATAGTTGGGGCTTTGCCTTATATAGGAGCTATTTCCTCCCACTTCCTGTCCCAGTTTTTCACACTTGCTGTCTTGTCACTCTAGGATCAGCTGCAAGATTGGAGGACCCTTTCTATCTTAGTACAAAGAAGAGATGAGACAGGAAGTTGACTGCCTGCTGCAAAGATCCTTCCTGAGAGACTTAGAAAGAAATCAGGGTTCCCAGGTGGCCCCTTGACAGATC
Source organism: Mesoclemmys tuberculata (assembly GCA_007922155.1). Taxonomy (NCBI): domain Eukaryota; kingdom Metazoa; phylum Chordata; order Testudines; family Chelidae; genus Mesoclemmys; species Mesoclemmys tuberculata. Next base: position 16,624,500 of record ML675617.1, on the reverse strand, counting down.
AAGATGGGGAAATGGGCCAGCCATCCCTGAAAAGCCAGGAGAAGAGGCACACTGAGAACACTGGGGCCATCAGACGGCCTCTAGGAGCAGTCTAAAGACTAAATAAAGAGGCACCCAGGGCCTGTTGGTGAGGATAATGTATGCTTTTAGAGCACACATTTGAGTTAACTTTAGTACACACACATACTTTGCCCAACAGAGACCCTGCTTGGGGGAAAAATAAGCGAAAGGTTTATTTAATAGAAAGAACAGAGTTTCAAAGATGAAATAGCAAGGAAAAGCAAACACATACAAGTTACACCAAAAACAAAGAGCTGCAGTCTGAGGGCTTGTCTGTATGTGACATGCTGCAGCGCTTCAGTGCAGACCCTACTTATGCTGAAAGGAAGGGTTCTCTCCTTGGCAAAGGTGACCCACCTCCCACAAGGTGGTAGCTAGGCTGACAGAAGAATTCTTCCATGGCCCTCGTGCTGTCTACACAGGGACGTCGGCTGGCTTCACTATGCTGCTCCCATGCCCCTGAGTGATGTAGTTATGCCAACTTAATTTTCTAGTGTAGACCAGGCCTCAGGTTTTACACTTCTGTTAGCTTGCCTTAGAAAAGAGAATTTAGCTACCTGTTGCCTCCAAACAGTTTTCTAGAGTGACTTCTGTCTCAGAGGGGACCCAGTACTTCAGACGGCAGCCCGCTGTCACTTCAAACCCTCTTCCTTTTAACAGGGTTTGCAGTCCCCCCCCAAACCCTCTTCTTCTCAAGCTATATACCGGGGGTGGCCAAACTGTCCACATGCAGCTCTTTTACAATTAGAGTGCAGCTCTCAGAGCCTCCTAGGACTCCCCTCCCCCAGTTCTCTGCCTACCAGACTGGGGTGGGGAGCTTGGAGCTTCTGCCCTGAGGCAGGGAAGTGGGGCTAGAAGATTCTACCCAGCGAGGGGTCAGTAGGTTTGGCCATCCCGCTATATGGTAACTCACGGTTGCACAGAGCAGTGGAACTGCCTCCCTTAGTTTTCTAAGACAGGAGGGGTCTCTTTTCACTTTCATTCTCTTTCCCTTTACTTTAATGTTCCACCCCGCCTTTCCCTAGGTTGTAAAGTGTTAGGTGCTTGCGGTTAGTTTTGTGTAAACAACTAATGTGGGCAGTGACCTCCCTGCCTGATTTCTTCACCCCTTATAGTGAGCTGTTGCTGCAGATGTGCCCTCAGTACAGTTACAACATTCTGCACCCACAGGTTGGTGGCCATAATTTGTATGCAGATCGCCTAATGACCACCCTGCTCAGATTACAAGCTTTCATAACAGACCTTATTTGATATATTTATATACAACCAAGTGGATTCAAATTGCTCATTCTTTGAAGGTTCTGACCTTCCTGTCCTCCGCTTGGGATGTCTGGACCCTGATTTCACATATACCTCCAGCTATTCAATATGATGCAAGTACCATTAAGGTACGTGAATCAAGATGGGAGAATAGTAGAAGCATTTCAGAAAAATTCAGGGGTGGGTAAAGCTGTGCCAGTATAATAAACATATGTGATTATACTGTAGCCTAGAAAATTGGGGAGGGAAGTACGAAGTGGGAGACTGGAGATATGGATCTCTGAAAAGGCTGTGGGGCAAACCAAGTTTTGGGGGAAGCAGCCCTGCTTACCCTAGAGAATGAGGGCCCTGGAGAGCAGATCCATAAAAGAAAAAAGAAAACCAAATGCATCATCATTTGCCATTTTATTTTAGTTTTACAGGTCTTTTACTGGAGATTCTGCTTCAGCTCTGACAGACTGCCAGCTAGAAAAGTAGCCGATAAATGCAGTAATTGCTCTCAACCCTATTATTTCACATGCCATTTCATACTTTAATGATCCTAGTGGGACCTTGGCAGAGCCTAGTATCAGTTATCTCACCAATAAGGTCATCTAAATACCTGCTGTACTGCAGAACAAACAAACAAGTTTTTAAGTAACCAAGTCTGGGTTTTAATATGCCTCACATTAAATTATACGTTCTTCCCCCCTAAATTACAAGCTTTAGTATCATTTCCTCTTTTTTCCAAAACCATATTTACCATCTATTTCCCCCTCTGTCATTTACTTTCCTTTTTAATGGATCTATTGCTGTCAAGCCCTATATAAACTGATGCTTTATATAAATCGTTAGAATAATGTTTCTTCTAGATTCTTTTCCCCAGTACTCCCTTCCCAGTGCATAGTCTGATGAGGCTGTATCATCCCTTAGGGACTGTAGCACTGGGCCCTTTACGCCCATCACAGAATTGGGCCACTGGTGTGCATAAAAGTGGATAAACAAGTAAAGTGAGCCCCAAAAATTAACAAGGTGCTGATATTGGTGGCAGACAAGCTTCAGTGTAGACCCATGCACTAGACTGACAACTTTGCAGTCTAGACCAGGCCTAATTCTCTTCTGCTTCTCCAGGACTTTGTGCCCCATTTCATGTTCATGTAGTAACTTCAACAGAATTGGGAAAATACTCCCAAATGTAAAATGTGGATTCTGATACAGGCCCATCTTTACTGAGGCTGGGTCTACACTTATGGTGGCAAATTCACCACTGTCAGATTGATTGCTCTGGATCGACTGAACGGTCTGCGTAGACCCGCTCAGTCAATCCAGTAAGCGACGTAGGAAAACCACCCCGGTAAGTGGCGTAGTGCTACGTCAAAGGGAACAGTGCAGTGTGGACAGCGCGCGGAGGAGACACCGCGAAGTCGACGGGAGATACGCAAGTGATTTATGTTACTCACGTATCTCCTGTCAACTGCCGCTGAATCCCGAAGGTAAATGTAGACCGGGCCTGAGAGCTCTCAGAGTAGTAGATGGAAAGCCTGAACAATTATAGTGCATTACCCAGCTATCATGGCTGTAATGCTCACAGACCAGGTACCAGCTCATGCCAAGGCCTCACTGAACAGTTCCAAAAGAAAATAACTGGAAACCAGTCTGGCTTAGCGGTGTATTACCCTTTTCCAAATAGATCTGAGATGTTAAGTTGGTAAGTGCGTGTTTAGACTTTATGAAATGCTCGTAGGATGCTGCATAGATCAATTTCACTTATAACAGCTGTAGCCCATGGTATAAAGTTACCTTGAGGGTTCAGACTGTAAATCTCTAATTGTGTAACTGAAACAGGAAAAGCAGCATTAGCTAAGGTAAAAGTGCTGGTCCTGCACACAGACTGGCCCCCTGTAGGCAAATCAGGTATTGTGTCGCATCAAAGGAAAAGAGCCCTATTGATTGCATTCCTAATTCTCCCCAGGAAGGAGAACTCTCACCTTCAGTTTTGGACTCTGACGGAAAAAGATGATAACCTTTGCCAAGGAGACACTGGATCTCTTTGCTGTTTGCTTCTATCCTCTAACTCCAGCCCTTTGAGAGTCCAGAGATTCCTCAGGATCAACCTGGCTTAGCTCCAAAAACATTAAGTGCTGACGCATTACTACAGCTGTCAACTTTTGGAGCCACAGACTTCCACTCATTTGTGTACATATGTTTGCCTGCTTTAACCTATGAATAACTCATTTCTTTTTCCTAGTTAATAAACCCTTAGTTTACTGTCAGATTAGCTACAAGCATCATCTTTGGTGGGATATCTGAGGAACAAATTGATCTGGAATAAGTGACTGGTCTCTCGGACTTGAAGCAAGCTGAACTTTGTGATCTTCGTGGTAGTTGGTTGCCATATAACAAAATCCAGTTTGCCTGGATGTCAAGATAGACTGGAGAACCTAGGGGTCTGACTCAATGGAAAGATTATTCAGTGATCCAGGAGTTCAGTGGGTTAGTGAAATCTAATAATAGAACACTGACAATTTGGGGTGTCTGCCCTGTTTGTTTTTTTTGGGGGGGGGGCAGTAGTCAGTGATGAAGTGCTGTAGGCAGCATAACAAGGATTACCAATTTACTCCTGTTGAATTACACTGTTACAAATTGTCAAAATCAAATTAGTCTTATTTGTACCAAGACATGTATACACCTGCCCTCTCAAAATGTAGAGGGAGACACAGAAGACATTGATGGAAAGATTTGCTGTAGTTTTTCTGCATATAAACAAAGACAAAATTCATTCCATGGAAGTGTTAAGGTGCATTTAAAAAAAAAAGAAAGAAAAAGATACCAGTGGTTGTGACAGTTTGAGGATGAAACTTTTCTTTCAGAAGGCTCTGTAAAAAAAAAAATCAAAATAAAAGAAGCCAACTGAAGAATATCTAAATGCTGATTCCTATAGACAAAAAAAGATGATAGCTTTTTAAGGTGCAGATCTAGTGATATAATCTAATCTGCATGTTTGTTTTTTCTTATGCACAACTGCTCATGGAAAAAATTGTAAGTTTTATTTAAAAACTTCTGGCCCAACATTTACATGAACCTCAAAAAAAAATGCTGCTTTTGAAATCAGTATGTAATGTATGCTCTTGTTGTGATCAGTAATAGCATCAGGATATATGGGTTTCTTTACGTCCGTGCCAGAGCACCAGGGAAGTTTAAAGCCTGAAATGCTATAGGGAAAGAAACTTTAGAGAATACTGTTTTCTTAATATAAACAAAGTTCCCTGTTCAGTACTATAAGTGTTTTTTCTGGGAGTCTCTCATTGTCACATGAGAGACAGAAGTGGACTCAATTTTAGCTTTTATAAGAAAGAGGAAAAGCCACCAAGCTCCTAAAGTTCAGAACTCTGCAAGAATTTCAGGTTTAATAAACCCACAGAATGGGTTAAATCGAAGAATCACTTCATTATATTCTGAACCACAAAAAAAAGCTTAAGAATTATTAGGATATTGTTCTTATAGAGTTTGATCAGCACTTTGTAACACATGAAGTGTGAAAAAACAAGAACATGTAGAAAAAAGTCACCAAATGCACACAAGCTTCCAATGTGACTAAAAGAGCAAACAATCCAGAGATGTAGAAATAGAAGAATATTGAGTAGGAAGAGGGAGATGATATTGCCTCTGCAAACAGACTGCTGAGACCACTACTGGAATTCTAAGTCTAGTTTTTGGGTCCATACTTTTAGAGGGATGAAGAGAAATAGTCAGGGAAAGAGAAAAGCAACATGGCAAGGTATGTTTTCCATACATCAAATAGGAAACTTAAGGGAGTAGTGTATTTATCTTTTTGAAGATACAGTTAAGACAATATGATCATGGTATGCAAGTACCTACTCTGTATGCAGAGGGTTCTTTAATCTGGTAAACAGAAATAACATAATATAGTGGCAGGAAGCTAAACTAGATAAATACCTATAGAAACAGAATGTTGTAAGATGCCCAGGTAATTTCTATAGAATTTCTCCATAAAAGCAGGGCCAGCATTTCCTAAAGTTCAGATTTGTTTGATTCTGGGATGTTGTTTTGGGTCAATTTAAAAGATATGGCAGCTGCAGTAGTGGCAAGTATAAAAACAAAAATAATGGTGCCAATTTTGGCAAAAGCTTTCAGAGGCCACATCACACAAAGACCACACATCAAACCCTTTCCTCTTTTAAAAGGAATTGCATAGCTGCCTACTTAGAACAAAATGAAAAGTGACAGGCAAACAGCAGACCTTTTTGAAACAAACTAACAAGAACCTGGAATCTCTCTCATAAAATGACTTTTAAACCAAATCAACATCAGTACAGCATTTTGGACCTGGCCCAAAGCCCATAGAAGCTGATGGGAATCTATCGACTGCACAGAGCTTTTGGTTGGGATCTTTATGCATACCTTTGTCTCTTTCAGAGCAGAAATGTGATGATGAAAAGCACAGTAATTTGGTTCTCTTGAGATCTTTTCTGGCAAACTAGTAGAAAAAAGCTTGTAAATTATATTAAGATAAATCTGGCACGTCAAAAACCCAAATGAATATTTGATTTGAAAAGCAATAACATTGCTCCTCTTGCCTACTTGTATTCTTTATAGAGGGTTATGCTTTTTTTTTTTTTAATTAAGAGAGTCAGCAGCTTAATGTGGTATTTAAAAATTTGTGGCTACATTTTTCCCATTATTGGTTTTACTGGTCTACTTATCAAGTGTCAGGTATTTTCAGACCATTGCCCTGAGAAAGGTCATCTGATTACAAGAGATTTCTACATTGAAGCCCCATTTCACAATGCACAAATTGCACTCTGAGCTATACTATCAAATTACTGTACTACTGGAAACAGTACATGTTATATAGTGGCTACCCTTGAATAAATTGGTTTGCCCTGTGATGTTGATTATAGTCCGCTAGACGTAAAACAAAAATTTAGTTAGATTGTCAAACTAATGCCCAAGTTCAGCAAGGTTCTTAGAGATGTGCTTAGCTAGAGAGTTAGCACTGAGTTTTAATGCTGAAAATGTGTACCCAAATTTTTATAACACTAGTTTGTAAAAGAAACCCCACAAACCTGATATACACAGTGATGAAGTTATTCAAATGTTATTCTTCATTCTTGTGAGGTGCATTACAAATGTTTATCTATTGTAGTTCCTTAGAGATTTACTCATTTTAAAATGGGGCTAGGGCAATATTTGGGAATGTTATAACATTTAAATCTAGACTAGTACATAGAGCTCCTTGCTGGCATTTCATAACAATCATGTTTCTGAAGAAGTAAAGTTTAACAATGTTTTCCATGAAGAAAGCATTTAAAATGCCTCAGATATGAACAGGGACTTATCTATATATTTTTTTGTGAAGGCCAATCTAACATTGCTGGAAAGAACCTCACTGACAGGATAACCAGAAGTTAATGAAATAATTTGTGAATTGCCTGCTCAATACATGTGAATAACTATATCCATGTGTTCTGTGTCCAAGGACTTATTTTTACAGGCCCCTGTACACAGTTTCATTGTACACAGTTTCATTTGATATATTATTTCCACTCAAAAACATCGAGAACAGAGGTAAAGTACTTCAACCTTTCATAATCCTTGAGAAATTGCCTAGGACCAGCATTTTTTCAGTTTCATTAATGCTATTTGTGGACCATAACACAGCAAGAATGTGAAGCTGCCTGTATTTGCAGATAGAGAACTATTTAAAACACAAGTTTTATTTTCATAGAGATTTAAACTAGTTATTCTCATGTTTTGCCATCACTTCTATCAAAGCACATCAGCTCTGGCCCCATGTTTATGTGGGGTAGGGGAATATTCCTAGATCTCAGTTAACACCATACTACGATGAACTAGAATCGGGTGCAATGGACTTTACTTTGGCATGTACCAGTGAGATGAGGGAGCTTCTTTGTGAGCATGAACTTCATCTGTGTAAAACTGACAAACCAGAGAAAGTGACCTGAAAGTCTCCCAGGAGAAGGGGCTACAGCACAGGGACAACGGCTAAGGGGAGTCCCCATTCTGATTCTTCCAGCCTTTTTCCTTTTTGAACTCCAGTCTGCTCCCCTCCAGTCTCCATCCCTCCTCTTTGGTCTCTTGCCCTCCCTTGCCAAAAAGGCACAGACTTCCAGCTACCACCTCTTGCATCTCTTCCCCCAGCTGGGCAATGGCAGGGGGAGAACTGAGAGAGTCTTCTCATGTTCAGTGACAGCAAGTGGCTAAATCTCAGGGAGCCAATGGTATTATAGCAAGGTTACTCTTCTGGCTGGGTCAGCATGTGTGGCAGGTCCCTAGACCCCACGCCTAAAAGGTGTATTTCCTTCCAGCGGGGAGGGCTCTGACGCCTGAACAAACCCCTCAGAGGAAAATCAGGGGAGGGGGTGATTCCTGCCTGGGGCAAAGTGAAAGCTGTCTGTCCCCCCTGCCAGTAATAAGCACGTTCTTTGTTACTGAGCTAGTGCCACGGTCATCAGTGAGAGAGACCACCTAGCGCAATAGGGCTTTCGTCTATAAATACAATAGTACAGACAGTAACATGAGGGGGGACGTGGGGACCTCTGTCTGCTTGTTCTAACCTACCAAGGAGGAGATTGCAAGGTCACCTGTTCTTATCTTCACATTTGTCCATAAAGACAGAAGAATCAGTCCCTAAAGCCTTGTTCAAACAACTGAATTCTCATGAAGGAGATAGAAAGTATCAGGACCCCCAAGGTATTAATTGAAACCAACTAGTGCTGGCTAGATTGACTAGCAGTCAGGAGGAACTTATCTGAAATACATTTATAAAGCAAAAGAATTCAGGTGATCCAGAACCACACAAAGCTAACCTACATAATTATGTGCTCCAATTACTGTTACCCTCATGTTACCTATTCACTTGCCTCCCATAAATTCTTACACCCTGTGTGTCATGTTTCAGATAAAATGGCAAAGCTCTTCAGGTCAGGACACAGTAGCATCCTGTGTAATTTATACAGTTCCCAGCACAATGGTCCCAATTCTGATTGTTACCTTGCTCAGAGAGCCCAACAAAGATGGTTTTAAACAGTATCACTTTGTCCCTGTAGAAATAGAAAGTCATCAAAAGTAAAGAGCTATAGTTAACAGACATGGATTATTTTACCTTAGAACAGAAAAACAAGTATTTCTTTCTATCTAGAGACTAAATCCAAGGAAAAAATAGTCTAGAGGTTAACAAAAAACCCCAAATAGTTTCCTAAATCCAGTTTATGTTCACAAGTGACATCTGTGTAAACCTTCCATTTTCATCAGGGGCATTTTATTATCCTTAGCTTATAAAATTCCAGTGACAATGTGACATATTGCTGATATAAATTAATGCACCAATACAACTTGCTCTTCTACCAGCAGCATGGTTAGAAGTAGTAATAAAAGTTTAATACTACAAACGGAATGATATAACTGGAAGCAGTTTATGAGAAGGCAGCCCAAATCTTACTTCTGAACTGACAGATCGTTACCCATAACTAGGTTCGTCATATCTGTACTATTTTAGGGCTTGATAATATCCCAGATAGTCACTTCTTTATTTCTGTGTGCTCAGAATCAGCTTACCTCATTAAAAGAGTAAATTATGAATGGATGGGGTTTAGCATCCTTGTAGATAGAACAGATGCTTTTTTTGAATATAGGGTGCATAGATACAGTGAGAATGGATTTAACATATTGGGCCTGATTATCTCTGCCTTACTATTATAAAGTCTTTTACAGCACTGGAGGAGTGCAAAATGCTACCATGCTAATTTGGTAGCACGTTACACCTGTGCCAAGTGGTTGTCAGTGACTTTGGAGAGTGACAGACTTGTGGCTGCATCATAATACATTACCACCTTTCACACAGAGCTGGGTCATGCATTCTCAGAAGTTCAACTGAAAGGAATCTGAATACATGATGTGAGATGCTCCCTCCAGCTAGGTAATGCGCTCCTTTGTTAGAGATTGGTTCCAGGGGATTAAAAGTTTGCCAGTCTGGCACAGGCATTAGGCTAGCCTTCAGTACAGATATATACCGAGTCTCTGAATCATATGGGGCCCATAGGACTGTTATCTGGACAAGGAACAGTTACGTGACACAGTGAGCTCTTCATAATGCTGTTGTGTGCAAGTTCAGGGTAACCCCGTGAGGGGTCGGAGCCACCCTCTGGTTCCAGGGGGGAGGGAGGACACGCCCCCTCACGGTGTCACCCAAAAGGACAGGCTTGGAAGTGGGGGAATTAGCAGTCTCCATGCCTTAGCCCTCAGGGCTGGGCTAAGAGGCCATAGCCCACCACAGGCCCTCAGGCAAGGTGGGGGGGGCATGCGAGTGCAGTAGTCTATAGCTCTAGGCAGGGGTTTGAGCTCCTCTGGAGCTCAAGGCTCAGGTCAGGGCCCACCCGACTCCACCACGCCCCATGCCAGGCCCCGACAGTGGCGGAAGGTCCCGGCCCTGGGTCAGCAGGCTCCCATTCAAGTACCGAGTCCCGAGAACCAGGCCACAACAGACTCCTCTGCTTTCCCTGGGCTGCTTCCTACCCTCAGCATAGGGTACCTGGGCTTGGGGGTCGGTGTTGGACACTTGAGGGACGACGGCTAGCGATGCCCCAGCAGCACCTCGGGGTCCGCAGCGGCACATAGCTCTGAGGGCGATGTCTTTCTCCCCTGGCAGCTCCAGCCCCACTGAGCTGTTGGGCTCTCCCTTTACACTTCCTGTCCCACCCCTCTGCCTCCAGTGAGGGGGAGGGGCCCTGTTCTGGTTCTGCCCCTTGGGTAGGGTGTCCTCCCTGTCCATCTTGCTACAAATCCATTTCCATCGACCCCTGCTCCTGTTATAGCCAGAGGCAAACTTTTGTTGCCTGCTGGGGGAGGGCAGTACTTATATGGGGCCTTTTATTCACCTGGTTTTGATTGTGTGCTATCTGCAAGTTTTTACAGCTCATTACTCACTCCTTTCCCACATTAATAATTAGATTAAACAATCTATTGACATCAGCAGGGCTCTGCCCAGGCATACAATGGGTCAATTTGCAGGATTACAGCTTTACTTTCTAAGTACTTTCCCCAACTATTGACAGTTTACTGGTACCCAACAACCCTTTTGCACCTCTGGAGCCTCCAAAAATTGCAAGCCATTGCAACATGTAGTGCTGCTTTGTAATCCAAGCCTCTATATTTGAGATGGAATCCAATTTAAGCTATGGAAGATTTTGAATTTTGCTGTATTACATTGCTTGATCACTTAAATTATTTTCTAAGATTTTGCCCTCATTCTCATCTCTGGACTGAGAATTTGAGTCCTGTTTCTGCAGGAATTCTATGTAAACAAGAATTCTAGTTTAAAAGAAAAGTTCTGCCTGTAAGGCCTATTGTCTCAAAACAGTGCTTTAGATTGGAATATTGCCAGAGTGTTTGTGCTCCCAGCTGTTCCAGTTATTGCATAGCAACAGAGCTATTCATTCACTGAAGATTAAAAGGTGATAAAGATGCACAAAAGAATCACACACCTCTCAGCCCCATGCAATGTTGGGCCAATTAGCTTACTTCTGTAATGGAAGATCTTGCATCCTCCAAAAAAGTCCAGTTTAGGGAGTGAAAGGTGTGCCTCAGTAGGAGAGGAAATCAGTCCAATTAGAGACCACTACTTGTAAAATGCTACAGTGAGCATATTGTAGTCCACAGTGATCACTGATTGTTCACTCAGCTGCCTGCTAGGCAGAAGTGGGCTGAGAAACTGCCACATGCAGAGGATGGAAGGTTAAATGGGAGGGAAGTGAACCATCTGATTTTAAAAACACTGTCATAATCGTCTGCTTCTCATTTGCTTCTGCATTCTTTGCCCTTTATCCCTTGTGTGTACCAAAAGTTCAGTAATTGGTACAAAAACTAAATAGTTTTGACCAATTTCCAGTGCAGTGTATTACAAGGTTTGATCACTGTGAGTTTCCCCCATGACTAAACTTCCCAGCTGTCCATAAAAGTGGGTTCAATTAGAAGCTTCTACTTGATATGAAAGAGGCAAAACATTGCATAAGGAGTGTAATTTTTCTTCTAAGTGAATAACTTAATGCTATTTTACACCCACAACTATGAGATGCAATTTCTGTGATTTAGCTGTTTCAGAACCAGATTTCTTCCATAATTTGTGCTAGCAATTGTTTTTGCCAAAGAAGCCAATTAAACTGAGAAAAAATTATCCCACTCTTCCAAAAATATTTACGTTTTTTAAATTACATTCTCTTTTCTTCATTCCATCTTTCTCTTCTCATTAGTCTGTTTATATTCATTCCCTCAAATCTTTAAACAGTCATTTTGTTAAAACAAGCTTTTCATGTATCCTAACAGTTTGTTTTGAATCAGCCTTTTCCCTAATTGCCAGAGAAATCTATATTGTGAATTTAAGTCTCATTTTTCCTCTTCCTCTGGAAAATGTCTTTCCTCCTCTCCTTCCTGTTTAAGGCTTGCCTTCCATCCCTCTTTCAAAGGAATCTTTCAACAGCTTCTTGCTTCCTAGAGCTCCATTCCCTTCATTCTCACCCACATTTTTTCCTCTCATCTCCTTTCAATTTCCCTAATCCATTTTCTCTTTGCCCTCCTGACCCTTGATCCACTCAAGGAATCTGCTCCTCTCACCTGGCTGGTAGGAGCTCTGGGTTGCTCATTGCTTCCTCATCTCAACTAGTAGTGAGTGTCACTCCCAAACCAGGCTAAAGACAGCTGAGGGGCAACAACAAAATGATCAATGGGTTGAGCAGGAACGCTGTACATTGCAGATCTTAAATGATCAAACCCCAGATCAATGTTACCCATGACTGCATCAGGATACTATTTAAGGTATTTCTTCTGGGGTGTACTGGAGTGTGCATGAGGAAAGTGATGAGACTGGACATTTGGTAAGTATACAGTAAAAATTAAAATATGTTCAAAGTCACTTAAAGATAGCAAAAATCACAATATATTTTATTTAATCCATTTGTACTATTCCTTGTTGTATAATAAAGATACAGGAGGATTTGCCATGCCCTAGTTGTGAACCAGAGCCTCACCATGCCAGGTGTTGTACAAACAGAAGAAATGGTACTGGACTTGAGGAGCTAATAGTCCACGTAAATAAGTGAGATTTTCCATGAGCATAAAATGGCTAGAAACAGAAGTGCAATTATGTTTCTGTAGAAAAAACCCAGCTTCCAAATATTTTCAAACACTGTCAGTACAGAATCTTCCTTTGACAACTGATAAACCTTTAAGTCTTGTCATCTTAGCCCTCATGGGAAGGATGTTAAACAGATGTTCACTTGCTTACATAGTGCTGAAGTTCCCTAGAAGGAAAAGACAACCTGTTATTGTATAATAGATGCCTAAGTGCAGAAGGGAAATGAAAGCCTTTTAGATATAAAAATAGTCTCATTTTCACAGTATAATGTTGGCAGCTGCTAGACTTTTCATATATCAGAGACAAACAAATGGAATAGACTTTGCTGCTGATATGCTCATCTTAAAAAAGAAAGCCCACCCATGACAAAAGTAACCCCCATACAACACCCTGCATTAAATCCACTAATAAACATTTCTTCCAAGAGCAAACGCCTCCACATTCAGAGAATGCAAACTAGCAAGACGACTGTGTGCAATAGTGCCACCTATTGAAACTATATATTGTAGTCACATTTCTACCTGGCCATTTCAAATCCGCAAGCCAGTGACTTCCTTCATGCTGATATTTTCAGTTTTCCCATTCTGGTTCTTTTTATACAGGTGCTGTGTGCTTATATAAAAGCTCAGCAATATTTCCACAACCTATGGCAGCTCTGGTTAATAAAAATTCTACAGAAAATATATTCACACATATTTGTTACCATAAGAGGACAGGCACTGTAAGCCTGTCATTAGTATTAAATTAGATAATACCCATAACTTCTTTGAAAAGGCTCAGCCCATCCTTTATTAAAGCAGGAATCAAGCTAAACATGAATAAAGCAGACTACAGAGGCAAATAGAAAAAACACATGGTGCCAAACTCTTCTTCTTTAGTAAATTTTATAGTCCTAGAAAATGCTAGATTGCACTGTGCCTGTCCTGCATATAAAACAGACTTCCATTGACTAGGAGGCCAAACTTCCCTTCCTCGTTCTACCATCGCAACCCCTCCTTCCTATAGAGACCACTCCCTATGCACACAATCCTTGGCTACCCTGCTCAGACTGTCAATAAAGGGGCAATTATCTACATACCAAACCACCCTAATACATGAAGTTAACCACGGCCAACAACTCATTGGCTGTGGAACAGACAATTTTCTAATCACACTGGACATCAGTTTGTTTCCAATTAGTAACCTAGAAATTAAAGGCTTCCTATCTCATTCCATGAATATGTTACTCTCCCTTGAGGATTTTTGGTAGGAGCAAGAGGACCTTAAATAAAAAGGTATCAGCTGTAGCATCTCTCTGGAATGCTTGATCTAGCTGTAAACACAGAAATGAGAATAGTATATTCTTTTTAGCTCCTTATTTCATTCTTTGACTCACTTCAGGGTCCTCATTGTTTCACTTGCATTTCTACAGAGTCTGTTTCACATGCATGTTGCTCTCTGAATGCTTTCCTGCATCTTTTGATTGTTCCTCACCTGTGTCTTGTCTTGGTTTTCCACCATTTTTCCAATAGCCATTTTAGAACTAACAATTAAAAGCTGTCAAGGATTCTTGAGAATTAATGAGAAACAAGTATTTGTATGACAAGGACTATAATTTCTGTGCAGAATTTCCTCTAATGTGATAGTTTACTGAGAGAACCAGACCAATAAAGTCAGAGGAATGGATCACACTAAGGAAGCAGGGATTTCCCCCAACAGGAATAATTTAACACATTTTACATCTCACAGGAAATTAATCCATATTGACACCTGCAATTATATTCTTTAAATCCCACTGATGTAAGTTACCGAGCTAGAAATCATTGCCTTTTACTTTGTTCCTTACAATATGCAATCAGACTGTCAATGTAAGGTCTCTTTTGATAGAACATGCTATATCATTGTATTTACTATTACTCTTCATAGTAAATTCCAGGGTTAGGCAATGCCAAAAGATTCACTATAAACATTGCCCCTTAACGCAAGAAATTTGCCTGCACAAATATTTCCCTGTGAACCAACAGGGCATATGCAGAGAAAGTTTCCATCTTGTATTAAAAAAGGTGCATATTTTCATTTCAATATCCTGAATAGTTCACCACCAGCTAATATAATGGCATGTCCTAGTGAAACTGGCCCATCCTTACTTTGGAGCATTTTGCCAAGGAAAAGCAGCCAAAAGCCTGGCTTGGCTCATCCGAGTCAGTGGAGCAGTGCAATGTAGCTGGCTCCTTATATTTAAACAGCATGATTGTGGCTACTGCAGTTTATCAAAGCCCCTTTGGCCTGATTGTGATCTCAATTTTACTGATGTAAATCAGGAATAATTCATGAAATCAGTGTTGTTTTGCTGCTTTTATACTAGTGTACATTGAACAAAAATGGAGACCGTGTGTGTTGACAAACTCTCCTTTAATTAAAAAGGAGATATGATTAATCTTAAGAATATTCATTTGAACAGTAAATAACTCATTAATACCTTGGTCTCAGGGTAGAAAACTGTCAGATGAGGGTCATCCAGGGACTTGAAGACAAAAAATATAAAAACAAACCAAACAAGTTTGTAAAAGATGTGATGGAAACATCACAAATCAAAGTCAAATTTGAGAGTTTGCAGAACCATATATTGAGGAAATGTTGCATTGGGAATTAAAAGGTCAAAAGCTCTATTTGAAGAAATAGATGGAAGAGGTATTCTCAGGCTCCTTTTAAAAAAACATTTGTCTTGGAGTCTGATCATATTATAAACCAAAACAAGTTTAATGAGAAATGCACTTTCCCGTCTCTCCCCCGTCCTCCTAATATGACAGGAGGAGAATTTCTTGGGGAATGAATATTGTACTTTGATTTACCTGAAATCTATATCTAAGGCTGATCCACATACAGGTTATTTCTCTTAGCTTCATTCCAAGAGAAACCCTTCAGTGCTTCAAAGTTGTCCAACCTCTATATTTTAAGCTCCATCACCATTTAGAAAGCATAACTCCCTGCACCTTGTCCCCCACCTCAAACCTGCCACAACCCCTCCCACCAGATGAGGCTCTTCCTCATGTTGCGTGATCCTACTGAAGTCAATGGGATTATGTTCAGCAAAGTACTAGTTAGTGAATAAGTGTATTAGAAGCCAATCCTAAAATCAATTTTTATACTCCTAAATCTGTCCTCATACAGAAAGTCTAGAACACTTAGTTTTATACATTACAGGAAACTAAATCTTTTAGGGACCAGATTTTGCAGAGTTTCTTTCCTAATTTCCCTGTGACTGGCAATTGTTTGTTGGTTCAAAGTAATCACAGTATACTTCATCACCAAAATGTAGTCTGTTTCTGATGGATTCACTTCAAGGATACAAATAGCACTCCTCTTTATTTTATCAGTGTAGTGACTTCAGACTAATTACAGTACAGTTCAGGCGGGAAGAAAGAGCTTTCATACATTTGTGAACTGCAAAGCATACTGCTGTGACATCCAAGTACAAGTAATGGAACAATTTCTCGGTAGCCAGGAAACTTGTGAAATGCATGTCTCTTGTGAAAAGTTATTTTCAAAGGGGAGGTGATAAAGGTCCATTGAAAAAGTTACAGGAGTGTAAGAAAACAAAAGATTGTATGAGACTCAGTAATTGCTCTAACTGATGAGCATGTTTTCGTCAAGAACCTACCATAACTAAACTGCTTCCTATATCAGAACTGGATAATTCACACATTATATAAGCCAAATATGGCAGTACTTATGCTGCCAGGGATCCCAAATGCAGGGCATTAGCTGTAAATTCTGCAGGATTGTCTATGACGCTAGAGGCTTGTCTACACTTGAGACACTCATGTCACAGCTGCAGCACTTCAGTAGACACTACCTATGCTGACAGGAGGGATTCTTCCATTGGTGTGGTTAATCCATCTCTCCAAGGGGTAGTAGATACATCAGAATCATTCTTCCATTTACCTGGTCTGTCTACATGGGGACTTAGGCTGGCTTAACTATGTCACTCAGGGGTGTGGATTTTTCATATCTGAGCAACATAGCTGGGTCGATTTAGTTTTCTAGTGTGGACCAACCCTACATCTTTCCCATAAGAAAAAAGAGTGATTGCCACTTGGAATCAAGTAGACCTGGCTAAATTAGGTTGTCAGTAGAAATTCAGCCTCTCTTGTCTGCAAATCAACCATGACTTTAGACTATCTGCTGTTCATGAGAACAATACTTCTGACTGGTAATTTTCACCCTATTGATTGTTTGCAAACTGTTCTCCTGTAGTACTCTATTTTCATTAACTGTCATTAAATCAATCCTTTAAGCCATATGATAGTATTTCTGCTCCCTGACTGTCAGACTAGGACTTTTTAAAAAAAAGAAGGATTTCAGATTAATTCTGATACTTTAGTTATTTCAGAGACTGCAGCCACTTTTGTGCACAAGTGATGGCTGTCTAAACATTGACAAGTAATGAAAAACCATGAACCACAAATCAGAGCAAACTCAGCTTGGTGCTTTGTTTAGGCTGAATAGTCAGAAAAGTGATTCGTGAGTGTTTTCCCCAACCTAACTATACTGAGGGCTGCATTTTTGGGTGGTCTCCATTTTTGGATAAGTAAAAGTAATAGTTCTTTCCCCCGCCCAAAAAAAGAAAATCTAAACAAAGCCATATATTTTCTCCTCTCATATCACTTTGAATCAGAAATAACTCCACTTAAGTCAATAGAGTTACATCAATATAAGACCATTGAGAAGAGAATCAGGCCTGTACATTCAATGGTATGTTCACTAGAACATTGCTCTGCCTCTATTTATACAGCATTATTCTTCTAGCAAAACAGCCTACCTGCACCTGCTTTTACTACAACAGAATAGTGGGCTGGAAGTTTACAAGGTTTTCCTGACTCATTCCCTAAATCTGTTTCAAAGCCAATATGTTGCCATATATACTACTAAAAATGAATTCTTGTCAATGGATTTTTCATTAAGTCACCAGTTACTAACAGGTTAACTTTACCATCTGGTTGCAGACAAAGTGACAGTGTGTATCATCCTATGCCTCACTGTTCAAAGTGATACAACAGTAATTAAGTTATATTTACTAATACAGGGCCAAAGTCAGCCATCCTTACACTAAAGAAATACTTTATGTGGATGTCAAAGGTCTCAAGGTCATACAGTCAGCATGAAGACAGGCTATGTACCCAATACATCGTTCCCTGGGCAACAGTCATTTGGTCCAGCCTCGGTTATGAGAGAGAGTCCAAACAAGAAAAATACTTATAGCCCACATGGACCAGGGTCCCGCCCAAAGGAGGAGAGGCAGCCTTCTAAACCTCCATCGAAAGCTTCAGTTCAAGATTTAGTCTTGGGGGGTTTCAACAAAAGAAGCAAACTGGCCCTGGTTTTTTCCCCCCTTCAGAGGGCTCAGGCTGGCAGAGCTCTTCACCCATTCTCCAGCATATACCCACCTACCCTGGAGTGGAGCTCTAGTTCTGCTTGGCTGAGTTTCTCCCTGTTAAGGACCTGTCTCCAGGCTTGACAAGCCACACCAGGGCAGCAAGTTGCATTTATATGGGAGGGGCTTTGCCTACAATAATGCACTATGCATTATGAGCAGCAAAACAGTCCTTCGAAATCTAGATTTCAAAATCATTGTTTTATTAATTATGGTTAAAGCCATAAAGAAAATATATCAATTAAAAGGGCTGCCATGCGGATTCTGCCATTTTTCCTGTGGTGGTGTTGTACCATCTTGAAACAGTTACATTTCTGACTACATATTTTCCTCCCACAAAAATATATTTTTATTGATTTCCAATGGACGCACCTCAAGTTTGTATGCCAACTCTATATACCTACTATACCACTCTATACCAACCTATTCCCAATTCCACCTCCGCTCAGTGCTCTGCCTCTGCCCACTGAGTCCTTGCCCAATGGCTTGGCCATAAGACCTCCCTACTGCTTTGGCAGTCCCTTACGCCCATGCTGAGCCCTAGCAAAGCATTTGGGGCTCTGCACAGGGACAGGAGGCTGCCACTGAAGATCCCGTTACTACTTTAGGCCCTGGTAATGTAAGAAATAGATTGATACGCAAATAACTACTAGCAAAAATATCATGCTCTGATAACGTAAGTTATACTCAAGTACAAATACAGCCAACAAGAAAAATATTCAGGAGGCAACTAATCAGTTAGCACTTCATCTTCAGAGCCCATTGAAATTATCCATCATACCACTTTTTCTAAGATGCTCAGCAAGTAGTATTTGGCTCATTGTACTCTGAAGAGATTTTTTTTTTACACTTGAATAGCTAAACATGTTTGGCAAGAGAAAGCAGTGATGCATTAGAATCCAATAAGGTACACTAGGAAAGATTCTGACTCTGAAATCTATCTTGCTTGTGTTAAGTTAGTTCCTATTCTGTAATCTGCAAAAGTACTTTTAAAAGCCAATGCAACTGCCCTAAAAACATGGGCCAAATCAATTTTAATGGGAGAATCAATCTGTTCTTAATGGAACCAATGATTCCAGGATGACTAATAGCTGTTTTTACTATTATTTATTAAAACTGATATACTGAATCAATCCAAGGAACTTCTCTCACACAGGGGAACACTCAGAGGTATTAGAAAGAATAAATTGGAGTACTGGATGTCTCTATACCTTGGACTGCTAGAAATTGGGACTGGATGTCAGAAAGTGGATCACTTGGTAAACTGCCCTGTTCTGTTCACTCCCTCTGAAGTGTCTGGCACCAACCACTGCCAGCAGACAGGATATTGGGCTAGATGGACCATTTGTCTGACCCAGTATGTCCATTCTTATGCAGCATATCACATTACTTACTGCAAGTTATGAGTTAAGAATGGACCCCTCTATCCATTTGCCTGTCATTCGTCAACCTGTCCTATTTCTGTGGATATATTTGTTATTCAAGAATTCTTTGAGTAGTTGGAGAAAACAAGTTTTCAGACTATGGGTAGTATGAGAACTATTTAAGTCGCAATTTGCTGTTCATTTTTCTTCTGTGGCTAGTCATCTAAATCACATGGGAATATTCCTGCTTGGATGACTGGGAAGTTTTGCATAAAACCACCAACAAATAGAAAATTAACTTCTGCTAGGACTATGCAGATGAATTAATCATTTGTGCTAGAATTCAGGAAGCTTTCAGGATTCACACACATTAATGGAAACTTGGCAATTGTCCAAATATTTCTAAATAATGAACAAGATAGCCCCAGGAATAGTAGGGGTGTGACAGAGGGCTTCAACTCACAAATAAGTTAATCAGGTTTGGCACTATTCAACCAGCTACAAATGTAACCAAGCGGATGTCAGTTTTAGACATCTTTTCCCTCCCAATCGGCCACGGAAGTTAACACGGCTATTTGTATGAGATCGAACTCTGAAAGTTCACTTTTCAGAGTACGACACAGTTAATTTTGTTGTAAACACTCTCAGGGCCTGGTTCTTTTCACTGAAATCAAGGAAGTTACCATAGTGTAAAATCAGCATAAGAAGAGACTTGAGCACTCTGTCACTAGGTATTACCACCACTTACCACAGCGCTAGCCTGGAAGCAGTGGGGTTTTGCTCACGCACCGACAAGCTGGAGCCCACAATAATAGTTCTATTAAGTCAATCATCTTGAAACTAAAAAACCTGCTAGAGGCAGGCATTTGACACAAAAGGCATAATGGCATTTGCTTTTCCACTCCCTTGGGGTGTGGGAAGTCAGACACTACCCATTCCAGAGACCAGCCAGTGAAAGCAACATGGGAACAATCAACCAAGGCTGCAAATTTGACACTAGACAGAACAGAAGAAATGCAAATTGTCTTCTGTAATAGTGTATTTATAGTTAGCATATTCAGTGCAGGGGAAAACATTCATGTGAGCTTTAATATTTTTCTTGTCAACAGTAACGGTCATCCAGGATAGCCTTGGCTTTAGTAGGACATTGCAAACATCCCCTGTGACTAGCCACAATTAGCAGATGAACACCAGTCACCCAGGTATATTGGCAGGAATCGTTCCTTCAAGGAGGACAGTACAAACTGCAGCTGTACACCTAGCCACATGAAATTGCTCAGCCTCATGAATAAGTCACAATCATTAAGCAGCCTAAGGCAATGGGGATAGAGGGCACCCCTTGGTAGTTGTAATAGCAAATAAATGTTGACAGGCACATTGCTTGGTCTCCCTCAGAATCTGAGTAGCAATGGCTGGAGCTTAGCATTTACGGGAGAATTTGAGATGCCTCTGAATTTGGCCTGATTTCCTCCCCCTGCCAGACAGTATCAAAATGTTTTCTGCCAGACCTCTTCACTGCCCACCACATGAAGTCAGTCAAGCAGGAATCCAGAACTAAGCGTACATGGTCTCCCCCCGGGGGAGGGGCAAATGGAGAGCTGTGGTATCTGAAACTTTCCTGAGGGCTCCATAATGCATCAGGTTCAGCAGAATGCCAGTGACATGCACAGAAGCCTCTTTCCATGCCAGGCTGCACTAATATCAGGTGGGTGCCCTGTATGTGCTCACCTGCAGGGCTCAGAGGAAAAGGCTCTTCCCTAGAGTGGACAGAAAGGAAAGGCTGCAAAATACCCTCGGGACAAAGACTTATTCAGGCACAGCCAGCGCTAAATGCAATCATGTCCGTGACATGGGGCAGTGTGTTAGAAGGCTAGTCTGGCTTCATGGAACTATTTAGGCCTAACACCTGGGGTGCCCCATTCTAGTTCATTGCTAGATTTGAGGGTCGTTGGCCAGTGGGCTCTACAGACCAATACTTAAGGTTGAGGCCTATCACCCAGGTGTCTTTTTGGCAGCCCCCTGCTTTGTTCTGCAGTGTGGTGGATGCCTCACTCCCCCGGGGGCTATAATTAAGCCAAAAACCCCACCCTGCAGTTCCCATTCCGGATCTATGCCTTCTATCTGCCCTTGTTGAGTGCAACAACCCAATCCCTTCAGAACTAACAACGGGGCAGATCACACTGACCCCTTTTCTGTGGTAATCCCCAGGGTCTGGGACCCACTGGCTGCAGTAGCTTCTCTCATATTAAGGGCACTAGAGGGCCTGCCCCTAGGCACTCAAGATCCCTCTAGTCAGCTCCCTGGTTGCACAGCCACAGCTCCTACTCCCCCACTGTTTCCATTCAGACTGTATTCTGAAACTTCCACTAGACCCCGCCTGCAGGAGCCTGGTTGCTACTGCTGCACCAGGTCAAGCCAAAGAGAGAGCAAGCCCCATCATGGAACAGGCCCTTTTAAAGGATGCCACACCTCCATTCACAACGAACGAGGGGAAGGAACCCAGTAGGACAACCCACGGCCCACAAGGTGCAATGGGGGGCAGGGGGGAGGGAAGAATAGGGAAAAAGAAAATCTGCTGCTCTGCAGACTGATTCTTCATACTGTGTGATCCAGACAGCACAACCAGACCAACCCAACCAGAAACTCAGAAAATGAGCATATAACAGTGTCTGCCTTACCACCTTGGTACCTCCTGTTGGTTACCTGGGGAATCAGCTCTAAGACAGGCAAACAGATGCTTCCTCTCTGCGGTGTCGCACACTCAGTCCTGTCTCTGCCAGACCCTCTCTCCCATGAGTTGGTCCACCACTCAAGTCCCAATCTGTGCTCCCTCCCCTTCCAGGGGATCTTGCAGTTCCAGTTCTAGCCACCTCCCACTGCAGCCAGTACAGTCCTGCCACCAGTCCTATGGCAATCGGAGGTGCAGAAGGAATCCAGGCCTGTCCACTATTCTCTGTGTGTGACAATCTTCCATTGCAGCCTGCTGATGCAGCTCCTACTGAACTCTTCCATCCATTTCACTGGGCTACTTCCCTGAAGCCCCAGTACCTCCACACCCTTGCTTCCAGGCCTTCAGCTCTGCTGAGCCCCAGCAGCCAGCTACTGAACTGGCTCTCAGGGTACTGACAATCCTTCCCCCTTGAAACTCCAGGAAAGCACTGTGAGTAAGTGCCGCTGCAGCTCCCTTATATACTGGCTTTCTGGGCCCTGATTGGGTGCCACAAAGTCCCTTCCTATTGGCTACTTTTCATGCAGCCTTTCCAAAGGCCCTCTTAACCCTTTCCTAGCCAATGAAGGTCAGGCACCCCGTCACAGAACATTAAAGCCAGCAGTGAAATTTTCAAGGACATCCACATAGTGTAGGAAGTTTCCCATGTTCAGTTTTGATGATGTGATCACTTTTGTAGCGTGCTCTGTACAAACTGCTGCGTTTCCACCAGCGTGCTGCAAATTTTATGCGCATTCATTTCCCAGAAAGCATTTTGAGCAGCTTTACTGAAGCTTATTTGACCCGATGACAGCATTTTCAAACAGGTTCCCTTGCCAGTTACAGTATTGCGGGCCCAAAGGTTAAAAAACAAGTCAGACCCCATAAATGAAGACACTTCTATTTTTTAAAGAGTTGCACTGGGGTTTTTTGGTCTGTCTCCCCCTGCCCATTGTGTGTGTGTCCATGCACATGCTTGCTAATGTCCTCCAATTTACTGGGTAAGGTTATTTGGGCCCCCACTGCAGGAGCATTCACCCTCACATCTGCCCTTCCCTCTGCCCAGCAATTAATCCCACCCCCCACAGTTCTGCCCATGCCCCTCCCCCATCCAGCCTCACCTCTGCTCCTCCTGTGGTTCTCCACCCCTCTCTCCCAGACCTGGGGTGTGGAGGGCTCCGGTTACACATCATTTCCTCATTCCAGGCGGAGGGACTTCAGGAGTCCTTCGCCCCTTTGCCCCCTTCCCAGGTATTGGAGGGACGGAAGGAGAGAGGACCAAAGAAGCCTTCCCATTGCTCACAGGACAGGACATACAGGACATACAGCCTCAGCTTCCAGGCTTTTCCTGCAACCTCCTCCCCTCCCGTGAGAACAGTCTCAGATTTGGAGAGCTAGCGGGAGAGCTCTGCTGGCTTTCTATAGCAGCTCTGATTAGCTGCTCCACCCCAGAAGCTGAGGAAGGCCCATCTAAGGGGGTTTTCCTCCAGTCAGGGCTAAAATTTGCTAGAGGCCTCCAGCTTCTCACACTCTCATCAGACTGGCCCCGGCCCAGCTGACATCCCATCACTCATGGAACACAAATCACTAGAGTTGGCGAAGCTGTTCCGCAGCCAGCTGATGAGAAGGGCCCAGCAGCTTTCAATGTTCTCGGTGGGTGCTGTGCAATTCTGAACATCTGGTCCCTTTAGCTACCACGTGATTGCTGAACTCCTTTGAAAACCTGCCCCCGAATGTCTTGTCTGTTTTCTGATTTGCATCACAGCGTACCTGCCCGTTCTGCCTCCCCCAGAAGCCATCAGACATAGTGAGGTCAAGCAAAGGGAAGAGAGTACTAAGACAAAGCTTCCTGTCTGCTCTCGAATGCCAGCTAAACAGATTTTGCATGGAAAGGCAAAAAGAAAGAGGTACAGTTCTAGGTGCTGCATGCACAATTAGCCAGGCAATTTTTGTTTCTTTCCAAAAAAGACCAGCGTTGCAGTC